>CM060975.1:244790259-245445098 GCA_030765065.1 Deroplatys truncata | reverse complement strand
ATAGCTGGTTGCTAGGTGCAGCACCATTCCCTTTCCCACAGATTAATAATCTTTGCATATCCAAGACAAAAAAATGAGTAACAAATTCCCATTTGAGAAAATAAGTATTGAAAAATTTAAGGGAATAACAAGCAATATCTCAAAAATGGTTCACTCAACAACAAAATGTATATGACATAAATTGTGTATTTTAATGCGATCTACATTTTTTGTGTAGTAAAATTTTGTCTATCTCTTATGGTTTACCAGTTATGCAAAAGTCGTTCACAATGAAGAATACTTTTGGAGACATTCCCAGGAAATTCAGGATATACATTTTATTTGTCATAAAAATATCTTAATGATATTTTAATCAAAATCATTAGAGCCATTTTTGAGAAAATTAAAATTTTCGAAAAATCTTCCATGTAAAGGGTAATCTGGGGTGGGGGGATTTTCTTGAAAACCTTTGTGTCGCATCCTTGGAAGATACTGAACCTAAATACCAAGTTTGGTGTTTATCCGAGTGTTCGTTTCTGAGTTATGCTGTTCACAGACAGACACACAGACACATACATGGACATGTTTCCAAAAATGCTTCTTTTGGATTAAGGAGGTCTCAAAACATGTATTTCCGGTGAAATCTCGGTATCAAATTTTTGGGTGGAATACAATACTTCCCCTACTTACTATACGTAGTAGAGAAAGTAACAAAAAATGTGTGTAAGTGAGAGAGGCCTCACCACTCTCTCAAAATGTCTGGCAGTATTTGTTCTAAGTAAGGCTTGAAGAGTTGCGCAATGCCAGAAGCCAGTTGTCACCTCTACACTGACAGTCATCTCTTTCACAGAGTTTATAATTCACTACTCTCTTGTTTATATAACATAAAGACATCATGGTTCTATACTCCAGTTGTAGATAACTTGTTATAGCCAGTCCTTGTGTTAAGCCATATTGATGGCAAAGCTCATTTACAATTGCACAACATATGATGCGCTATGATTCCAAATATTGGAAGTTGACTGCTGTGTTATTTATACAATATTATTACAGATGTACCATATTTACTTGGCTATAGAACCCCATTATTGTCTATAGTACCCCCCTTAATTTTTGAGAGACAAAATTAAAAATTCCTGGAAATTGACAAATCCTTATTATCATCAATCTAAATCTAACAATGCTGTCTTACTGGCTCCTATGACAAGCAAATGGTATGGCAATAATGGTAAAACCCAGTGACCATATAGTCTTTCAGGCTACTCCCAACCACAGAAGAATGGTAAAATAACCCCTTCCTGGTTGCCACTCAGTTGTGCGGCTGCTTGGTCTGTGCCTTTATTCATGCATTGTCTTTATTTTCGATACGTACTGCGAGTGCAAAAACTAAAAATGTGTACTGGTAATCGAAGGATTACAGTTACAGCCTCTTTTAAATTAAGAGCTGTCATGTTTGCAATACAAAATGACATAAGAATGGTACCTCCTGAATTCAGCATACAGCCTAAAATGATTCAGTATTGCCACAATCAGAAGGATCAACTAATGCTAGTGAAGAAAGATCTTAAATCTTTTCATGGAATCCCAAAAGAAAGACATGAAGAAGTTGATAAAGTGTTAAGAGTGAGTTATTGAAATAAGAAACAATGGTTGTGCTGTGACATATCAAATGCTGCAATTCAAAACGTGTGAGGTTGTGAAAAAGCCAAGGTATCTCAGGTTCAGAATTTAAGGCAAGCCAAGGCTGAGCAATATGATTTATGTATCAAAACAATTTGAGTTTGAGGAAAAGAACTTCCACTATGTTTACATATGTAAACTTTATTTTAATTAAATATCTCATATTATGTAACATTGAAATTAAATTGCTTATTGTTTAATCCTCCCTTCCAAGACAGTTGATTTTATGAAGTTCGCACCTGTAGGACCCTCCTCCAATTTTGGAAGTAAAAATAGGGTAAAAAAGGGGGTTCTATAGCCAAGTAAATACAGTATATGCGTACAGGGTAGTAAACTTGTTTTTAGATCTGCTAATTACTTAAACTTTAATACATGCATACCTCAGGATGTTTCTTATTCATGAGGACATGACTTTGTTAAGCTATTCCTTATTTAATAATTATAGTATTTGCAATGTGCTGTCTTCATTTATTTTCTACACTCAACACAATAATGCAATTTTATATAGTTACATTTTTCCCAACTTGTTTAATATTTGTTCTGCGTAACTAAGCCTTTCTTAGAAATTACCCTAAAGCATTGTCCCAACAGCAAAACAAATCTGTGCAGTGATTTTAAGATTACCACAGATGAATATATGGATTCAATCTATACATTGAACATTTACTGCTAAGTGTAGGAAATGTAACTGTACTATAATTGCAGGTACAGCATTAAGAGTGACAACTGGGGGCAAGCCTGGTCAAACAAGTCTTATTCAGATTCCAAGCACGACACCTGGAGGAGTGGCACAGTTTGCCGTTGTGTCACAGGGAAATCTGCTTTCAGTTGGTCAACCTCGTGTCCTTCAAGCTCAGATACCAACTCAGCAAGTAAGTCCATTTAAAGCGTTCTCCTTAATGTTACTCTTTAGTCTTAATTTTTACTGAAACTCAGCTGTAATAAAACAGGACTCTACTTTTGCTGTCAAGATTACCTAGTATAGAATATCAAAACTTTTAGTTTTCTTGGTTAAATATTTACTCAAACATTTTTTTCTCACAATAAAACAGGCCGCTGATGTTCCCATTCAGAACAACGGCATTTTAAACTTTTGCTTAAGATCCCTTAGCTACATATTTAGAGTTACCTTTTTTTTTTTTTTTCAGTCTCACTCAGCAAATGCTGGTGGAGTTCAACAGCCAACTATGGTTGCTTTACAATCACAACAGCAGCAGCAGCAACCAAATTCAAAGCTGGTAACAGCCACAACAACCACCAAGCCTTTAGTTGCAGGTACAGCAACAACTGCCACAACTAATCTTCGTATGTTAGGGCCTGCTGCAGCGGGGAGTTTAAATCTTGCTCACATTGGAGGCAAACCTGTGCTTTTAGCTAGCAAAGCACAACCCACTCCTATACAGGGTGCTCCAGGACAGGTAATTAATTATTCATTTTAATGTGCTGTTTATTGTTTTATTGTTTGTAATTTATTTCCGCAGACTTGGTCTTTTTTTACTAGAAACTGATCTTCTAAGTTTGGTAAAAATTTGGCACATTCTGTTTGAAATACAGTATCACTGTGTTTTCCAATGAGTGATAAAAAGTATAGGTTAAAATGCTTAATGAAAAGTATATAGCCAAATATTCTGTTGAAGTTATGCAAATGTGGTGTCTGCTGCTGTTTTGGCAGGGAAACCTTAACATTTGCTATATCATGCAGGTAGATATAGGACAATTCTTGGAAAATAATTACCTCCTCTCTCAGTTTTTCAAACTTTAAACTGTACTCTTGTACTTTGTAATACCATGATGAATGCAAAGATATTTTATTTTAATTTAGTGCCTGGTCTTAACAGTTTGGCGGAAGGAGATTGGTATGCAGTTATATGTTTTTAAAGGAAGATGGTTAAAATAATATAAAAGAGAAAACGTAAAAATGAATTTTCTTACAGAGCTGAAACTGTTTTTACCTTTACCATGTACAGAGTAGGTAGAAAAGTATTGGATTCCATCAAAAAATTTGATATTGAGATTTCACCAGAAATACATGTTTTGAGGCTCCCTTAATCCAAAAGAAGCATTTTAGAAAAAGGCCCATGTGTGTATGTGAGAGTGTTTTGTATACCTGGTAAACATTAAGTGGCAGATGAAAGCTACGTACACAAAAAACATAGATCTCTTTAAAGCACAAAGTTAATTTCCAATCACCTTTTTTTGCAGCATAAGCCATTTCCAAAACATCGGTTATTAATGGTTCGAATTGTGCAACACATTGTCATTCTTTTAAAGTCCTGTTGATATTCAGTTTTTTCTTGTGATTGCAGGGAAGAGTGGAATTTTAAGGCCAGCATATAGTGTCCAGTTCTTAAATATGTGACTATTGCTGTTCTCTTTGTGTCTATAACGAAATGTGTAATGTAGCTATTTCTGCAAAGGTTTATCTCAATTAAAATTAAATTAATAGAGAAATAAGCTTTCATAAAAATTGTTTGTTTGTTTGTGTTTGTTCATTTGGCTCCACTGTGAGAGCAACACTCAGGGACATTGAACACGTCATACAGTTATGAGATATGCAGCATAACTAACATACCCAACACCAAGAACTTTTTTGTTTTTGTTGTAAACCAGCATCATTTCAACAGTAAACTTCTGAACATGCATTATAGAGGACAACAATGACAAATAAGTGTAAATCTGCCCTATGTATTGAATATTCACCTGTTGCACGACATATTAAAAATTCTGATGTTTTACACTCACATGACTTTCTCTACTCTTGTACAAACTATTTTTACAAGCGCTTATTCTCCATATGCTTCATGTTAATCGAGATGTTAATCTTATTGCTAATTTTCTTGTAGGAGCAAGGGGAATATGGTAGGCTTTAAGCGATAGTTAAATCTTTTAAGAGCTGTTGCTATGTGGCGCATTCCATTCTCTTTGTATGTCCAGGACATAAAAAAAAAATGAATAACAAATTCCCATTTGAGAAAAAGTATTGGAAAATTTAAGAGAATAACAAGCAATATCTCGAAAATGGTTCACTCAACAAAAAAGTCTATATGACATAAATTGTGTATTTTAATGCGAACTACATTTTTTGTGTAGTAACATTTTGTCTATCTCTTATGGTTTACCAGTTATGCAAAAGTCGTTCACAATGAAGAATACTTTTGGAGACATTCCCAGGAAATTTGAGATATACATTTCATTTGTCATGAAAATATCTTAAACATATATTTTAATCAAAATCGTTAGAGCCATTTTTGAGAAAATTAAAATTTTCGAAAAATGTTCCATGTAAAGGGCAATCTGGGGTGGGGGGATTTTCTTGAAAACCTTTGTGTTGCATCTCTGGAAGATACTGAACCTAAGTACCAAGTTTGGTGTTTATCCGACTGTTCGTTTCTGAGTTATGCTGTTCACAGACACACACACGGACATGTTTCCAAAAATGCTTTTTTTGGTTTCAGGGGATCTCAAAATATATATTTCCTGTGAAATCTCGGTATCGAATTTTTGGGTGGATACAATACTTCCTCTACTTACTATACGTAGTAGAGAAAGTAAAAATGCATCCATAGTATATGGAGAGTGAGTATATCAGAAAGACTTTAAATATTTCTTGTATATTTTACATTGATTAGGGTTGTCTAATAGTTTTAGGTAGCATGGAAAGTTATAAATTGTTATTGCAGAATAATATCATTTTTTTTGGAACAGTTTTAAGCTATTTGCTGGTCTATGCAAATCACCTGCATGCCTTGTATTGTGGTTATGCACAGCAAGGTTTATTGTGAAGTTACAATTATCTGTAAGGTAGCTCAAGAGAGAATATATGTATTCACCAGTAAGAGTAAGAATTTTGGGTTTTGAATAAAGGCCTACAGGAATGACAGCTGCCCAACACCACAAATAATGCATATGACCTCTTTTTGTAATGTAAATTCTTGCTTGCTGTGTGCCAAATTACCCCAGAAGATTAATCCATATCGCAACAGGGAGTGAAAGTAGGCAAAATATGCTGTTCTTAAGACATTTTGGTTAAGCAGATTTTTTTGTTTCTTAAGCCAAAGCAAGCTGTGGTAAGTTTTGGTAGCATGATTTTTATCTGTCTTCTCCAGCTAAGCTCTCCATTTATTTAAACCCAAGAAATTTTGTATCAGATACTTTATTCATGGTGTAATTGTTGTACCGGATTGTTAATTCATTCACTTTTTATGCTTCATTTGAAATTGAATAAAGTTTGTTTTATTGTAGTTTACTGAAAACTTATTGGCTTCAAACCAAATGTTGAGTTGTTTAAACACTTTACTGGCAGAATCTCTTAAATGCTGATGTGACATTTTAGATATAAGTACACTGGTATCATCTGGAAAAAGCACAGTTTTGAATCTTTGCCAAGATAATATGGCAGGTCATTTATAAATATTAAAAATAACAAAGGGCTGAGTATAGAACCTTGTGGGACACCTTTAGTAATAACACCTGGTTCAGAATCACAGCCATTGATTCTGATTTTACGGATTCTGTTTGTTAAATAAGATCTGGACCAATTTATAGAGATATCACTGCAGCTATAAACTTTTAACTTTTGCAGCAAGAGGCTGTGGTCTATGCTGTCAAATGTCATAGCTAAGTCACAAAATATTCCTAAAGGTAGTTCCTTTTTATCCAAGGCTGTTAATACTTCAGAAGTGAGCATGTATGTTGCATTTTCTGTTGACATTTTTTTTTTTCTAAATCCAAACTGGAATGTTGAGAGAATGTTGTTGAACTCCATGTATTTTATATCCCAATTATATACAAGTCTTTCTTTTACTTTACAAAAGGCTGTCGAAAGAGTGGTGGGCCTATAATTGGAAGTCAGGCTTGTCTCCCTTTTTGTATAGAGGCTTAACAATTGTGTGTTTAAGTTTCTCTGGAAATATCCCTGACAAAAGGGAATAAGTGCATATATGACTAAGAGGCATACTCAACCCTTGTAGGCAACATTTTAACAATTGGCACTTATCTCGTCCCACCCTTGAGAGGTTTTGTTTTTCAAAGAGCTAATAATGCTTAAGTATTCTGTTTTACGTAAATTATTATATCTTGAAGATCTTATAGTTAGCTCCACGTTGTGGAAGCCAATTTACGAGAGCAAATATGTGTTTTCTTCACGCGAAGCCATCTTGTGTGACGTCATACGTTGGTTGGTTCATTTGTTCTGTTTGTAGATTCCTCTGGCGTAGCAATTTGTATCAGTTTTAAATGTCCACCGGCTAGCTATTATCTGATCTAGGTAGGCATGTTTTTCTTACAGGTTGTGAAGCGGAAAAGGAATCTTTTATCCAAAAATTACTAGTGAAGAAATGTATTTTATAATGTTTTATTGTCTCACACGTGCACTAACACTTTCACAGATTTATCTAGATAATCGCCATATTGAAACTGTTTATAATAACTTCTTATCACTTTTAACTCACGTACTTCAACTTTGTATATTTAACTTTAGAATATTTTATAAGATTTCTCGTACTTCTGCTGCGTGTAACTTATGACGAAAATGAAGGACTGATTGGCGACATCTTGTTGAACTGCGGAATCGACGTGGAGTGTACGGAGAATTTTGTATAACTGCGGGGCGACCAACTTCGAGCATGGCTATTTATAGGCTTACCTCAAGATACACCTAAAGATCATAAATGAACTGCTATTGGCTAATAAAACGCGCCAACATTAGCGTCTATTTTACTATCCAATGAAAACCACTAATACATATTATTTTTAGAGAATGTTCTAGAAGCTTTTTTACCGAAAAGGCGCGAAACATTACGTAACTTCCTGGTTCCCGGTAACGATAAACAACTCATTCTTTTGCTAAAGTATTGTGTTATTGTTAACAGTTTCAATAGAGCTGTATATTATTATTTACCAATAATAATTACAATTATTAAACCTCTGAAATCAATGTTACACAAAAATACATATTCATATTAAAATAATTATTTACATTAAAGTAATTTGTGATACAAATTACTGTCTCATATGCCCCACTAGAAACATAATTATAAACATTTATAACCTGTTTGGAAATTTTATAATTTGTGTTTTTAGTCTCCTAAATCTTGGAACACACGCTATCACTTTCACTTTACACTTCACACGTATTTAACACACGACATATGTTTTATCTCGCCACTACTTACTGGCTCTGATTTAATTAATTTAGATATTCATCTGACATCACAAAATTTTTTTTTTTTTTTTTTTTTTATAGCAAATACTTTACCCTAAATTACTTATTTACTGCTACCAAATTGTTTACATTAAGTTGTTGACAAAAATTTATACATTTAAGATTTTTTGTAATTATTATACATATTTACCAAAATATTCACCCTCAACACAAATATTTACATCTCTTAAATCTAGGCACTGTTTCACATGTTCTATTTACTACATAAATATTTGTTTTAATTATGTTTACCATTTTTTTTTTTTTTTTTTTTATTTATCTTAACAATACTCTTGGAATAGTATTTATGTACTTTACTTTAATATAACATCATGCTTTATTTCACATGTTCTGTTACTAGTAAAATGTTATTTTCCTCTCAAACATTTAATCATGTCCAAAATT
The DNA here is from genome assembly GCA_030765065.1 of Deroplatys truncata. Taxonomy (NCBI): domain Eukaryota; kingdom Metazoa; phylum Arthropoda; class Insecta; order Mantodea; family Mantidae; genus Deroplatys; species Deroplatys truncata. The sequence goes on along the minus strand of CM060975.1, from coordinate 245,436,832 downwards.
TATTTCTCCTTTCCTATGACGTACATATTTATTTAACCCTCTTACGCTCCAATACATTGCTCTGCATTTCGTCTTTAACTATTCAGCATTTATTATTTATCATCATTGTCTTTTGTTTCACCATGATCTTCATAGTTGTATGGTTTCAGCATCTCAATATGAAACTTTCCTATGCTTTTTCGAGTTGTTGGATTACATAACTCATATGTGTTAGTTCCATACACTTCAACAACTTCATATGGTCCATGGTATTTGAGAAACATTCGCCAATAAAGTTTATTTTCTTTGTCCGACAATTTCTTGGTTTTAACCAAAACTAAATCTCCTATTTTGATCCTCCATTCCTTTCTCTTCTTTTCTTCATGTTTCATTTTTCTTTTTATGGCCTTTTTCTTCATCCTCTCAAATGCTTTTCGGAACATCTCTTCTTCTGTTGGTGGTATCGAATGCGCATCTGGAATGGCTTCTGGAATTTTTTTACACATTGTATTGATCTTCTTTCCCAACTTAAGTTCACATGGTTTATATCCTGTCACATTGTTTATGGTTTCATTTAGTAGGTTCTGAACAAAGTTCACGTATCCATACCATTGGGTGTGTTTTCGATGACATAACACCCTTAAAAATTTGAAATTTCCTTAATTTCCCTCTCCACTGGGTTGGAGTTCGGTCTGTATCTTGACGAAAAATATTGTTTAATGCCATTTTCTTTCAGTCCATCCATAAATTTTTTTCCTGTGAAGTACGAAGCATTATCGCTCAATACAGATTGAATAGGTCCTTCTTCTATCACATATGACTTAAGTAATCTATTCAAACATGCTAAACCTGTAGGTTTTCTTAAAGGGTAAATTCTTACATATTTGCTGAATATATCATAACAGACAAATATATATTTATTTCCAAATTGACTTGGAGGCATCGGACCATGAATATCAATACTAATTACACATCTCGGCTTATCTCTTATAACCGAATTAGTTTCAAATGCATATGCTGCATTTATTTGCTTTGCCTTCTGACACAGGTTGCAGCACGATATAAATTTTCGAACTTTCTGACACAATTTGGATATGTATAAATTCTCTAAAATCATAGAAGTTGTTCGGTCCGTCCCTGAGTGTGCTAACCCTTCATGAAAATTCTTAATTAGTTCCTTTTCCATGCTTTTCGGAACCATTACCTTCCAACTAGGCATTTCTTTTCCATGCTTTTTGTATAATGTCCCATCTCGAATTGCTATAATTTCTTTCTTTGCCTCCTCAATCAATGGTGCATTTTCTTTAAGTTCAAATAATTTTGCATCCTCATTTTGAATTTCCCCCATATTTTTCAATTTTCTAATCATTTCTTTGCTTAAAGGAATTTCAATTGTCAATATTTTGACTTCATTTCTAGGCCTTTCAATATTTTCGGGAATTTGTGGGTTGTAGTTCAATCTTGACAGTAAATCACTGAAGGTATTGTTTTGGCCAGGAATGTGGATAATCTCAATATCGAATGCAGATATTGCATGAATGTATCTAGCAAGTTTTCCACTACATAATCTACACCGTTGTATGAAAGTTAAGCTAATGTGGTCTGAATATACTTTTACCTTTTGCTGATAAATATAGGTTTTAAAACGAATTAATGAGAAATATAGTGCTCCTATTTCTAACTGAGTCACTGAAGAATTTCGTTCAATATTTGTAAGTCCTCTAGAAGCTGTACTAATGACGTGAAAGTCATTGTTGATGTCTCGCTGTCCTAAAATTCCGGCGTATCCTTGCATTGATGCGTCGACATAAATTTCATAGTCCAAATCTTCTCTGGGCCTCTCGAGTAATATGGACTTAGCAAAGAGTTCCTTTACTCTCTCAAAACATTTTTGATGATCCTCTGTCCATCTCCACTTATTGTTCTTTCGGAGTAGCTGCCACAGTGGTTCTATTTCAGCCGAATATCTTGGTACGAACTTACTCTGAAAGTTCAATACCCCTAAGAGACGTCTAATTTGTTTTACGTTCCTGGGTGGCGGAATTTTCATTATTGCTTCTATTCTTTTCTGATCAGGTCTTATACCTCGTTCATCCACTACATAACCCAGAAAATTTATTTCCTTAACACAAAATTTTGATTTTAGTATGTTCACAGTCATACCATGTTGTTGTAGTTTATTTAACACATAATGGACATTATTCATGTGTTCTTCAAATGTTTGACTAATGATTAAGAAGTCGTCAATATACTTTATTAAAAAGTCATCTGCAGAATTTCCAAAGATACTGTGAATGGCTCTCAAAAATCCACTTCCTGAGTTTTTTAAACCAAAAGGATTTACACAAAAGCGATACTGGATCCCTGAGTACTGAAATGAAGTGTAATCACGCACTTGCGGATCTAATTCCACTTGCCAATAGGATGCAGTGAGGTCAATGGATGTCAAAAATCTTCCTCTTGAAAGTTTTGTAATTAGTTGTTCAATTCCCTCACTTTGAAAATGATCTGGTTTCATATATTTGTTGACATATCTACCGTCTAAAGTTAATCTCAAACTACCATCTCGTTTAATACTCCAGCAGATTGAATTTATGTATTGAGAATTACTTTGCTCAATAATCCCATTTTCTAACATGCTATTTATTAATTGTCTAGCTTTGTCTCGAAGACTTATAGGTAAATTGTCATACTTGTGCCTATATGGTGGTACGTCTTCTACTTGAAATGTATGCTGATATACATTACATCTGCCTGGGATATTACTAAATACTGAACTATTGTTCATCAAAACATCATGAAGGATTTGTTTTTGCATTATTGTAAGATTATAAGCTTCTTCACACTTATGTATTATTTCCTCATTTCTCTTCTCTTTCCTGCTGTTGTTTGTCTCGCTCACATGGTCGTCTTTTGTTTGGATTACACATTTCTCTACTTCTTCTGGCATTTCTGCTAACTGTTGAAAATATGGCGTGGTATTCCCTTCATATTCTGTGACTACCTGCTTTATCTGACTATTTCTATCAGTTTCTGTTATTTGCACAAAAAAATCTTGGTCACAAATATTTTTCTCATCCTTTGTCATATCGATTACAGAAACTTTTTCTTTTATAAATGGTACCCTTATTTCTCTACCTTCTTTTGTTATTTTTAACTCTTCATGTTTAAAATCTATACATGCTTCATATTCATGTAGGAAGTCACATCCTATAATTATGTCACAAATCAGATGGTTTACAATTAGAAACATAACCTCAAAATTCTCTCCGCCAATAAGTATGCTAAGTAGAGCTTGTGTTTTTATGACCTGTGTAGTTCTTCCAATTGCAACACGACAAACTAAATTACTAGTGGGAAGAGCCATAATCTTGTTACCTTCATTAATCAAATTTATGTAAAATTTCTGTGAGCAAATTGAAGCTGATGAACCAGAATCTATGGTTGCAATTATTTCTTTCTTCGCAATTTCCATTCTAACATGAGGTGACTCAATATTTTCTCCCTTATCTTTTGTTGCTGTAATCTTATTACAGGGTGTATGTGTAGGCGTATGATTTGTATTGGTAATGGATACTGAATTATTAAAGACGTCCTGAGAACCTACTGCACAGGAGTCTGTTAACAGTTTTCCTGGTTATTTCCATGTTCACGTACGGGACTGCCATTCCTAACAGGCGCTAAATCTATCTCCGTGTCGCTACCATTGTTTTGAGTTCCCCTTCCTCGAGTTCGAAATCCTCGATTTCTGACATTTTGTCCCCTTGGCATGTAATTTTCTTGCCGTTCCTCAGATCTTTCTCGGTTATTATTTTCCCTCCAGTGAGTGAAATTTCCCCTTTGTCTAGTGTACCTCCTTCCATAATTTTGCCCTCTTTCAGGCAATCTTTCTGTCCGGACATAATTTATTTGTTCCTGCCGGCCTGGTCTCCTATCTATCCTTGATCTTTCAAATTGTGGAATGTATGATTGATACCGTTGTCTGGTATTAATTTCATGATGTCTGTCTTGTCCTCTTATTTGTTGATAACTACCTTGGTAATTTCTTCTATCTTGTACATCTAAAAATCTATGTTCCCACTCCCGAGACATATCTTCTTCCTGTTGTTCCAAAGCTGTTATTAATTCTGTCATCTCATAGATGTTCCGTGGTTTTGCAATTAATAAGTAATTTTGTATCCTTATAGGATAATGCCTTGCGAGCAAACTCACAAAATCTTCCTCACTGATTGGAGGTGACAAGTTTCTAACCTGACTTGCATGTTTTAGTAAGTAATCAGTCATCGATATTCCCCCTCGTGGATTAAATTGACCGTGACTAAGCATTGCTCGTATTCTTTGCTGTACCGTAACATTCCAAAATCTATTCATGAACAATCTCTTAAAGGATTCATATGAAATTTCACCCCCTGATACCATTTGTAACCAATCTAAGGTTTTCTGGTCCAAACATCTTTTGACAACTATCATTTTCAATGCTTCAGGTATCTTTTTAATTTGAAAATACTCTGATAATTCTGCAATGAACTGTACTGGACTGGAGTTTTCATTAAATTTTGGAAGTGGAAAATCACTTAAGATATGATTGTAATTTTGCAAACTCCCTATTCCCATATTTAAATTCTCTAGTGTAACTTGTGCACTCTGAGTTTCAGCATTAGCTATAGATGAAGCTGCCGCATCACTCACATTATTTGTCATACCTGAGGAACTACCTCTATCATTATTTTGTACATCTGACACATGCACATCACATATATTTGCCCTTGAATTCAATTCTAACCTATTTACAGTACCCTGCAGATTTTCTATTGTCTGTTCCAATTTTTTATTATTCTCATTTTGAACAGTTTGGTGTTTGTTAATTTCAGAAGTTAGCTTTTGATTCAAATCTTTAGACAAATCTTTAACTTCATCAGACAATTTATTTCTCTGTTTTTCTGACTCCTTCTGAACTTCAGATATTTCCCCTCTGAAATTAACTTGCACCTGTACTAAATCTGCATTTGTAGCCTCCATCATCTCTTTTAACTCACTTGAAATGCTACTCATTCGGCTACCTAGCTCTGTACATTTTACATTAACATGCTCTATTTTATTGTTAACCTCACTTTTTTGGTTGGATATTTCCCTGCTCATGTCTAACATTTTCTTTGAAACTTCACCTATTTCATGTGCTATCATTTCTTGATTTTCATTTTTCATTCTAATCATACTACTATCTAGCTCCATGAATTTCTTTTCAATCTCTTCCCTGTTTTCTTCTAAGCTTTTACCAATATCTTCCCTCAATTCTCTCTTATTCTGATCTAGTTTTTGTTCTAAACTCCTATCAATATCTTCTCTTAATTCCCTATTATTCTTTTGCATATCTTCCCTTAATTTCTCATTACTCTGAGTTAATTTTTCTAATTTCTCATTATTCTTTTGCATATCTTCCCTGTTTTGATCTATTTTCTTACTAAGATCTTCCCTCAATTTCTCATTACTTTTACAAATTTCTTCCCTTAAATCTTCCCTCAATTCTCTATTCATATTTCTCAGCATTTCCATCATCATACTAGCATCAAAATTAACATTTCCTGCTATTCTATTCTCACTTTCTGCACTAACATTCTCATCCTCAAAACCTAAAAAATCTGGGCTATTTTCTGCACTAACATTTTCATCTTCCATAATTATTTCCTCTGAATTATTGGTAGCCATTGTTTTTTTTATCCTACCACTCCTCAATAACATTGAAAGTTATTTACACTTAAAAAATTAGGATACTCTAACCTTAATAATGCTGTCCGCTGATGTATCTTTGATGTCCAGCGTTCTGCCCCTTTCTCCTAGATTTGTATGTCGCTTCTGTGTTATTTTATGATGAATCTACGTTGTCTCGATGTTTTTGCGTCCACTTATCCGCGTCGTTTGTCGCTCCTCGTTTCTGGAATCTGCGTCTTGTAGATCATTTTACTGCTGCTTTCGTTCCACGTCCTGATTATGCTGATCCTTTCCTGGTCATCTTTCCTTTCCTGGTTACTTCGCCCCACGTTGGTGGCGCCAATTTGAAGCGGTATAGCTTAAGTATTCTGTTTTACGTAAATTATTATATCTTGAAGATCTTATAGTTAGCTCCACGTTGTGGAAGCCAATTTACGAGAGCAAATATGTGTTTTCTTCACGCGAAGCCATCTTGTGTGACGTCATACGTTGGTTGGTTCATTTGTTCTGTTTGTAGATTCCTCTGGCGTAGCAATTTGTATCAGTTTTAAATGTCCACCGGCTAGCTATTATCTGATCTAGGTAGGCATGTTTTTCTTACAGGTTGTGAAGCGGAAAAGGAATCTTTTATCCAAAAATTACTAGTGAAGAAATGTATTTTATAATGTTTTATTGTCTCACACGTGCACTAACACTTTCACAGATTTATCTAGATAATCGCCATATTGAAACTGTTTATAATAACTTCTTATCACTTTTAACTCACGTACTTCAACTTTGTATATTTAACTTTAGAATATTTTAAGAGGTTTTGTTTTTCAAAGAGCTAATAATCTTTAATCTCTCTGGCAGTTGTGGAGTCCATCTTAAATTTGCAATTTATTTTGGGATATGCCTTTTTTAGCTTCTTAAGTGCAGTTGAGTGTGGGTCAGATCTGTTTGTTTTGCTTTTTGCTGCATTAAGGACATATGTGTTAAAGGCATTAGCAATGGCTCAGTAATTACTGACTTCTTTATTTCTAATAACTGTGTGAGCAATATTACTATTTGAATTAATTCTTGTTTTAGTTTTTATTATATTCCATATTGTTTAAATTTTATTATTGGATTCATCAATGACTAGGAGTAAGAAATTATGGTATAATTTGGGAATATTTCCTGAGTCTAGAAATATGCTATCTATAGCTGTTGAAGTGTTCATATGAGTTCATATGAAAGTGAACCACATATTCCCAATTAAATGTATGTAACAGGGAAGTGAGGTTAGTTTTCATTTCACTTTCATTAAGTGTGTTTATATTAAAATCTCCACAAACTATTATGTTAGCATTTTCAGTGTAAATATATGAGATGGTTCTTTCTAATCTATTTATAAATCCTTGGAAGTTCTCTGTGGGAGCTCTATATATAAAATCATCTATGTATCTGTACCAAATTCTATTTTTACTCAACAGCATTCACATTCCTTTTCCTCACAAAAAGATGCAACATTTATGCTGGTGAACTTTATCATGCTTTTAGCAAATATACTCCTCTACAATTTAATCTACTACAATAACTGGAACATAAGGTGTACTTACTGTGGTGCTTTGTTGTGCAAATTACTGTGATATCATAATTTATTTCTTGAATATGTATACTTAAGCTCCTCTACTTTATTCTTTAAACCTTTTATGTTAAAGAATTATACAATATTAACATTATACAATATATAAAGTTATTATATTCATAATAAACAATAGAAGGTAGAGAAAGTCATGTGAATGTAACACATCAGATGTTTTTAGATTATTACTCAAACAAATTATGTATTTATTTAAAGGTGAGTTGGAATTGTTACACTAACATCACTTAAGTTTATTCAACATGTTTCGGGAAACGGTTGTTCCCATCCTCAGAAGTTAATTCGACTGTATATTATGTATTATTTAATATAAAAGTCAATAAATGAAACAAACATAAATCATAAACATAATACACTATTTAAAGTACTTAAATGCATAGCAGTACTGTTATTCATATTTCAAACTAAAAAAAAAAACAATCTGATGTGTTACACTCACATGACTTTCTCTACTCTTGTACAAACTATTTTTACAAACGCTTATTCTCCATCTACTTCATGTTAATCGAGATAAACATTTGCAGACTCTATCTTATTGCTAATTTTCTTGTAGATGTAAGGGGAATATATATTTACAAGGGCAATATAGAAATACAGTAGCCTTTAAGCACATACATATCTCTTAATAGCTAGTTGCTAGGTGCAGTACCATTCCATTTGCCACAGATTAATACTCTTTGCATATCCAAGACAAAAAATGAATAACGAATTCCCATTTGAGAAAATAAGTATTGAAAAATTTAAGAGAATAACAAGCAATATCTCGAAAATGGTTCACTCAACAAAAAACATGTATATGACATAAATTGTGTATTTTAACGAGATCTACATTTTTTGTGTAGTAAAATTTTGTCTATCTCTTATGGTTTACCAGTTATACAAAAGTCGTTCACAATGAAAAACACTTTTGGAGACATTCCCAGAAAATTCAACATATACATTTTATTTGCCATGAAAATATCTTAAACATATGATATTTTAATCAAAATCGTTAGAGCCGTTTTTGAGAAAATTAAAATTTTCGAAAAATCTTCCATGTAAAGGGTATCCTGGGGTGGGGGGATTTTCTTGTAAACCTTCGTGTCGCATCTCTGGAAGATACTGAACCTAAATACCAAGTTTGGTGTTTATCTGACTGTTTGTTTCTGAATTATGCTGTTCACAGACAGACAGACACACAGACAGACACACACACACACACACACGGACATATTTCCAAAAATGCTTTTTTTTGGATTCAGGGGGTCTCAAAACACGTATTTCTGGTGAAATCTCAGTATCAAATTTTTGGGTGGAATACAATACTTCCCCTACTTACTATACTTAGTAGAGAAAGTAAAAAAAATCTGATGTGTTACACTCACATGACTTTCTCTACTCTTGTACAAACTATTTTTACAAACGCTTATTCTCCATATGCTTCATGTTAATGGAGATATCAAGATGTCAATCTTATTGATAATTTTCTTGTAGATGCAAGGGGAATATGGTAGGTTTTAAGCGATAGTCAAATATTTTAACGCTGGTTGCTATGTGGCATATTCCATTCTCTTTGCATGTCCAGGACATAAAAAAATGAATAACGAATTTGAGAAAAAGTATAAGTATTGGAAAATTTAAGGGAATAACAAGCAATATCTCGCAAACGGTTCACTCAACAAAAGAAATGTATATGACATAAATTGTGTATTTTAACGCGATCTACATTTTTCGTGTAGTAAAATTTTGTCTATCTCTTATGGTTTACCAGTTATGAAAAAGTCGTTCATAATGAAGAATACTTTTGGAGACATTCCAAGCAAATTCGAGATATACATTTTATTTGTCATGACAATATCTTAAACATATGATATTTTAGTCAAAATCGTTAGAGCCGTTTTTGAGAAAATTAAAATTTTCGAAAAATGTTCCATGTAAAGGGTAGTCTGGGGTGGGGGGATTTTCTTGAAAACCTTCGTGTCGCATCTCTGAAAGATACTGAACCTAAATACCAAGTTTGGTGTTTATCCGACTCTTCGTTTTTGAGTTATGCTGTTCACAGACACACAGACAGACACACGCACGGACATGTTTCCAAAAATGCTTTTTTTGGATTCAGTGAGTCTCAAAACATGTATTTCCGGTGAAATCTCTGTATCGAAATTTTGGGTGGAATACAATACTTCCCCTACTTACTATACGTAGTAGAGAAAGTAAAAAATTAAAGTACTCATTAAATCATCAATTTTTCTTTGCTGTATTGATTTTTCCACATATTTATACACTAGTCAATTATATGCAATCAAACACAGAGAAGCTATCATATTTTAGTCTTTGCAATGATAGAAAGGCTTCCTCCATGACTTCAGTATCCAAAATGCATAAGCACGGCCATGCTTGGAAATAACCTCTTCTACAATTTTAATCAAACAGGAATTATTTTTGTACCACATGACTGAAATTGAAGTGCTGGATCTATGTATTTATAAAAATATCTTTGAAATATAACTGGGTAATTACTATTGAAATCACAATGCTGTATATATGTTTGTGTTATTTACAGAATGTGATTCTGACTTCACAAGCTGCTGGAGGTCATCAAACAGTAGTATTAGCCTCACAAGCTATAAGAGCACAGGGGAGTACATTAGTTTTACAGCAAGGTGGTGCACAACAAATATTGTTACCTCCAGGCTTTCAAAGTGGTACCCTGAATATAAAGACATTGCAAGGCCTCCAAGGTTTAAAAGTCATCCCACTCTCGCAGGCTGCAGCTGGTACTTCTAACAAAGGTAAGGCACTTATTTCTTAAAAGTACTTAAATCAGTGTTGATGGTTACAGATGATAATAAAAATTCTTGAGTGAGAAAATAAAATTCATGATGAGGAAGGAGGGAGAGTTCTTGGATACTTTGGGTCACCTAGTGTTAAAAAGATAAGCAGAGCTTTCGGATACAAATGCTTTAGGGTCAAATTCATAGTTGTCGCTTATTTCAAGGAAGTCCTTAAGCAGCAATGTTCAGTACACAGACACCACTCTTTCAGGCGAATAAGGAAATGCTTTAAAATAGAGAGTTGAGGGTTGTTACACTACATCACTATGATATTCTTACTTGAACGCGTTTTGGGAGACGGCTTGTTCCCATCGTCAGCATTTTCTCTCAACTGATTTTTGCTGGTCATCGTCTGGGGGATGTGTGTGGTTTGTGGTGTTCTCTGGTGCTGGGCTGATGAACCTAAATATAGTAAGTAAGAATATCATAGTGATGTAGTGTAACAACCCTCAACTCTCTATTTTAAATTATGACACATCACTGTTACTAGCTTCTAAATCTTCAAAATTAGTCAAGGAAATGCTTATTCATATAAGGAAGCTCCAACCTCTGCTTATGCACAATAAGGAGAGCCAACTCCATTTTACATCAACTAACTGCAACAGAGGTTAGCGATTTCGTGGGATATATGGAATTTCATAACGAAATTGTACTGCACATTAATAAAAGTATTTGCATGATTTGTAGAATTCACTTGAAAAGTATAAGGATGCTAAATTTTAGAAGCGATATCGGTTTGGCAAAGCTGCTGTTGTAATACTGTAATACCTCTGCTAAACAACATAACCTTAACAAACAGGTTATGAAGCCACAATGTGAGACAGGCTTACTTGAAAAGATAATGTATAGAATCTCAGTGCTATGACACTATCCATATGTTTTCTGTTCAGATGTTTTCCCATTTATGTTATCCAAAATCATTAGGTCTGTAGAAAACGAGATTCCGCTGCATTTATTCAGAATCATTTAATAAAATCCTAAAAATAAAATGTGGAAATATTTCTACAATAAATAAAGTATATCTTTGCAGTGCTTTTCTCGATCAAATTGCCTATTTTGCATAATAATTATGACTGCAATGGATCACTTAACAAATCACATGTCTTTACCATTAATTCGCAAATATATATTGGATTATCCAAATCTTGAACAGAGGTTTACCGATTTCACATGTAAAACCTGTTCAAGCCAAACATTATAAGTTATTGGCTTCTTTGCTTTTTTGCTTACTGCTAGATGGTGTAGTAATTGCATTTGTAGATTGCTTCCAAGCGTGCATGTGCACAGTGCGCAGATTGTTGTAAATACTTCTAGCTACTAACACTTTAACTAGAAAGTTGAGTTTTCAGTTTTAAAACAGTCCATATGAGTGAATACCACCAAAGGCCAATACATCACACAGTGTCTGATTGCCTCCATTTTATGCCTTTGTATCTCAGCAGCAACTCTCTTAGTTGGTTACTTTCCTGCTCGCTGAAATGTTTTCCTTTGGGCATGTTTTCAACCTAATTAATGTAGCTTTTAACTAATACTACAAACCCTTAACTAAATTTACAATCTACTTGATTTTAAACTAAAGTTAACTGATTAATAAATGTACCATTTAAAACTTACAAACTTCTACCACATGCTCAACAGCTGTTATGAACAACACAATGAAAATGAAAATGGTGGCTGGCTATGTGAAGACTTGCATGTTCGTTTACACATTCCTTTACGCATCCGAGTGGCTGTGAAACAGCTGAACCATGTTGCCACATGTGCTTCAGAAATAAGTAAGCATTTCCTTATCAGAAGGAAATACTTATTGCTTAAGCATCTCCTTTTCACATAAGCAATGACTATGAATTCGACCTTAAATACAAAACAAGAATAAAGTAATGTGCATTGTCTGGTATATTGCAGAAGCTCTACAGCAATATGTTTCTAGACCGCTTTATTTTGTCTTGATATAATTAATCATTTTGTTCATTTATGTAAACTGGCTTTTGGGAACATGATGAATAATGTTTCTCAAATTATTTACTACTGCAACTGCTGGAATGAAGTTGGAGATGCTTTCAAACTTTACACAAATAGTCCCAGAAATGAACAAGAAGTTTGACTTTCTTGATACTTGTAACATAACAACAAAAATAAAAATAAAATAAATCTGTAATATATCATCCTGGCATTTGGATCTCAGGATCTCTAAGCCATTCTAAGTATATTAAGTACATCTCTAAGTATATTCCAAATTCATGATTTATTATTTAATTTTTTTGTACATAATTATTTTCGCTCTTTGTACAGACAAATCTTAAAACCTAATTAGCTAACTGAAAATCAATGTAACATATACCTTCTATACAATTCTACTATTCCTACTGGAAACCAGTAGTCCCACCAACTGGTTACCAGTTAGCATATATTCCCTTTGACTTATATTAACTTAAATCCTAAGGTCTGTTCCATATAACTTTGCCCCATACCTCTTAATGCTCACATGCACTAGTCACCACTCATTGGCTGTCGTCCTCCGTGGCGTAGTGGTTAATATGTAGCCTCTAATTTCCGAGGTTGCGGGTTCAAACCTGGCGGAGGGTGATGGATTTTTTCGGGCGTAAAAATCCTTAGCATGGCTTCCTTTGGAAGGGAAGTAAAGCTGGTGGTCCTGTGTCGTAGATTTACGGCATGTAAAAGAACCTCAAACCTGATAAAGAGGCCTCTGAGCAAAATTACTGGTCTTTCACGCCCAATATAGAATGGGACGCTAAGGACCATAGTAGTTAAAGAGCATCCATAAATAAAACTCAATTTAATTTAATTTAATTCATTGGCAGTTGTCATGGAATAGATGTTATGTGATACAGAATAGTTCTGTATTGATCATTTACCTTAATATATTCAAAAACAAATTGTCAAATGTACATTTTCATAACCGTATGAATAAATATATTACATAACAGAGTTAATGCATCTGGAATGCATGTAAATTCTTATCAACAAATAGATGGGAGGATCCTTCGGTTTACACCTGCCTCTCATAATGACAAAAGTATGTGCATGTATCATGACAATGTGTTTATATCACTTTTATCGCCTACCCTTGCAATGCACATGGCTTGTTTGTCACCATTTTCAAAAGGGTACATTAGCCAACCAGGGGAAAGGGGAAGGAAATGCAGTGGAGAAGAATATATGTCTGTGGGGCAAGGTTATAAGAAACAGGATTTAACCAGTGGCGGCTTGTGCAAACTTTTACCAATGTGCTACAATATTACAAAAATAAACAGAAAACAAATGCACAAAAATATGTATTAAAATAAAATGTAGTACTCACTCAGTGATGAAAAATGAATTCCATATGTCGCTGTTTTCTGCTGCAGAATTTATCTATAACTTTGGAGTTGAAACCCTCAGCGTTGGTTACCATATTCTTCTGAATGGAGAACATTGCAAAGGCATTAAGTCATTGCTCTGACATAGTATTCCAAAGAAAGGTCTTGATCCTCTTCAGAGATGAAAAGCATCTTTCAGATTCAGCAGTTATCATTGGTGTCATCACTACTATTTTTAGAAATTTTGTTATATGAGAGAAGGCATCCTGCAGATTGTTGTTCGAAATGAATTGGAGTAGTGGTACAGCTCCAACAACATTCCTGAAGTCTGGTCATTGGTACAGTACAGTCTTTAACCTTTATTTCCCTAACATAGTGTAAGCCTGGACAGCAACATTAAGTTCTCTCTCTGGGAAACGTCTTGAGTATTCTTCAAACTTTGAGGAATCCAACAGCTTTGCTGTGTCTAGATAATCAAGGGCTTGGAAACGATCATGGGCTTCTCTGTTAAGCCTATCACAGACTTCCTTTGCATTAGAACATTAGCAAAGACTTATCTGCTGACGCTTGCTTTGAGAGTGTCTGTAGCTGTAGCTATAGCTGTAACTGTGGTATCATTGTTGTCGATTGCGGCTCATATTATTAATAACTTGTGTGAAACAGGATATTGAACTTTTTACTTTTACAGCATCGACCAATCTTGCCTGCAACTGACTGTACATCATATCCATGTGAGATTGTTTTTAAGAATGATAGCCAAAAGAGGAATTCATCTTGTAGATTGCGGCAGAGTCCAACAGCTTGACAACAAGTTTGGTCGGATGGTAATTTTTCCAGCACTGATAGGCATTCCACCAGCAAGGATTCATTTCCATACACCACATTTATGGTTTGTGATTTAAAATTCCATCTAGTAGCTGGCCCACTAGGAATCCTTCGTGCCACCACTGCTCTAATGAGGAAAGTCATTCCGGCGACCTTGAAAAGAAAGCTGAAAACCTGACAAATTTAAAAAAAACACCCTAGCCACATATTGTGAAGCGGTATGTTCCATTGTTAAATTTAATCAGTGAAAATTAGGATACACTGTTTTAATTTTTGCACCATTGCACCACCATCGCAGCATTGTATGTTTGTGTGATCATTTTATGTGGTGTATCTTTGAACAAAGGAACTAACATTCAAAATACATGTTGTTAGAGCATCTGCAATATGCCCTTCGGGATTGAAACTCTCAGAACCTTTCATGTGGTGTACTATTCTTTCCATAGTGCAACACTAATATTGTGTCTTTTCAGAAACATCTGTTGTTTCATCTGCCACTATAGCAGCAAACTCAGTCTGCTTTATTTCTTCCAAAATAAGTTCACAGCAAGTTTCCAACATACAGTCCAGCACCTCATTTTGGATGGGTTTTGAAATCCTGTTAAAACCTGATCATCTACATGTTCTTTAGCTGCACTGCCTATATCAGAAATTAAGTCTTATCAAACCCAAAAATACACCTGGATATTTTTATGTTTCTGTCCTGTTGTGTCCTCTCAAAGTCAGTTCAAAGGCACCACAGAATTTTATACAATCAATAATTCCATAGAGCACATTTCTATTTTTTCCACCTGCTGATTGTGTTTCACTATCACATCATGATAGGCGCTCAATATTGTTGTGATATTAGCTTTACATAATGCATTAGGATCAAGTGTGTTGGTTATATGTTTTTGATTTCCACTATGCTTCTTTATTAATGCATTAAGGTGTCCTAGACTTTCACTCCCCCTTTACCCCACGCATCACTGTTTCCAAATAACAAACATGCAAAGCAAAAAAGTTAATTCTGAACATCACACCCACAGATCCAACTGTTTTTATACGCTTTCATACTAAATTTCTTCATATACTCACTTTTTTTTTACCACCAGCTATTTTTTTTTTTTTTCTTTCAAGTGGAGGAGAAAATAATTTAATCACTGACCTCAGCTCCTATGGGAATTGGGACTGAGAGTGTGGGACTCACCGGCAAATCGGCATACCCATTAAAAACTCCACTGGAGGGAAAAGTCAAGGGTGAAGATGAGGCAGTACCGCAATATGCACCTGCGGAGTCAGGGTGATAGGTAATGGCCAGCCGCATGGACCTAAGCTGGGTGAAGGAAGGTGCCAGGACACAAGCATGACCGAGGCTCTACTTGCGCCCTTGGGAATTCAGGGTGAGAAGGTGTAAGAAGTTTGTGTGGATGTATGTTAGGATTATAGGGTGGTTACCTGGGCTTCCGACGTGGTCGGTATTGAGAAGTCGGAGCATTCTGTGTGAGCCCCCATGGGGGCTCATCTAGTTGCTGTGGAAGTCCTTGGTGTATAACGGCATCCAGCGTTGTCTGGAGGGCGGATATCTCCTCCTTGATGAGCCTTCTGACGTTCATGTAATGCTCCTCGAAGTAGCGTGGCATTGTA
This sequence comes from Deroplatys truncata, assembly GCA_030765065.1. Taxonomy (NCBI): domain Eukaryota; kingdom Metazoa; phylum Arthropoda; class Insecta; order Mantodea; family Mantidae; genus Deroplatys; species Deroplatys truncata. Next base: position 245,420,936 of record CM060975.1, on the reverse strand, counting down.
GTTCGGCTAGGAAGTAGTGGTACTAGTTTTGCTGTGAGTACTATGGAAGTGTGTTCCCCTTGAAGGTCAGTGAGTACCTCCTCCAGGAGGGCCAGTTTGGTAGTGATGTTCAGTAGCTCTGCCTGCACATCCTCCAGCTTCGGCAGGATCTCAGGAGAGATAGTATTGCTGCTTGTGTAGTTTCCTGGCGTGTCTGCTACTGCAGGAGGCCCACTCTGCTCTACGCGGTCAAGCTGCAGTGATAACTGCTGCTGCCTTGAAGGCAGGTCAGCCTTCTGCTGCGACGTTGTGGATTGGCTGCGAGGATGTAGCGGACAACAGGCTTGCTCAGTGAAGTGATCGTGTCTCCAGCAGGTTGCACAGAAGCGGCAACGATGAGTTAAATCGTGCTGCTGGCAGACAGATGTCAGGATAGGTGCCCCACAGTAGTGGCTGCACAGTAAAGCCTACCTCGCTGTACCCGTAAAGGCTGCAGCGCCGGCAGGGCGGCGTCCATGTTGAGCGGCTTGGTTCAATCCTTAAGCTCTTGCCCAATAACCGCAGGCCGTCGGAGAGGGCAGCGTCGTAGTGTTCCTTTTCCCGAAAGAAAAGGCGCACGAGCAGTATTGGGCCCTTCCGCGATTGGATCCTGGTAGCCTTCAAGGCTGATGGCCAAAGCTGTTGTACGCAGCTTAGGATGGTCTGCGTCGGTAGTTGCTGGTGAACGCCCACAACCACAGCGCTCGGTTTGGCCTTCACCAGGCGAAGCGGCATCGAGAGGTGCTCTGTTGTCTGGGACTTCAGAGTGATGCAGCGATGGTGGCGAGCTGGCAGTGCCTGCTGCAGCTGTCAGTTCGTCGATTGCGGTGTCTGATTCGTCGGCGAAAGTCTCTGCTACTACTGCAGCCCTGCGTTGTCTTCTTCCCTTGGTGCTAGAAGGTCCTGTCGACTCGAAGGATCCAGGCGAAGTGTGTCTGACCAGCTATAGCCTTTTTGACTTAGATTTAAATTTGGAGTAGGTCTGCCTAACTCTTTTAACTCTCACTTTCTCCTCCAAAGATCTACTGGAAAAGGGCTTTTTTAGCAGATCATCTACAGAATTCACCATGTTGCTTATGCAATACTTTGTGTGCACTTTCAAAGAAAAAATACATCATAAGACATCACATCGGCATACCAGTAACACTCTATTGAAGAGTGGCTGCAATATTAGCAGCACCCCTAGAGGTCCTAGGGATGATGTCACATCAGAGCATGCGTAGTCAAAAATAGACTGTTACATTTCTTCTCTGAATGGATCGTAGTGAGGCTGAAATCATTTCAGCACTCGACTGCAGTTTCTAGTTGTGTCGCAGAGAGTGTTACAAAACATGTTTTCATCCGTTTTCTTTGCATAATAGTTTGCATTCGAAGAGATGGCATAATTTTAATGCAATTTTTACAGTGTGCTGTAGCACATTAGGACATGATCACCATCTGCCCCTGGATTTAACTACTGTCAGCCAGCAGTATTGTATGCTAATAATCAGCATTCTAACTAATATTTAAGTGCAATTCCAATTTTTAAACCTTATTGACTTTCTACAGTATAAATTGTTGTTATATATAATACGATTCTTTTGTTGTGACAAGCTTATCTGTATGCGCAGTAGTTGGACAATTCCATTTATCTTCTGGGAGGGGTGTTGGTTCAATTGTAAAAGAGCAGCAGGCACATACACAACGTGAGATAAGCTGACTCACCACGCATTCTGAGTGAGTGAGTGAGAGTGTGTGTGTGTGTGTGTGTGTGTGTGTGTGTGTGTGTGTGTGTGTGTGTGTGTGTGTGTGTGTGTGTGTGTGCGCGTGCATGCATTTTTTCCCACTGCCACCCTTCTTCCCCCACCCTAGACTACCTTCTCTTCCTCTGGGTTTTGTCTTGTCATGATGAAAATATTGACCTTAATATACTGCTATTATATCCGATGATTATATAATATAATCATATTATTTAAATTTAATTTATTAACCTCATATTTATTTATTAAAAATCTTAAATATATCCTTTGCTTAATTAAATAGTAAAAAGAGCAGGGACAGATATGGAAATAAAATAGGGAAAGGTACAGACAAATATAGGATGGTATGATGAGTGTAAAAATGCAAAAAAGGAGGTTTTCAAAGACATATAAAATGGAGGGGATCAGAAAAAGAAGAAGACAGGCAAAATTTGATGATTTACAAATGGGAATATAAATGCTTGTTAGAGACAAAGAAAAAAGAATGTCAAGAAAGTATGGAAAATAAAGTAAAGGGGGCAATTGAAAGGAAAGATAGTAAAAACATATGGGAAATAGTAAGAAAGCAAGAAAGGAAGGGAAAGAAATGAAATTACACCAATTGAATGGATAGATATTTTACAAACCTGATCGGGGAAGGGTTAGTGACAAGGTTAGAGCATAGAAATTTTGGACAAGAGATGATAACAAACAAAAAATTAGATAGAGAAATACCAAACCAGGAGGTATATTTATAACTAAGAATTATAAAGAAAGGGAAAGTGTTAGGAATAGATGGAGTACCAGGAGAATTTTGGAGAAAATATGGTGAAACTCAAAAACGATTAGAATTAATGACAGAATTACTAAAAAAAATAAAATTATAAAAAATGACATACCAGAAAGCTGGAAAATGAGTATGATGGTACCAAATTATAAAGGGAAGGGAAGAGCGAATAGGCCTAAGAACTATAGAGAAATAAGTCTACTATCTATATTAGGGAAGGTGTATACAGGAATTCTGGCTGACAGACCAAGGGAATGGGTAGAAACTGAAAAAACGATATCAGAATACCAGGCAGGTTTTAGGAAAGGAAGACAGACTGTAGATAACATATTTATAATAAAGACTATAATAGATAAATATTTGAATAGGAAAAGAGGAAATTTATATATGTTTTTTGCTGACTTTGAAAAAGCTTTTGATAAAATAAATAGAGAGGCTCTGGAATATAAACTAAGGGAAAAGGTAGTTAGTAAAAGTTTATAAGAGAAATCAAGAAAATATATAAAGATGTAAAGTTCTATATATGCAGTGAAAAAAGCAGTATCACAGAGACGATTCAACAAAAAATAGGATTAAGACAGGGATGTAAGCTGAGTCTAATGTTATTTAACCTATTCATAGATGATATATTAGAAGGAGTGAAAATAAAAAATCAGCGTTGTCCAGTAATAAGGGATAAGCAGATTCCAGGTTTATTATATGCAGATGACCTAATGGTAGGTGCCATATTGATAATAGGGTGGCAAAAAGCAATAAATGAAATTCAAGTATTTTGTGAAAAATGGGGAATTAAGGTAAATATAAATAAATCCAAAGTTATAGTGTTTAAAAAAGGAAATAAACTGGGGAAGGAAGAAAAATGGTTTCTAGGTGGTCAAGAACTGGAGGTAGTCAAAGAATATGACTATTTAGGAGTGAGGTTGAGTAATAGCGGGAAATGGGGAGCTCATGACAGAAAGAAGTTAGCGAAAGCGAAGGCAGTATAACAGCAATAAGAATATGCAAATATAAATTAGAGATGTCGACAAAATGGTTGGGGAGAATGTACGAGGCATTGGTAGAATCAAAAATGCTCTATGCGGTGGAAATATGGGGAGGGGGAGTACTAAGTAATAAAATTGACCAAATGTAGAGAATGTTTTGTAATGAATTAATTGGACTACCAAGAGCAGCACCAGGTGAGGTTGCATTAATAGAGCTAGGAAGAACGAGGAGAAAAGGTATAATAGTAGAAAGAATTTTAAAATGTTGGTTTTGATGTATGAAAATGGAGGAAGGTGAAATCTTAAAGACATGCCTGACTCAGCAAAAGGTTCTAAGAAACAAAAACAACTGGTGGAAAGAAATCGAAAAAATAATGGAGTCAATTGGAATGGGGGATATATGGGGGCTGGAGGAAAGAAATACAAACATAATAAGAAACAGAGTGGAAGATATAGAACGACAAGAGATCTGGGGAAACCTTGAAGATAAAAAATCATTAAGCTTTTATAAATTGATAAGGAAGGAGTGGAGAAGAGAGAGGTACATTGATTGATGTAATAGATAAGAAAGGGAAGGTTTAGCATGGATGAGAATGGGAAATCAATGTATTTAAGAGGGATGAGAGGCAGTGGAAGAGGGATATGCGAGTTGTGTGGAGGAAGAGAAAGTACAGAACACTATATGACAGAATGTAAGGAAATAAGGAGCTGAAGGGAAAAAGTGTGGGAGAAGAAATGGGAAAATATGGATAGAAAAATAGTAGCTATAAAGATATTGACAGGGAAAGAAGAAAAGAAAATCAAGGGCATGGGAGAATTTTTAAGTAAGGTAAAGGAAAAATGGTCTAAAAAAGTAAGAGAGGCAAGGACCGCTCAGTGAGCAATAAGCCTGAGAGCCAAGCAATCTGAGTGGCTCAATAAGAAAACAAGCACCAGACAAATTGTACATACAATGTAAGGGCACAGTGATATATTAATACACATTGTACACTTAACAATTGTAGAACAAATTGTACAATAATTTCAATTCATACTTAATTGCTAACATCAGTATAAAATTCTTCTCTTCCACCTTAAAATTTTCTCAATTGAGTATATTATAACCTACTTTAACAACATTTTATCACTTTTATAGTCTCCAATTTTACACTTTTAATCACTTCACTTTTCATTTATCAGTTTAATTAATGAATACTTTGCCTCTTCCTTTACTAACACTTATCACTAAATACTTATCTTCCTCTTTTAACCACACTTCACTTCCACTAAAATTTTTCTAATCCAATAAGCTTCTCTTCTTCTTTTTCCCCTTTTATCCCTCATCTCTCGGCTCCCGCTCTGCTATATTGCCAACAATAATCTCATCTTCCCAAGCTCCATTACTTCTTCTTCATCCCGACACTCCATCTGATCCCTCCTCTCTCCTGCTACTATGCTATGATTCCTTTCTCTTCAGCTCCTCGGCTCTCTCCTCCTGCCTACTTTCCATCTCCTCTCTGCTTCATCAGTCTTGCTAATTATATTATCTCCACTTTCATCTTCTATATTATTCAAAGTTTATGTGTATGTTTCTATTAATCCTTCTTCTACTATCTTCATTAGCTGTGGTTGTAATCTTTCTTATCTTGTAAGTACTATTTGTGTATTTATGTTTTCTGTTGGTTCTTCTATAGTCACCCTTTTTCTCCCATGCCATTTACTAATTTTATTTGCTGATTTGTCTAAATATTTGTATAATGTGTCATTTCTGATAATAAATCCAATGTGATGTCCCTGTGGTATTCTTCTTTCCTTTTCCACTTCCTTATAATATTTTGGACATTCAAAAACAATATGCTTGCAAGTGTAGATTTTATGCCAATATGTTTTTTATGGACTATGCCCAGCTAAGTAATGTATTAGTCCTTTTGTGTGTTGCATATGTTTAAAACTAATCTTTCTTCAATGTTCGAAAAAATATATGCTCTCCTTCTGCCTCTATTTCATTCCATTCATTTTGCCAGTCAGTAATCAAAATTTTCTATTAAATTTACACAACTTATTTCTATTATCTCCTCTGCTTTGTCTAAGTTTACATTTTTAAACCTATATATTGCTGCTTTTAATTTAATTTGATAATTGATTGGTAAAATTCCTGTTATAACTAATAATGCCATAGTCAAGGGTGTATTAAGGGCACCTGTATATCTCAGCAATATTTGTGTTCTTAAAAATCATCTAATTTGTACATTTTTCATCCTTCTCGTCTATCCCCCACTCCATAGGTTATAATTGACAAAAATATACAGCTCTGGTCTATTATAATGGTATTAAAAGATGTATTATATTTATATAGTTATTCAAGCTAAAATCATCATTGTTAAGTCAGCTTTATTGCAAACATATTCAGTGTGTCCTCTAAAATTCAATTTTTCATCCAAATAAATTCCAAGATATTTAGCTTCTTTTTGACAGTGAATGTGTGTGTTATATTTAATTATTGAGTCTTGAGTTAATTTTCCTTTTAATAACATGTAACTGAATTTATTGAGTGCTATTTCAAGCTTAGTTTGTCTACACCATGCTTCTAGATTTTTAGTTAATTTATTAGTGTTCTTCCATCTCATTTCTATTTTTTCCTTGTGTTATAAATAATAAATCATCAGCAAATGCAGTGGTTTTTAATGTATTTGGGTTGTTTTGTAAATCATCCAATAGTGTTTACAAAACAATGTTGCAAAATTCTGGTGCAAGGACCAAGTCCTGGAAACATCCCTTTGTAATTTCTGTATGTATTGTGTCTCTGACATAAACTCTCCTATCTTTACAATAATCTTTCAAAATTTCACATAAGCATCTTGAATAATTTTTATCATGTAATCTCTTGTCAAAAGTTCAAAGATATCATCAAAGACACCAATAATATATTTTGCTCTTGATTTTTCAGTTGTTATTAAACCATTAATTGTGTCCTCTGTTGATCTCCCCTTTCGAAAGCCATAGGGAAAGCTAACATAGGGAAATAGACCTATAAAATTATTATATAGAATAATTATGAAAATAGAAATAAAAATAAAAGTGGATCCTTTGTTAATTTTTTTTTCCCCCCAATAAGTAATTTAAATTCTTCACGAAGTTTATTCTATTATTCATACCAATCCTTACTCTAAAGTAAACTTTAAAGTAAGCTTTAAACTCATTTGAACTTTAACGATTGACATATTTTTCCCATAGCATTAAGGAAACAAATTGGTCTAAAAGATTTCAGTTCAAGTTTGTCCTTATCTTAACTATTTTTCAATAGTATAACATCAGCCTCTTTCCAACAATAAGAAAATCTCCCTTGCCATAAACAGTCATTTAAAAGTCTGTATAGGAATGCTGTTATTTCCTTTTCTGGTTATATAAGAATTTCATTGATAATTCCATGTGGTCTGGATGCTTTTTCTGTTTTAGATTGTAGATGATAGTCTAATTTCCATTATATTAAATGGATATATAACCCTTGCATTAATATATTTCTCCCTCATTTCATTTCTTTTTCTAGCATGTACATCATCATCTGTTGCTATGTCATCACTCAGTAAAAGTGCATTTAACTTCAAATTTAGCAAATCTTTCCATTTCTTAGTCACATTACCATTTCCTTTGTTTAAAGTAGAAAGTATTTCCAGTCTTTTAATCTTCTCCATAATTATTTTATATGGTAAACCCTCTACATTATTGCTTAGAGTTTCTTCCATAAATTTTCCCCATAGATGATGTCTTGTCTCTTCTAACAGTTCTTTGTATGTTTTGCTCTTCTATATTTATATAAATTAATTTCTCATTCTTTCACCACAATCGATTTTTGATATATTTGTCTTAATTTCCTCATTTTTCATCTTAGTTTTTGTGATAAATCGGTCCAAATTTTATCTTTATTGCTCTGATGTTCAGTTTTTGGTACTGTTTTAGCGATTACTTTTTTTTAGCATAGTTTCTAAATTATGTGCATCTCTATCTATATCATTTCCTGTATACTTGAGTTGCATATTTTAAAATTCTTGCTCCATTTTGCCTCAGTTTGTTTGCTTAAAGTTATAAACGTTTCTTCCTCTGTTTATATTTGTTATTGATATTAGTTTCAATATAAAATATATCAATAGATGATCACTTGATGTCAAATTTTGTCCAACATTCCGATTCCTAATTTTTTCTATTGCTCTCATGTTACATAATGTTATCTATGTTGATGTAACTTCAGCTCTACTTTCAAATGCTGGTGGATTATTGGGTTCATTACAAATTGTTAATTTTAGGTCCAAAATTATTTCTTTTAACTTCTCTCCTCTTTCATCCATATATTGAGGATACCACCATTGCTAAGTCAGTAGCATTTGCATCACAAGTATGTATTATTATATTACTAGGAGTATATATTATCTATTTGCCAAATATGATCTAGATAGGGCTCTATTGGATCCCTAAATTGAAAGTAGTGATTTGCTAGTATAAAACTACCTGCTTCAGTAGTTATTTCCACACAGTTTAAATGTGTGTTACTTAGTATCCACAACTTGAAGGGTTGGATTAATTATAATTATAGCTGCCATGGGGTTATTCCCCATATTTATACAACTTATGTTTGTTGACATATAAATTAATTTACCCTATAGTGTATATTATGATTCCTGAATGCACAAAATGTCCAAATGTAGGTCTTCTATTATTTTATGTAATTCCATTAACACTAATTTACTCTTCTGGATGCATTAATCCGACCAATTCTTAATCTGTGTAAATTCTATGCAGTACAAAGTGTTTGTAGATTTCTTTCATGTCAATTGTATCACTATGCCTGCTAAAAACTGTTTCTAGCAAAATTAGTAATTTCTGCGGCTCAGTTGTTATGTTCTGCACTCTTAGCTCAATCCGGTCAACGGCATCGGGCACAGGAAATGTAATTGTCCTTATTATGTCTTAGTGCAGCTACTGTATCTGTCTCTCTTCTAATCTACTTAACTTTAATGTCATATCAAAAGTTGTTATAAGTTCTACTAACATCATCTTCCCTCTGCTTATTGTTTCTTTCCTACTTCTTCTTTCTTCTCACCTTCCTTGTCTTCTTTACAATGATTATGTTTTGTGTTAATTATTATGTCCTGTTCTTCATTTCTTCTTATGATATCTTTTATCTCTTTATTATTTTCAGTCTTCATTCTTCTCTCCTATTTTTCGTTTAGGTGTATTATTGATTCGGGTATATGCTTTTTTTTTTCTTTCTTTTCTTTAGGCTTACTTTTAAACATTTTTCTTCATTCCCATTGAGAATTTAGAAGTCCAATTCTCCGTTATTCCCAGTTGCTGTTTGATATCTCCTCTGCTTCATCCTCATCTTTCTCAGTGGTTAAAATCATCTGCCAACAAAGCTTGATAATCACTTCAACTTTTCTTTTCTATTCTGTTTCTAATTCAGATTGTATGTTATTACATTAAATCTTGGAGTAACAACTTCAACATTTTTTGTTTATTATTCCTAAATCCAAATTTATTTTATGTATCCTTAATGTTGGTGCTAATTGTTGTCTGTGTTGCTTCTTCTTCATTTTTAACTGCTTGAATATTAACTAGATCTATAATTTTATGTTCTGGATTGTTACCAAAGTATTTATCTTCAGTCTGTACTCCTATTTCTTTTACTATTATTTTTTCCGTAAGTTTAATTTATGTTGTAAAACTCTCTATAAATTCCTTCTTAACTGACAAGTATTCTTCTTTTTAAATTGTTTCTTAATTTCTTATTTATTATAGGTTTTATCCATAATCCATATGAGATACAGCCTTTCCCACATTACATAACGGCAGCAGTATATTGTTGTATTCATTAATGACACCCACAATCAGGCATTCTTCATCAACATAGATAAACATGGTGTATTTATCTATAGTGCTCACATTATGATAGTGTTATGTCAGTGGTGGTGTATTTGGGTGTTCTCACACATATTTGTTACATCTTTGATGAGAGTAAAGCCTTGCTTTTCTCCTGTCTCAAAATAGAACTGAACTTAATTTAGCTAAATTTGAACTGGAATTTACAGTTGAGAATCGCATCATCAAGAATGGAACCATTTTTACTTTCTCTGCTACATATAGTAAGCAGGGGAAGTATTGCATTCCACCCAAAAATTTGATACTGAGATTTCACTGGAAATACACATTTTGATGTCTGCTGAATCCAAATAAAACATTTTTGGAAACATGTCTGTGTGTTTGTGTGTGTGTTTATGAGCAGCATAACTCAAAAATGAAAAGTCGGATAAATACCAAACTTGGAATTTAGGTTCAATGAGATGCAACAAAGATTTTCAACAAAATCCCTCACTCCAAACTACTGTTTGCATGAACATTTTTCAAAGTTTTTTATTTTCTAAAAAATGGCTCTAACAATTTTGATTAAAATACTATACCAGGTGAGTCAGCTGCCCCTAGGTATTCGTATCTATGCAACCCACAGTTTATAGTTTAATGTGAAAACATTGACCTTTTAGCAAACAAACTGTTATTGTAGCTCTGCCCTTCTATTCGGTACTATATGCAACTAGCATTAATGATTAAAGGCTTGAATGAGAACCAAAGAGCTGCAAAAGCCTTAAAAAAAAGACTGCGTTTCATGGATATAATGCTTGGAAGAAGGTAGAGGAATGTTTTCCTAAAGAACGAGATAGACTACGTGGGTTCTGGCTGAGCGGGTTAGCTGCCGGAATGTGGTGAAGCAAAGGTTAGCTTCGGAGGTTCGAGTCTGATACAAACTTCAAATTGTTTTGGTTCTTTTTTTATTCTCCTTGTATTTATTTTCTGGATTTTAGTATACTAATTTATTTATTTTTGTTACTCGCTCTCCTGTGAGCCAAAGACACAAGAATTACAATCAGATAATAATTGTGTATCATGTTTTCCTAATAATCTGTACCATATTTGTGTTGTAAACAGTGTTACATAGTTAGCTTTCATTCTTTTCGTCGCATATTGATGGTATTAAATCTAACAGTTTTTTTTTCATGTTTAAACCTTATGTTTCACTTCTTCTATTGACAAAGGAGTTGTAAATGTGCTAAGTTCATGGGTAAATAGGATAATAAATTGTTAAAGAGCGTGGATTTCATCAACGAAGTAAATGTTCAAAATGACGACCCCCTTCATCAATGCACAGTTGTGTACGTTGCTGGAGAGACCTTCTTGCATGCTGTAAGGAAAGGATTATACATTTGATGGGTATAACTTATAAGTTCATAAATTAATTTATACTTATTGCACTTGATATATTTTATTTAGATGATTAATTGGTTTATACAATCTGCAACATAGATACAAAAAAAAAATGTGGAGAAGAAACCTCAGACACAAAAATCTTTAAAAAAGAGCAAAATCAGACCCAATGTAACCGTTTTACACAGATGTTTTATTTTCATCATCAGTGTTATCATTTATTCATCAGGCCAAAAAAGAAAACTGAAGTATAGTATCCAACCCCAGTTAATTTTTCTTCACTACCATGCAGGTTTCTTAGTCATTTTTGTGAACAATATAGCATTTCAGTTTAAATCCAGTATAGTTCAGTTTTTGAGTTGGAGGAAAGCAAGACCAATATAGCAAGTAGTACACTACATTCCATCATAGTACCCACATCAGGGTTTTCTCACATTTATTCTTTACAACAAAGTAAATTTGTTCATGCAACATGTTTCTTTACATGTTTGTTACATTATCAATGCTAAAAACCTGCTACATTTGTTTATGTTGCCTATATTAATATTTTCTTGTATATAGGGAGTAAATAAATAATACCACATGGAATTTACTGACAATAGATGGTTCCTATTCAATCATTTTGAAATGAGAAACCAATGGTCTAGGAAGCCAAGTTACCGAGTTATTCTCTTAAAAGTAATTAGAGACTGGGATCAGTAAATCAAAATCAGAACCAAAATATGTAAATAGTCTGTATTAGAAACAAAGTACAGCTCATTAAGGATTAGTTAAGCCTGTCTTTTAACTCTGTAAATAAGCATTCCTAAATTTTGCCATTACCAAAATCACTGACAGTGTGGGCCTAATATATGGCTGCATGCTACTACAATGAATAACAATTAGTGGGGAACAGCTAAAGAAGCATAGAAAGATTCCAATCGCTATACTATGGCCGAGGAGTTAGGTGAATTGGCTGTGAACTAGAATAAGCTTGCGAACTCAAGTTTGAATCTGGAATGGATGAACTTTTTTATTATTCTTCTTTTTCTTTACCCATCGTAGGAACAATGTTATGCTCATCCCTTAATCAGGCGAAGTACCATCATAACGAGCAATGCACAAGGTATCACTTACTGGTACATCTTCTCACATCTAAGTCTGGAGGGTTGTGAACTGACACTGGCTTGAAGTTTATGGTTGGCAATGTTTGCATGCGAGGTCAATAAGGACAGTTTGAATCTACTAACAGTTAACCAAGTGAAACAAATCCACTCATCTTTGAACCAAGTAATAAAAAGCACTATGCCTCCCCAAAAGAGACACTGAGAATTGGTAGCATGATACCCCTGGCAGGATACTAACACCACCATACGGCATAGTTGTTTCTTGCTCAAATCATAGGTAACTGCTGTATTCTCCAATGCAGTAACATCACTCATGTCTCATTTCCTATTTGCCTTCAGCACATAATAACACTATGTTGAAGTGGCTAAACATTTGGGGAGCATTGAGCAAAAATACTCTTTTGCTGAACTCACTGATATGCACCTTGTGTACGACAAAGCAGGAGATGGTGCTTCAGTAGCTGCACAGATTTACAGCAAAAGGACCCCAATAGACACCATCCCCATCAGACTACTTTTGAGTCTGTAGAGCGTGTGTGAGAAAGTGTGATGCTGAATAAAGCAGATTGCAGTGCAAGACATGCTCGTCGTGTTCCAGAGTTCATAGAAGAAAATATACATACACTGCAAGAGGAAACGTCAACCAGCACCCGTGCTATTGCATGTGCAATGGGCACCAACCACACAAGTGCGTAGCAAGTCATGCAGGAGAAGCAGCAGCTCTACCGCTTCCATCTGCAAAAGGTGCAAACCTTAACTCTGAGGGATTTATGCCTACAGTTTTGTGAATGGACCTTCAGGCAGCCACTGGAATTGTTTTTATTAGTGTTGTCCACAGATGAGACCATGTTTACCATGGATGAGTGGATTCTAAACTCCAAGAGCAGTCATATATGGGCATATGAAAATCTGTGCAGAAGAGCTACCAACAGCAGTTTACAGTGAACATATGGACTGGCATTGTTTTTGACCACATCATTGGACCATATCTTCTTCCTCCTCGACTGTATGGTGATACTTATAACACATTTCTGGAGAACGTATTGACAGCCCATTAAGAAATAGTGCTCCTTGATGTTCGGACTCAACTGTATTTCTCACACAATGGAACTCCTGCACATTATGCTATAATGTATGGGAGTACCTAAATTGAGTCTTTCTTCCCCAATCGCTGGATCAGAAGAGGCAATCCTAACATGCCCTGACCACCTTGTTCTCCAGATCTCAATCCTATGAATTTCTTTTCTTGGGATCCTCTTCAGACTATGGTGTTATTCATCACTGATTAATTCTGAAGAGGCACAGGCTTCAGGAGTCATTTCTGTACAGATGTTGCCTATGCATTGATGTTAAGAGGTTGCCATTTTGAGCAATTTCTTCGAAACCAGTGCATTTTCTTCATTTTTTTTGCTTTTCTATTCTTATTGTACCTATCTTTTGTATTGTAACGTGAATATCCAGACAACTTATTTTTGTAATAATTCAGTCACACTTAGATCTTTTAAGTGCTTATTATTTTGTCAGTTGTTATTTGTATACCTGTACCAGTTAATTTAACATTATTGTTAATTTCCAGTGTGTAGTATTTAGGCTATGACTCTGTAAATTACAATTAAAATGATTTTAAATTAAAAACTTCAACATTGGTTAAATAAAAAATTATATCTACAAAACAGAAATATTTCCTGTAAATCAAATTAAACAAAGTATGTGATTATAAAGAAAGAAAAACAGACAGAAAGAAAGAAAAGAAAAATAGGGGGAAAAACAAAACAACAATGCAGCCATTGGAATTTGAACCAGAAATTCAAATCTCTGTTTACCTGCGCCTTTCTGGTAACCTATCCATTGTGCTAAAGATGCACGCTCAGATTAGACTCACTTATTTTCTTATCATACCTTACAGTTGAAGTGGAAGTGATCAGTGGCATGCAAACTCCCTAGCAGTTTTAAGGCATAACTCAGTAATTTGTCTTCATAGACCATAGATTTCCTATCTCAATTGATTATCTATGAACTGTCTGTTATCAGTAAAATTCGTGCAGTGTTAATCATTTACACCCGGTATATTAGTTACATCATCTACATGGTAGGCAATGTAAAATTTATGCTGCTTAGATTTGGATGTTCTCACATACATTCATTTCACTGTCAACCTCATTAAGCAGGTATCTTCACTCACATTGTCTATATTTTTATGAATTCTCACATATACACATTGCATTATTGACAGCTGTAAGCATACTGCATGAGCAGGTAACAATCAGTTTTTGTTTTTTTAAGAAAACCAATGCATTGTGCATAACTTCACAAGGTCTGCTTTGTCATGACATTGCTTTCAGTAAAAAAAAGTTTTGCTCCCATTAAATTGCACTGTTAAATTCACAGTTGCAATCTAAGGGTGCTTTCTCCAGAAGCAAGTTCTAAACAAAAGATAGTTCCTCCATTTTAATTATTGATTATTGGCTAACCTGCTTTATGATTGGTTGACTGTATTGTTTTAATCATGTTTCTTTTGCTTTAAGGATGTGTTGAGATGAAGTTAGGTTAGATTATTTATTTAGCAAATTAAACATTGTTATCAATTTAATAAGGAAAATAAAATAATATAATTCAATTAAAGAGGCTTTTCCCCAGCTCACATACAAACGAAAGGTGCTTTATCCAAAATACAGCTCTGAATTACTGTAATTGCTGCAACAGTGGTGATGTGGCAGTGCAGTATACTTTAATATATTGGTGCTATTTACAATATGCAATGTCTCCCTGATAAGGATTACAGATTTGTGTGATTGTTTAAAGTTTGTATGTTGTAATATGTGTATGTTTGTATAATATTTTATACTGTATCACACTTGATTGTGGAAATACGTTTTTCCCATTTTCTGAAAATGTTGATTTGGTGGAGATACCATCTTACTTTATCATATTGGTTCACCGAAGCTGTGCTCTGGTGTTCTTGTATACTTTCAATAAGTTAGTTGGAAGTGAAAAGCGCAGTAATTCATTCATTGCACGAACCTGAAATGGATAAAGTTAACCAAGAAGTAGGTAACCAGTTTCATGTTTTAAAGAACAATATATTTTCGCCATAATTCCATTCAAAGGATATGTAAGTTGTGATTTAGTATTTCAGGTTAATTATTAAAGAACTTTTTATCTTAAAAAAGGAGACTAATTAGTAAAATTCATGCCTACCTAATTCTTAGACAGAATATCTATTTTCATTTGGACATAATCACTGAAGCATTATATAATGATTAGCATTTAGAAAAACAGTATTTAATGTTTGTATGCCTCATTATGATGGAAATAATTTTAAAAAAAAGCTTGAAATTTTTTCTAAGTTAAAAAAGAGTGTATGCATATGTGAAAGCTTTAGCTGACATTGTATTTGAAGTAATATATTTAAGTTTATTCTTCATTTGTAGATTGTGTTTATTTATTTATTTATTTATTAAAACCTGTTCGGTAATCAAAGTTTTAAAAAACTATTTCTAAGAGCAGAAAACAACAAGAACATTTTCCAGTTTTATTTCATGTACATGTGCTTTTGAGGGTATGATGGAGAAATGGCATAACAAGATTAAATAACTTCATCAGTATTTTAGAATACAAAGTTAGAATTTAGTCAAATGTATAAATAAAAGGATTGCATTTCACCAGGTCGCCAACAAGTTTATGCTCGCATAATCAGTCCTGGTCTTCGCCCAGCCACAGCAAACATTATACATCAAAACACAGGTGGTGTTCCAACTGCAGTTACATTACAGGCAGCAAGTGGTGATAGTGGTACCACGTCGAGCACCACAACTCAACAGGCTGGAACTGGAGCTTCTGGCAGTGCAGAACAATAGTATTAAGAGGATCAATTCTCTTTCATGTGCTGCTTTAATAGTGTATCACTGAACTTGTAAATATAAATCAAAATATTTACTTTGTGTTCTTATTGTGCCTGAATCAATGTTGAAGTATTGTGGGAAATGCAGAAGTTTTATATATTGATACCCTCTTATTTTCTCAGTATTACAAAATTTTTATATTTATTTCCACTTTAGAGTAACGCAGTATTTAAACATTATATAACAGTGTCTCATAATTTTAAAAGTAACAATTATTGTATCGATTTTTATCCCTGCATACTTAAAATAGCAGGATGTTGGAATTGCCTATAATAATTTTCATCACAATTCAGTTGCCGCAATTATAAAGCATGCACAGCAAAGTAGTGTTGTGTTGTGCATTGGACACATTTTAAATACTTTCTGAATCTAAAGCTCTAGAATCATTGTTTGTGATTTTTTATTAAAGTGTAAGGCTTTCAAATAATGGTACCTGATGCTGCTCATTGATGGTACAGTTTAGTTGTCTTTTTTGAAGTTAAATGTTAGTTGTTGATTACAACCATTTAACCAGTATAAATTAAAGAGACCAACAGTGCACTATTTCATAAAGTAATTCCAGAAGAGATGGCGTACTTTTGGCATTTATTTGTCAAAAGCATTTTGAGGGATAAAAAATTGAGATTTTGTTCACAAAAAAATCCTGAAACAATGACTTGTCATAATATTCACGTTTGAGGATTAGAGTATTTAATAACTATGAAAATCACAATTTTTAAAAATGTAACAATGTGCCATCTCTTCCCATACTGCTTGGGAAAAAAATTAACTCATGGTACAGGATAAATGGCGCACAGAACTAAATTCAATTAAATACTGCTTAAACTTCACTGTTTTATTCATAAAACAAAATTACTACAAAATCAGATATTCATTTTCATTTTCTAAGCAAATGGTCTTATTTTGATTGGTTCACCATGCTCTTTTCCCATACTACATCTCTGCCACACGTGTTACACAAACCCATTCTTTTGTATCTATACAGTTCTCATGTAACCAATTCATACACTTCACCCAGTCATCTTTGTTTTTTGTAGTAAAATAATTTTCCCACATTCAGCACATTTATCTGTTTCTGAAGATGGAGGATCTGCTTCACCTTTACTTGGTTCATCATAACTGATTGGTTTTTATTTATTTCTTTGCTCTAGCATAACTTTCTTTTAGCTCTTTCCCTCTTCTTTTTCTCCTTTTCTTCTCTTTCCTTAAGGATATGTTGCTTTTTCTTCAGGTTCTCAGGTGAAGTCAATACCAATACAAACTATTTCCTTGTGGAAGAGGATTTACTTCATGAAGAATTTTAGTTGGAGTAAACTTTCAACAGAAGTCAAGGGCAAACCAGTGTTGTTGATGGTGGTATGTTTTTATAAGATGTAGAACAGTGTGAAAGCAATGATCATCTGGAATGACATCTGCAGTACAAAAGAAATGGTCAGGTATGACATGAGGATTCAGAGTGTAGATACCACATTTCCTGAAGCCATTGACTGCACTGCCTATGGAGGTAGTTTTCTTCCACATGCTGCCCAAAAAGAAGCCTAGTTTTCATCTGGTCAGACCATACTTTCCTTCATTTTTCATTGCAATTTGTGTTTCTTAAGATACTGCTTTAGTGGACTGAAGAAAGTTTGATCTAATGGTTGTAAAGCAGCAGTATGACTGAGTAAACACAACAAAACCACCCCATTTTAATCAACAACTTCCAAAAGCATCAAAGGTTACAATAATTGTAAATTATTATAAGTTTCACTGTTACTAACTTCTTTCAGTTTGAAACTGAAGAGTTCTGTGTTTATATAGTCTGATTTTGGGTTCATATAAACTCTGATCCTGGTGGTAGCCCATCAAGGAATTCCCTTGTCTTATTTATTCTTTTAGAACAAAATCAGGTGGAAGAAATCTTCCTTCAGCATTGTTGCACACATAAGTTGTATTCCTGACTCATTCATGTTGAATATATTGGCAGGTTTTTTGAACAACTGATGATCAGTCATGTTTTCACATAAATCAAAACAAGCTTTCACGTATTCACAGGATAGGGCTCATCCTCTATTAACAGAAAGCCCATGGGATTGTCTGAGACTAATTTCAGGGTTTTGGTCTACAAAAGATACCAAAAGATACCATCCAGTCATAGTCTGTCTTTTGCTTTTCTTTGTTAAATGAGTGTTTTAGTTTTAAACTCAGTGATTGAGCAAAGTTAAAGCTATTTTACAAACTAATCTTCTGTCTGGGGCAAAACCCATCGAAGCAAGTTCTTTTTATGTGTTTCATCAATCGTTTCTCATTTTTTCTCTACAAAATACCCTCTAAACCAAGAGAAGATTTGGTCAAAGACTTGGAAGACTTTCTTCCTCTTAGAGTGCTACTATAGTACCTAGAATCCTCTGTGATTCCAAATTTATTCTTTTGCAACATGTGAAATTGCTTTACATAAAACTTGTCTCCTCTTACAGACCTCAAACAGGAACTCCAAACTTCCTACGGCATGTTCTAGTATCTTAATTCTGCAATTAAATATATAAATCCACAGTAATAAAGATCTTGTATTATAAATTATATTTAAAATAGCAATTTAATACGTTGATATTGTAATGAAAAGAAGCTAGAAACAGTGATGTGTATTGAATTTATTTAAAGGTGAGTCGGAATTGTTACACTAACATCACTTAAGTTTACTCACTTAACATGTTTCGGGAAACGGTTGTTCCCATCCTCAGAAGTTAATTAACTGAGTAAACTTAAGTGATGTTAGTGTAACAATTCCGACTCACCTTTAAATAAAAGCAATTTAATACTTTAACCAACATATTTTTTATACATACACACACACATATACACAGTTTGAATTATTTGCTAAAAATAATGTATTCTGTACCTCATAAATATTATAATGAATACATAATATTGTAATTAATTCAACATATTAATCTAGTATTAATTATGTTATATGCAACTGTATTGAAATTTGCAATTGAATATTTGGACATATATGCCTTTTCTCCCAGATGCTGTGCATTGTCTATACCAACTTATAGGGATAGACACACACATCTATCATTCGCATAGGTTCACTAACATGGCTGGCAGTGCACACAATATACTGTATGAAATCCTTTGTCATACAAACATTTAAAATTGCATTGATTTTATGCCTCTACTTTAGTCACTAAGAGTTTATGAGCAGAACAGATTTTCATTGCATGTGCAATACACTTACCTCAAATAACTAGCTGCAACTGCTAGAAAAACAATAAATGGAGAGCTCATTGTCTCTGTCCACAGTTCTTATGGTGCTGAACATCTCATCTGCTTTGGTGTGCATTCTGGCAGTTGATGGTTGAATTACAAGGATTGTACCAACTCTTCCCATGCGCTATCTCTCCCAGAATTACTCTACTAGGGAACCCATTAATTAGCTTCCTGTTGCTTAAAAAAATAACTTAATATGCTCTTGCTTTTTGGCAGGTGGGGGTATAAAATTATATTTTCATTAGAAATCATAAGCTATTATACATACAATCATATTTTTTTTACTAAATATTTGCATTAGCAGTAAGCCAGCTTTTTTGTCTTGTTTATGTAGCTATGCATTCACTATGGCTCCCTTTCTTCTCCATTTTCAAACTGCTGTACTACTTAACAAGAAGTATTGATGGATAGCAAAAAAGTTTCAAAAAAATGGATAAGCCTAGCTTATTGCCATTTAATCTTGGTTCATACAACTCTTTGCATTTGTTAAAGCCCTATAGCATGGATAGCCACCAGTGAAAAGTGTTAATGATCTAGAACATATGCAGAATATGCAACCTTTGTGTCTGTGGAAACTCTTTCAACAGTTGTATTTCATATCAGACTTTGACATTTTGTCTCAAAACTTAAGTGACATTAAAAGTTGTAAAATTCAGAGTCATTGTAACACACTTAAACTTTTCACATGCAAATAACTGAATACATGTTTTACAAAGTATTACTTGTTTTGTTAGCTGCTGTAGACTGATGATTGAGTCTCTGAATTACTTGGTTGTAAGCTATATCTTCGGTAACAATTGCATAAACCTGTTATATAAGCTCATGGAGGATTTCTGGATTTTTTAATGCAAATGTTCTGTGATAATTTTAGCCCCTTAAACATTTTTATTTAATTTCCTTTTTAATATAATGGTAGGTTTTTCCAAAAATAAGCTACTGCTGATTTTTCTACTTGCTAATTCATAATATCTGTAAAATGTTCTTCAGGCTAACACCCATATTTCTTTTTGTCTTCCCACTCCAGTTGACCCAGAATTTTACAATTTTATCATACTACTGAGAAAGTTCCATGTTATTTTTAAGTTATGTAC
Source organism: Deroplatys truncata (assembly GCA_030765065.1). Lineage (NCBI taxonomy): Eukaryota > Metazoa > Arthropoda > Insecta > Mantodea > Mantidae > Deroplatys > Deroplatys truncata. Next base: position 245,400,849 of record CM060975.1, on the reverse strand, counting down.
TCATATTAATCACCCACGTACAGTAAGTCTCTTTAATGTACCTCCAAAAATGTAGGCAATGCTTGTTGCTAGTGAATTTCATCTTGCACAGATGTGTCCAATGAAGTGAGCATCTAACTTCAGTCTCAAGAGGTAAACTCACAGCAGCAGCACCAGTTCCACCTGATTGTCTTCAGCAGTGCTGCAAAATTATAGTAATTATTTGTCCACTCTCGCTAGATATTGGCATTATTTTTATTTTTAAAACAAAGGAATCTGCATGAATGATACCATGACAAAACCTTCTACTGCAACCCTCCCCCCCAAAAAGGAGAAAAAGAAGCAATTTCAGACGAAAGAAAATTACCATTACTCATTAACCTTTATTGAACTAATAATCAATATATTAACCAGAGAGTTGAGGGTCTTGCAGTTAATATACTGACTGGACTTTTCCATGCCCAGTTGGGCAGCTGGTCTATATATTAATTGCACAACACTATTTTACTAATTGCAATGCTAGGATCAAGGAAATGGATCTTTAGGTTTCAAGCAATCATTTTTAGTGGTCTATTTATGCATGCAACGTGTCGTGCTGTGTATTGTGAAATCAGTTCTGCCGGCCTGTTCCCACATCTGTTTCAACAGCTAGTATGGATCCCTGTGTGTTGTACCATTACTGCAAACTCTTGACTAAAAAAACAGCAGACAAAAATGACATTGGAGTGTACATCCAGTAAACAGTACAAGGTGTGTTTAGGAACTTTTATGGGATATTGCTTCTTCTATAAAAAGTTTTGCATCTGTACTTGATAAAAAGTCTGAATGACAACACTCGGATCACTTTCGCAACATGTGAAAGCACAAACCACACTGAATTTATCAAAACTACAGCTCTGGATTTTCCAAAGTGTTAGCACTGAATCAACTGTTTTGCTCACAATGCAACATCCGTTTATATTGAGGTCATGCAACTGTAACGCATGTCGCACAAACTGAAAGACCATGCGGTGTGTTTTTGAGATTGCACAACACAGAATATTGTGCAACTGTCATGTCACATGGTATAAATGTTTCCATTTAACTCAATGTACTTTCAAATCATGTTGCATTTGTCGCACAGCACAAAATTGCTTCCATAAATGGGGCCTTATAGTCAAGTGACTAACATGTTTGTTTTCCAGTGCATAACTGATGTAATATAAACATTTGAATTTATAATATCGCTAATTCAAGACATACAAATTTAATTTCTTTATGAAAATTTATGATGGACTATTGGTAAGCATGTTCCAGGTTTCCATAAACTATAAGGAATTCAAATGCTAAATTGCAGGTCTTTCTAGAAAAAATAAGAGGCAGATTATCTGGACACCAGAAAACAGCCAGAAATTAAATTTTCAGGGTATCCAACAAAGCTGTTAGTTCATAGTCTACCCAGCACAAGAATGCATAATTTGTAATCTGTGAGTAAAATAAAGCAAAGCTGTAAAAGACCAAAACATTTAAAAAGTTTCAGGTTAACAAATTTTAAACGTTGGCTGGTAAAATTGAGTTATCATCTTTGCAGTTTGTTCTCAACAAGAACAAAATTCTAAGGGCAATGTACTGTTGTAAAGCTTGTGATATGGATTTGTGCATATTTCAGTGTTTTAAAAGATATGATACAACGAAAAATTAATGAGCTTCAAACTTTCAGTTAAAAGAGGACTTCATTATTTAAAAATGTTACTAACTTTATGTCTTTGCTCTGTATAGTGAGCTCATGATGTAGGACTCCTCAGGTGCCTAGTGTTTATTTCTGAAAGAATCCAATACTGTTAATGGTGTGTTGTTTATTTCTACTTTATAACACTACATGTGTAATAACTTCACATAGAAATGAGTGGAAACATTTAGTTATCAGAGTGTCAATGCACTGTGATAAATGGAAACCTTTTATTGTTCATCAAATCCTGATTTACACACCATCAGTTTTGTCTTCAGTATGTCATGCTGTCATTTCTTCTTGAAAGAGGTGTAATCTTTTATTCAGACAGAAATAAAAATCTATTGTCATTGGAAACAAGATTTAAAACTAATGTTTAAGTACAAGGGTCATTATATTTTGGGGATAGCTTTGATTGTTTTAGAGTATTCTCAAAATACGGATAAGATTTTCACAAGCAATATACTTTTTGTCCAGTGGCAATAGCTTTAGAATTGACATATCACATTGTATGTCATACTACGGCAGTTTAACTGAAAGTTTAACACTAAATTTGATTATTTCAATCCGTTCGGGACATTTTGAAGGGTATTTATACACCCATTTAGGAAACTCATTAAGTGCATGATAAATTCCATCCAACAAAGGTTAATGATATAATCACTTGTAAGTTTTTATCACTAAAATGAATGTTAAAACCCGTAGTACAGGTTTTAGAAATTATGCTAAATCAGTGCACCTTAATGTGTTTTAATAATGGATTTATTTTTTAAAACAATAACTTCATGCAAAGGTTTGCAAGAACAATCGAGGCTTTAAAAAAATGTTAAAAAGCTTTTTACAGTCCTTTTAAAAATAAGCTTTTAGAAAACAACAGTGATGCAGTAGTGAAAAGGAGCATGGCCTTAAATCTGCACCAGTTGCAATATTAAGCCTTATCGTGGTTCAGTAAACTGACTTGAGGCTATCCATCAAATCATCCAGTTTCTTTCTCCTGAATATTTGTTATTTGTTCATATTTTTATCAGCCCTATTCTTTCAATTGTACTTCAGAGAGTACACATCAATCTAAAACACCTTCCATTTTAGGTAAAAAAAAAAAAGTTTCTCCCAGATTAAAGATAATACAAAGTGATAATTTTAAATACACAAAATGGGTCTGTAAATACTAAAAGGTTCAGATATGTTGTGTATGTTTTGGGAATATTTTGTTCTTTATGAATATAATTATGGTAGTTATATAGTACAAAAGTTAATATTTGGTTCTCTCGGGCTACAAAAATAGTCCTAAATAACATATAGACTTAACATATCTTGTTACTGTTTCACAGTATTTGCATTTATACCAAGAATACTCAGAATCTCATTTCTTAATTTTGATTTGTATGCATAGTGCTAAAGGAATGTCTAAGAGTGAATAAATTGTAAGATACTGTAAGATAAAATTTACAAATGTACTTTAAAAGTAGTGTAATTCTTGTTTTTATATAAAAGAAGACACTATTGTAAGTTTACAAAATGAATTTCTCAGCTCATCTCTTCCTTCTGAATTAAATGTAAGAAGCCTTCCAAATGTATGTATGAAATCTTGTTAAAATATTTATTTAAATTTAAAAAGCCTTATTTACAATGCAAATAAACAGATGAAGTATTTAATAGTATTAAAAGATTCTTTTTAAGATCCATTTCATCCGAAAACAAGACTTGTTGGGCAAAGAGCTTCATCTTTGCTGGTGATAAAGGTGAGAGCAAAAGTGATATTTATTTTTCCAAATTCTATATTATTTTCAAACTAGCATTACCCACAACTTCACTTGCATTATGACTTCCAGTGATGAAGTACATCTATCCCATCTCCCTGCATCTATTCATGTAACATTTTCAAAATAAAACTTCCTGGACATTGGCAGAAAACAAACTACATATATGCTTTGTGAATAGTTGGCTGCATGCCCTTTCCATGGATTGTGAGTCATTGGCTGAACCAACTGTTACAGAGCCATACAGTATCCAAGAAATTCACACCAAAGGCCACACTAGTTTGTGTTGTACCTTTGCAGGATAAGCCTGTATTATTTAGAGATGTAATAACATTGTTTATGTGAATATGTTTTCATTTAGATACTCTATGCGAGATAGAGTATTTATCTATAGTTTGAAATGCTTACAAAATCGGCTTGAGCTGCAAGAGCTTATTTAAACAGAAATTCGCTGGTGTGCAAGTTCACAGTTGAAGATCGATTCAAAGATTAGTAAATAAATTTCTTGAAACGGGAGGTATCCAAAGATAAGAATCATAAAAGGGAGCATACTGTTCTGCCAGAGGAAACTTTAAATAATGTTGGATGTGCTCTGGAAAATTCAACAAAAATCCCTTCATGCCTTTCACAGCAGACAGACATTTCATATGGCTCTGCTCAAAAGGCTACAAAGTTGATAAAGTTAAAACCTTTTAACTGTAGTGCAAGAATGGAAACTGGGTGAGCCTGCATCAAGGAGTAGATTTTATGAAGGGGTTTTAAGAAATGTGCTTGGCAGTGAAATTGACCCTAATCTCAAGTTTGTTTTTGGAAAAAGCTTTATTCCACCTACTTGGTTATGTGAATTTGCAAAACAACCAATATTGGAGTACTGAGAAACTAATCTGCTTCATGAGGATCCCCTTCATAATCTTAAAAATTGAAGTGTGGTGCACTGTTAGTGGTGAGAGAATAATGGGCCCTTTTTGAGGAAACAATTAACAGTGATATGTATGTGCAAACAAAATGTTAGTCCTTTTTTGCAGAACTAAAAGGGAATGTAGTTTCACAACTTTCTAACAAGATTCTGCCATAGCACTTACAGCCAATATTTCTTTGCAGGCCATTCACAGTGTTTCATGATCAGATGAGTAATGACATATGGCTTCCCAATCCCGATTTAACCCCCTATGGGGGGTCATTAAAAGACAAGGTATATAAACCAAATCAACACACTCTAGATGTACTAAAAGGTAACATTCATGAAGAAATTTCTAACATTTCTCAGAGGGAACTGTGTAGGTTAATGACTTAATTTTCTATGCAGGTGTCAAAAATGCCTTGAATGTCAAAGCTGATAGTTCCAGCATTTCCATTTTTTTATTTTTTTATTTATGCATCACTTTAACTACTACGTTTCTTAGCGTTTTGTTCTATATTGGGCGTCAATTGCTTAGAGGCCTTTTATCAGGATTGAGGTTTGTTTATGTGCCATAAATCTATGGCACGGAACCACAGGCTTTACTTCCCTTCTGAGGGAAGTCATGCTAAGGATTTTTATGACCTAAAAAAAAATCCATTGCCCTCTGCCAGGTTTGAACCTGTGACCTCGGGTACTAGAGGCTAGCATGGTACCCCTAGCCATGGAGGACGACATCCAGCATCTCCTTGCCCAATAAGGGTGAGTAAGTTATCTTGTAAGGTTTATTGGTAATTATGAATTACATGTATATTGTAGTTTAGTAGTGATCATTTATGAAGGTGTATAAGCTTAAAATGATTTTCAGCTTTGGGACCTCTCAGTTGCCATGACGGCTGGCTCAGCCTATAATACAAAGGCCATGAAGAAGGTACATGGCTCACTGTTCACCCAAGACTTAATTGGCTTAATACTGGACTTAGTGTTCATTAAATGTTTATAGAACAAGCTTAGAAAGAAAAAGACAAATTTCATTTGTTCCATATACTCTGAAAAAGATACAATGTGTCCAGATTAAACATATAATAATATAAAATGTAATAATTTGAGAAGTAATTGAGATATATATTGGCGGTTTGTTTCTACAAGTATGGTAATCAAAATGTTTTCTGTGTTTGCTTGCAGCAGTTGGTACCATGTGTGTAACTGCCTTGTTCACGAAAACGCGCGTCAGTAGCCATGTGGACTCCACAGCAGGTGTTCTGTGTGCTTTTTCTCACGAAGCTAAAATCTGTTATACTGGTATAACATTGTCTTTGGCGAGAGTATGGATGGCGACCAACTGATGATGTTCCCACTTGCGTAACAATCAAGAAATGGAACAGGTGCCTTTGGGAAACTGGGAGTTTGCTTTCAATGTCGGGCCACCATGCAGTTGCAGAGGTTACTGTTGAATTAACCCATTGTCCTTCCAGCAGAGCCCTTGTAGGTCAATCTGACAAGGAAGTAGGCAGTTATCTCATTTGATAGTACACGATGTCCTCCATAAAAGGTTGTGCCTACAAGCATACAAACTGCAGCGTCATAAAAAAATTAAACCTGAGGACAGGCCACAATGGAAAACATTTGTGGAGACAATTCGGGCAAAAATTGATGAAAACTAGGCATTCCTTGATTTGGTCTGTTTCTTGGATGAGAAACCACACTTCTAGCACGGTAAACAAGCACAATTGCTGCATATGGGGAACTGAACACCCCCATGTAGTGATGTATGAACATGACTCTCCAAATGTGGTGTGGATTGTTGGAGGACAGGTTTATGGTTTATAGGCCCATTTGCGGAGCCTACAGTTAATGCAACAAGGTACCTTGACATGTTGGAACTGTGTGCTGTGCCACAACTTCCTCGTGATGTGATCTATCAACAAGATGGTGCACCATGCCGTTATGTGGAAATTGTGAGGGATTTCTTAGATCATGAGTTCCCAGATCGCTGGATTGGGAGAGGTATTCCATCGATTACTTGGTCCCCTATAAGCCCAGACATTATGCCACGATTTTTTTTCTGTGGGGGTTTATCAAGAATCAAGTGTACCAGACACCAGTTCATGATCTACCAGATCTGCGCCATCACATTCGTGCAGCTGTCGCAAATGTTATGCCTGCAATGCTGTGAAACTCTTGGAGAAAAGTGGAATACAGATTGGATGTCTGTCGCGCCACTAATGGTGTACAAAAGCATTTTGAGTTACCCTACTTGTAGAAACAAACCACCAATAAATATCTCAACTACTTCTCAAATTATTAAATTTTATATTATTATACATTTAACCCGGACACACCTTTTTCTTTTCCTCCTATTTTTGTAGATAAACACTTGAAAACGCAGAGAAGTTTGGCAACAGCATGCTTTTTCTGGAAAAGTAATACTCGGGTAAGATCAGGTTGCCACAGATGATTTGCACTGTGTTTCTGATGGGGCTGCAAATATTTTACTGGAATAACAATGTTAACTTTGTAGGAGTCAGGACAACACAAAAGGCAGGCGACTGCAGTTTGCACAGTAGCATTGCTCTGTCACATGACCTTCCAGTGCCTAGCAAGAGAGAATGAAAGAGACATGGTACTATCTCTGCCTGGTGGCTTTCCTCACTCACCTTTATGTCTGTTTCTGACTATAGTAGCATTTAATAGTTCTTTCATGTATTTTCAGTGAAATATTTAATAAAAGCAGCGAAAACCAAAACTAAGTTTGAATAAACAGCTAAAGAAAATAATTATTTTAATCTAAAACATTTACTTACTATGTACATATGCAAAAATTAAATGGCGAGTACTTGAACTATCTGATACCAAAAAAAAAAAAAAAAGGTTTACATGGTTATCAAAGCACTCCATCAAACAAAATCTTTTATGCAAACCTTTAATAAATGAGACTTAACTTATAAAATAGCTTATTTTTACTTAAACATTCAATAGTAAAAGGAAATAAAGGTGGTGGACTTTAAACCAAATATGCAAATGAGTAATATCAAGTGTTAAGCAGCTACTCAGACCACTGTTGCAATGCTATAACTCCAGCATAAATTACAATTTATACAAAAAAAAAATGCTAAATTGTGGTGAAAGGGGGTGGTTAAGGGAAAAGTGTAAAATGACAATTAATGTAGATTAGTTGCTGTTCTGTCGCATACTTCGATACCACTTGCCTCGATTGTTTTGTATGTGTACAAAACTAAGTTTTATCTGCTAAAATGAGCATTCAGAGTAAAATGGAACTATAGTTGTTTTTTTTATATATACACTGAATCACCTCCATAGAGGATGGCATCTGAATCCCTTTCACATCCCAAAGCTTTTAAGTTTTCATGCTATTGATAAAGACCTTTCAACATAATGGGGAAGAAAGCAAAACACGGAACTTGTGTTCTGCATTCAAATCATAGCTGTTTCTTAACATGATCAGAAATAATAACTATGTACACTAAATCTGCTTTACAGGCATAGTTAAAAAATTATTCACCCTATCAAAACTTTGCAAACGAAAAAACTTGAAGGAAAATCATCTTATAAGCTTTTGTTAATAACAATTTTTTATAAAACACAACAGTAGGTAAGGTATTTTTCTTTTTCCACTCATACTCAAATATAAAACCCCTTGGTTTTGCCCTTTAGTAATGCTAAGTTGTCCAGTCAGTCATTGTTATCTTCTCTTCAGCTTTTCTCATTTATAGATAATTTGCAACAGTGGCTGCACATCACTGAAGGTTACTCAAGGATAGAATTTGGGAAGTAAATCATCTTGTAGTGCTCAGATGCCTTGCAGATTGAGACAGCCCCCAGTGGACTTATAAACAATAGCATTGCACTTGGTAACACAGGTGAGAGTATGATGTATCAACAATAGTGTACAATATGGAACCGAGATTAAGGTAATTACTTGTTTGTATTTGATTAGTTTCACTAATGCTTACCTATCATAGGCAAAGAAAGTATCATCCAAAATCTTACTGTTGAGACTTTCACTAGAAATACAGTTTTCTGAGATTCTGCAGAGAAAAAAAATCTGTGTTACACTCACATGACTTTCTCTACTCTTGTACAAACTATTTTTACAAATGATTATTCTCCATATGCTTCATGTTAATCGAGATATCAAGATGTCAATCTTATTGCTAATTTTCTTGTAGATGCAAGGGGAATATGGTAGGTTTTAAGCGATAGTCAAATATTTTAAGCGCTGGTTGCTATGTGGCGCATACCATTCTCTTTGCATGTCCAGGACATAAAAAAATGAATAACGAATTTGAGAAAAAGTATAAGTATTGGAAAATTTAAGGGAATAACAAGCAATATCTCGAAAACAGTTCACTAAACAAAAAAAATGTATATGACATAAATTGTGAATTTTAACGCGATCTACATTTTTTGTGTAGTACAATTTTGTCTATCTCTTATGGTTTACCAGTTATGCAAAAGTCGTTCACAATGAAGAATACTTTTGGAGACATTCTCAGAAAATTCGAGATATGCATTTCATTTCTCATGACAATATCTTAAACATGTGATATTTTAATCAAAATCGTTAGAGCCGTTTTTGAGAAAATTAAAATTTTCGAAAAATGTTCCATGGAAAGGGTAGTCTGGGGTGGGGGATTTTCTTGAAAACCTTCCTGTCGCATCTCTGGAAGATACTGAACCTAAATACCAAGTTTGGTGTATATCCGACTGTTCGTTTCTGAGTTATGCTGTTCACAGACACACACACGGACATGTTTCCAAAAATGCATTTTTGGATTCAGGGGGTCTCAAAACATGTATTTCCGGTGAAATCTCGGTATCGAATTTTTGGGTGGAATACAATACTTCCCCTACTATACGTAGTAGAGAAAGTAAAAATTGAACAGGTCTATGTGTTCATTTGTTCTTGCTAGAACACCATAATTCAAAATACAAATTCAATGCACACCAAACTTCATATTTAAATTTTCAACATCTTTAAAAGATGTGACTTAAGATTTTCTCCAAACTACCCTTTTTAAAGAAAAATGTTCCTTTTTTACTTTAGCTTATATATAGTATAACCTCAAGTCATACATTTTCAAAAGGAGACAGCTAAAATAATGTGTAATTGGAAATATAAAAGTGAATTTTCTTATAGAACTGAAACCCTTTTATTAACATTATTACTCAAGCTAATTATGTAACAATTGGATGCTTTGTGGTCTGGCCACAATCATGCATGCATGATTCACTTGCACTGCAGTGACCTTGGCGTGTTCTGCTGGCCAGTGAATGATCCTCTCAAGCTACACTTTATTGGCTGTTAACGTCAACCATCAGTTGCTACCTTTTGTTTATGCTGTAAAGACTAGACCTTGTTCATTATGCATCTCAAAAATGAAAGCTTATTCAAACATCTGTGTTGTTTGTGAATTACTTTAGAGTATTATTGTTATTGTTATTATTATTATTATTATTATTATTATTATTATTATTATTATTATTTACTGCTCTTGTCCTGTTATTAGTCCACTGAAATAGCTATCGAAAAATTCAGGCTTAAACAAAGAGTTTTTTTTGTATGATACATATGCAAGAACTGAATCATGTAGAAGGGTGTGTAGACATTTCTTGGTATTCCATTTCCAAATAGAAATACTGTCAGAAGTCTGGTTAATATGTTTAGCTAAACACTAAACCTAAGAAGCAAAACAGACATATTCTAATGGAGGAAAAAATGGCTGAAATTCGTGCATCATTTGAACATGCTCCAAAGAAGTTTCTAAGACATGTTGCACAGCAAGCGGGTGTTTCAAAAGTCTCCGTTATTACAGCTGCTAAACTTTAAAAATTGAAACCCTACTGACTGAGTATTATACATGACTTACGACCTCATTATGAGAAATGTCTTAATGCAGATGGACACCACTTATAACAAGATTAGTACTCGTTACAGTGCTTGTTACTATTACTCACGAGTATATAATGCAGGAGTTATAGACTGGAAAACCCCCCAGTGTAGTAGACAGCACTGGGTATGCATATGCACAATCCATGCCAGGCCATCATTTAATACATAAGTAAGAAAGCAATAAATGAAACAATAGCGCTGCTTAGAATACTTCCTATATGCTTGCCAATACTGTTATTCATAATTCAAACTAAAAAGAAATGATTCAAAGTACTGGTGGATTACATTGGTTTAAAAAAAATTTCAATTTTTCTTTGATTTATAATTTTTCCACACAGTCATTCACTAGTCAATTACATGCACTAATCACAGAAATGCTGTCATCTTTAGGCTTTCCAATGATAGAAATTATGTAATTTCTAGAGCTTAAATTGTCTCATGCACACTGGAACACTTTAATTATTTAGGCCTACTTTTTCATAACCATCATCAAATACATCCTGGGGAAGAATGGCCTTACTTGATCATAATGTTAACATGTGTGCAGCAATAATGCATTCCAAAAATACTGATGCCTCGCCCAACATGCCTACTGTTTTGAGCTGCAACATCAAGGAATGGAAATCTACAATATGTATCTTAGCATAAATATGTGTAAAGAAGAAGTAAATTAATAAATTTTGTACATGGGGACCAGAAAAAATTATATTAATGAGAAGAAAAAAAAACACATTAATGAGAAAATGTATAACCAAAAATGTATAATTTCACTAAATATTAGTGGACAAAGTTTGGTGCCTAAAATTTAAACATATATCTGCAAATAGCATATAAGTGAGGTTCAACTGTGTGCATGCATGCGTGCGTGTACATATTGGTGAAATCTCATTATATAAGTCTGAGTTGAATGCAATACTTCCCCTACCTTACATATATAAGCAGTCAGGAAAATAATAATAATTAAAAAGAAAAATAATACTTCTTAATGAAAAAGTGGTTGATGCAAGCTGCTATTGTTATGTGTTTACAAATGTCAGAGAGGAAGAGGTTTAGGCTTATGAGGGTCAAAGGTAAACTACATGTAGAATTTCAGAATTACAATAGTTCTTCATGCAGGAAAACTTAATTGGATTCATTGTTAGAATATTTCAATTGTGATTATAAAAAATTTTTTAATATTTGAATTATATTGCTGATACCTTGAGTAACAAAATATGCTTAATGCTTTAGACTTTAAAACGGAAACTGAAAAAAAAAAATTTTAAGATGTTTCTTAACGATGCCACTACTATTTATACAACTTACTACTGAACTTAGTCTACAATTTTCATCGGGTACTACATATAGCAACCTGTCTCATTTCTTAATCTATGTAATGTAGATTGTTTGAAAGTAGGTAAGAATTGGACTTTTGCACTACACAATGGATGACAGAGTACCGTGTGAAAGAAATCAACTATGGAACCGTTCACCAATTACAAGTTAGTTAAAACCATTTTTATTTACTAAAGTAGTTTGCATTTATGAAGGCCGATTGTCTTCGATGGGCAGCGAACAACTGTAATGCCCACCAGAAATGTTCCCACCATATAGTTTTAACTATTATGCTCTTGGGTTCAGGCTATATTACATTTGTCTCCATCTTACATGTTTTAAAGTTCCCTTTTTGTTATATTAAGGTTCCCAAAACTGCAGTGTGTTCTACACGCAGATATTGGTGACAGATGAGACTTCCTTAAAGTGGCTTAACTGAGCAGTAATGCTTAAGTATTGATGCAAACAGTGTGTTATAAATTCACACAGGCATCGTTGAATGATTCTGGCGAGTCTCAGAGGAAGGGAGGGGAGCATACAGCTATATCTTGGTTTTTTGCACATCCATTACCTTCCTAAAAGAAAACAACTATAGAAACTTGATATAACACCAGGGATGCAACTAGAATTTATCAAACTAAATTATCAGCAACAACACTCCAGATCATTGAAATGCCCTTGTTACCTACCATTAAAGAGATGCATATAAAGAGAGATACCATATGTCTAGAGAGAGGACCACAAAATCCATTCACCATTTAAGTAGAAGAATAAATTTCATAGCTGATGAAACACGATCTGGAATGAGGTAATTAAATAATTCAAATTTATATCATATTTTATATCTTTACAAATGTTGGTATTATAGTGACAGGAATTTTGAACACTTGCTAGGATTTTATCTATGGCTGTGACATCACCAACCAAAATTTGCAATCATGTGTCAAATTAATTAGGAATTTTTTACAAAATATGTTATCTTTAATTTTCATAGCAGCCATGTTTGGCCAGAAGAGAATGCTAATGTCAAAACACAACTGCATTTTTATCGTGTTTTTAAATTTTATTTTTGTTCTACAGAATTTATTTATATAAAACCTAAACATCTGTTTTGTTTTACTACACACATTTGGTCTCCTTAATTTATTTTTCAGCGTAAGCTTAAAATGCAATACACTTGATACACACAAACCATTCCTTTTTTCCAACTGAGAGGCTGTACTGCATATTTTGTATTCTTTCATAGGCCTTTTTACTTTCTCTACTACATATAGTAAGCAGGGGATGTATTGCATTCCACCCAAAAATTCGATACCGAGATTTCACATGAAATACATGTTTTGAGGTGCACTGAATGCATATAAAGCATTTTTGGAAACATGTCCATGTGTGTCTGTCTGTGTACAGCATAACTCAGAAACGAACAGTCAGATAAACCCAAACTTGGTATTTAGGTTCAGTATCTCCCAGAGATGCGACACAAAGGTTTTCAAGAAAATCCCCCCCACCCCAGATTACCCTTTACGTGGAACATTTTTCGAAAATTTTAATTTTCTCAAAAATGGCTCTAACGATTTTGAATAAAATACCATAAGTTTAAGACATTTTTATGGCAAATGAATTGTATATCTTGAATTTTCTGGGAATGTCTCCAAAAGTATTCTTCATTATGAACGACTTTTGCATAACTGGTAAACCATAAGAGATAGACAAAATTTTACTACACGAAAAATGTAGATCACGTTAAAATACACAATTTATGTCACATGCACTTTTTTTGTTGAGTGAACCATTTTCGAGATATTGTTTGTTATTCCCTTAAATTTTCCAATACCTATACTTTTTCTCAAATGGGAATTTGTTATTCTTTTTTTTTTCTTTCTTTTTTGTCCTGGTAATGCAAAGAGATTGGAATACTCCACATAGCAACCAGCTCTTAAAATATTTGGCTATCGCTTAAAGCTTACCAATTCCCCTTGCATCTACAAGAAAATTAGCAATAAGATTAACATCTCGATTAACATGAAGCATATGGAGAATAAGCGTTTGTAAACATAATTTGTACAAGAGTAGAGTAAGTCAGTGAGTGAGTGTAACACATCAGATTTTTCTTTTTAGCAAAAGCAACAAGTATCACTTAAAATTGTCGTTGCCATTACCTTTCTAACACTTACCATAGTGTTGCAGTCAAGATGCAGAGACAGGTTATGTTAGGAAATATTGAACTAAACAGTCACCAAGTTCTACTCTAGTCTCCTTGCTCAGACTGTGCATCTTTTATCTCCTGTTTACCAAGGATGAAAAGGAAAGTATGTTATTATGATTATATTTAAATAACCAGTGTTAATTTTATATGCTTAACACCTAAACAATGTATACAATTAAATGAATCTTCAACACATAGTGTGTAAACTTGAATGAGTTGGGTATAGTAGGATATGTACTGGAATGGGTTAACCTTCACTGTGGACTAATGTACCTTCTGAAGCACATTTATGTTCTTTTTCCTCCATAATAATCTGAAATGTAAATAGTTTCCAGCTAGGCTTGATTTGTAAACAGTGTATGCAATTTGTTGAACAGTTTTATTAATACTTTTAAACAGAACTATATTCTTTGGGTGGATTTGTTGACCAATTCTGACTGCAGCTTTAGACCTGGAATTTTTCTTGCAAAACAGCTTTTCTTCACCTGTTCCCTTCAGTCAGTGTTCTCCAGAGAGAACTGCTCTTGGCCATTGTTGTGGCAGGATCCAAGGACAACAGAATTGACTAGTTAGTTAAGTTAATGTGGCACCTTAGATCAAGCCTGGGTTTGGACCCCAGAGTCTCGTTCTCTCTACACACACATTTTTCTAAAAAATAAAAAAAATTGTTTTGGGGAGGGGGATCAATAGATATCAGAATGTTACTTTGAGTGAAATATCAATACCAAATCTTTTGGCAGAATTACAGAAAGAAAATGGACATTGTCAAATTCTGAAAATCTGTATAGAAACGTTGATATTGTAATGAAAAGAAGCTAGAAACAGTGATGTGTATTGAATTTATTTAAAGGTGAGTCGGAATTGTAACACTAACATCACTTAAGTGATGTTACAATTCCGACTCACCTTTAAATAAATTCTGTATAGAAAGTTTTCTCCATCAACATGTGTCATGGTTTTCTGGGTTGTATCACAATATGCAGACACCATACCTGCATGATTCATATGCAAAACCAACATGAATAGAAAAGTAACATGTAATACACTTTAAGGATAATGCCAACATCTGCAGAGTAATTAACATAATTTTATTTATATATTTAATAGTCAAAAATTCAACAAGGAAAATTATTGTGTAATTAATTAGGACTAGACAATAAGTTAGTCATTGTTACATTGTCACACAAAGTGCATACAAGCAATAGTAACCACAAGCATAAATTAAAACATTAAAAACAGGTCCACCACCATGTTCATAAAATTGAACATTTTATAAATATGATGATATTATCACCACTATTAAAATCTCTTAAGATTATCTTGTTTTAAGATGCCATATCTGGCATAGTCATAACATAAAATATTTAACATCTCAATGGAAAGACTATACTTACATCAACATCTCAAAGGCTTTCATTCTGCAGTAATCAGCTTCCCTCCTTCAAAATTCAAATTCTTATCCTTAAAGATCCACTTTATAATTCATACTATAAAATATGTTACAAAATTTACAAAAAGTAAAAAGACAAAAATCTCTGGAAGTTATGTAGGTACTGAAAATATTTTAACATAATAGTGTAACAAAAAGAATGTGCATATATAAAATAAAATATTCTGAAACAATTTTATAACATCTTTGCTTTTTTAAAAAGTTTGAAGGTTTCATTTAATAGGCTGTGCCTGGTTTAGTCACATGATTTTGTATAAGGAAAATCAGAAATATTTCAGTACATTATTATTTCACTTTATGTGTAACAGTGCTTTCCTCTCGTGAGTATTCTGCAAGCAACTTATAAATTATACACATCTTGCTTAGCAAACTGATAGCATAGCTTTGCTGGTTTAACTTATCACATACTGCATTGCTCACTTATCACACTCATTTCACAACTAAGGAATTGCCACCATTTCTATATAAATTGCTAACTAGTAATGTATTACATATTTCAGAACAACTTGGCCACATATTTCATACACTGCATGCATCTAGCAGTTTACTTTCACTCACAATAAAGCTTAAAACCAATGCACAGGTTAGGCAGGCTGCTTCACTCCTATCTAAGCCAAAGCCTCACATGGGCAGGTTATGTATAACCCAACTTGCTCAACTAATTTTTCTCCTACTGTGCTACACAGTGTAGCAGTTTGGTGTACTTTTAGATACATATATGAGACTAGCATTAACATTAGCAGGAAAGGGGCTTATCTGTTTGTCTTAATTTGAGATTCTTCAATACAAATAGTTCGTTTATTTAAGAAAACATATTAGTATTATTCTTTCTCATTACACACTTCTTTGCTTTTGTAATATAGAAGTTTTAAATAATTATTTCACAAAAAACCTTTCAAAAGTAGTAACATATAAATATAAAGATAATCATAAAGGTAACGTACAATGTAATTACTCATGAAAATTAGAAGCAAGGAGATATATAGTTATAAGATATTTTAGACAAAGATTATATGAGTAGCTAACCTCTTAAACAGGTTCAGCATTTGAGGATCTTCCCTCTCCAAGAAATCATAAAAATATTGTGAAAACTATTGGCTTATTTTATACCTGCTTATAAATGCATTCAAAATTTTTGTATGTCGGACTTGAGTCCTCTTTTGTTACAAATATATATTCTTAATTTCTTCTGTACCTCCTTTAGGTTAGGTATTAATTTCCTGAAGTTTGCATTCATCACAACCCGAACTGTAATGAAGGAAATATGTATACTGTCTGCCATGGCAAGTAAGAATTCCCATGAAACTTGACTGAGTGTGTGTGCACTCTTGCCTTGCAGACAAGCAAGCTATCTTTTAATGTTTGTTGCAGAGGAACTAGGACCAAGCAAACCTGCAGTGGAATCTGTAAACCTCTATTTAAATCCATATTTCGGCTATCAAAAAGAATTAGGAATATTTTTCTTTCACGTTTGGAAATTATATACATTCAAGCTCTTTTGCTGATGTTCATTAGTATACCATCAGCAATACCACTTATCTGTGTGTTATTAATTTTACAGAAGCAATAAAAAACTACTTATTTTCACTGTTCATGTGTAATTAGATAAAACTGAATTCATAACAAATAAAGCACAATGTTTACCACAAATTAGGTAAACTAATTTGTTATATATAGTTCATTATGTTCAAAAGTGAAATTGAATATCATTTCATTATCAGCTATTCGCTATCAGTAAAATGCGAATACATGGTTTTACATTCACTGATGATCTTAAATTAATGTTGATTTTTCCTAAAAACGTAATAATATTTTATGGTAAAAGCCTAAACATAAACAAAATACTGAAAAATTCGAAGCAATAACAACATATATCCCAGAAATGACTGATGCCACAAAAAAAGTCATTTGAAATAAATTGTGTGTTTAAAGAGATCTACATTTTTATTAAAATAGTAACACCAAACCACTTAAAAGAATAGTCCACCTATAAATTATTACATAACATTTCCAGCAAAAGTCCTGAGTTTAATAAAAGGAATGGAAGCAGTAGCAAATTAGAGGCACTTTTCCCATTATAATACTCAATGTACTTTAAAGCATAAGCCCAAAATTACACATCCGTACCAATCCAATTAGGTATGAAATGACAGCCTTCTCATTATCTCTAAAAGTAACCTCACCCCCTACATCAATTCCTTAGAATTAAAAGGCAGCTGGTTATGCCAAAAGGAATCTACTCCTATGGTTTGTGAGAAAGTCTGAATAAATGTGATCAACTTGCAGAAAATATATTTTTATGTCACTCTCCACAACCTGAGTTTGCTTATTTTATTAGAAAATAGGATAATTCTATTGTATTGCATAATATGAAGCAGTCCATTTGGGTTAGCAAACATGTGATATGTGAGCAATGCAATATTCTGTTAATGGCAGTATGAAGCTCAAGAAATGCATAAATAATACAATGTGTTCAATTTCACACAATATAATAGTACCTATTATTTACAATTACCTCATTTATAACATTACTGTTATTCATTTCATTGATACTTGTTTTCCCCTACTAGGATGTGAAGTAGTGATTTAGGGCATGTACTTTAAACTATTGCACTAAGTACAATGCAATGAGCTCTTAACAAACAAAAAGTGTATCAAATTTCTTCATCATCTTAAACTTAAAATTTAATGGTTTTTGCTGGTATGAATGAAAAGCAAGCATTAGCACCAAGCATATTGCCAGGGCTGGCAAGTGCCACCACTCCCTCATGTTTTCACAGACATAACCCAGTTTTTATCTGCAACATCAGTCCTCCATGACTATTCTCGCACAGTAAATATATATATTTGCATGGGCAATGAATAAATAAAACTCAAAAAGAGATGCATTTGGTGAAACAACAAGACTGTTCTGAATGAAAGTAAAACACTCAAATTGCCAGTAAAAATGTTCACTATCTCGGATTTACCCCTTCATCAGGAGATTAAAACATCAAGAATGCTAGTTCATCCACACTATATTTTGACCTTCACTTGTTATCATTTATGAGCAACAGAAATTAAAAGTTCCCCATTTTCCATTTTAATGTTACATGCCATTTTATGTAAGTCACACTATCATTTGTATTGTAGTGTTAGTGTGCACTTTTTTATTTGGGCCATGTAGTATAGGAAAATAACATGGGGTGTTAAGGAGTAACTATCCTTAAACCGCTTATAGAAATGCTCATAGCAATCCCCAGATCCTAAATTGAAAAGAAGTAGGTGGCCACAACAAATCAGATATTCTAGCATGGGCAATAATAAAGTCCTGCAGGTGACTACATGGAGCTTTCAGTTCTATCATCAGTCCAGCCATTTGATAGGGCATGGTCGGTATTTAACCACATTTCAGCCAAGTATACTAGTTCCCTCAAATTTTTATTTTGTATTTATCCTAGGAATAATGTTCTTAGGGCTATAATATCGGATCTTGGGAGTATTATTTTTCTCTCATTTATTGTCTTGAATTCATATCTGAGATCATAGAGGACCTTGTTCAAAGAGCTAAGGCTTCCCTGAAATAACTCTGCTTAAGCAAAGAAATAAGTTTGTGTATGGTAGAATGTTCATTTCAGGTGTAGTAACCATAAATGTCTTCTTATTGCATTTAATTCAAGTTGTCCAATCGAGTTTCTCTGGAGTAGAAAATAGTAGCTGCTAACAAATTAATTAGTGGCTTGAAACACTCCTGTTGTTAAGACCTGCCATGCACGGAATGTTCTGACAATAATCATAAATGAGGGTCGCATTCCAAAGTGACCAACTCTGGTGCTTCATTTGTCACTAGTTTCATAACAAAATCTCTCCAGAAAGTCACAAGATTTTAAGCATTATTTTTAATCTTGTCACATTTTTGCATATCTTGTTCATGTATAAGATTTTGCTGCCTGGGCAGTGGCATGGCTTGACTCCCCCTCTTGAGCTGGTCCTGTATATTGCAGCACTTCTTACCCTAAGGAGCAGTCCATGATAAAGTTTAAATTGTTTATTACAGCTTCTGATACATTAGAAGTCTTCCCACCAACTAGAAACATCACAGACAGTGATCACTAAGTTTACAGTGTACCTTCATTTGAGTGATGTTCAATGCAGAATGAATATTCACATGTTACAGTTGTCACAACTAATAACATATCTAGGACTAACATTCATATATTGTAATTTACAGCCCATGTGTTTACAATCCAGTCTGTTGATCATGAATGAAAGTGTAACTTCTCTGTTCATAAATTTATTCACATCACAAACTACTTGTAAGCAGGGTGTTCTGTTTATACATTTGTCATCCGAAGTAATTTACTTTGTTTTGTTTGAAAATTTGGCTGAATAGGATCCTGGTTTACCTGCATTCAGATTTGTCACACATTTCTTAGCATCTTCATTTCATCCCATACTGCATAACATTGTACAGTTTCCTTAAATTTTAAGAATTATAGTATATCAAGGTGTTCAACTATGATTGTATCGCAGCATTTCCTAATGCTTCCTTAATTACTTCTTTTGCTTAATAGCAGAAGAAACTATCATTAACTTTCTTCACGTTATTCTTTCGAAGGATTAAGGAAGGAACATAAATTTGCTTCAGCTTCATAAACATTTCACCATCCTTTAATTAGAGATACGTCTCCAAAATCAATTTGAAATGTTTTGAACATACAGCAGCTGGAAAACATTTTCTGTTGATTTTATTTCATCAAGTTTTTAATATATTGGGGAAAAAATAAAAAAATTAATATTTTCTCAACGTTTCCCTTCTGTTCTTCCTGAAGATCTGACATTTTAAACATGCTCTTTCTTCTCTTTATCCTTCTTTAGTTCAGAGCAGCAGTACATTCACCAGCCCAGGTCACGATATGACAAGAAACAAAAGCTTGAAGCCGTGCAATTAATGACATATTGCTTAGAATGGAAAACTGTAATATTAAAACCAACTTAATTTTATCTCAAATTGCTCCTTTAAGTCTGCCTCATATAGCTTCCATTCACAAACCCAACTTGGAACAGCTTAAATATTTCTGGTAATGCCAAGCTCGTTAACTGAACAAGGCAATATAGTTATCCCCTTGGCTTTCAAAGAGGAAAAGACAAAGGAGACTATTCTGCAAACATTAAAACTGAAAAAGGAACAGACTTCTAGATTTGCTGCATTATGAGAACAATTTCTTTGAACATTTCAGATAGTCAAAGCTACATTATTTAGAACCTAATATTAGAAATACAACCTCAGGAAAGAAGGCTGTTTTAGCAAGGATGCATAGTACATCATCTGCTCTTCTGGAAGACTACATGAAAATGGTATATTTCTCTGTTAAAAGTCAATGTGAAATATAAACCAAATGCTAATATCTGACTATTAGAAAAATAATGTTGCTGTTTGCACATGTAAAACGTAGAAGGAAAAGCCACACTCTACTTTCTCTGTATTTTACATAGACATGTAGAGAAAGTGCTAACAGTTCCTATTTTCATGAAAAATCAAATATTTGTTATCAAGTATAAAATGTATGGAAGTGGATTAAAATAGCAGTGAGAATAACTGACGATGCAATTGCATAACATTTTCAAAAGTAGCATCAAACTCTGATTGGCTAAAGCGGCTAAAGGAAAGCTGGAAGCTCCTAGCCTCACAAGTTAGATGAATCCCACTTTCAATCTGACTTGCATTCACAACTGCTGGATTTCTTCTTGGGGGGGGGGGGGTCCTTTTCTTATCCTCCTTTCAAAATTACTATACCTTAATGTGTGTTTTTATTTCACTTTTTATAATTTAAATATTTATTACACAAATTACTTGCAAAATTATTTATATATCCATTAGAAATGCTAAAATTCCCTGATGAGGGATTTTAAACACTCAAAGAGGATTTGAATGTAAACTAATACTTCCGACCATATGTAGCATGGCTTAAACCTTTGGAAGAGTTTAGATACTTCAGGTGGATGGAATATTTATCTTAGGACAAGGCAGAAACTTGCGTGAAGTATAAAGCAAATTCTGTATTAACTGTATATAAACTTTGTGTTGGTTTTGTAATCTGAAAGAATGTTTTTCTGAAGATGATTGCAAGCATACAGTAAGAAATAATTCAACTGTAGATGGCAAAAGTAGTTCTAAATTCTGACTGCAAAACATGTTCTTGAATATTCATCATGTCAAGACTTCCATAGCCAATGTATTACTTGATTGGTTGTGTAAATGAAAGTAAGCTTAAAGTGAGAAATATTTCTCATCACACCAAATAATTGTGGAGTGTGATAAGTTTACAGGAGTTAATATCGTGTCTTTCTTCTATCCGAGAGTCTATCAGAGTTTTTCTTCTATCTTCTCTACAACGCTGGCTGTGTGTCTTCCTTTAAGTTCATACAGTAATATAAAAAGTGGTGAGACAAAGGTTCCTCATTCTGATAAGAGAACCTTGAGCTAATTAGAAGTTCATAAAACTTAGGTCTTCCATTGTATGGAAGACCTGCAATAGAAGATCTAACCCTAACAATTGTAAATATATGTAGAAGAAAAGAAAAAGCACCCACATTAGGGAAGCACATCTCAAATGTTACTAGCCAAGACCTCTTTCAAATATGGTGAAACCTAGACTGATTTATTTCCAACTTGCATGTAATTCATAAAATGAGTCAAGAACACCCCAAGTGATGCTGCTTTATATACACAATCTCTTACAATAATTCTCTTCCACTATATTATTTTAAATTTGAGCTCATTGCATTTTTTAAATTAATTACATAATTCTTTATTATCTCTGTTTTCATCTTACATGAAACACAACCTAAATACAACTGTTTAGCTTTGCAAGCCACAGCACATCATGAAGAGAGAGCATGATGCATATGATCATTATGGCTTACCTAGCCTGTCATATTGAAAATCTCAGTCAGTGCCATTCTTATTAGCTACAACTCAAAAAAGTAATCATGCCCTGTTTGCTTTGGCACACAAGTGGCCCCTTTAAAAACTGCTCTCCCGTTCATGTGCTAACTACATGACACCTAAATTGATGTACAAGTATAGTAATACATCTACTACCTCTTTCTATTTTGAATCGGTAATAAAGGTTTGTGCTCAAAAAATAAACTCATTTTGTTAAACTACTTCGTGCCAATATATAACATAATTAGAACTTAAAAAGAACAGTACACATAAGTTCTAAAGAAGTTAATATTCACTAGCTAATATCATTAGCAAAAGCAAATAAGTGTGCTAAAATGTCTAGCAGTTGTTTTGGGCTTAAAACTTCTACCTCAATTCCCAAATCTCTCAGTGCTCAGTGCTTGTCAATTCATCTCTTTCACCAGTTACCCGCTGCTGATTCTCATTTCATAGCTGCCATGTTGACAAATGATAAATTCAACAACAGGTAATTTTAAAACAATTATTTTTTCACCTGTTGAGTTAACAGATAAAAAAATACTTTGAAAGAAGTTAGTAGAACATTGCTGCATTTCAAACTACTATTTGGAATCAACAATGATCTCATCACCACTACAAATGTTATAGCTATAAAGTTGTTTGTTTGGAAAACGCATTTCCTCAGCACCCATTATGGCCTTCATGTCCTGATCCACGTAAAAGAGTTTCATACGAGATGCTGGAATGCCAGCAAATACTTCAAGTTTCACCTTCAGTTCATGGACAGTCTGATACACCACAACACTACGAACTTCACTCACCTCACCCTTTGTGAATTTCACTTTAACTCTCTTCTCAGGACTGAGATCAATGTTAACCAAAGGATCTAACCGGCCATGAACAGCCACCAGTTCTGTGTACCTGTGTAAAAAAATAAACAATTCACTGATAATTTTGACTACCATATTTCTTGCTGTCCATTTACCTAAACAGCAGCACAGATTTAAGATTTTATCTAACAATGTGCAAGAAAAATATAAAACCAAAATGTACGCACCTCTCTGGTCGATCAGACTCTGGTTTGTCCATATAATGGCGAATGAAAGCACGTTCTGCATCTTCACGCTCTTCTTCACCTATAACTCCACCACCATTAAGAGTCTGAACATTTGGAAGCCTTGCAATGAGGAGCTGTCGTCGTTCATATTCTGTATACTCCTGGGGAAACTATATGAGAAAAACCTTTGATCATCTTTGAGTCCCATGACTTTTTGAAAGATAAACAATTATATAAAACACAAGGAGTTTCATAATGAAACTTAAGTCAGAAATATAATAACCCTCCTTTTTGTGAGATATTAGCTAAGTTGTCCTTTTTTTTCCTGTAACCATCACTTAAAGTAAACATTTAGCCCACAATTTTTATATTGAGATTCCCAATGCTTTTGATTCCCCCCCCCTCCAAAAAAAGGAAGTCTTAAAAAGTCTCCCTCTTATGCATGTATGGACATAGAAAGATAGAGATAACAGCACAGCTCAAAAACAAGTCTTAGAAACATCAATTTGGTATTTAATTTTAGCATCCTCTGAGGTGCCAGACAAAGAAAATTTTAATGCCAAACCTAGCTTTTATAGAATTGCTTATTTTCAGAAGATTTTACAGAATATATTGTAAATTTTCACATATTGCTATTCAAGTCTTTGACAAGCTTCTCAGATGGCCAGATTTATATATTTATCAAAATAAATTACTTTTTTTCCCCATGAGCTTATGAAGTATAATTGTTTTATCATCCTAATGCATATAATGGAATGTGTACCTAACTGAATCCATTTCAAGGTACATATTTTTCATCACATGAAATAGATAGAAAAATAGGCTTTTATATCAATAGTCTAAATGTACTGCATAAAGAAACTCATGATCACAGCTGTTACACATCCATGCACCAGTTTTTAAAGCCTGCCTGTGAAGGGCTGACAATCCCAGTATCTGCTGTATAGCAATGCACTGTTTGCCAGGTAAAACGGTATCATATTATTCTTACAGACGCAATGAAAATTCCGTATCAGCAATGACTGCACCTTCAACTGCCTAGAATCTAGAATGTTTTTGGTGTAGCTAACCCTTGAATTAATTAGCTCTCCATTTAGTGCATAATAATGTCTTTGACAAAGACCTATAAGGCGAACAATCAGAAGAGACAATTACATGCAGGTGATAACATCAGCAGATGATTTTCAACCCTGCCAGTTGCACTGCATCCTGGAATTGACAGTTGAATTCTCTCATGCAACTCTTTATCACTTGGTTACTGTGACTTTTGCAAGCAGTACTTTCCTGATTAATAGTGCATTTGTTTGCCAGATCGAAATTTGTTATTACTAGCATTACAGATGCAAAGAAACTCAATATTAATTATTGAAAGTTCACAGTGCCATTTAGATGCCATGCTACTGACCACTGGAGGGTTAAATAATAAAGAAACAGACATATTAGAATTAATAGCAAGGGATGAAAATAAAGCATCACAGGTAAAAAATGAAATATAACCTCTGCAGAGTACAAATTTCATACACTGTGAAAGCTATAAAATAATGATGAAATTACCTCAAAGAGAGGACAGCCTTGAAGACGAAGGCATTGCAGGGCAGGAAACCTGCTGAGTCTCTCCACATCATCCCAAGTTGCAAGCAGAGTGTTGTTGAGATTCAGAAACCGAAGATGTCTGAAGCAACTGTGGGGAGAGTCAATGCTGGGTGGGGTGGTGGAAGACTCGCACTCACTCTCCTTACGTCCACCCAATGAGGCATCAGCCTCAGGATTCTTTCCTGGGCACAATGGTGAAGGATCCAGAGACTGAAGTGGACATTCAGCTAGCACCAAAGACTCCAAATTGGGGAAGGCAAGGCCCAACTTGCAAACCTCACGCCACGTTGAAACTGGATTTCCTGTAAAGTGCAGCTTGTGTAGACAAGTGTGTCGGTCAGCTTCTTCCTCGCCAAGCTCTACTTGGCTGTACTCGTTCAAACTTAAGTGCAACTCTTCAAGGCTGTGAAACAAAACACCATAGTTTATCAGAAAACAGTAGGGAGAAACATGGGCAGAAGAAACAACAAAAGTAGGTTTCTGGAAAGAAATTAGAACAAGGGTGGAGGATATTGAAAAGCAAGAAATTATAAGTAGTTTTGAGGAAAAAATTAAAATATTTTAAAACGGAATGGGGAAAAGAAAGATACATCAAAGTATGGAACAAAGAGGCCAGAATGGGGTATGCATAGGCGAGGACAGGTGCAATGAATTTATGTGGTTTAACAGGAAGAAGGGGGAAAGATGTACTAAATGTAATGGACTACATGACAATTGGCAGTATATTCCGGAATGCAATGATACAGATAAAGGAAGAGACAATTTAATACTACAGAAATGAAAAAATTTACCAATAGAGCTAAAATTTAGGAAAATTTTAATACAAGATCAAATGAATATATGGAGAAAGCAGGAAAATATTTAGGAAAAACAAGGCTAAAAGAAATGTGAAGCAAACTGGAGAAAATATGGAAAAAGGGTAACAAGCAAAATATTAAATAGTAGATACATTATACTTCCCCATTATACAGGGTGGACCATTTAGGCTGAGACTGTACAATATCATCAAAACTAAGCATTGTAGAAAGAAATATCTTCAATAAAAGTTGCTTGATATAGGTTAAAGTAAATGACATTTTAAAAAAATTATATTGACCCTAAAATGATTATCAAACGTCCTCCAAACAAAGCACGACTAATGGCATTTACTTTCCTCTATAATATCAAGCGACTTTTATTAAAGACATTTCTTTCTACAACGCTTAATTCTGGAGATATTGTATACTCTCAACTTAAATGGTATACCTGTATATACAACAGAATGTTAAATATAAGGGGAAGAGAAATAATAAGCAACTCCATTGTATTGTATAAATTCTATGTAAAGTTTAAAGCAGACAATAAATTATTAATTCATAGAAAACAGTATATTTTATAACATATAACTAACACATAAAGCTTATAGTTTACACATAAACAACAAATTAAAACTTTTCTTTGCACCACCAAGTTCAACATTGGATGAAATGATGATTTAGGTTAGAATCTGTTGAGCCAACAGTTACTCAACATCTGTCCTCCCAGAATAAAGGCAAACTCTGAAATAACCTTAACCAATCAAGTCAATTCAATAAAAATTAGTTACAACTTTCACATCCCATACTTACACATTTTTCCCAGATGCTTACATCTCTCTTTACTACCCTTAACAATCTGGTCAGATACTTTACACTTAATAACTTGTAGCAGCTACTTAGATTAAACAAGTGAAGGTGCATTTCAACAAATATACAATGCATATTACTCAAAATATTTAAAGTATGAATATAGGTGGTAAGAGCATATTATACAATGTAGCTGGCAGTGCAAGTAATGCTTTAACTAGCTTTGATAATATGTGAGTGTTGAACACCAGATCTTAAGTGTGTTCAGGATACAACATAGATGGACAATGCTGGCAAGTGCAACAGCTTTGTCTTTTAGACTGAAGCTAGCAGGTTCATTTAGTAGGGTTGCCAAGGCAATTGTGATTCACTGCTAGGCTAGGCTAGGCTGGCATGGCTTCTTTGAGCACATGGAGTGCAGATAACATTTTTATTTGTTGCTTTGCTTTCAACTCCAAAAATGTGTGCTGTGCAATTTTTAGGTTAGGTTAGTTTAGTTCCAATACTTTATACATTTGTGATTCTGGACAAATACTAACTACTTAATTTATATTATCAATGAGTTCAAACACTATCTGAGCAATAGTTCCAGAAATTATTCTCACAATCATTTTTCATATCAACTTTCTATATCCACTAACTCTTCACTTTGTAAAGAAATTGACCTAATTTATAACTAGTGATGGGACAATACCACAATTTCTCGATACCGCTACTGATTTTTGAGCACCAATACTCAATGCTCACTTTATAAAAAACTGCAAAAACAATAGCTTGTTCTCCGAATAATGTTCTTGTTAGTAGTTATCTGTGTATAAACACATGTAACCAATTTTGTATTGTATGGTAATTGCGAAATTATTCCTGTGACATTCTCCAATTGACAGGAATGTTTTTATCTTGATAATACCACAGGTCATATATCTCATATTGTTAGACAAGGCTAATAATAATAATAATAATAATAATAATAATAATAATAATAATAATAATAATAATAATAATAATAATAATAACAATAACAATTTCTTTGCTTCGCTTTTACGTAACTGTGTTTTGTGCTGAAAACTTTTTTTAAAGGATTTTCTATCCGCATTATGGAAATTAGTCGTATGGTATACTTGTAAGCTATGCTCGTGACACGAGTTCGGCTTGCATGAAAACAAACTAACAGATGGAGGGAAAGAACAAATATTTTCATATGCTGTATTATCTCATGTTTTAAGTTCTGATTTGTTTCTACTGGATTCATAGATTTTGGTGACCAGAGTAGGTAAATTATATAGCTGAGAGTAAGCCACCAAGCCATGCTATTGCAGAAATGTGATTTAGTGTGTCAGCCAAATCAGCTTCATTCACAACTCATTTAATGCTGCATGTTACATGAGTACCTATACTCCTTCCATCCCTTATCTAGCATAAAGTTAAATGCAACAACTTTCAATAATGCAAAACTTAAAAAGTATCGAAGGTTTATCTCAAAGTATTAGACATACTTCAATACCACCGAATATTGAGAGTATCGAGGTCCCATCCCTGCATATTAAATTCATTATTGCAGCTCTCTTTTGTTCACTTCGTCTCAGCAAGTTTATCCTTCAAGTGCTTCATACCAGTGTATTCATGTATACTGTGTTCTGTCTCTTCTTTCCTCTCACATAACGGACAAGCGCATTGTTCAAAATAATTTGCTAATACTTTCAATATGCCTTAATACCAGTCCTCCTCCTCTTCTTTGCTGACCGCATATATTAATTTTTTCCTCTCCCAATTTTGTTTCAATAAAGGTTAAGGAAACCTTTCATGTTAGTTACCAATTTCTGGATTTCTAAAACCTCAAAACACCTCTTTTCTTCTCCCCAAAAATCCTTGGTATTCTCTCTTAGTATCTACATATTTCTTAAACGGCTTGTTTTTAAGTTACTCTATAATGGCTTTAACCATTCCTCTTTTTGTAACAATTTCCCTTGATATTTCAGACACTCTTTTAACATTTTCCTCTTATTTATGAACTTTATATCACATATCAATGTGCCAGACGGCAGCCCCATTACTGTTTTACAAAAGCTTCAACCATCTTCCAAGTTCTTCACATCACTATAACATTAGTGCTTCCACTACTGCATTCATTCTTTCTGAACATCTGGAGCCTTATATAAATACCAGTACCTTTTTTTTCCCCTTAAGGCACGTATTCTTTGTTTCTTCCAAATTCCTCTTATGTTATTATCAGAAGTTTCAAACACATACTACCTTATGGGTCCTTCTATCCCTAACCCATTTCCCACCCATTCTCGGTTGCTGGTCGAATAACCGATGATTCTCCAATCTTCTTCCCTGGGTATCTGTAGAGGATTAAATTATCACCTCTGGAATTTCAAAGTTCATAATTGAATGCTCAAAACTTATGATATACGCTATTTTCCATAAGTTCAGTTCTAAGGGGTTATGCACTGATTTTGGCAGCTTGACTTCTTGTTCTATATTGTGATTTTCTTTCCAGAAGTGATTAGCTACGGCTGATTTATCTAACTGTTGTTAGCATTGATATTTCTGAAATACTCTTTTAATCTGGTGTATATGTTTCTCTGATTTATGTTTTATTGCATTATGAACAGTCTATTTTATACACGCCTGGTTTATTTATAGATGAGATTCTGTCTGTGGTTCTGATTGCATATGTTTTTACTTTCTCTACCACGTACCTAGTAGGTAGAGAAGGTACTGCATTCCAACAAAAAATTAGATATTGGGACTTCATCAAAAATACATGTTTTGAGGCCTCGTGAATCCAAATAAAGCATTTTAAGACAAATGTCCATATGTATGTGTGTATTTGAGAGAGAGAGAACAGCATAACTCAAAAACTAAAAGTCATATAAACACCAAACTTGGTATCAGGTCCAGTATCTTCCAAAGATGCGACACAAAGATTTTCAAGAAAATCCCCCCACTCGAACTACCCTGTACATGCAACTTTTTCAAAGTTTTTGATTTTCTAAAAAGTGGCTTTAGCAATTTTGATTAAAATACTATACATGAAACATATTTACATGACAAATAAATTGTATTTCTTGAATTTTCTGGGAATAGCCTATAAAGCCCTCTTCATTTGGAAGGAATTTTGTATAATCTTGTAATAACTGGTAAATGTTAAATGACAGCTGAAAACATACTACACAAAAAAATGCAGATCTCTTTAAAACACATAATTTATTTCAAATAAGATTTTTTGTGGCAATCTGTTAACTACAGCTTACCAGATGCCACTGCGTGAAGTAATGTTTGACTGCTAGGTGTATACCTCCCTGGTACAGACTAGTGACCTTCGGCACTGTGCGCACAGTACAGACACAGCGTGCTTGTGAGTTGGTTGTCCCTGATCTAGTAGCTTCATAAAAAATGGAGATAGTGGGTTAACTGTGGCTGGACCTGTTTCCTGAGTTTGCCATGAGAGGAAGGAGGGGAAAAAAGGAAAAGGCGCAGTTATTTGCAAGAATAGCCTAAAATCTGTATTGATCAAGCACTTTTTTCTTTCAAAGAAAATTTCTATATACAAGAAATGGATCTAGTCATGTGTAACCATCTCCATTTTGGTAAACCTGTACATGAGCCACTTTGAGAATCACATCACTAAAGCATTCCCTCATATAATAAAATACACAGATGGTGTGTTTAGTGTGATCATGAAAAAATGTAGATGACTCACTTAAACCTCTAAATCTTCAGGAACCAATCATTAAATTCATTTTAGAAAAATAAATAAATAACTCACTACCTTTTCCGATTTAAAGCTCTCCAGTATTAATGCCAGGATAGAGTTTGGAATTTACAGAAAAAGAATGCATACCAAGAACCATATCAAAGCCAACACTTTCAACCCCAGGCCACGCAAACATGTTACAATAAACAGCCTAAATTACAGGGCACACCATTAAAAAGCAGGAATATAAGAAAGAATACATACACATTAAACACTGCTGAACAGAATGGGTTCAAAACTAAATTATGAGAAGAAAATTTAAAAGTTCAGGAGTCAGAAACAGCTCAAATGACTACTAAATCCCCTACAAGTATAAACCTAAATTTAAGAAGTTCACACACCACTCCTGGACATTTCATAAATTCCAAAAGATCTTTAAAGATTCAACATAATATACCACTGCAAACTAAATATAACTTTAAAAAAAAGCATGCTGCAAACAAAACACATACAGAACTTAATCTATAAATAAACCAGGCATATATAAAATAGACTTTTCAGTATGCAATAAAACATACATCAGAAAAACCAAAATAAACATAAACACCAGATTAAAAGAACACTTCGGAAATATCAGATGCAAACAACAGTTAGGTATATCAGCCATAGCTAATTACTTCTGGGAAGAAAATCACAATATAGAACAAGAACTCAAGCTGCCAAAATCAGTTTATAACCCTTAGAACTGAGCTTATGGGAAAGAGCACATATTATAAGCTTCAAGAATTGAATTATGAACTTTGAAATACCAGAAGAGAAAGTTTAATCCTTATATGAGTTTGACAACACCATAATCATGTCATTACTAGCCCCTGTTAGTTTTAATTTGCACCATAGTTTTTATCTATTAACTTTATTATAAGCTTTTTCTAAGTCAATAAATGCAACATATTTTAATTTTCATTTAGATACAAATGTTGTAAATTATTTAAATACATTTTGTTACAAATGTCCTTTTCTTAATACAAACATAATTACAAAAAAGGGTTTCAACATATGTATATACTACGTAACCACCTTAGAGTGAAAGCAACCAAGAAATTTCTTACAGTGAAAAAAACCAAAGAAATTTAAAAATCTAGCATGCGTTTCAATCAATGTAAAAATAAAAGTAGGAGTAGTGTACTGTGTAGCATAATAGTAAATAGGAGGTAGTGAAATATTCATTTCAATTAATGATCTTGGTTCAAAACAATATTGCTGTTATTCAGTTATTTTCTGTAAGGTCATCGCCTGCTTTCAGACCCATCATTTCTCCTTCTTTATAACCTCCATCTTTTTAATAAGTATTGCTTAATCAGCTTGTTCACTAGCAGTTTGTGGTGAACAAAACACATCTCCTCAAAGTAGTGAATAGAACAGTAAACTAAGCACTTGGGAACAAAGTTCATGAAGAAACGTGAGAAAAAAATTAATGAATTTTGTAGTACTAAATTAAGAAACATTGTATTTAAATTGATCCAAAGTCCACTCAAACCATCAACAAAATATGTTCAACCTAAATTAAGGTACATATGTGGAGCAAATGGGGTGCATGGAGTGTGTAAGTCGCCTTACTAATAACCATCAGTTTGTTCCAATTATCCTCATTTGTTAGTATTTTATGTTGTATCTATCTTTTTATCAATGTCATGTTCTTCAGAATACAATTTTTCAGAACCTGGTCTAAATTTAATCATCTTGCATTCTAGAAAACAGCAATGCTGAATGTAAATTTTAAATAACAACATCGATTCTCTCCTCAAATCCACAATTCCATTCCCATACATCTTATTACATGTCATAGGTGCAATCTCACAAGACAATTACTATCTATAAATGTTGACCTACCTTGGAAGCAATCGCAGTAAATTCCTTACACTCTTCCAAGTTATATGTGTTGCATTAAGTACAAGATCTCTGAGGTAGGGAAATGGATTTCTATTGTCAAGAGCTGTTAATTCTTCCGAAAGGTCATTGAAGCTCAAATTGACAAATTTCAATCTTGGCATATGCTTCAGGATATCAAATATCTGTGGAGAGACCAAATCATTCAGATTACGTTACATATAGCTTTTATTTGAGAAATCCAATATCAAACAAAATTCATGAAAACAACCATAATGTTTGGGATATGAAGGAGATTTATTATCATTTCCTTAACATACTTTGCAGAGCAAGATGAATACTGCTGAAGAAACAGGTTTAATACTAGCAAAATACATTTAATTAATCCATTGCTACAAGTACTATTGAGATGTACTTTGATTGCAAAGAGAGACAATGCTGCAGTTTTCAAAGGTAAGGTTTGCCCTTTTATGGGGATATCATGGGATAATATGGCACATTTAACGTCCTTAACAATGCATTAAGAGCAGTTTCACGTCCTTACAGGAGCCCAGATCTTTAGGTTCTGTGTACTTTCAGTTTACATCTTTATATTTTTAGGTTGTTCTTTGCAAAACATGAGAAATTTGAAGTTTTTGCAATAAAAAATATTTATTATTTATTTGTAAATGCTTATTTTACACAATAACTTTCTTTTTTGACATGAGTAGCTGACTTTTGGTAAATATTTCAGGAGAGCAATTTGATGTTTAGTGCTCAATATGTAACTAAGTACATACAATACAACCTACATCCAGACTGTATGGAGAGAGAGAGAGAGAGAGAGAGAGAGAGAGAGAGAGAGAGAGAGAGAGAAAGATAGAGGTGAAACTTCCATTAACGCTGTAAGGTTCAGGCACCATAAAATTCTGAACAACTAGGGTGTGCGTTTCTATGGGGGAGGATGATGGTGGTGAGAGGTTTTACCAAGTGCTCGATAGCTATCAAGGCTGGTTCAGATTCTTATTGAGGCTAGGGGTTTTGATTTCATTCCATTTGTGTTTATTTTATAAGCCAAGTATTATTTGGAAGAGTTCTCAATTACCAGATTTGTGGCAAGTCATGTAAATAAGATTTTGTTCTTTCTCTTTTCCTAAATTCCCAAGTATTCCTATGTAAATACATTTTAATCTCTGAAAATTATATTTTTACTTTGTCTACTGCTTACTTAGTAGATAGAGGAAGTATTGTATTTCACTGAGAAATTTTATATTGACATGTCATCAGGAATACATGAATTTAGGTCCCCTGAACCCAAAATAAGAGCAATTTTTTTTAGAAATAAAAGGATATGTGTGTGTGCAGCATATGAGTGAGAGAAAATAAGAACAGTGTAACTCAAAAAGAAAAATCACATACGATCAAACTTTGTATTTAAATTCAGTATCTTCCGAGGAAGTGTTGCAAAGATTTTCAAGAAAATCTCCCCCCTCAAAATATCCTTACATGGAAATTTTTCCATTAGCTTTTACCTCCTCTAAAACGGCTCTCACAATTTTGATTAAAATTCCATGTGTTTAAGATCTTTGCATAATTAATAAAATGTAGATCCTGAATTTTTCATGAAATCCTTTTCATTCTGAATGTATTTTATATAATTTTGTACAACTCCTAAACCTAAGAGATCGACAGAAATATATTACCAACATAAGAAAAAGAAAAACCACAGATCTCGCTAAAATACACATTTACAGCAAATACATTTTTTGGTATCATTATGCATTTCCTGGTTATTCATTATTGTTGGGTTGAAGTTTCCATTGATTAATCATATTGTTTTAAGTACAAGTGCCCATTCTTTTGTTTCTTGTGTCATGCAAAGAGTATGGAATTTCAACGCCTGCATATAACAACCCACTTTTTAAATATTTGATTATTGCTTTAGCCTTCTGTACCCCAATTGTACCTACTACAATAAAATATGTAATAAAACCAATCCTGTAATGTTTGTTTTGATTAACCCATTAACGCCTAGTGTTACCGTACGGTAACGCAAGTAACACATTCTTTAAGTTGTTATTGTGCTTTCAAAAATTACGCTGGAGCCTTGGTACCACTGCTAATCCATTGGCACAGTCACCCATACTAGAGGCAGCTGCACCTGAAATTTTATCTACCCCAATATCCAAAAATGTTATCAAATGGGCGGCTGAGAGGGAAACAACTGAAAAACGATGGGAGAAAGGAGCTTATTTTGACATAGATAAACCTACCAAATTCCCCACTCCAGATTATTCAAGATATGAACACATGTCAGTAATTGAAATTTTCGAATTTCAATTTTCATTTCTCAGGTATTGTGGCTACTATTACAGAAAATAGAATCCCTAAAAGATGCCCACTGGAACACAAACAAGTATTCTCTAAAAAAGATTGTG
Organism: Deroplatys truncata; assembly: GCA_030765065.1. Classification (NCBI taxonomy): domain Eukaryota; kingdom Metazoa; phylum Arthropoda; class Insecta; order Mantodea; family Mantidae; genus Deroplatys; species Deroplatys truncata. The sequence goes on along the minus strand of CM060975.1, from coordinate 245,366,452 downwards.
GACATTTTGAGACAAAATGATGCATTGCTTTATGTCTGATGGATGGATAACTCAGTAGTCACATTTATCTCTTCTTCATATGGTGCACAAGAAGTTGGTCAAATAAAGAGATTTCCACAGCAGCAGAAGCGAAATGCAATGTTTCCAAGGCCAAGGCTAGTCGCCATCGCCAAATGCAACATCTTAATGGGAGGCACTGACCAGATGGATCAGAATATTGCCTGCTGTCACATTGGAATATGAAGCAAAAAATGGTACTGGCCTTTGTTTAGGTGAATGCTAGATGTGGCCATACAGAAGAGCTAGATTTTTTACAATAAAGTCAGAAGACACAGACACTCAGCTGGATTTCAAAAGAGAAATAGCTACCATCTATTTCAAGAGTTATCAGACTGTACCAAAAGGAGTAGGAAGACCAGCAGCTTCACAGATATCTCTTAGCGGCCGCATATAAGATTTTATAACATTTGACAGAACTGACCACCTTGTCCAGCCAACGGAAGGAAAAAGATGCTAATGACAACTGTAAATCAAGTGTGAGAACAATGTGCCTGAGGTGTAGTGTTGGATTGTGTATCAACTGCTTTATTCCCCTTCATACTCGTTAGATTATGCATGATTTTACAAATGTAGAAATTACTGATGTGTGTTTACCGTAAGTGCATTTTTGTAGAATTACAGAATATGTTTTCATACTTAGGTCAAATTGTTAAACTTTTGTTGTAGACAGTATTACCTTTAGTAATGATGTAGAATAGTAGCCTGCTGAGGATTCAGAATACAATTTCTTAATGAACATTATACACCATCAAACTAGATAGTGGAAGTGCCTAGCGTTACCATATGGTAACGGCAAATATGTTCAAAACTGAGTAATAAATACTTATTTTTGTATTTTATCCAATACATTTATGTTACTTAGAGACATAACACACTAAAAAATCAATAAAAATTAACAAAAAAATAATTCAGGCGTTAATGGGTTAACATGAAATTAATGGAAAAATGAGCATTTGTAAGAATAGTTTTTAGAACAGATACAGAAATAACTTTTTGGTGCATGCTGCCCTAGTGGACAGAACACATCAGATTCTCTTGTACATTTCAAAACTGTTAAACATTATTTGCAATAACTCTTCACAGAACAATGCATAAAAAAAATTAATGAGCTGCCAAGATTGCTGAGGTTTAAAATAAGCTAATTACAAATTTGATTTAGAACTCTTGCTAATTATATTTTAATTATTATTTTCTTTATACAGCATATCTATATTCACAGCCTAGAGCTGTTGTATTTCAGTAAATTGTCATCAAAATCTGATGAAAGTACTTGAGAAAAAGAACAAGAATTTTCCACTAAGAATTAAAGTCTTAGGTCACACTGGTGCCCATTAACATTGCTAGCATAACAGAGAAGAATTCAGAACTACTCTATACACATTCCTTAAAGACTTTCCTTGCATGCATGAGTTCTAAGAGAGATCCAAATTTTGAAAAAAAATTACAGGCCAGTCTGTCTGTTACAAAACTCCGCCTTCAACCCTGCAAAATAATGTCTGGCAATGATAGAGACTGCTCATAACAATTTAACATAAAAAAAAACTGAAAAGTGCAAAAAATGAGAACAGAACTCTATGCTTCTCACCTTATGTCTTTTGTCTTGTCTTTTTTCGATACACATTTTCGTCATTGCTCCGGACACACTTCAGCCCACCTTATGTCTCATTAAGCATAGTTTCAGAAACAGTTTTCACTTTCTTTACTTTATATTTGAATAAACAACTACATGACTAATTTAATAGCATACAGCATTCTCTGTTGCATATTAATTAAAATGTTGTTTAAATGCAGCATTATACCTTACTGAAGTCATTGTTGTGTTAGCCTAAATTAAATCCCCCTATAAATTTCTCTCCCCGAGACATTACACAAATATTTTTATAGTCTTATATAAGGGAGTGTGTAAAAATCACACAGGTTTCTAATATGGAAATTAATTTAAGAGCATGAAGGGTTATTACAGTAAATCACAGATTTCAGCATGCGCATGTGCCCCTGCCTGTATTTAATCATTGTCATGGACTAAGGCACTGTTTAATATGGTTAGTTGGTTTCTGATGATGAGCAGTTAACAATAAAGTCATATACTCTCTTGCACTCTAATTTAGTACAAAGAGTGGAATGCAGGATGACGCTTGGACAGCAAAAAATGGTCTTGGTCCATATCCTCATCAAGATGACAGAAAGAGCAACTAGGAAATCCTGCAGTGCTGATTTGGTGTAGATATTTATTAAGACAGCCATTACCTGTAAGTAATCTGAAAATTGCTACTAAGTATTTTACTGGGAGTTTAGTAATTGCACTCATATTATCATATAAACCTTTTCATCATTTTCCAGCTTATTTTGATACATTTTCTTCCTTAAGTTTGTCATTGCATACAGATGTAAATTCTCTTGATTGAATGAAACAATAGTGGTTTAAATAACATTGATATGATTGTGCTGCCTTTTTTGGCCAAAAGTTAGCTGCTTCATTTCCTTCCATTCTGCATTGTACATGGTTCCACTGCAGAACTTCTCTTTTTATATAATTTGGTTAGTTGTATTAGTTTGCTACATTTTATGATACAACTTTCAGCTATTGCATCAGATGACATAGCCACGATAACTGCTTTTGAATCAAGCAGTAAGACACCTTTAAACTTCTGGATTTAGAATAGAAGATTTCGTAAGTTGAAAAGGGTTTCTGAGGTTTTACCCTCAAAACTTGTAGAATTTAAGTGTAATCCTCTGTAGAAGGAGAAAAGTGAGCATACTGCACCAGTACCAGTGTCACCACTATTTAGTAAGCTGGATCCATCAGTTAAAACAAATAGCCATTCGCTAGCAGGGTATCTTGAATTTATTGTTTAGTGATGTTTGTTTAAGAACGTAGGGGAAATAATAATATTACACTGAGTTGGGTTTAAATACACAAACTTCGCTAAAATTACATGTTTACCTTGTGTAACTATAAAACATATTTTCAAGGTAGTTTTCCCATCCTCAGCTATGTTCCTAGGCAATAAATATATATACTTCGTGACATGGCCTCTTCACGCCAGATGGTTCACTTCACTCAGGAGTCAAACACAAGACTTCCACAATCCGTTGCTCTGCAGTAGCACTTGCTGCACGTTACAACAGCCGTCACCAACTCACTCGGAGAATCACTCTTGATGTCGCACCTGAAACGCACTCGCCAGCTTGCTGACTCCACAACTCTTGACTGCTAATGCGAGAATGCTTGCTTATATAGTCAGTGCAAACTCTCCACAAGGTTCTCCAATGTTCTAGAACTACTTTGACAGAAGGAGGGGGGGAGAACAACATTCCAGAAGGTTCTAGTTATCTGCCGATAAGGAGCCCAGGTTTTGATGCAGTAATTTGTATCACAAATTACTGAAATGTAAATAATGATTATAGTATGAATATGCATTATTATGTGACATTGATTTGAGATGTTTGTTTATTGTAATTATTGTTGGGAAGTAAGTTTATACTGCCTTACTGAAACTGACAATAATAGTGTGCAATAATGCAGCGAGGGGGTGAGCTGTTTATCATTATTGGAAACGAGGAAGTTACGTAATGTTGGCGCGTTTAGAATCTTCTGGAACATTTCCCTAGAGCATATGTATTCATAATTTTCATTGGATATAAAAATAGACGCTAATGTTGGCGCGTTTTATTAGCCAATTGCAGCTCAGTTATAATCTTTAGGCATATCTGGGTGAAGGAGTATAAAAAGAGTAGGTTAGAGGTAGACCCGTCAGTTCATAAAAATTCTTTGTACACTACACGTCGCATTCCCATCAGTTCGTCGAAAATATTTTCTATGATACACGTCGCCTTCAGTCCAGCAGAAATATTACACGTCGGCTATAGATTCACAAGTTACGCGTAGCAGAATTATGAAAAATCTAAAGTGTTGTAAAGTTAATTATACAAAAGGTTGAAGTACGTGGATTAAAAGTGATCAGTAAGAAGTTATTATAACAGTTTCAGTTTGGCGAGTGTCAAGATCAATGTGTAAATGTGATAGTTAACGTGTTCGACAATAAAAGTGTAAAACAAAATTTCTTCATCAGTGTTATCTTTGGATAAAAGATTCCTTTCCGTTTATACAGCCTGTATATAGAGAAGTGCTCGACCCAAGAAAAAGATAATAGCTAGCCGGAGGACAAAGAACCAAAAATTAAATTAAATAACAGTAGCATTCTTTCAAACGAACATTAATATTGCCGCAAATTGCTAACACCAGATGGAGCTAACAAGCCTAAAAAATGAATGACGTCACAAGATGGCTTCAACGCGTGTAGTAAACACAAATACACAAACATTATAAGTATACCACTACAAATTGGCGCCCAGAACGTGGGGCAGAGTGACCAGGAAAGGAGTGAAATAACCAGGAAGGAGAGAAGGAATCAGGACGTGGAGTGAATAGAGCAGTGAACTGAACTACAAGACGCAGATTCCAGAAACAACTATAGGAACGACAGACTATGCGGATGATTGGACATTGTAATTCCGAGATTAAAAGGCAACAGGGGAATTCAAATACGGAACACCAAAACGACGTAGATTCATCATGATATGACGCAGAAGCGACATACAAACCTAGGAGAGAGGGGCAGGAAGCTGGACATCAAAGTAACAGCAACAGACAGCATCACAAAGGTCAGAGTATCGTAATTTTTTTTAGAAAACAAAATTGTAACATTTAAATGTACCTTAGGAGTGGTAGGATAAAGAAAACAATGTCCACTAATAATACAGAAGAAATAATTATGGAGGGGGATAGTGTAACAGTTAGCTGTAATTCAATACAGGTTACAGAGAATAGCTCAAACAATGTAGGATTTGAGGGTGGAAATGTTAGTGCAGAAAGTCAGAATAGAATAGCAGGAAATGTTAATTTTGATGCTAGTATGATTATGGAAATGTTGAGAAATTTTGGCGAGAAATTAGAAAAGAAAATAGATCAAAACAGGGAAGATATGCAAAAGAATAATGGAGAAATAAGATTTTGGACCTAACTAAATGTTTAAAAGAAAAAAATAACATTTTTTTTTAGTAACTGTAACAGCATTTGAAATAAAGCATGATGTTATATTAAAGTAAAGTACGTAGATATAATTCCAAGAGTATTGTGAATATACAGTACAAAACAACAAAAATTGGATAAAAATAATTAAAACAAATACTTATGTAGCAAACAGAAAATGTGAAACAGTGTCTAGATTTAAGAGATGTAAATATATTTGTGTAGAGGATGAATATTTTAGTAAATATGTATAGTAATAACAAAAATTCTTAAATGCACAAATTGTTGTCAACAATATAAGAAAGTAAATAATTTTGTAACAGTAACTAAATAACTCAGGGTACAGTATTTGCTATAAAAAATTTGTGATGTCAGATTAATATCTAAACACATTAAACCAGAGCCAGTAAATAGTGGCGAGATAAAGGAAAAACATATGTCATGTGTTAAATACGTGTGAAGTGTTAAGTGAAAGTGATAGCGTGTGTTCCAAGATTTAGGAGACTAAAAAACCCAATTATAAAATTTCCAAACAAGTTGTAAATATTTATAATTATGTTTCTAGTGGGGCATATGATGCAGTAATTTGTATCACAAATTACTGAAATGTAAATAATGATTATAGTATGAATATGCATTATTATGTGACATTGATTTGAGATGTTTGTTTATTGTAATTATTGTTGGGAAGTAAGTTTATACTGCCTTACTGAAACTGACAATAATAGCGTGCAATAATGCAGCGAGGGGGTGAGCTGTTTATCATTATTGGAAACGAGGAAGTTACGTAATGTTGGCGCGTTTAGAATCTTCTGGAACATTTCCCTAGAGCATATGTATTCATAATTTTCATTGGATATAAAAATAGACGCTAATGTTGGCGCGTTTTATTAGCCAATTGCAGCTCAGTTATAATCTTTAGACATATCTGGGTGAAGGAGTATAAAAAGAGTAGGTTAGAGGTAGACCCCGTCAGTTCATAAAAATTCTTTGTACACTACACGTCGCATTCCCATCAGTTCGTCGAAAATATTTTCTATGATACACGTCACCTTCAGTCCAGCAGAAATATTACACGTCGGCTATAGATTCACAAGTTACGCGTAGCAGAATTATGAAAAATCTAAAGTGTTGTAAAGTTAATTATACAAAAGGTTGAAGTACGTGGATTAAAAGTGATCAGTAAGAAGTTATTATAACAGTTTCAGTTTGGCGAGTGTCAAGATCAATGTGTAAATGTGATAGTTAACGTGTTCGACAATAAAAGTGTAAAACAAAATTTCTTCATCAGTGTTATCTTTGGATAAAAGATTCCTTTCCGTTTACACAGCCTGTATATAGAGAAGTGCTCGACCCAAGAAAAAGATAATAGCTAGCCGGAGGACAAAGAACCAAAAATTAAATTAAATAACAGTAGCATTCTTTCAAACGAACATTAATATTGCCGCAAATTGCTAACACCAGATGGAGCTAACAAGCCTAACAAATGAATGACGTCACAAGATGGCTTCAACTCGTGAAGTAAACACAAATACACAAACATTATAAGTATACCACTACAGTTTATACTGGCAAGTGGAGTTATCATTGTCTACTCTGACCGCCCAGCACCAACCTCCCTTGGGCCATAGCCATTGCATCACACAACTCCCTCCTCAGAGCTGGTTGTCTCAAGCAGCTCTGTGATATGGGGCAAACCGATCAAGATGGACCACCATCAGCTTTCCTCGAGGTTGACGCCAAATGCAGTATACCACATGGTTGATGCAGGTGATTACCTTATACTGCCCATTTCAGCCATGTTGCAGCTTCAGGATTTCCCTTTAGACCTTGTTGGACAGTACAGCCATATGAGGTCGCCCTCCTGGAATCCGACTGTATTCGCCAGACGGTCGTAGCACACTTTCATCCGGTTATTTGCCAGCTTCAGGTGCTCCCTGGCCAGATGGTTGATGTTCTCCAGCCTGCCCGTTAACGTCCTGATATAATTCGTTGCGGGCTAGTCGGCATCAGGGGGCGTGCCAAACAACAGATCACAAAGTAGCCGTAGCTCCCATCCGAATACCATGTTGGCCGGTGCCATACCCATGGACTCGTGTACTGATGCTCGGTAGCCAGGAGGAATAATGACACGTGCACATCCCGATCTCGCTGACGGCTAGATACCACTTCCGGAGGTGCTCCTCGACCGCCTTACTATAACGCTCCACCATTCCGTCCGACTGTGGATGAGTGGAGTGGTACGGGTCTTGTGGAACCCGAGGCGCTGGAGAAGTTCTCGCATAAGGTTGGATTCAAAATTCGTCCCCTGGTCACTGTGGAGCTCCAGGGAATCCCGAACCGGCAATAGAAGTTGTCCACCAGTGCATTAGCCACGGTTCAAGCCTCTTGAAATCGCGGAAACCTCCTGCCACTTGGTGAAATTGTCCATAGCCAACAGCAGGTAGCGATTTCCTGCGTCTGTCCTTGCGAAAGGGCCTGTCACGTCGATTGCAATTCTTTCGAACGCGCTCCGACGTTGTATTGTTACATCTGACGCATCTCCTTCGAAACGGCGTCCATCATCCTCTTGCTTTCCTTCGTCTGCTGGTCTTAAAGTTTTTCTTGAGATTTAGACGCTCTATTTCCTTCGTCTGGTGGTCTAACAATCTTTCTTGCTGATATAGACACTCTCCCACCGGATTAATGTTTCCTTCCATGTCAGATTTAATTTCCTCTAACTCCTGTACAATGCCATCTTTCAACTCTTACTGTTGCATTTATCTGGGATTTTACGGAGTCGATGTCACCGCAGAGATCTGATTTTGATTTCTCTTTTGGTCTTCACCTCTGTTCCCATCTTGTCCATTCCGGATTACATTTCCTCCATTTTGATCTTCATTCCTGTTTTCACACTATTCATTTCATTTACTGTGAAAATGAAGCTCGGAGAATCGCTCTTGATGTCGCACACGAAACACACTCGTTAGTTAGCTAGCTCGCTCATTGACTCAACAACTCTTGACTGCTCGCTTATATAGATAGTGGAATCTTTCCACAGGGTTCTCGAACGTTCTATAACTATTTCGATATACTTTCTGGAGGAGGGGGAGATTAAGTTTCCAGAAGGTTCTAGTTATCTGCCGATAGCGAGCCCGGTGTTTACGCTGGCGAGCGGAATTATGTCGTTTACTCCGATCGCCCGGCGCCGACCTCCCGATAATCTTGGGCCTTGCCCGCTGCGTAGGATGAATTTTAATTACACCGACAAACTGCAAGGAGTACTTCCTGACTGGAAATGGAGGGGGAAAAAAATCATATCAGCATGTGTCCAGAAATGCATCGTTGCCACGGTATATGGTACTGACGTACTACATAATTCTCTTGACCACTTGCAGCGTGTTTCTTGTGTGTTGCAGATGGAGTGATTGGAGCACAGTACTATAGAAGATAATGGTTTGATATTCATTCCAGGAACAAGCCAAGCGGATGGTAACGGTCGAGAGGCAGCACGGATGTACCGAGCCAAGTACCCTGACAGACTTCGTCCTCCGTGGTGTAGTGGTTACCATGCTAGCCTCTAGTTCCCGAGGTCGCAGGTTCAAACTCGGCGGAGGGCAATGGATTTTTTCGAGCGTAAACATCCTTAGCATGACTTCCTTCGGAAGGGAAGTAAAGCCGGTGGTCCCGTGTCGTAGATTTACGGCACGTAAAAGAACCTGATAAAGAGGCCTCTGAGCAAAATTACCGATCTTTCACGCCCAATACAGAATAGGACGCTAAGAACCACAGCATTTAAAGAGCGTCCATAAATAATTTGATTTTTAACCACATCACACACCATTGAAGCCTTTTTTGAGCGTTTGTGTGAGCATGGGACCTTTCAGACAGACGGACGTGCAGGGGGCTGCGGAATGTGCATACACCAGAACTGGAGGAACATGTTCTACAAGATACTGAGACCAACTCCGGTACAAGCTCCAGGCAAGTGGCCCACCACCATGGTGTAAGCCAAAGGACAGTTATGTGTATTCTGCATACAACCGTTATTATCCCTATCACCTGCAATGCATGCAGGGATTATCATCACTCCATGGGAAATATTTTGTTGCTGGTTTTTGCACCAGGCCACCACCATTAAAGGATTTCTGTTGTCAGTTCTCTTCACTGATGAAGCGACCTTTACCAGAGATGGCATCATCAATCTACATAATCATTGTCTATGGGCTACAGAAAATCCTCTCGACTGATGAAGCATTACATCAGCAGCGGTTCAGCATCAATGTTTGGGTAGAGATTTTTGGCAACCACCTACTTGGACCAGTTATTCTTCCACAATCCCAACGGACAAATGTATCTGGACTTCCCGCAGAACACTCTGCCTCCTTTGCTTGAGAATGTGCTTTTGGCAATATGACAGGTAATGTGGCTGCTGCACGATGGAGTGCCTTCCTACTTCTGCATTACTGTTCACCAACACCTCAACAGCATCTTCCCCAGATGTTGGATAGGATGAGGAGGCCCTGTTGCCTGGCCTGCTCAATCATCTGACTTAAACCCCCTGGATGTTTATTTCTGGGGGCATCTGAAAAGTATTCTGTATGCTGAGCCAGTTCGTAATATACAAGCCCTTCAACAGCATGTCCACATAGCCTGTGATGCTATTCGGTTACAGGCTGAAACATTCAAAACAGTCAGGCAATCCATGATATGAAGTGCGAACACTTGCATTGCATCCCATGGAGACCACTTTGAGTATCTGTTGTGACATGGATGCAATTCAGGTTATGTACTGTGTGCCAGACAATTTGCTATCGTTGCATACACACCGTCCATTTCTGGACACATGTTGATATTACCTTTTTTCCTTCATTTTCAGTCAGAAAGCACTCCCTGCAGTTTGTTGGTGTAATTAAAATTCAGCCTCTATATATCAGAACATAACATAGAATAGATACTCTACAGCATACACATGAGTAATAATAATAATAATAATAATAATAATAATAATAATAATAATAATAATAATTACTGTCCTTGTTCCCGATATGTCTTGAAAATTCTTCAATACTAGGAATGAGATTTCCATGAATATTTTCTGTAAAGTATGTGGTAACTATTGTATAGTTTGGAACCAATGGGAAAAAAGTCAGTTTATAAAAGCGAATATTAAATTGTGTAACAGATGGATAATTCTTCCTTCTTGTATCGTGTATATAGTAGCATCATATAATCACTTACATTATATTTAGCATAAATGAAAGTTTTGCATACATTTATAGATATAAGGCAATTGTAGAACATGCATTTGTTTAAAAAGATTCCAATTATTGGTTTTGTCTACTTCTATATTATTCTGATTATCCTTTTCTCTGTTTTGAGCATTAATTGCCAATCAGGCATGCTTCTTTAAAACAGTATTTCAGATTTTAGCAGTAAATGCAAATATGCAAAACACGACTTACATTTTCAGATGTTTCTTTTCTTTCTTTTTTTTTTCTTTTTTTCTAATTATGCAGAGTACAGCCCATACCTCCCAGCAACAAAACAATCCCATGTTCTGAATCAAACAAGTATTACTGGGTGCCCCTAAAATGGGCAGACATTCAGTCAAGTCACAATTATTCTTAAGTACGTACTACCCATTGCAAGAGGCAGATATAATATGAAGAAAAGTTTGCTAAACCATTAATTTTATTTTACCAAAATATTAAAGAGAATAAAATATATTAAATGCATATTGTAATACCAAAACAACAATATGCAAACAGTCTACAGCAGGTTCACATCATTATTTTGAAAAATAAAAGCCTTTTTAGATTAAATTTTTTCTGATGCTTAATAATATACCGCTGAATGAAATAAAATAGACCCTTATATTGAGAAAACAAATGCAATCATTAGTTACTTTGTCTGTACTTAACCCTAGTTACAATATACCACAAGGTGCTTTTCAAAATTTTCTGCATATTATTGTATTTCACTTTCTCTACTATATACTTAACAGTAAGTAGAAGAAATATCATATTCCACCCAAAATTTAGATACTGAGATTTCACCAGAAATACATGTTTTGAGGCCTCCTGAACCCCCCCCCAAAAAAAACATTTTAGAAAAAGGTTTTGTGTGTCTGTAAAAAGCATAATTAAAAGACGAAGAGTCCGATAAATCAAAACTTTGTATTTAAGTTCTGCTTCTTCCAAAGATGCGACACAAAGATTTTCAAGAAAATCTTCTCACCCAAAACTACCCGTTATATGAAAATTTTTTTCATATTTTTTTCATTTTCTTAAAAATGGTTCTAATGATTTTTATTGAAATACCATATGTTTAAGATTTTTCATGAAAAATAAAATGTACATCTTGAATTTTCTGGGAATAATCTGTGAAGTCCTCTTCATTCTGAATGACCTATGATTTAATATCCTTCAACCGGGTATGTAATATTGGGCGACAAATGAACGTAAGTGTTGAAATTATGCTCAAATGAGTGCAAAGAGCTCAGAGTTACGTGGCATTCATCTTCCCAGGATAAGGGAAAACCCCAGAAAAACCTTATCCAAATAACTCATCCTGAGATTAAAACTCTGGACCTCTTGAATGTGAGTGAACAACTTTTGTATAATTGGCAAACATAACAGATAGACAATATGTTACTACACAAAAGATGCAGATCTTGTTAAACACTCAATTTATGCCAAATCAAATTTTTTAAAAGAGTTGGCTATCACTTTGCCTACTGTATTCCTCTAATCCTCTAGTACCTACAAGGAAATACATAATAAAACCATTTCTCTATTAACATGAAGTAGACAGAAGAATAGACTTTTGTAATAATAGTTTGTTGCAGAATGGGTGCAGAAAGTCATGTGAATGTGATAAAAAACGGTTATTTATTATATGATGTTACGGAAGCATTTTTGTATAATGCTACATTTGGTAGTTTAATATTTGCTGATATTTCATTGCTCAAGTTACTAGAAGTTTACTAACTTGATGGATAGCAGATACTGATATATTCTTTTCCAGCAGTGTATCAAATTTGGTAGAATGGGTTTTCCAAATGTCCCAGAAACTTTCAGCCCATTCTTCCTTCAGACTTCTACATGCTGGAGTGCGCTTGCATTTCTCCTGGAAAACTCTCAGCACAATATCTAGAAAGTCCAGTGCATTGCTAATGGAGAATTAATAGAGAGAGAGAGAATAAATTGTGCAAAATATGAAAATAAAAGAGTTTTAAACACAGAACTCATTTCTACACACTGAAAATCCTTGCTCCTATATTGCCAGCAGCTTTGATTTACAACTTTAAACTTCATACTTTGCCTCTGTCTATTCATGACCTAACCTCCTGGCCATAAACAAAATAAATCACAAAACCTGAAATTACCGACACACTCCACTTGTTTGAAACTTTGAATTCATTTAGGTTGCATGGTTAGCTGGCAGAAGCGGTATATGTCTCAGAAACTAGAACGGTTTTGACCCAAAGTAATAATGGGGGCCATTTTCAAACAAAGTTTGGGTACTGTATTTGTACAGAAAATTGTGACTCAAAATCTTAAGCCAGCTGTTGAGAAAATTAAAATAAGAAGCTTAAGAATATCAGAAAGAAACTTAATAATGGAGATGAAAACAGCAGAGGATATAAGTAAAATTATCAGTAGCCAAAATTCGAATAAAGACCTTAAAATTGAACCACCTAAATATAAAAATTCTCATTAGTAAGATGTATTAGCAGGAATCAGGGATAAAGAAATTAAGGAAGATGACTTTAAGCAAAATTTTGAAGGAATTATAACCAGAGAAGAATGCACCACTTGCAGAAGTTTCGGCCAAGTTGAGGAAAATAATTTACAAAATGGAAGGATTTTTATAGGCTTCCAATCAGTTACAACAAAAAATGTTATCTCCGTGGCAAAATACCTAAAATGTTTTGACTACATCATGTATCAAAATTTTGTCATAAGGATAAAATGACATGTGGTCGTTGCAGTGAAGAGCACGAGAGTAAAGATTGTTAAAAAAAACCACAGACCTGTATAACATGCCATAAATGCAATAAAAAAGAGTGGAGGAAAGGAAGATTGCCCAACATATTGCATGATATAGCAAAAGGTAATTTCACACATTGATTATGGACGGTAAGATTAAAAAGAAAAACAAAGGAGTAATTTTAAAAAATGAAATACTCCCTGTTGCATCAGAAGGAATTTACAGAGAGTAATTTTACACAAATCAAGGTTAGGACAGATAAAAAAACTATAAGGATATAGTTACACAAACAGAAAAGGAAATGTTAAATGACAACAGGGATAATAATAAGAGTAAATTAATAAAAATGACTTTCATAAAAAAAAAGATAAATTGGAAGTTAAACCAGAACGACCACCAAAACTAATAATAAATAAAATAGAGCATGAAATGGGAATGGCAAATAAAAGAAAACTCGAGGCTGATTAGAACGCCATTATAATGGAAGAAATAACTACTGAAAAAGAAAGTGAGGAAGATAAAATTATGGTTTGAAAACATAAATTTTGTAGCAGTGTTTTTTAAACTTACTATGGAAAGGAAGAAAACAACCGAAAAATAATAAAAATTTATTAGAAGAAGAAATAATGCAAGATAGGAATATAACTTCTGTAGATGTTATAGGCATCAGAGAGGAAGAGGGAAGGAAAAAGAAAGAAGATAAAGAGAATGAATACATTGAGAAATTTAGTGAAGAACACAAAACAAAATTATGCTCAGTTAGTGATATAGCTAATGAACCATAAATTCATAAAAGACAGCTCAAGGACAACAGCCAAACCGAACATTCAGCAAATATATGATGATTTCCATTTTAAATTGCTAATCAGCAGATAGAAGGGAGAGACAGTCTTTCATTGTGGCTTTGAGGCATCTTATTTGCAAGTTACATCAGAATGGTGAAACGATTATATTTCCTGCACCTGATGCTGTTGATGGATTAGAATTAAAAATAGAAACATAACTACAGACCGAGAAGAATTACTAAAACTATTACAAAAATGGCAGCAAGCAGCATTCCTATACGCATTCAAGAATTATGTTTTATCAAAGACAAAATTGACGATTTCGAAGATTATAGTAATTTAATTAAAATTGCACAAATTAACATGCAAAGTAGTAGATTAGTCATGCCAAAACTAAAAAGGATCTCCAAAGAGTTAAATCTAGATATTTTATTCATTCAAAAGTAGCATACACACCTCTAAAAGCTAGAGTGGTTAATGGAGGAGAAAACTCAATGGCAGTAATAATAATAATTAACCCAAATTTACAAATAGCCAACACAATAATGACTTGCATACTAATTGTACTGAGGTTGCATATGAATACGGAAAATTTATTTTGGTGAATCATTATTTTCAATTCAGCTACACAATTGATTTAAATAAAATCAAAGAAATAAATAGAATTTTTTCTGCTGCTGAAATTATACACACCTGTTATACAAATGCTAAATCAGACTGGTGGTTTAATAATATTAAAGTCGAGAGAGGAGAAGAGACTGAAGAAATGATTGCAGAATTAAATTTAACTATTAAGAATGAGCCAAATAATCCAACAACATTTGAGAGTCGAGCAGGGGCTACATTTAATATTGAATTTAACTCTTTGTAATTTAAAATCCAAAAAGAAAATTATGAACTGGAAAGTTGGTCAAGATATGACTTCTGGTGATCATAGATTAACTTATTTTGACTTTTGTTTTGAAAATTGTCAAAAAAGAAGAAATAAGGGACAAAAAAAAATTATAATTATGCACAAGCAAATTGGCTGGAAATGAAACAGCAATTTGATAATATTCATTTTGGAGTATATTGGTTCTTCTGGATCAAGAAGCTTCTAAGTTAACAAAAGCAATTCAAACCATAAAGGCTGGTTCACAACCAACGAGAACGGTAACCAGAACGAGAACGGGAAAGTTGAAATACATGTATTCAAATGGGAGTGTCCACAACCGACGGGAAGCCTTCCCGGGCCCCGGGAACGGGAAGAAGAGTTGCCCAACTTTTAACTTTCTCGTTCTCGTTCCCGGGCACGGCATATTAGATCCCTATTGTGCATATTAGACTCTTCACTCTAGAGGTTATTCTAAGCGGCCGTGACATGGAACAGCTACTAGTTCTCTCTATAGTCGCAAGCTGCAAACATGAAACTGGAAGGAATTAGTAGTAAATGTGCTTCCTAACCTCATCCCTACACCCGCAAATCAAATCAACGTTGGTTCCTCTGGTGAAGGGATCATTTGTAGTTTGTTTATATGCAACTCAAAATTGGCTATTACCTAAAAAAACAATGGCAAAAGCTACAAAGAACAGCTAAATACGGTGGAAATGAAAAAAGACTAAACAATTTTAATGTATGCCATTAAATAAAGGAATGAAAGTTTGGCATAAGTAGAGGGATCGGAAATGTAATGAATATGCATTTAGATAATGTTTACTCTATCGAATTTTGACGTTGGCTTGGTTAAATTGGAAGTAGGTGAAAAAATGTCATTGGTCAGTTAAAAACAAATGAAATCCCAATGCGCAAAATCGACTTTCACTTTGTGATCGATATGCGTTCCTGTTCTCGTTACCGGGCTGTTGTGAATCAAAATTTCTTGCTTCCCGTTCTCGTTACCGTTACCGGGTGGTTGTGAACCAGCCTTAATACCTAGGACAGTACACAGAATTAAAACAAAGAAATATTCTGATACTGTTTGGACTGAAAGCTTACAAAATGCTAGAAAACGAATGAGAAAAAGGAGATGAATATGTCATAAAACTATAGTTGCAGAAGAGGGGGAAATAAACTTGAATAACCATTGACAAGTAAAAAAAATTTTAAAAACCTCTTAGAAGAGTCAATATTTTGTAGTTTTTATTTATGGATGCTCTTTAACCACTAAGGTCCTTAGCGTCCCATTCTATATTGGACATGAACGACCGGAAATTTTGCTCAGAGGCCTCTTTATCAGGTTTGAGGTCTTACGCCCAAAAAAAATCCATCACCCTCTGCCTGGTTTGAAACCGTAATCCTGGGAACTAGCATGTACCCCTAGACCATGAAGGACAACAACAAATATATGGGGATACCCTATAAAATAATTATGGAAAAGGTAAAGAAACCAGAAATTTTAACATTAAAGGCCGGTTTCACCAACAGATGCTAAATTCTAACACAATGTTAAACTGATTTAACACTGAAGTTAACACAAATTCTGTTTCTTCAAACAATGTTAGAAACACATGTTAGAAATGTTTGCAATGAATGTAAATAGTTGCTGGGCTACTGACAAGAAGAGCGCGACAATACATAGACGAAAGTTCAGAAGCACTGTAGTTCGGCCACTGCCTTCTCGAAAACAGCTAGCATTCACAGTTGTCTTTGATGTTAACAAAATGTTAGCTAACAATTTGCTGTAAAAGCGTGATGAAATGCAAAAGTTTTAACCTTATGTTAAACTTTGAACACCTTGTTAACAAACAAGATGTTAGAGTATTTTTAACATCGGTTGGTGAAACCGGCCCTAAATAAAGGAGACAGGGAAATGTCAACAAATTGGAAAGATTCCCTAAATCTTCTGTTAAATAATTACTTCCCAATGATGAATATACAACAGATAAAGAACTACACACTTTAAAGAAAATTTACATGAACATTCCTTTTTACAATTCAGGAGCAATTTATCCCTATCACATTACTGAAATTAAACTCATCATAAGAAGCTTAAAGAAGAAGACAGCTGGTCCAGATGGCATTACCAATGAAGTATTAATGCATTTAGAAGGCAAAATACACCGCTTTTACTTAAATTACTTAATGACACATATGACAAGGTCACTTTCCACTCTGCTGGAAGCAGGCCAAAGTTAACAATTTGAAGAAAAGCTTAAATAAAGATCCTAAAGAACCTAAATCATATAGACAAATATATTTGTTAATTACCTTGTTTGATAGATATTTGAACTACTAATATGTAAGAGAACAAAAGAATAAAGAATTATGTTTGGTTTAAATGAAAAACAATATGGCTTTAGAAAGGGTTCTTCAACCAAGGACGCCATAAATCAACTGATAAGTATAGTTCTCAAAAACGAAGTATATTATTGGAATCGCAGTGGAAGTTTGTTGCCTTTAATAATTTGTGGTGGCTTCTATTTTTGAGAGGTTAAGACAAAAAGAATTATCCAAAATGTCTGTATGTCATATTAAAAATTCTGATGTGTTACACTCACATGACTTTCTCTACTCTTGTACAAACTATTTTTACAAACGCTTATTCTCCATCTACTTCATGTTAATCGAGATAAACATTTGCAGACTCTTATTGCTAATTTTCTTGTAGACGTAAGGGGAATATATATTTACAAGGGCAATATAGAAATACAGTAACCTTTAAGCACATACATATCTCTTAATAGCTGGTTGCTAGGTGCAGCACCATTCCCTTTGCCACAGATTAATGCTCTTTGATATCCAAGACAAAAAAAAAATGAATAACGAATTCCCATTTGAGAAAATAAGTATTGAAAAATTTAAGGGAATAACAAGCAATATCTCGAAAATGGTTCACTCTACAAAAAAAAATGTATTTGACATAAATTGTGTATTTTAACGCAATCTACATTTTTTGTGTAGTAAAATTTTGTCCATCTCTTATGGTTTACCAGTTATGCAAAAGTCGTGCACAATGAAGAATACTTTTGGAGACATTCCCAGAAAATTCAAGATATACATTTTGTTTGTCATGAAAAACATATGATATTTTAATCAAAATCGTTAGAGCCATTTTTGAGAAAATTAAAATTTTCGAAAAATCTTCCATGTAAAGGGTAGTCTGGGGTGGGGGGATTTTCTTGAAAACCTTCGTGTCGCATCTCTGGAAGATACTGAACCTAAATACCAAGTTTGGTGTTTATCCGAGTGTTCGTTTCTGAGTTATGCTGTTCACAGACAGACACACACATGGACATGTTTCCAAAAATGCTTTTTTTGGATTCAGGGGGTCTCAAAACCTGTATTTCTGGTGAAATCTCAGTATCAAATTTTTGGGTGGAATACAATACTTCCCCTACTTACTATACGTAGTATAGAAAATAAAAATTACTTATACTGATGGGAAAGTACATATCAAAAGAATAAAGGATACTGCTGATAAAGAAATTACCAAAGGATGTCAGGGTCTTAAGACCGCTGTTGTGGGATATGGTATTGGAGACATAATTACACAAACTAAATAATGATATGGATATAAAAAACACCATAGTCTATGTGTTGTTTATAGTAGAAGAGAATAATAAAACGGATTTGGAAAGACATTCAAATAAACTAACAACCAAATTAAATACTTGGCATAACGCATCAAAATTATAAATATCCCTGCAAAAAATCAAGCTACATAATCTTATAGAGAAAACTGAAAAGAGACCCAACAATTAAATTTGATAATCAGTACATTTGAAGACAGAAAGAAGTAAAATATTTGGAATATTCTAAGACGAAAAATTTAATTTCAGGAAACATACTGAATACATTCAAAATAAATCTGAAACTATAATGATGAAATTAGGAGAATCATTCAATCAAATTTCAAAATCCCATTAAGCACAATTACTACATTACATAATAGTATTTTTTGCAGCTATTATTATGTATGGAGCAGGAGTATGGGCATTTTGAATGAATGATGTACAAATTAAAACTTTATTACAAAGAACACAATGAAAATTTTACTAAGATTTACACAGGCAGTTAACACTGCACCTACAATGGCATTGTTAGTTTCCACAGGAATCTGGCCAATAGTTTTAGTGATAAGATTGAGGGGTGCAATTTTTAGGATGAAGAAAGCTGAATTAGATAAGGTTAAGGATATAATTGGGAAAAGATGTCAAACCATACCAGAAATGAAACATAGTTTAAAGTCAAGTTGGCAGCAAGAATGGGAAAGTATTGATACAGGAAGGAGAAATTTTTATTTATTTAACACCACATTTCAAAACAGTTAAAATTAAAACATATGCAAGCAACAATTGGATTAATACATTATTTAACCAGGCCTATAAAACCTATTGGAAGAAAATTACTAAAACACAGAACGACATAAGTAATTATTGCAATCAGCAAGAAACCTGGAGCATCTATTGTTTGAATGTATACATTATTAAATGAGACAATATAAGAAAGGCAAGTTTTTAGTGGATACCAGATAGCATATATTTTAAGAAATAAAAATTTATACACACAACTCAACATATTAACTAAAAAAATTAGCAAAATAACTTGGAGACAAGATACTGAACAAGATGAAATTGTAACACTAGTACTTCAATTAATGAAGAAATAAGAAGATCAGAGAGAATTCAAGTCCTACAGGTAGCATGACAATGATAGAAACATCTGACACTGATAATTATACTATACGTAGCTCAGTCAGTAGAGCACCTACCTGCTGTGCAGGGGTCCTGAGTGTGATTCCCGGTTGGGGGTGGGAATTTTTCTCTAGCTAAGATTATTTCCTATCCTCCCAAGAGTCTGGAAGTATGAATGTCTATGTGTATGTGATCTAATGATTAAAACCCAAAGTGCAAGAAACCCAATGACAAGCGAATATGAGTTAACACCATTGCCTTAGACAATAAGTTTCAAAGGAAAGGCCACTGATAAGACCAATGTAGTTAAAGGCGGGGTATAAATGGAACTAAATAAAAACTGAAGAAAACAGTTCTGGATAATTCCATGCAGAAAAATGGAGAGAGAGGAGGAAATGTTGAAAATGAAGGAAAATCGAGAAAGAAGTGAAGAGGTGGATGGAGGCTATAGCAGAGAGGAGGATAACGCGCAAGGAAGACAATACGCAAAAAGGATGATGATCAAGGGAGGAGCTGATAGCAGATAGAAGTGGGAGCCTGGAGCAGGAGGTGGTAAATGGAGGAGTTAGGGAAGTTAAGAGTTATGGTTTTGGAACAAGAAGAAGATGGTGCTGAGGGAAAGTGGAGTGAAAAATGGTGTTAAGTGGAGATAAAGTGAATGTAGTGGTAAGCAAAGTGAAATATTATATTTTAAAGAGAAAGTGAAGCAATAGCTTCATAGAAGCGAGATAAATGTGGTGATTATTGTGTTAAGTGAAGTGCAAAATTATAAAGAAATTATGTGAGTGTTAAGTGAAGTGTATGATTAAAAGAATAAGGGAACATAAGTTTAATCCAGAGTGTAACAAGTACTGTAATTTACTTAAAGTAACTATATTAAGAAAAGTGAATGGTTAAAGTATACGTTTTGAGGAAAGTGTATTGAAGTAGCAGTATAGAAAGGATAAATAATAATAAAAAAATAGCAGTTAGAATACTGAATTTCAATGTGAAATTATATAAAAAAAATATTATTAGAAAGGATAAATTGTATATATATCACTTAGAATTTTGATATGAAGTTACAAAAAAGCTTATAAAAATTCACTTACTTTAAATTAATCGAACATGTTTTGAAAGCACCACTTGCTTTCATCTTCAGTTTTTTTCCGACTGAGCATGTCAGGAATTTGGGTCCATAGATGTAGGTGGCATGGAGGTGGTGTCATCTGGTGTGTCCATAACGAAGCTGCTTAGATTGTTGAGTGGCAAAATTTCAAAGTTCATTGCCATTTTCATGCATTTGATTATGTGTATGTTTTCCCAAACTTTTAGTTCTGTTAGACTGGTGGTGCATTTCAGGAGTCTGACTTTGGGGTTGAAGTCATGGTTTATGGTCCAAAAAATGTTTGCTATGGCAGATTTGTCCATCTGTTTGTTGGACATACATCTTAAGTGTTCTTTCCTTTTGGTTTCAATATTTCTTTTTGTTTTACCAACATATACCAAGTCACAATTTTTACAGTTTATTAGGTAGATGCCAGATTTTGATTCTTGTGGAATTTTATCTTTGACGGGGGAACCTTGACACAGGAAGCTTCTGAATTGTGTGTTTATTCTGTAATACCAATGATATTTTGCATTTTTTGAAGATTTTATTAAATTTGTTATTAAGCTGAGAATGGTATGTTAATTTTTTTGAATTGTTGCTTTGGTTCCTGCATACAGAGGGTTGTATTTTCCGTAATGTTTTTTTTTTTTTTTGTTTCTGGAACTTTTTTGTTTTTCTGTGGACTATATTGGTGTTGTAGTCACTTACTTCTGCTATGTGGAGGATGATTTAGTTGTATTCATGTTCATATTCTTCTTTGCTGAGGGTACAACACGGCACATATTCGATTAGTTTAAAGTAAGTGAAGTTTTAGTGTTTCCACGGATTCAAGATTTAATTAAATTATTCTAACTTCAGAATAACACTTTTCTATTTCTCTATCATTAATTGAAAATTAATATATGTACACATACTAAGTGTAGTTTGAATACTGGATACCAGTACCTTTACCACATTATCACTGGATGCCAGTGGTTAGAATGTAGTTTAAATTAGTATGGAATATTTTTTTACATATATCTTGTTTAATTTACTATTAATTATTTACTAGAAATTGCAAATAGCTGCATACCAGTTATTTTAGGTTGCCAGATTCCAGTAACAGTAATTGAATATATTTTTACTTTCTCTACTACGTATAGTAAGTAGGGAAAGTATTGCATTCCACCCAAAAATTCGATACCGAGATTTCACCGGAAATACACGTTTTGAGACCTCCTGAATCCAAAAAAAGCATTTTTAGAAACATGTCCGTGTGTGTGTCTGTGTGTGTGTGTGTGTCTGTGTGTGTGTCTGTGTGTGTGTCTGTGTGTGTGTGAACAGCATAACTCAAAAACGAACAATCGGATAAGCACCAAACTTGGTATTTAGGTTCAGTATCTTCCAGAGATGCGACACGAAGGTTTTCAAGAAAATCCCCCCACCCCAGACTACCCTTTACATGGAAGATTTTTCGAAAATTTTAATTTTCTCAAAAATGGCTCTAACGATTTTGATTAAAACATCATATGTTTAAGATATTTTTATGACAAATAAAATGTATATCTTGAATTTCTTGGGAATGTCTCCAAAAGTATTCTTCATTGTGAACGACTTTTGCATAACTGGTAAACCATAAGAGATAGACAAAATTTTACTACACAAAAAATGTAGATCGCGTTAAAATACACAACTTATGTCATATACATTTCTTTTGTTGAGTGAACCGTTTTCGAGATATTGCTTGTTATTTCCTTAAATTTTACAATACTTATACTTTTTCTCAAATTCGTTATTCATTTTTTTTATGTTCTGGACATGCAAAGAGAATGGAATGCGCCACATAGCAACCACCGTTAAAATATTTGACTATCGCTTAAAAGCTACCATATTTCCCTTGCATCTAAAAGAAAATTACCAATAAGATTGACATCTCGATATCTCGATTAACATGAAGCATATGGAGAATAAGCGTTTGTAAAATTAGATTGTACAAGAGTAGAGAAAGTCATGTGAGTGTAACACATCAGATTTTTTATTTAAATTTCAATTATAATTATTGCATTTTGGATTTTTACTTTCTTATTTTGATTTTATTCATTTTATTTATTTCTTTTTATTTACTAGATTATACGTAAAAACCTGTATAATAATAATGTATAAAATGAAAGAAGTGTTAAATAAAACACAAATTTATAAATTATAATTTAAAAAATCACAATCAAAGATTACAAAGGTGATCACAAATGTCATAAATACAGGTCCTGATGTAGGAAACAAGTTACCAGGATGCCGTATTGCAAATTTAATTTTATTTTTATTTCAGTTTACGTATTTGGTGTGTGACTCAACATACCAAGCACAAAGGGTCATTAGAAAAGTTTTGAGACAGTAAATAACATACACTCACAAAAACGTTTTGTTCATCTCAGCTCTTGAATTAAACCCCCTAGCACTTTATGCAGTGCTTCATCCTCTCAAATCGTTCATGCCACTTGCTTTCTAGCACTGCAAACAATTCATACACATATGCTGCAATCCCCACATTAGGGCTTCAAAAAATTTGATCTTGAATTCAGTTATTCACACCAGTTAAGAGGAACAAATTGCATTGATTATAGCGCGGATGAATCAGTATATAGCTTTGTCTCATTTCCTTCCAGAAATTTCTAGTTACATTAGCAGTATGAGCCAAGACATTGTCATGATGCAACAAAATGCCCCATATTCCTACGGCTTTTTGACTTTCATCATCATTATCATTATCAGGAAAGACCCAAATAG
Source organism: Deroplatys truncata (assembly GCA_030765065.1). Classification (NCBI taxonomy): domain Eukaryota; kingdom Metazoa; phylum Arthropoda; class Insecta; order Mantodea; family Mantidae; genus Deroplatys; species Deroplatys truncata. The sequence continues at coordinate 245,343,135 of CM060975.1, read as the reverse complement.
AGGACTAGATTTTGTTTTAGGAATACATGTTTTATAATTCATAACAATGTCTGAAACTTGCCAAGACTCCCCATGGTTCAATCTTAGGAGCATTTTTGGCACCATTATACACTGCAGAGCTTCTGTCCTCCTTAATGTTCACAATGGTTGGTTGAAACACACAGTGAACTAATCCCTAATACCAGCTCAATATCCTTAGTCTTGAATCTTCCCTAATCATTAGTTCCACAGTTACTTCTGTTGCTGGTCTACCACTCCTCTCTTCACCTTTAAAACTGCCACCCCCTTTTAAATTCTTCAAACCAATCGAAGAGAGTAGCATATGAAGGATGAAGGTCCCCAAAATCATTCCTTAAACATTTCATTTAAGCCACATATGGATCACTGCACAAAACCTCTCTCTCTCAATCTCCATGCACTGCTTAGGACATTCACACTTCTCAAACTTCAAATATACATTGGAGGAAAATGAATGACACAACAGACTTTTGCCTGCCACCATTGCAATGCAATGCCCTTGAATTAGGAATTACCACTAAGTAAGAATTATTTTATTCAAGTCTCTAAAATTTTCTATTGACCCTCATATTTGCTGCAAGCATAAAAACCACTGAAAATGCATTAGAATGACAAATTAATTATCAATTCTGTTCACTTTAGCAATTACAATGCTTTCCTTTTATCTCTGTGATCTCAAACGCTTGTGTTTTATCCAAGGGATTTTGGACACAATTATATAAGTGAATTAATTTATTTCAGGACAGTGATTGGTGATATTCCTTAACCAATTATCTTTAACTATGTCACATTAAACTAAGATGCAAACAACATTACTACTACAAAATCATCTGAAAGACTTTGCATTTATCAGTCTTATACTTAAAACTTTTGCTAAAATACAATAGCTATATGCCATACAGATTTATATTATAGTTTTATGCATGTCCCATACATTTTTTAACCTTTTCAGCATATCCAGTGTACATTGTTCCCCACACTGCAGAAGAACAATAGTCACAAAGCAGCCTGGACATGTGTTATATTTGCAATAATCAAAACGTTCATGTTTTATGTTAGCATTGTTTAAACTCTATGTATTTGAGTGTATGAATGCAACCCCATTCAGAATTTTTTCCATCATTGCATCTGTCTGCCAATATGGGGGTTTATGGTGAGATGTGTCAGGGGTATGGAATGATAGTGGGCCCAGAAAGGCTTCGGCAATAAAATATCAAAACTGCAGAATGTGACTACTGTGTTATATCATTTTATGTTGTTTACCTCTTCAATACATTACTACTTTCCCATTATTATACAAATGATGTGAACTTTGAAGAAAATGGTGGGGTCCACCACTGCAACTTGTCACAGGGCAGGATTAATGTGAGCAGTCCTGAATGCATTTAGTCATCTCTGGAAAATGGGGCCACTTCTGCTTACATTAATACCATTACTTTCGCAGATGACAAATGGTCATTGCTGGTGAATAAGTCAGCTGACATTGATAATGAGCAAGGCAATAATTATCTTATAGTTTTATAAAAAGTTACTAAATCTGATGTGGTGTAATAGCAGAGGTTGTAGAATGATTCAGTTTTGATAGCTTGTTTAATCTATCAGACAAATGGTTAGTAATTTAGGGTTGCAGTTGACCCCTGAAAAATGTAGAAAGAAAAATATAAAAGAGCACTCAGCACTGATGCTTAAATTTTCACAGCTAGCTGACCTGCTGACATTAAACAATGACATAAATGTGGCCAATTTCATCCAGAAGGTATCTTTGAATAAAAATTTCCAGGTTCCTTAAAAGGTTTTAAAATAGTACTCACCTCAGACCACCTGGATAGTTTGTTCTGTGCAAGATCCAGTTCCTCTACCCCCCTGCATATTTTTTCCAGCTCTTGCTCATCCCCGGCAGTTTCTATATCACAGTCATTTAGAACTAGAAGAGACGGAATTGAATTCCGCGGGCTCTTCTTGGGCACGTAAATTGCAATTGGCAAGTCAAGGTCATAGTTATCCGACTCTTCTTTCCCATACTTTTTTTCTATTGCTTCTAATAATGATGGCATTTCATATAACCTGGAACAAAATGCATGGACCTTAATACCACTCTATTTCGCAAACAGCAACTTCGTTTCATGGTTACTGCTATGAGCTTTCTCCTAACAGCTGATTTTTGTTGGCATATGACGTACATACGTTGGCAAAACGCCAAATACTTATATTGTGAAAATTAATTGCGAAGTAACATTTTGACAAAATTCTCTTCTCAAAATAGAATATAAAATTACCTACCGATCAGAATGAGTTACACGCTGGAAAAGGTTGAGTAATTCCTTACATAAAACTTTCTCTCTCGTTGTCTATATGGACACGGAACAAAGCAGACGAACGAAAGCAAATGTAACACAATAACCACATATTTATACTCTCAAAATAATACCATTAGAATCCACTAGCATTTAAGAGAAACCAAAAGGCTCAAAGAAATGCTTACTGACTTACGAATTTTGCAATATTTCGACGGTAACAGACCGTCGGGATGTATTCCTGCTGCTGAAAGACTTTGTTTATATTTACACCACTCAGCTGTGCTGTTGCAGTTCTGGGTTGCTATAGTAGGTGCCGCTAGTGTACAAGGTCATACGAAATCCGCGAGAGTTGTGCATTGTGTTGTAAAATTGCTGCGTAACCAGGAAAATGGTTTGAAAAATGTGGTATCTATGTGTCAAAAAATCCTACGACACTAAATATTCCTTACATTAATTCTCTTGGATAGCCCTTATTATAGTGTGATCGTCAGTTCCTTCACAATTGTTTGAAAAAGAGAGGTAAATAAAATCCGTCAGTATACATTAATACCTATATGGCTATGAATGATTAATAGTTTAATATTAGTTTATCTTTCACATCTTAATCGCAAGCACAAATGGGTCAGAACGATACAGAAATTATAGCAAAACTTAGATTGGTAAATTAATCTCCATCAAAATTAAACAAAGAAGAACCTTACCATATTATGCTTTAAAAACAATTTGTAGTTTCAATATTAAAAATAATAATTAGTATTCAAGAAAGTGCATTTCTGTTTATATTCGTCTCGGGTATTAAATGAAAAGTCTGAAATGCTCAGCAAAACAAACGCAACTATCGGTTTTGAAATGCAGATCAGTTCCCCAAGATGTGATCTAAGGAATTCTTTATGATAAAAGCGAGCTGAGGAAATTCGGCGAAATGTCTGGACCAGAATAGTTTGCTGTTCTGTGGGACCAGACGGGTGGTGGGATGAACATGTAGGTGCATATTCCGTTCCCGCGAATCTGCATTTCGCGGGCTTACTTGCCACGAATGGAATGAGTCATGTCTATGCGGTTTTTTGTTACATGAAAGTTCAAGGCATTCACCGAGGTTAGTCAACTTCCGAGATTCAAACTCAGTTTCGCTTAATGATGGCTACCAGTATAAAGCTTTCACTTTATGTGGTAGATTGAACAAAAGATTTGCAAATGCAAAGTTTTACAGTAAAATGTGCAGAAGACAGTGGCATAATCAGAAAAAAAAATTAAGAAATGGGGGGTTATGTATAGTAGGGAGCAGGGATCCATTTTTTTAAACAATTTGTATCCATTCAAATGATAAACATGAATTAATCCGAGTTGAAATATTTAAATAAATTGATTTTATATTCATAGATTAAGGTGTAGCAACTGCAATTGAAATTCAGCTAGAATGTTTTGCGTATTCTAAGCGGTAAATGTGTGTGATATGAGAATTAATGACCATTATGAAGTAGGCAGGCTGCAAACCATTTTATTTCACTACAAAATAGGGTTTCTAATTCTGCTCGAAACTGGGAGATATTGCACTCATTTGGAAACCACTGAAATTTACCACCGGAATGAAAACATGCCCTCAATATTTACAGTTTCTATTGCTGTAACCTTTGGCGATATTGTCTAATTGTAAGACACGAGGCGTAAATATAGAGCTACCAGTTTTATGATTAGGAAGTACCTCGTTCTCACCAACCTAGAAAGATGCTATTATTTTGACCAAGTTATTGTTGCTATTAAGTTTTACATTTTTTTTTAGCAAGGGTGGTTCCAAACCCAAAACCCCTCAACTACGCCTCTGACAGAAGAAAACGAAAAAGTAGGGAAATAAATGATTGTTTGTAATTATATTGCTCATTGGGAACGATTTAAAGACAAGATTATTAGTGCTTTTACTGTAAAATAGGTTTTAATTAAATTGTAATTACTGTTTTCCCTACACATGATAAAGCTCAGGGGAAGCATTGCTTTCCACCCAAAAATTTCACATCAAGATTTCATCGGTAACAGTGTTTTGAGAATCCCTGTGTTCAGGAAAAAGCCACATGAATGTGTGTGCGCGCGCGCATAGCTCCAAAACGAAAGATTTCTCAGAATACAAGATTTCTCGCCCTTCTTACTCTTTAGTTGAAAAATTTGCCATATTTTTACCTTCTTTACCACGTACAACATATTAGGTAGATAAGGTATTGCACTCAATTCAAAAATTCGATACCGAGATTTCATCGAAAATACATGTTTTGAGGGACCCCGAATCCAAAGAAAAAAACATAGTTACTTTCTCTACCACGTACCTACTAGGTAGAGAAGGTATTACATTCCACCCAAAACTTCGATACTGTGATTTCACCGGAAATACATGTTTTGAAGCCACCTGAATCCAAAAAAATCTGATGTGTTACACTCACATGACTTTCTCTATTCTTGAACAAACCATTTTTACAAACGCTTATTCTCCATCTACTTCATGTTAATCGAGATAAACATTTGCAGACTCTATCTTATTGCTAATTTTCTTGTAGATGTAAGGGGAATATATATTTACAAGGGCAATATAAAAATACACTAGCCTTTAAACATATACATATCTCTTAATAGCTGGTTGCTAGGTGCAGCACCATTCCCTTTGCCACAGATTAATACTCTTTGCATATACAAGATAAATAAAATCAATAACGAATTCCCATTTGAGAAAATAAGTATTGAAAAATTTAAGGGAATAACAAGCAATAACTCGAAAATGGTTCACTCAACAAAAAAAATGTATATGACATAAATTGTGTATTTTAACGCGATCTACATTTTTTGTGTAGTAAAATTTTGTCTATCTCTTATGGTTTACCAGTTATGCAAAAGTCGTTCATAATGAAGAATACCTTTGGAGACATTCCCAGAAAATTCGAGATATACATTTCATTTCCCATGACAATATCTTCAACATATGATATTTTAATCAAAATCGTTAGAGCCATTTTTGAGAAAATTAAAATTTTCGAAAAATGTTCCATGTAAAGGGTAGTCTGGGGTGGGGGGATTTTCTTGAAAACCTTCGTGTCGCATCTCTGGAAGATACTGAACCTAAATACCAAGTTTGGTGTTTATCCAACTGTTCGTTTTTGAGTTATGCTGTTCACAGACACACAGACACACACACACGGACATGTTTCCAAAAATGGTCTCAAAACATGTATTTCCGGTGAAATCTCGGTATCGAATTTTTGGGTGGAATACAATACTTCCCCTACTTACTATACGTAGTAGAGAAAGTAAAAAACTTAGAAAAAGTTCCGTATGTCTGCCTGTGTCTGTGAACAGCATAACTCAAAAACGAAAAGTCGGATAAACACCAAACTTGGTATTTAAGTTCAGTACTTTCCAAAGATGCGACACGAAGATTTTCAAGAAAATCTCCCAATCCCAAACTACTCTTTACATGGAAGAGTTTTCGATTTTTTTTATTTTATAATTTTGATTAAAATTCCATATATTAAAGACATTTACATGAAAAATAAAATATATATATATTGAATTTTCTGGGAATAACCTGCGAAGTCCTGTTCATTCGGAAGGAATTTTATATAATCTTGTATAACTGGTAAACGTTAAGCGGTAGACGAAAACGTACTACACGAGAAATGTAGATCTCCTTAAAACACACAATTTATTTAAAATAAATTTATTTGTAGCATTAGCATATCTGAGATATCTGTTATTAATGTTTCGAACTGTTCAATACTTAGCCATTCCTTTTAACTCCTGTCAATTTTCAGTTGCTCCTCGCGCTGTTGTGGAAAGAGTATGGAATTTTAAGGCCAGCGTATAGAGTCCAGTTCTAAAACGTTTTACTATCGCTGTACCCTTTGTATCTATAACGAAATGTGTAATGCAGCGCTTTCTGCAAATGTTTATGTCGATTAAAATGAAGTAGATAGGAAACAAACTTTCGTTAGAATGATTTGTATGCCTACTAGTAAGCTATAGAAGGTAGAGAAAGTCATGTGAATGTAACACATCAGATTTTCACTTTCTCTACCACGTACTGAGTTGTCCTCCATGGTCTAGAGGTACCATGCTAGCCTATAGCTCCCGAGGTCGCGGATTCAAACCAGACGGAGGACGATGGATTTTTTCGGGTGTAAAAATTCTTAGTTTGGCTTCCTTCGGAAGGGAAGTAAAGCCGGTAGTCCCGTGTTATAGATCTACAGCACGTAAAAGAACCTCAAGCCTAATAAAGAGGCCTCTAAGCAAAATTCCCGGTCTTTCACGCTCAATATAGAATGGGACGTCAAGAACCACCGTATTTAAAAAGCGTCCATAAATAAAAACTCAATTTAATTTCTGTTAAATACCTAGTAGGTAAAGAAGGTATTGCATTTTTTCCCAAAACTTAAATATGGAGTTTTCACTGGTAATACATGTTTTGAGGTCTCCTGAATAAAAAAAAGAGTGAATTTTCAGAAAAATGTCCACACGCGCGTGCGTGTGTGTGGTGCATGTTGGTCTGTAAACAGTATAAATCAAAACGAAAAGTCGGATAAATATCAAACTTAGTATTTAGGTTCAGTACCTTCCAAAGATGCGGCAAGAAGATTTACAAGAAAAGCCCCACCCCAGACTATCCTTTACATTGAAGATTTTTCAAAGCCTTTGATTTCCTAAAAAATGGCTTTAACGATTCTGATTAAAATAACATATATTAAAGATATTCACATTGCAAATAAAATGTATATATCGAGTTTTCTGGGGATAGCCTGTAAGGTCCACTTCATTTGGAAGAAATTTTGTATAACTGGTAAACGTTAAGCAATAGTCGTAAAACGCACTACACAAAAAAAGTGTAGATCCCTTTATAACACACAATTTATTTCAAATAAGTTTTTTTGTGGCATAAGGCATTTCTAAGATATCCGTTATTAAAGGTTCTAATTCTTCAACGCTTGGTCATTCTTTTAAAGTCCTGTCGATTTTCAGGTGTTTCTCACGATGTCATGAAAAGAGTAATGGAATTTTAAAGCCAGCGTATAGCGCCCAGTTCTAAGGCAATTTGACTATCGTTAACTCCTTTGTATCTATAGCGAAATGTGTAATGCAGCTATTTCCGGAAAATTTAATCTCGATTAAAATTAAATAGATAGGAAAATATAAATTTTCATTAGAATGGGAATTAATTGTTCTTCCACACAAGCCGTGTGTTGGATAAGGTTGGAAAGGTAGCATTGAATGAAAAATTCAATGCTATAGCCGGGATTTGAACCACGGATCTCTCGGTCTCCGTCTGGTTGCTCTAACCACTGAGTTACCATGGGAACGTACCGGTAGGACATTAAATTCCCCGACTGATTCGTATGTTTCATTAGAATAATTTGTATATCCACTAATAACCTATGAAGGGTAGAAAAAGTCATATGAATATAACACATAAGATTTTTATTCTTTAAAAAATGGCTCAAACATTTTTGTGAAAACAGCTTGAGTTTGAAATAAAACCATGACAAATAAAGTCTTTCCTCATAAAATATGTGCAGATGTAACTGGGTAACAAACTTTATATGCATAAAATACAGAAAAACGTAGGTTTCGTTAAAATATTGGGCGCCGGCAAAATCACCTGGAAAGTGCACCTGAAGCAGAGATCAGGGGAAAGTAGTTGGAATAATGTGTTTAATTGCCTGAACACTTTTTACTTCAATTAACTTCAATTCATTTCTGCAGCTTTGTTGTTGTTGTTATTATTATTATTATTATTATTATTATTATTATTATTATTATTTCATTCTGATAACTGTAACTAATTTACTGTTGTGTGAAAATAAAGATTTGATTTTTTGGGGGGGGCAAATTAGAGCAATTAATAACTGCATGAAACCTTGAAATTTAAAGCATCCTAAATGTCCCCGTGGTTGGAAGACAAGACCCTCTAAATCCTCTCCAACAAATACCTCACAGATACTTTTGAAAATCTGCTTTCTATGCGAAGTTCATTATCCAATGATCACGTAGTGTTTTTTTTCTCAAATCCATATTTCTCATTATTATTATTATTATTATTATTATTATTATTATACATATTAAGTAACGATAGAATTACTTAGTAGGTCTCCTTAGCGCAGAGGTAGCGGAAGAGCCGGGTTCGATTCCCGGTACCGAGGTGGGGGTTTTCTCCCGCTGGGAGACCCGACTCGGGGTGCACTCAGCCTCGTTAGGTCCCTGAGGCTGAAAAGTAGTGGCTCCAGGTTAAGGACCATGTCCCACTCTCCAATACTGCACCGCACTCATGGCGTTTGTTGTGGTCAGAGGTGGGGGACGCAGCGGCCGGCTGGCAGACCTTGGTACGGCAACGGGCTGTTGCGTCACGGAGTTTAGTATTACTTAGTAAAATGCATCTGCATATACCTATTTTCTTAGACTACTGTTATATATGGTTTGATGTTACAATAGATGTTAAATTTAAATAAATATATTGTTTCATTTACAGGCTCGTGTTTTTAGTGTGTAAGTCTACTTAGAAATCAATAATAAGAGCTAATTTATGACAGAGATTCATTGGTGCTAAATCATGATCTGAATTTCGGTTATATATAATTTATATATATATACATTTGAAATTTTTCCGCTTTTCATAAGGCAGGTGCGTGCAAGCATATTTCTTTGCGGCGCCTCCGTTGACATTGACCACTACCGAGATTCTCACTCTGAAACTTTAGTGTCCGCTCTTTTGTTTCTTATGAGTAGGTATGAATAACATTACGGGCGCGTTTTGCAGACAATTGACTGTAGCCCCAATCGTGTGCATATATTTATTTGTTTATTTAATTTATTTAATATATTTTATTGTTTTTTATATACCCCCTTAACTGCAATGGTCATATCGGCGACCTTTTATATTTTAGCTATTTATGATAAATATAAGATAATTCATAAAAAGCTTAGCACCAGATGCTATTTCCCTTCCCCGATTCCTAGTTCTCAAAAAAGTGTTTTAGGAAAGAAGGATATCCAGCTCGTTTCCATTGAAGGGCTTAATAATCTAAGGTCAATTCTGGAAAAAACAAATTGGGTTCTTACCGCTTCCGAATGGAGGTATTTGGCTCGTTATATTAAATTAATTTCAAAATGTTTGAGCTTTAAAATCTGATTGCCTTCAAAGTTTGAACCTGACAAACCACAGTCGGTGTGAAGGCAACTCTTGCCGGAATTAGACTGAACATGCAACTTCTAAAGTCGTTGGTGAACTTAACATAACTTGGATGTTAATAAAGTTTAAGAAGGCTCGAGTGAAAAAAGCAAACGGTAGTTGTATTATATGTATTTACTACACATTTGTAAGTGTGTATGCATCTGCTGCTCCAAGCGAGCTGCTATCGATCGCTTTTCCTCAACAGGGCCAAAGTTTTTTGTCCTATTTCCAGAGAAATGAAGGCGGTCTCTATTAACTCTTTGATGGGAGACCGTTCCACTAAATAGTTCCCCCAGTTCTTCAAACGAGTGTTATTAACTGACATCCTTCTCTTCATTGCAGGGGTGCCAAAACAGGTTATAGACATCTGCAGATCAAGTGCAGGCTTAAAATTTCCAATACATAAGTTTATTATTATTATTATTATTACTATTATTATTACAATGCCGATTAACAATGCAAATATGTAGTATTGCCGCTCTTCGTATTCCGTACTTTTGATGGTACATACATTAATACATCCCAGCGTCTATAGTAAACTCCTTTATTAGTATTACTTCTTTTAATCAATCCTCTTTCAAAACTTCTAGTGTCGAGTCAAATAAAAAAACTGAAGAAAATTCAAGTGCAATAGAATAACAATATTTAAAACTTTTCGATCGTTGACGTCTTTGTTCGAGAAAACCCATAATTTTTAAGTTATTTCTCATGTTCTACATTATGTTAAAGCTTTGGAATACATACCAGATGGTCCACGCAAGCCGTCCTTAGTTGAAGTTAGTTTACACCGGATAGTGCGGATATCACCCCTAGAACTGTAAAGGGAACTCCATACCGACAGAGAGGAGACCGCTAAATGAAAAACCAATGCTTGAAAACAAACACTTTTACTGCTATTACTGGTCCCAGGAGGTATTCGGTAGAGAAACTGCCTGTTATTTGGGGTGTTCCTGGTTCGATTCCCGGCTAGGCTCCAGAAAGTTGTCGTTAAATAAAATAATTTCAAATATGCTCAGAGTCTAGTGATTGAATGTGAGAGTACCTATATGTGTGTGGGACGGTGTGTTATCGGTAATTTAATAAGTAATCCGCTTATTGACAGAATTAAGGACTGTCGCTTGATGCAAAACTGAGTACAGGTGCTAACCCTTTAGTTCCATGACAATTAATCTATAATCAGCTCAACTATATGGCGCCAACTGGTGCCACAAAGTTAACAAGATTAAACAAAATTCTAGTTGTACTTTCTCTACTACACATAGTAAGTAGGGAAAGTATTACATTCCAACCAAAAATTCGATATCGAAGTTTCACCGGAAATACACGTTTTGAGACCCCCTGAATCCAAAAAAACATTTTTAGAAAAAGGTCCGTGTGTGTGTCTGTGAACAGCATAACTCAAAAACTAAAAGTCGGATAAATACCAAACTAGGTATTTAGGTTCAGTATATTTCAAAGATATGACACGAAGATTTTTCAATAAAATCCCCCACCCCAAACTACCCTTTACATGGAACATTTATCGAAAATTTTGATTTTCTCAAAAATGCTCTAACGATTTTGATTAAAATATAGGTAATATGTTTAAGATATTTTCATGGCAAATGAAATGTATATCATGAATTTTCTGGGATTGTCCCTAAAAGTCCTCTTCATTCTGAATAACCTTTGCATAACGTAAACCGTAAGACGTAGACAAAATTTTCTACACAAAAAATGTAGACCTCGTTAAAACATACAATTTATGTCATATACATTCTTTTGTCGAGTGAACCATTTCCGAGATATTCCTTACATGTTTGAATTTTCCAATATTTATACTTATTCTCAAATAGAAATTCGTTATTGTTTTTTTTATGTCCTGGACATGCAGAGAAAATGGAATGTTCCACTTAGCAACCAGCTCTTAAAAGATTTTACTATCGCTTAAAGCCTACCATATTTCCATATTCCCCTTGCACCTGCAAGAACATTAGCAATAAGTTTCTGCAAAGTTTTATCTCGATTAACACGAAGTAGATGGAGAATAAGCGTTTGTAAAAATAGTTCATACAAAAGTAGAGAAAGCCATGTGAGTGTAACACATCAGAATTCTTTTTTATGTACTACATTTTCATCCAAATAAACCTTTGCAGAAATAGCTACATTACACATTTTATTAGCGTACAAAGAGAACAGCGATAGTCAAATGTTTAAGAACTGAAATTAAATTGAGTTTTATTTATGGACACTCTTTAACTGCTGCGGTTCTTGGCGTCCCATTCTACGTCCCATTCTCGTATACTGGGCGTGAAAGACCAGTAATTTTGCTCAGAGGCCTTATAATCAGGCTTAGGTCCTTTTACGTGCTGTAAAACTACGACACGGGACCACTGGCTTTACTTCCCTTCCGAAGGAGCCATGCTAAGGATTTTTAGGCCCGAAAAACCCGCGACTTCGGGAAGTAGAGACTAGCATGGTAACCACTACACCACGGAGGACGACGTTTAAGAACTGGACGCTATATGCTGGTCTTAAAATTCATACTGTTTTCATGCAATCGGAGAAACAACTGAATGCTAAAAGAACGTTAAAGAATGACCAAGAAATGAACAATTCGAACCATTAATAACGGATATTTCGAAAATGGCTTATGCCACAAAAAAAACTTATGTGATATAAATTGGTTTTAAAGAGAACTAAATTTTTTGTGTAGTATATTTTCGTTCATAGTTTAAGTTCACCAGTTATACAAGATTATACAAAATTCCTTCCCAATAAAAAGGACTTCAAAGGCTATTCCCAGAGAATTCAAGAAATACTTTTATTTGTCATGTAAATATCTTTAATATCTGGTATTTTAATCAAAATTTTAGAAAAATATTCCATGCGGGAGGGGGAATTTTCTTGAAAATGTTTATGTCGCATGCTTGGAAGATATTCAACTTATTTAAATTGGTACTTACCTGACTTTTCGTTTTTGAGTTATGTTGCTCAAAGACACACATGACATTTCCAAAAATGCTTTATTTGGAATCAGGGGACCTCAAAATATGTATTTCCGGTGAAATCTCGGTATCGAATGGATATAAGAAAGTAAATATATACAGGATGGACCATTTAAGTTGAGACTGTACAATATCTCCAAAACTAAGCTTTGTAGAAAGAAATGTTTTGAATAAAAGTTGCTGGATATTATGGGGGAAAATAAATACCATTACTTGTGTTTTATTTGGAGGACATTCTGATGGTCATTTTTGGGTGGAATACAATACTTCTCCTTCTTACTATACGTAGTATGGAAAATAAATATATACAGGATGAACCATTTAAAAAGGAATACATCCCAGTGAATATCACTGTTTTGAAGGCTATAACTCAGAAACCAAACATTTCCAGACACTTATAAGGACTATAAGGACTTTTTTTATTGTCTACATATGGGAAAGGCATACCTGAAATTATGCCCTCTATTTTCGAAACATCCTGCTTGTGTGTGTGTGTGTGTGTGTGTGTGTGTGTGTGTGTGTGTGTGTGTAAACATTTTAGAAACAGCGATTTAAATAATTTTTTCCTGTCTGTCTGTCTATGAATGACATAACTCAAAATGAAAAAAAGAGCCTGTTTGGTTCCCGGGCTCATTTGAGCACAATTTCATTCATTAATCGTCCGGTATGACCTAACCGATTATAGAGCTTTAAACTTACAACATAAAAAGTCGTATAAATTCCTTTACTTGAGTCAGAAAATGCTTAGCTAGGTGAATACTTTAGGAATAATTCCACCAATATTTTTCATTTTCTCAAAAATGGCTCTATTTTAATTATATTGTTGTATGTTTCAAGTATTTGCATGGCTAATAAAATATATGTTTTGAATTTTGCTGAATAACCTATGAAGTTCTCTTCTTCTGGCTGAGTTTTGAATACATCCTCTGATGGACATGCTTGAAAGTCTGTGGACCCCCCCCCCCGCCGCTACACTGCAAGATATGATCACCATTGCTAAACTTTTGAAATCTGTTCCCAAATATAAGGCGCTTACCGTTTAATGCAATATCACTCCTAGAAAAAATAAAAAATGCATCTCGTGACTTACGAAACAGACAGGCTATGACTCGATAATGTAGTAATAGTAGTATTAAACATGACTAATATTAAATAGGTTCATAATGTATTTGTATGTTTTTCATGAATGTAAAGAACGATTTATTTATTACTAACTGGCTGCAAGATGTTTCCTGGGTAGCTTTTTAAATTCGAATGTCGAATTAAATTGGTCAAATAGTGACAATTTGCACATGAGGGGCTGAAAAATATGAGATTGGTAGCTTTTTGAAGCTGTATGACATCCTATAACTTTCGCCAAATTGTAGGTATAGTCCAAGTGCACAAGTTTGTGCCCTGGTTGACCAAGCAGTATAGTTTTTATCTATAAGGGATTGAAACTAAAGTAAGGGTAGCTTTTAAAAGTTTCGAGTACTATATAATTCAAAATACGGATTAGGTGGTCTATGGAAGTTGCAATGTAACTTATGATTTTTGCCAGCTCCTATTGTAGGTATAATTTTGCAATATTTTGACCACATGGTTTAACAGTGCAGATTTCTACATAAAGGATTGAAAACAAGATGAGGATAGATTTTTAAAGTTGTAAGATAAGGCGCGTTGCAAAATGATACAACCACCCCGGTTTTCAGCTGTAGCACAACATAATTAAGTTCCTCGTAAGCTTGCATCGCTATATCCTATGCAATGTGTATATTTGACGTGCCTGTATTCATGTCAAGCCGGAAACATTTGACCTCTTTACCGTACAGTAACACGACCACAAGACCATTGGTCTGTTGCTAAATGATACAACCCTCCCTACACGTTTGAACCAGTGATGATAGCAGCCGTAGAGGGCGTAGGTGCCTCGAGTTGACTGTTGACATAGCTGCCACCAATAATCAAAGTTAATAGTGGAACATGGGACGTAAACCGGCGATATGAAGCAAGGAGTAGCGGCAAATAATAATCGCTTACAATAAGGAACGTTTATCATCTAGAGAAATAGCAAAACGGATTCACAGATCTCCTTCCGCTGTGAACAATTTTTTTTTTACCTTGGACGAATTACGGCACTAAGAAGTCCTCTGGAAGACCATGGAAACGTGCACAATGGCAGGAGAGAATTGTAATCAACTAAGTGTAGATGAGATTCCTTGGAAAGATTGGCTCAAGATCCTAACATTCGCGTGCACAAGTCTACGTTGTCTCGAATGGTAGCACGGAAGAAACTCTTGTACAAGAAAAAGAAACGGCAGCCTGGGATTACTGAAGTGCATAAGAAAAGACGGGTATCCTGGGCAAAAGAATACTGACCTGGAGAACCCAAATGGAAGCAACTAGTGTTCAGTGATGAAAAAAAAAATCAATTTAGGTGGGCCAGATGGGACAGCCTACTACTGGCATGATTTGCGGAAAGAAGAACAGATATTTTCCAAACGACAACAGGGAGGAGGTTGATCAATGATTTGGGCTGGGTTTGGTGCTCGTGGCACAATAAACCTTGCATTTCCAACGGGACGAATTAAAGCAACTGGCTACCAAGATCTGCTGAAAGTTCATCTTTTACCTTTTGGGGAAGCGATTGGAGGTCCATTTTGGATTTTTCAGCAGGACAATGCTAGTATTCATGTTGCGAACTCCACCTAGGAATGGTTTCTACAGTACACCCAATGGATTGACCTGCAAATTCGCCAGATCTGAATCGCATGTAGAACCTACAGCCATATTATGACACTCATATTCTGATGGCAAACAGTGTCCTAATATCACAGAGTTGAAAGCCGCCATCATATCTGCTTGGGAAAATGTAGAGGTGTCCAAAAACTTACAGACATCATGTGTGTTCGTATTTTTAAGGTTGTGTTTAGCTAATGCTCCTACACTGGCTATTAAGGTGAGGAGGTTGTATCATTTTGCAACCACGTTGTATCACGTGATATGGTAAAAGTCGCTATGTATCTGAATGCTAAACAATACACAGATTTTGACCCGCATATGGATTATATGTTAAAATATGCCCAAATAAATACCTCAGTCATACGTGTGTTGTATGTTTTGCTTGTTCTTTCTATAACAGACAGAGTGTATCATTTTGCAAAGCACCTTAGCTTATAATTTTTGTTGGGTCTTATAGCACAACCGTACAAAGTTTTATCTAGATAGGCCGGATAATGTTAATTTGTATGTTAGAGGTTGAAAATATGAATTGAATGTAAGGTGAGCTTATCATTTTTGTTAGTTTATAGAACAGTCCAAATGTATCCGGTTTTGTCAAAATCATACCAAAAATAGCACCTGATAAAACTTCTTATGAAGGAAATGTAGTGATATGAACGATATATAACTCCCCCCTAAACCTCCCCTAAAATTACTCAGTTTTAAAATATTTTAAGCCTCCCCATTTACCCCTTTGGGTTCGAAGCCATTACAAATGTGCCATATTTGCAAGTACGAGTCAAAAATAGCCTGATATCTATATTCAACGAAACAGGATTGAAACTTGGTGACTTGAATATGAAAAAAACCCTTAACGCCGCCCCTCCCCCCCAGTTTTCAAAATGTTAGAAGCATTATATAGCCTGTGACCATCTGGAAGAATAGGGCTTTTCAATGGCGAGAGAATTATCCAAATCGTTTGAGTGCTTTTTGAGATTACCCTACACACACTCATTCACACACATGCGCGCGCGCGCACACACACACACACACACACACGCATGTTCTCTCTTTGTAATAATAATAATAATAATAATAATAATAATAATAATAATAATAATAATAATACAGGATTTACAATATGGGTATATTAGGCAGCTGTAATGTTACTCCATCGGACCATGATTGCAATTCATGCCTTAGTGGGCCTATCTCATTAGCCACATTACATCACACATGACGTAACATGGATATACGATCCACTTTTTATAGGAAGACTAATATATAGTGGATATTTATGAGAATTTGTCATGAGTAGAGAAAGTAAGATGTGTTCACATAAATTTTTATTAGCTCAAAGCATTTTGCAGTATTCAACTGAAAAGTTTAATGTGAATATCTGAATACTTCGGCCGTTTAAATCAGACCTGGCATTAATATCACATGTCTAATAACGAACTAGTGCTTATTAAAACCAATACTTTTCAGGCAGCCAGTGATAATTTTGGGTATGTGGCAAAAGAGAATGGTTTCGCCAGTTTGCCAAAGGTGAGACAATATTATAGTATTTATATAAAAGTGATTCTTCTTTCCACTTAAGTTGTTCACGATGAATGTTTTCGTAGAAATTGTTTAAAATTAAATAATATTGGCTTAGTTATTTATTATAATATTCTGAAACAGCATTCGAATATATATATATATATATATATATATATAGCATAAGACGTAGTAAAGAAACACATGCAAAGGAAAAGAAAAAGGAAGAATCTCAAATTCCAACGTATTTCGTCAGATTGCGTACTTACACTTGAAAAAGCAAACATACAGCATGGAATAATTCACAAACGGCTAATGCTGTGGGGAGGGATATCGGACACAAATAGTGTATTTTATTGAATCCACGTTTCATGTAGTAAGTTTTTGTTCATCTCTTATTGTTTTTCAGTTTTAAAAATATTATACAGAATTCAATCAGATTTAAAAGGGTCCACGAGCTATTTATAGAACATTAAAAATATACACTCTGTTCTACATGTGAGTGTCTCAATATGATATTGTGATCTATTAGATCTATTTTTGAGAAAATGAAAACTAACAAACGATTTTACATGTAAAGAGTAGTTTGGGGTGAGGAAGTTTCGTAAAAATCTTCGTGTTGCATACATGAAAAAAGTTGGACTTAAATATGAAGCGTGGTATTTATCAAACTTTTCCTTTTTGAATCATTCTATTCACACATACACACACGCACACACGCACACATACATTTCCAGCGAAATCTCTATGCGGAAATAGATGGAATACAATACTCCCTCTACCCACCATAGGTAAGCGGCAGAGAAAGTAAAAGTGACATTTAGATTACTCCATATATTTAATGTATTATAATAAACCTGCGATTTGAATTTAAAGCTCTAACATGATTAGTTACAAGTTCAGTCATACGTAGATATTCTTTCAGTTTGTTGATATTCGATTAATTCTTGCAAATCTGTTGAAACCAAGAAAACTCTGCAAAATAGTTAAACTATCTAGATGATTTCAAATGTTATTGGGCCGGACAGGTTAAGCGTCAAGATTGATAAGTTCGGATGTTTTGGACAAAAAGTCCTGTATTTTCCTGAAAAGAAATGCCTAGTTTTCTCAATTTGGACCTCGTGTGACATATTTGCTGAGGATCGTCCCTGAAAATTCTATAAAATTGGTTTAGACAGGTCCCAAGAAAAACAGCTTCTGCAATTCGGGTCATTCACTAGCTGCACTGACAACATGTATACACATTACACTTCGAATTTATAAATAAAACTATGGATAGAAGTTGGAATACTTTACAGAAAAATGCGCTCTAGAAGGCAGTGAAGCCTGATTTCACCTGGGCTTGATTGACTCACCGTGAACTTCCGCCTTCAACGCCTACACTTTCTGCCACAGTTGCATTAGTCCTTCACCTTCGCGGAGCCCCGATATTGATACAACTTGCAAAAACTGCAGTACAAAGGTTATGCAAATCTAACTAACAAACATGTCAAACGTCGGCGATAATGTCATATAATCAAAAATAAGTTAGCAATCAGGTGCTAAATGCGTTTCATAATAATGGTTACCAAAACTTTGGAGCCTGAGCCCACCTTGTGGACGAGAAACGCTGTAAAGAAGGTCGCATGTATTTCTCTACAGCAAAACTTGCAACTTCATAAATAATTTTAGAAGAACTTCATCAATATATCACAGAATGAATTTCAAATCATTGGCTTGGAATGTCGAATCGGGCTCGAACTCCAGTTGCCGAGGTCGTGGGTTCAATCCCGGCGCAGGGCGATGGATTTTTTTTTGGCGTAAAAATCCTTAGCATGGATTCCTTGGAAGGGTAGTAAAGCCGGTGGACCCATGTCGTAGATTCACGGCACGTAAAGGAACCTCAAGTCTGATAAAGAGACCTCTGAGCAAAATTTACGGTATTTCACGCTCGATATAGAATGGGACGCTAAGGACCACAGCAGTTAAAGAGCGTCTCTAAATAAAACTCAATTTCAATTTGGGCTCGAATTCCAACCATGGCAAAATACGCAAATTCACATTAAACCTCTCTCGTCTGATTAATGTATGCCGATGTATCTCCAAGACAATCTCAATTGAGCCAACATTGAGGTAACATTATTATTAATGTTATATTTAACATTATTGTAGCCCCACGTTGTGGTAGCCAATTTGCGAGTGTATTTCTTATAATGTTTATGTATTTGTGTTTACTTCACGCGTTGAAGCCATCTTGTGACGTCATTCATTTGTTAGGTTTGTTAGCTCCATCTGGTGTTAGCAATTTGCGGCAATATTAATGTTCGTTTGAAAGAATGCTACTGTTATTTTATTTCAATTTGGTTCTCTGTCCTCCGGCTAGCTATTATCTTTTTCTTGGGTCGAGCACTTCTCTTTATACAGGTTGTGTAAACGGAAAGGAATCTTTTATCCAAAGATAACACTGATGAAAGAAATTTGTTTTACACTTTTATTGTCGAACACGTTAACTATCACATTTATACATTGATCTTAACACTCGCCAAACTGAAACTGTTATAACAACTTCTTACTAATCACCTTTAATCCACGTACTTCAACCTTTTGTATAATTAACTTTACCATACTTGAGAATTTTCATAACTCTGTTACGCGTAACCTGCAAATTGATATCCGAAGTGTGCCGTACAAATACTTTCGACGAACTGATGGGAATGCGACGTGTAGTGTACAAAGAATTTTGATGAACTACGCGGTCTACCTCTAACCTACCCTATTTATACTCCTTCACCCAGATATGCCTAAAGATTATAACTGAACTGCAATTGGCTAATAAAACGCGCCAACATTAGCGTCTATTTTTATATCCAATGAAAATTATGAATACATATGCTCTAGGGAAACGTTCCAGAAGATTCTCAAGGAAAAACGCGCCAACATTACGTAACTTCCTCGTTTCCAATAATGATAAACAGCTCACCCCCCTCGCTGCATTATTGCACGCTATTATTGTCAGTTTCAGTAAGGCAGTATAAACTTACTTCTCAACAATAATTACAATCAATAAACATCTCAAATCAATGTCACATAATAATGCATATTCATACTACAATCATTATTTACATTTAAGTAATATGTGATACAAATTACTGCATCAACATATACCTTATGACAGTAGTTTTCAACCTTCTAAGACCATGGCTCCCCTAACCAACAACATTCTTTCTGCGGTTCGCATGTGGAATACCCAGTAAAATATATCAATATTTTGACATTTACTTTTAAAATGTGTGAAAAAGAAATTACTGATAAAAAAAACTTGTACCACAAAGTGCAGTATGAAAAACCTTTACTAAGTTATAAAAACATAATAATAATACTAATAATAATAATAATAACAATGTTCTTCACTTTCTAATATTTTTAAATTAAAAACTAAAACAAAAGTGAAAGTAAAATTGGAAATAAAAAAAACATTATGAATGAAGTAAATTTCATCTCAGAAACTTTTATCAGTGTAAAATCTGAGTTTGCTTGTTACATAGCTTGCCAAATCTTGGCTCTATTTGAGATACAACTACTCTCATTTCCTTCTCTATAATCTTTATTTGTATTTGGTTTTTATGACAACCATAGCTGTAAACCCACATTCGCAGAAATAGGACTTGCAAAAGTAATTGATACCTTCAGTGCTCTCATACTCAAGCTTGGCAACTGCTGTTTCACAGAATACCAAATAGAACACTTTTAGTGGTTCGGGGCGAAGTGGAGTGGAGCAACCGAGTCCACCCGAACGCTAGCGAAGGTCCGCGCAGGTTTCCGACGCAAGCTCACATCGTGCGCTATCCAATTCACACAAACACGTAATTCCTCGAGAGCAGGTGACGAAATAAAATAAAATTTAAGGGGTAAAATACAAAATACAAATATGTGACAATTTCATAAACACGAAAATTACTTCTCTCTCGCTTTTTTGTTTTCTTTCTTTCTTTGTAAGTTGACACAGCTGCTTCCTTGATCGCTAATATGAAAAACTACACAGCGCCCCTGCAGATCATTCCAGTCTCTCCAGGCCACCACAGCGCACCGGTTGAAAACCACTGACTAATGATGACTTGCAGCAGTAACTCTAAACCCAGAAGAATGCTTGCGACGTTGTAAGTTGTCTTTAAACTATGACATTTCGGAGTAACTGAGTTTTTGAGTTCATAGGTTTAAGTGAAACAGAAGAGAGAGAGAGTTTAATGCATGTTTCGGTATCATTACGGTAGCTCAGCAATAGAGCGCCGGTACGGAAAGCCGAATATCTGTGATACGAGACTGGTCGTGGCACTGAAGTTTTAAACTCTGATTCAGCCGTCTATTTCCTTATGCAAACAAAATCAGTGCGAAATAATCATAATTGAATATAAATTAAAGTATTATAGTTAACTATAAGCTTGTGAACTAAAAAGTGCTTAAGGTATGATATTTTGGAATAATCGATATCGCCTTGGAGATCCATGGGGACAAACGAATCATACAAAAGATATTTAACATACCGGCGTGTGTTTCGTCATTGTAGATCAGCAGTAGGGCGTCAGCAAAGAACGAAGTCCGCCAACTCCACTGCGTGCGACGCATTAGTGCTCCATGATGCAGTAATTGCTCTTAGGAAGCCTAGGTAAGGGATGTAGGAAAGAGAAAGGCTGATTGGTTTTACGGTCACCAGTGTAGAGGGTAATCCAAGAAGTAACGACCGTTTGTGTATTCCGCAGCACAGATCGTTATCGGGCTTCTATCCAAGGTCGAATGGTTTCCTCGACATCGTTTCTCAGTGTTGTGTGAGTTTCAGGCTAAACAAGTTGTTTTTGTGCCTTCTGTGACTGTTCAAAATGAACTTCTGATACAAAGTCCCGCCAACTGTGAGGTGAGAGATATAATTGGATTCTTGAGTGTTCGGATGTTGAAACCTGCAGAAATTTACAGTCAACTAAAGGAAGTTTATGGCGATACAGCAATGAACGAAGAAATGTGCATAGTGAAACTCGACCCGGACGTCCGTCACCCATCAAGATGATGATCTGAAGCGAACAACAAAATCATGTAATCCTAGATGAGTCACAAATTTCTTTCCCAAACATTTCTCGTTCTTTGCTTGGTGAAATGTCGTTCAAACATCTTGGCGGAGGCCAACTACAACACGGGAATTCTTAAGCTCATGGACAGATATGAAAAATGCTTAAATAACTGAGGTGATTATACGGGAAAGTAAAGTAAGCTTCAATTTTGTAAGTGACATTTTTTAATAAAATATTTTTCTTCTGAATATATTAAATCCAAACGGTCGTTACTTCCTGGATAACCCTCGTACGAAGTATAACATGACCGTAATTCATATCTTATTACTGATTTCGCCTTTCCCCTTGCCTCACCCACCTAACCTATGTTGCTTCGTGGAACCCGTTCTTTCTATGCTGAGGAACTATACTTGTCGCATTCTCTAAACTCACAGAGCATTCATTTGGCTGACGCAGGCATTGAAAGCCGAAGATCCGTGGTTCGAATTGCGGCTTTTGACTTATGTTTCCTTCTTTCCTCCCCCCTCCAAATCTGGTTTCATTTTAGCCTACACATGGACAGTATTAAAGACCAATTGTCAGACCTAATCAGTCAATATTTCATTTACAGATATCTAAGTTACACTTGCAGTATTGAAACAAAGCTGCAGTAGCGGTTTTGTATACTAGTTCAGTTGTTGGTACACTTTATTGCATTACATTGAATTTTATTCGTTACATGAATGCAATATTTCCCAAATAAATGCTATATTTCATTACATATTTTTGCTAATTATAATTGATGACTCTAACTTTATTCTAACTCTCATTACCTTTTACCCAAAGCCTGTATTATCTGAAAATCGCACATGTGATAGGAGCATCTCTGCGATCGAAAAGTTTTTGGAAAATTCCAGTATAGATAGCCCTCAAATTCATGAATAGCTGCAATGAAATTGCTTGAGCGAAACTGAAAATTCTTGAGTAAAATTGAAAATACATCGAGTAAAATTTATTTAATTTTACTAATACAGCTATAGGCAATTAGTGGTATAACATTAATTTTCAAATATTATCAGCAGAGCCATTATAGGATAATTCGTCAATGTCATATTTTGCTTTCTCTAATATGTGTTTACAATAAGTAGAGTAAGTATTCTATACCACCCCAAAATTTGATACCAAGATTTTGCCGGAAATACATGTTTTGAGGCTCCCTAAAACCTCAAAAAATCATATTTACAAAAAGGTCCGCGCGTGCATCCGTGAACAGCATAACTAAAAAACGAAAAGTCGGTTAAATACCAAATTGAAGAATGATGGAAAAGTCATGTAAATGTAATGCATCAGTTTTTTTGCTTTTTTTTTTAACTTTCTCTACCATGTACCTGATTGGTAGACAAGATATTGCTTCCACCCAAAAAAATATTTTACCGATATTTTACCGGAAAACATGTTTTGAGGCCTCCTGAATACAAAAAAGCAAGTTTAGAAAAAGGTCCGCGCGCGCGTGACTGTGAACAGCATAACTCAAAAACGAAAAGTCGGATAATACCAAACTTGTTATATAAGTTCTTTATCTTCCAAAGATGCGACACGAAGGTTTTCAAGTTAACCCCTCCCCCCAACTATCGTTTATATAGAAAATGTTTCGAATTTTTTTATTTTCTGAGAAAAAAATGGCTAACGATTTTGATTAAAAAGCATATATTAAAGATATTTACATGAAAAATGAAATGTAGGCATATATTGAATTTTCTGGGAATAGCCTGTGAAGTCCTCTTTATTCGGAAGGAGTTTTGTATAATCTTGTATAACTTTAAACATGAAGCGATAGATGAAAACGTACTACACAAAACATGTAAATGCCTTTAAAACAGACAATTTATTTCAAATAACTTTTTGGGCATCAGCCATTTTACAGATATTCGTTATTAATGGTTTGAATTGTACATTTATTTGTCATTCTTTTAAAGTCCTGTCGATATTCGCTTGTTTTATCGCGGTTCAAGGAAAGAATATAGAATTTTAAGGACAGCGTCCAGCTCTCAAAAAATTGATATCGCTATTCCGTTTGCATTAATATGAAATGTGTAATGTGGTTACTTCTGCAAAGGTTTGTCTCGATTAAAATGAAGTAGACGGAAAAATAAGCTTTCGTAAGAACAGTTTTACATCCATTAATAAATGATGTCTTTAGTTATTATTAATTATTATTAATTAATTATTAATAAATAAATGCCGCATCACATAGCAACACACTCTTAAAAATCTGGCCAATGCTTTACCTGCTGTATCGTACAATGAAAGCTGTAAATGTTTAACAGAAGTATATCTGGATTAACGAGAAGTAGATAGGAGAACAAACTTTTGTGAGAATAGTTTGGGGATGGATGAGTAGAGAAGGTCATGTAGTGCTACACATCAGATTTTTCTCCTGGTCATGCAAACAGAATGGAATTTCAAAGCCATCACATAGCGATCAACTCTGGTTTGACTATCACTTATGCTTACTGTATTCCCTTATTCTCATTGTACCTACAAGGAATATGCAATAAAACCATTTCTACAAATGCTTATCTCGATTGATATGAAACAGAAGAAGAAGAATCTTCTGTAAGAAGTTTGTTGAGGAATGGGTAGAGAAAATGATGTGAATGTAACACATAAGAATTTCTAATACCAGTAACATTAAATAAAATGGGATGTATTATACTATAGACAATGTTAATTCACAACCTTTAAAGGAGCATCTTCCACCAAACTATGCAAACTGTATACACTTTAAGCCTTCTTTTAGGCGTTTCAAAGTTCCAGCAAAAAATGTTAGATGGAGGGAAAATTATTCTTTTCTTTTTAACTATGTTACTTTTTGACATGCCCTTAAACAGAAAATGCTCTAAGAACTAAAGAAAGTAAACGAATATTATACTTCAGGAGTTCTGTCGAAATGAAGCGAGCCCAATCTGAAGGTATTTACGTTCGTTTGTTGCACTTATGCGGATTATGTTCACTCTGTACGAGTATTTGAAATAAAGTGGCACAACGAACATCACGAAATTAAAGCTGCTTCATAATGGAGTTAATCGCTGAATTGCGTTTTTCAAATAAAATAAATAAAAATAAATAATATAATATTATCGTGCAAACTCTTTATATGCACTTTCCGAAATATTCCTTTGGGGAGGGGTCCTTTCTGACAATTTAATGTTTCGTTTTGAGAAAACGCAACGTTTTGTTGTTTAGACCTTCGGTAGAAACAAGAAGAATGTTGTCAAACTCAGAAATACATAAATATAATACTAGGTATAAAGACAATTTTACAACATTACGAGGACGACACTGAACATTTTTAGAAAATCAAACAAAGATTGGTTTTAAAAAGATTTTATTGTTTTTTCAAAATATTTCCCTTCCACATCAATATATTTTTGCAACGATGAAATCACGAAAAAGTGATTCCACGCATTTTATCTTTAATTTTTGGAAACAAAAAGAAAAATAACAAGGACTAGGTCAGAGCTCTATAGTGCTGCTGACCTTTAGAGCATCCAGATATTCAGTTGTTACGAGTAGTTTTGCTGTATGCGACGATGCGTTGTCATGGTGTAACATTATTTTTCCTTTTGGGCGTTTTTACGAACTTTTTTTAAAAAAAATCATTAAACAGGCATTTGTATACCAATTAGCAGAATCAGTACGTTTATCTTCTAATGCTATAGTAGCAATATGGCCCATTTTAGAAAAAAAAACAACAAAAACTAGCAACCATCTTGCCAGCACTGCGGAATTTTGTAGGCTTAGGTTCTGTTCGAAAGACCCATTGAGCTGATTGATTTTTCTTTTTAGGATCATAATAAATCTAAGATTCATCATCAGTAATGATATCCAAACCAAATTTGAAGTGCCACTTTGGAATTTTTCTAGAGTTTTTCTGCACCAATCAATGCGTTGTTGTTTTTGATTGGGAGTCAGTTTATGTGGTATTCATCGACAACAAAGTTTTCTCACGTCTAACTGTTGATTCAAAATGTTTTGGATTTGACTCACACCATATCATCCAAATAAATTCAAAAATTGTCGGTCGATCTTCTTCAAGCATTGCTCGAGCAGCGGCAATATTTTCATCAGTAACAGCAGTTCTTGGACGTCCTTCATGAAAATCATCACTAAGCAAAAACAGTTCCCTTTTGAACTCTCTGTACCAATAATTATAAATTATTGCCTTAGATTGGGCTTCTTCACCAAATGCATTTCTAAGCCGATCTTCACATTGTTTACGTGTTAATAACGATTTAAAATCGTAAAAAATCATAGCCCGGAAATGTTCTCTAGTCAAATTCATTTTTGGGTGAACGCAAAATCTTTAAATGATGATAATTAACAAATTATTAGAAAAAATCGAGCAAACTACGGCAAGCAACTTGCAAAATATTAAAAACTAGCTGTCAAATATAAACAAATTTCATTTGTTTTTAGAAACATGGCATTCTAAAAGTTTTCAGTATCGCCCTCGTACCCATAATCTCAAAATGTATGCAAAGATACCTAAATATATTGGTGCCAAATTATTTAATTTACTACCCAAAACTTTAAAAGATTGCAGTAAATAAAACTGTTTCAAAAACACTTTGGCGTCTTTATTTAACCGAAAAAGTATATTACAGCATCGAGCTGATTAATAACCATACCTAATACAGCCATGCTCTAAATCATCTTAATTAACTGCAAGGCAGTACATTATATTATATAATTGGTTTCATTTTATATATGACGATGTTTTGCGTATGAACTGTATGTATGCACTATATTGAGCTACCGAAACTGCGATGAATTTAAGTAATGTGACTTAACGCGACGTAACGTATAACTGTAGGTATTAAATGGAGCTATTTAGGCTTGCCTTGACGCAATTTAACTTAACGCGATGCAATTTAAGAGTTTGTCAATGCCAGTTTTGTCCTTCTCGTTACGTTAAATTGGATATCAAATGATGAATTTGAACCAATTGGCGTGAAGCAGTAGCTTGGAATAATAAAACTACTATCAATCAGAACCCGCTCCCATTGCGTTTGGTGCATCCTAATTAGAGTTTAGGTTCACTTCTTAACTGCACGATATGTACCGTCACGTTTTCATCGTAATTCCAGCTTAAATTTAGGCTCATTTTTGGTGAGAGGGCCCCTTCGCGAATAGCATACAAACTGAATAAACTGAAATTATGACAGATAAGACGGACAGCCTCAAAGTACTCTCTTTTGTTACGTAGGTTTAAAAAGATTTGAGCACCACGATCATATACTCAAGCCAAGATTTAAATAGAAGTTGGAGAAAAAACAAGAGCCAAAACACCTAACATAATATTGTTACCCAAGCAGCATTTCTGATCATCTACTTACCCATAAGCTATCACTGTCTCTGTGGGTGCTGCAGATAAGTATTACGCATTTTAAAGAAATCGGTAAGGCATAGCTTCATGTTTACCACACATGACGGTAGAATAATAATCACATGCGCAGATAGTATTGTTAAACCTGGTGCATTATTCATTCATCGTTACATTATTAAACACAGAATGCATAAATGCCCATTACGAAAAACGCACATCACATCCAGTAACTGTTTGGTTCTTCTCCGTTTACCCGCTACAGTTGCGGGAATGAAACTCATGATAGCCTAGCAAGTCTTCCACAATGACGGCAGAAACATGAGAATAAGGTTTAAACAGACTGAGAGAAAAATCTTGTGACAGAAAACTTGATCTAAAAGGATATATCTTTTTGGTGTTAAGTCATTGGACATTATAATTGTGTAGGTACATACAAAGCTGCTATGTTTACCGTTAACGAGTAGGTCGTAAAGCATGTTAGCAAACTCTAGTTAACAAAACCACGCTCGGTCGATGACCTGGCAAATCCTTGCAATCTAAACCACGTCTTTGTTGAGGTTTTTGACGGAAGGGAGCGGGGACGGAGTAAAGGAAATTATCGCAGAATAAAAAGCAGGGCAAAAGAGTTTGACCCAAACAGCTGGCTGCTAAGCACGCAACGTCTATGATATATCTTGATGGCTCCTATTCTCAAGTTTTGTGCTCTATTTTTCTCTTTTTTAAAATAATCCTCAGACTGTTTCATTCATAGGTTATTCATTTGAGAGAGCAATCGTGGTAAGAATGCATTAAATATGGACCAACTAATAAGAATTCTGACTCAACTGAATTTTTTTTAGTTCCATTTCTACTCCGCTTTTAACTATATTGGTTTTATCGGCGGCCTTTCCTTTGGAATTTATTACCCATTGGCAATAGTGTTAACTTGTATTCTCTTGTCGTTGGGTTTCTTGCACTTTTTGGGTTTTTAATCATTAGATCACACACACAAATTCACATTCTCATTCATACTTCCAAACTCTGGAGAGGATAGGGAATAATTTCCATCCGAGAATCGAACCCGGGACCCCTCGCACAGCAGGTAGGTTCTTTAATGCATTCTTTAAGAGAGATAACGTAGGTTTTTTTCCCCTTTAAACCCTGATCAGATAAGATTATTTCTTTGCATAAGCATCGTAATATACACAGTTTCTCCAGAAAATATCCCTTTTAATTTTAAGAAATTCTAGCAGCTAAATTAACGGAGAGAAAATTCCCATTTTTAATTAAAAATAAATTATGCTGCAGTTTACGTGTTCCGGTGTTCTTTATTTTTTCAGACTTTTCATTTTATTAGCGTTAATTTTTACTTTCTCTACAACGTACATATGTAGGTACGCAGTAGACACGGAAGGTAGTGCATTCCATCCAAAAATTCAATACAGAGATTTCACGGAAATACATATTTTGAGGCCTCTGAATCCAAAAAAGGCATTTTTAGAAAAAAGTCCGCGTGTGAAAATATCATAACTCAAAAACGAATAGTCGGATAAATACCAAACTTAATATTTAAGTTCCGTACGCTCCAAAGATGCGACATGATTTTCAGGAAAATCCCTCCATCCCCAACTACCCTGGAACATTTTACTAATTTTTTTATTTTCTCAAAATGGCTATAACGATTTTGGTTAAAATACCACATATTAAAGTTATTTACATGAAAAATAAAATGCATATCTTTAATATTCTGGGAATAACCTGTGAAGTCCTCAATTGGAAGGAATTTTGCATAATTTTGTATAACTGTTAAGAAATGTAGATCTCTTTAAAACACACAATTTATTTCAAATAACGTTTTGTAGCATTAGCTATTTTTGGATATTCGTTATTAATGGTTCGTATTGTTCAATACTCAGTCATTCTTTTCAGCTGTTTCTCGCGATTGCATACAAAAATTGAATTTTAAGGCCAGCATTCTTAAACATTTAATTATCGCTACTCCCTTTGTGTTTATAACGAAATGGTAATGCGGCTATTTACGGAAAGGCTTATCTCAATTAAAATAAGTAGATAGGAAAATAAACTTTCGTAAGAATATTTTGTATTCCACTAATAAGCGTTTGAGGGTAGAGAAAACCATGTGAATGTAACACATCAAAATTTTTAATTTCTCTACAACGTACATAGTAGATAGAGAGATGATATTGTATTCCAATAAAACAATCGATACTGAGATTTCACCAGAAATACATGCTTTGAGGCCTCTGAATCCAAATGAAGCATTTCCACTTTCTCTACATAGTAGGTAGAGAAGGTATTGTATTCCGCCCAAAAATTGTATATCGAGATTTCGCCGGAAATACATGTTTTGAGGCACCCTGAATTCAAAAAGAGCATTTTTAGAAATGTCTGTGAACAACATAACTCAAAAACGAAAAGTCGGATAAATACCGAACTTGGTATTTAGGTTCATACCTTTCAAAGATACGACACGAAGATTTTCAAGAAAATTTCCCCACCCCAACTACCCTTTAAATGGAACATTTTTCGAAAACTTTAATTTTCTAATAAGTGGCTCTAACAATTTTGATTAAAATGCTATATATTAAACATATTTACACGAAAAACAAAATGTATATCTTGAATTGTCTGGGAGTAGCCTTCGCAGTCCTCTTCATTCCGAAGGAATTTTGTAATCTTATATAACTGGTAAACGTTAAGGAATAGACGAAAACATACTACACAAGAAATGTAGCTCTCTTTAAAACACACAGTTTATTTTAAAATAACTTTGTTTGTGGCATCAGCCATTTCCGAGATATCCATTATTAATGGTTCGAATTGTTCAATAGTTAGCAATTCTTCTAAAGTCCTGCCGACATTCAGCTGTTTCTCGCGATTGCATGGAAACAGTATAAAATTTTAAGACCAGGTATAGTGTCAGTTCTTAAACATTTGAATATCTCTGTTCCCTTTGTATCTATAACGAAATGCGCAATGTACGAGGCGTATTCCAAAACTAAGGTCCATTGGTCATAATAACAACATTGCTCATGAGACAAGGTTTTTATTGACAGTAATATATGCCTACATATATACTTTACTTTTCCACATAATCGCCGTTCACATCTATACACTTGCTGTAACGCAGCACCAGCTTCTTTAACCCCTCGGCTTAGAAGTCTGCCGGCAGGGACTTGAAACAGTTGGTAATGCTCGTCTTGAGTTCATCGTCGATTTGAAATTGTTGTCCACCCAGCCACCGTTTCAAATGCAAGAAGAGGAAATAGTCGCTTGGTGCCAGGTCGGGACTGTACGGAGAGTGGTCAAAGAGTTCCAAACGAAATTCTTGAATCTTCTCTTTGGTTTTGACAGCGGTGTGCGGGCGGGCGTTGTCGTGCAGGAGAATGATGCCGCGTTTCCCGCGGCATCGATTTTGGATCGCACGTCTGTTTGGTAAGTGTTGCACAGCATACGTCAGCTGTAATTTGTTGACCCATGGTCTATGAAATCAATCAAAAGGACGCCCTTTTCGTCCCAAAATACGCTAGCCATCATTTTGCGATTCGTATACGGCGATTGCTTACACTTTTTTGGTTTGGGTGAACCGGACATTGACTGCTGTTTCGATTCTGAGCTGGTGTAAGCTATCATGTCTGGTGGCCCGTAACAATGTGGGAAAACAAACCATCTCCATCTTGTCTACAGCGCTCCAGAAACTGTCGTGCACTACGCATTCGTTTCTTTTGTGCTGACCGGTGAGCAGTTTTAGCACCCGCCTCGCAAAAGCTTCCGATATTCAAGCTGTTCAGTGACATTCTTGTAAAGTGAGGTTTGAGCAATATTTGGGAATTCACCAGCCAGACCACTAATCGCCAAACGCGAATCACTTCGAATTTTTTGGTTCGCTTGCTCAACGATGTCGTCGGTTCGAATATTAGGCCTACCACTCCGCTGTTCACCGTGCACATTTGTGCGGCCATTTCAAAATTCTCGACACCAGTGTCGAACCTGCTTGTCACTCATTATGTCCGGTCCATACACGGGGCATAACACAAGATGGATGTCCGCAGCTGACGATCCTTTTTCCAGCAAAAATCTAATCACACCGCGCACATCACAACAGGCGGGATCTACGATTGTCGCGGCCATTGCGATCTGCTCTCACTGACTGGCAAACGCCTTCTGCGGTAGGTTCCTTAGGAGTCGGTAGACAGCGCTGCAGGCGTTAAATATTGTTCACCGGACCTTAGCTTTGGACTACTTCTCGTGACTATTTCCATAAAGGTTTATCTTGATTAAAATAGATAGAAAATAAACTTTCGCAAGAATAATTTGACACCCACCAATAAGCGATAGAGGGCAGAGAAAGTCATTTGAATGTAACACATTAGATCTTTTTAAAATTGCACCAATGTTACAAATTTGTTTACGTATGGTGTTTACAAAATAATTTTATAAGCTTCTAGTAGAGCAATTTTATTGCTGTAATCCACGCGCTCCCTCTCTCTGCAGCGTATACAATGTGATGTTTTGAAAACCAGAAATAAAACTGTTTTTATTGAATTATATAATAAATTAGGGAGCTATTCTAATCAGAAAAATCCTCCCCGCTAGCCGGGAGTCGAAACCGAATCTCTGAGCTGGGAATTGGGAATGCTGACCAGAGGTAGTTTAAATAAATTTGTGCCTATTCCTTGCCTTTCTAATGCGTTTACTTTAGAGCTACATTTTCCGAATATATTATTATTATTATTATTATTATTACCTATATGTCCATTAAACCTTACAGTAATAATAGTAACGACAAATTGGCACAACTTCTTAAACATTCATTTTCAAAATGTTATAAATAAAGAAACTTTTTGGAAGAATTATTCTTAAAAAGTTTATAACGAAGTATTTTTCACGGAATTTAATAATAAGCATACTTAACATTTTCTTTTATTTCAAGGCCCGATTACAACTGCCCTTCCTTTTGGCGAAAGTAATTAAGATAGTGTAGCTATAGTCTAATTTGGACATAATGTAGGTTGTTTGTAAAGTTGCATTCAGTTGGTCCAGTCATTCCTCAGTGAAAAGTTAACCCACGCACTTACATAAAAACAAATGATTTTAAGTATTTTTAGCTTCAGGATGAAACATTAAACATGTTAAGATCTGTTATTTATAAAAACTCGAAAATATCAGAAATAGTTTGGTCACATTTGCACGTATAAATCATTGTTATCGTGAAGTGATAACAAACGCAGTTCATAATTTAGATCGTACCTATACGTTCAAAATTGCTCGTGAAGTTATGCACGATGTTGTGATAAGTTGCAGACAATCCTATCTTCTCAAAAGGCACCAGCCAATATTATACGCGTTACAGTTTTCTTCTTAGATGAACAATAGATGCAGAAAACCTAATTATGGTCAAGGGAATCCAGTTATCAAGGATCTTCAATTGCTATGCTATTTTTCTCTTCGGAAACCGACCTTGTCTGAAGAGGAAAGTATTTAACTGATGTTAGTGGCACTTTAATCTCGATTTCTCTGTAATGTACTATAGTTGGTCTGTCTGCCTAATAATCTGGTGGGCCCCGGTTCGAATCGCTTGGTATGTGTTGCCTAGATAAGTATTTTAATGATGTGTAGCTAGTGAAGGTTTAAATGACGCTTCATTCCTATAAACTATAAAGTAACTACTCATTTTTAATTAATTCTAGTTCAAACACCTCACAATTTTCTCGCTTCGTAATTCACTTCCTAACAAAGTGGCTTTCGTTGGCATTTCTCACAGACCATAATTTCATTCCACTTAAATGTTGTAATATGCCATTTATTCCCTCGCTCTCTTTTCCTACCTCTCCGACGGAAAATGGAGAATCAAACAGAGTTCTCGTGTAACTTGCTCACTCTAACCTCTATTCCAAGCATCTCGTTTGGTGTTACATAAGCAAAAGCATTAAGAACAAACAAAATGGCTCTTTTGGCGAAACATTGTGTAATATATGAAGTTGTCTGAAGCATTAGTTCAATCATATAAAGAAAAAAGTAATTTAGACTTCAAGTAAAACAGTAAACCAGTTCTACCATACATTTTTCTTATGGTAATTACTTTATTGTTTTGAATTTGGAGAACAATGAAATGTTTGTCAAAAAGTTAATGCATTAATCCTGGACGCGCATTTTATTAATTGCTTCTAGTGGTACATCACGTGCTTCCTGAAAAATGACTAGGATTCCTTTATAATTTGTAACATCAGTAATGATTTTTAAATCAAATAATTTAAAATTACACGTTAAAAATAATGTTACTAAGTATCAGTCTATGGCTCAAATGTGTGGTGCATTGTAATTTGTACTGAATGGCGAATGGCCTAGGTGTGCCACCTGTCGTACATCATTAGACACTATGAAGCTGGTAGTGAGATCAGTTTATTTATTGTCCCCCTAAGGGGACAAAGGATGGTCGCCACACCCACCCGTCCCGGTGGCGATCGTCCGGCATAGAGCCGTGAAATGAAATTGAGTTGTGTTTATGGACGCTCTTTAATTGCTATGATTCTTAGCGTCCCATTCTATATTGGGCGTGAAAGCCCGGAAATTTTACTCAGAGACCTTTTTATCAGCTTGAGGTTCTTTTACGTGCCGTAAGTCCACGACACGGGACCACTGGCTTCTCTTTCAAAGGAAGCCATGCTAAGGGTTTTTACGCCCGAAAAATCCATCGCCTTCCGCCGGGTTTGAATCCGCGACCTCGGAAACTAGAGGCTAGCATCTCCTAGACCACGGAGGAAGACATGCAGAGCTGTACATCACCTCCCTCCTGCAATTACAATCTAGTGTGCAAGGAGTATTGTTAGGTATTTGAGCGTTAAGTCAGTTTGGTCCCGCATAAGCACCCCGGTTAGTCCAGCAATGTGGTTTGCTTGGCATGCGAGCGGATCAAGCGATGAGATCCTAGGCTCTAGCCATGAGCGAGTCGTGAATGCAGTGCGTGGAATTGGAGGTGATAGTGATGAAGTGCATTTTCGTGGCTTACAATTGAGGTTAATACAATGGTTCATGAAGTTTTTTAAGTTCTATGTGAATTAGCATGCAGCACCGTGTATCGGTGAGATCAGCCTGAATAAATTTGTTCGTAAATGCCAAGCTCGTTAGCTTTGTTCTGCTTCATTGCATCGTGAACGAATAATACTTCACGATCGAACCACTTCATCTGAAATGATCGTAAACGTTTGAATTGGTGAAGCAGTTTTCACGAATGAACTGGATCATGAACTATCATTACTTCATCCATTATCTGTGTAGATTTGAGATGTTTTAAATAACATTAATGGTTAGCAACCAAATGCCAAATAAATGAAATGAAAAAAAAAGTTAGACTCACAAAAAGTCGGGTAATAATTACACTGAACAACAACCAAGCATTTTTTGCATGAAATCGGATGTTTATTATGTGGATTTTAGCACTGAATTCAGTGTTTTTTCAGTTTTCTCTGGCATCCTCAGTTTAAAAAATAAAGTGTTTTCTGATTTAGCGCTGGCTGTAAATGCTCAAATTTCCATTATTTTGATTGACATAGTAAACAAGATATGATAGCGATAATAACATTATTAATTTTTTAATTTACTGTTTTAGTTAGTAAGGACCCTGGTGTAATGATAAGTTTGCCTTAGGCAATTTATTTTCTTTTTGTGCCTCCTAAAATTAAATAAATGTAACCTTTTTCACCAATTACGTACCGACATACACAGATGGATCCAAAACTAGTGAAGGGAACGGATGTGAAGTATCATTCAGAGACAAAGTTCTGTCATTTAAACTGTAATTAATTTCCATTGTTACCTGTGAACTATACGCAATCAAACAGGCAATGCTGAACATTGAAAATATGGAAGACCAACATTTCATTACTTTTTTCTGACTCCTTCAGTTCCATACAAGCAATTAGTGACCCATGGACAAAAGAGGCTCTAATACAAGACATTCAGATCCTGACCCATTCATTAAAAATAAAGGGAAAAGAAATTATCATCTCATGGATGCCTTCACATTGTGACATAACTGTGAGGCAGTATTTTTAACACTTAAATGATTTCAGTCTAATTATATAATATAAATATAATAACAGCCCGCTTTAAAGCAATATGTGTATACTACAAAATATAAAAAGTGTATATTACAGTCATTGTATATGTTTATATTATTGTGTACATGTATAATAATGTTATGTGAATGTATTAGGTAATTTAATAATGTAGGAGCTGTGAGAATAGAAGCTGAAAGTTGTTAATGAGGTAACAATGAGGTAACCTTGAGGCAATAATGAATTGGAAAGTTTAATAATGCTACTAGTAATTCTTGGAACAATAATGTAATATTTTAAAACAGTTTATAAATAGCCAATCAAAAACTATAAAAGCTGAAAGTTAAATAAAAGTATTCTATTGGAGTAAAATTAACCAATCAAAGACTTGAAATAGAAAAATTTACAAATTCAAGCGGCAAAAGCCAGACGCTAGACGGCAGCGTACCTGAGTAGTTCATTCGCTCGGTACGTATCCGGTGTGAGACGAAGATTCATTATGGCGAGAATATTATAAAGTTTATGTGTTAAAATGTGCAAGTAATTAATAAATAATCTCACAGCTCTATATAAGTGAAGTGTTATTTAATTGCGTGAAGAATTAATAAAAGGAGTGAAATAAAAATTATAATTTGTGTAAGCCTACATTCTTTAGCTGCATCACCTCTGCTAAGAGATACATGTTTCTACAAATTAATACTGACACAGCCGAGGCAAACATAAATATATATAATATTTAAAAAGACATAAAAAATACAAAGTTGATTCCTAAACGTTGGGGCGAAGGCCACCGGAAACTTTGTACCATACGTGGGGCAATTACTTCATCAAGTTTGGCTCCCCAACAGTGGAAGTACAATACAACTCGTACTTCAAATTGGCTTTCTATATGTGAAGCAACAATACTACTACTACAAATTGGCGCCCAACGTGAGGCAAATAACATAAAGATATACAAACTTCAACTGGTAATAAACTGGCAGACTTTGCAGCAAAGAAAAGCATATAAAACTCCTCAATCCAAAATATCTATACTCCTCACAGAGATTTCCTGCCATTCGTAAATAAGATTAAGAAGCTTTGGACTACACACTACAATGAAAATGGCAATGGACTTTTATATTTATACATTCCAACTATATATACAGAGTGGACCATTTAAGTTGAGACTATACAATATCTCCAAAAACTAAGCGTTGTAGAAAGAAATGTCTTTCATAAAAGTTGCTTGATATTATGGGAAAAAGTAAATTCCATTAGTCATGTTTTGTTTGGAGGACGTTATGATAGTCATTTTAGGGTCAATTTAATTTTTAAAATGGGAACCTACAATTAGGGTCAAATAAAACACCACTAATGGTATTTACTTTCCACCATAATATTAAACAACTTTTATTCAGACATTTCTGTTTACAACGCTTACTTTTGAAGATATTGTACAGTCTCAATTTAAATGGTCCATCCTGTATAAGCTACAAAGAAGAGATCAAGTTTTATTGACACGATTAAGAATTGGACACACAAAACTAACTCACTCCTATCTAATTTCCATACATGAGCCACTAGTATGCAGTCCTGTAGAGCACTCCTAACAGTCAACCACATTCTTACAGAATGAACCACATACGGTACTACTAGGAAGAAGCACAGAATATTTTTAAAGGTATTTCTATGTATAATGAATTTAAATTGTAACACTTAGTATTCCTTAAGAATTGTCATGCTGCTGAGTATCGTTAATTTCCTATGTAATATTCAATGTATGTTCCTGCAATAGTCTTTACTGCTCCATTATTGATTTGTTTGTCTAATGTATTTTATGTAATATTATGGTCGCGATAAAACCATTTAGTTCTGGGATCTTAAATCAGTTCTTAAAAAAATAATAGCTTTCCAAATATCTCTACTGTTTATGTCGCGAAAGTGTATTAATCACCCAGGTAATTTTTGTTACGTGTGCGATATATACAAATGTTTAAATTTCTTAAAGAAACTACTTCTTAAATCACATCCTTCGAATAAAATCCATACCATTAAATATAATAAACTGAAAATAACGCGACTATGTAATAGTAAAGGCTTATGAATTATATTTTGATGTTAAACTTAGTTATCAAGACCGCAGTTGGGCTCCCCATGTGGTTTGTGGTAATTGTGACAGCCGGTTAACAGGGTGGTAGAGGAATAATGGAAAGTTTCTATCCCTTTTGGAATTCCAGTGGTATGGAGGGAACAAACAGCCATATTAATGACTCTTGTTCTTGTATGACTAAAATAACAGGACTTAAGGGAAAAGGCAAAAAGAAAATTAAATATCAAAGCATTCCATTAGCCATTATACCTATTCCTGATCCTCCCTCCGCTTGGGCATTAGGGGACGAACCTATAAGAAATGACAACCCAGTAGTTCAATCAAGCCAAGGATCAGAATTTGAAGATCCAGTATCCCAATATCCATAATGAGCTAACTCAGGGAGAGTTAAATAATTTGGTAAGAGATTTAAATCTTACTAAGGCACAAGCAGAACTTTTAGGTTCCAGCCCTAAAGGGATGAAATTTCTTACACAGATACAAGTATATGAATATTTCGAAAACGAGAAGAGCACCGGGTTAAGTTTTTCAGAATGGAAGAGTATTTGAGTTATTGTTGTGATATAGATGGTTTAATAATTGCTCTTGGTAAAACCCACAACCCAGATGAATGGAGGCTCTTCATAGATGCTTCAAAATTAAGTTTGAATGCTTAAAAATTGAGTTTTATTTATGGACGCTCTTTAATTGCTATGTCCTTAGCGTTCCATTTTATATTGGACGTGAAAGACCGGAAATTTTGCTCAGAGGCCTCTTTATCAGGCTTGAGGTTCTTATACGTGCCGTAAGTCTAGACACGGAACCACCGGCTTTACTTCCTTTTCGAAGGAAGCTATGCTAAGGATTTTAACGTTCGAAAAAAAGTCCATCGCCCTCCGGGTTGAACCCGCGACCTCGGGAACTGGTGGCTAGCATGGTACCACTAGACCACGGAGGACGACAGGTATGAATGCTGTGTTGTGCTGTTACATAACGGTAATACACAACTATCTGTACCCAGTGTTCAAGCAGTACAAATGAGATGAAGGTTAAAAAATATGCAGCTACTATTACAAAAAGTGCAGTATGACAAGTACAACTGGCCTATCTGTGGCGATTTCAAAATGATTGGAATACTATTAGGATTACAAAGTGGCTATACGAAATATTGCTGTTTTTTTGCGAATGGGATAGCCGTGATAAATCCAAACACCACGACACTAAATATGGCCTCTCTGGAAGAATTTTGTATCTGGAGAACGAAATGTCTCAGATGAACCTTGTTGATAATCAACAATTTTGTTACCTCTATTTCATATAAAACTAGGCCTGATGAAGAATCTTGTCAAGGCATTCGATCAATGTGTAGCAGGTTTCAAATACCTAGAAGAAAAAATTCCAAGAATTAGTGCTTCTAAATTTACGGAAGGCATTTTTGTTGGGTCCCAGATAAGAGAATTAATGAGATCAGTTGTTTGAAAACCAATTGAATCATGTGGAACTTGAAGCATGTATATTATTCAAGAACATCTGTGAACGGTTCTTAGATAACATTAGAGCACACAATTACAAATCTACAAATTACTATGAACCTTAGAAATCTAGGTTGCAATATGTCTTTAAAAATTCGATTCCTGCATTCCCATTTGGACCTTTTCCCTGCAAATCTTGGACAAGTGAGTGATGAACATAGAGAAAGATTCCATCAAGGAAAATGGAAACCCAATGTGCTTGCAGATTACTGCTGGAACCTTATAAGACAGTGGTTCCCAACCTGGTGGGGGGCGTAAGAGATTTATAGGGGGCGCAGACAGCTCAGAGGAAAGCATAAACATGCGGTCAGACAAGTAAAAAAGTTTAAATTCCTATTACAGTTAGCGAGTGCAATTTTTTGTAGAGTTGGCAGCATCAGCTTTGCCTGCGCATGATCAAGTTATTTTTGACACAACACATTCTTCGGTCTGAGCTCTGCATTGTTAACCCAGTATTACGCCTGTTGTGCTCTGTAGAGGTAAATAGTATTTTTATTGGTTTTGTATGTTGAGTGAAAATGTCTACTAAAAGAAGAATATATTAAGTATGAATTTACGTTTATTGAAAAAGACAGTGTCCAACTGCCATAGTGTGTTGTGTGTCATAATGTCGTCAGTAACGACTCATTGTGGCCTATGTGTCATCTAACAAAAGTTCACCCGGCGTTGAAAAATAAACCAAAATAGCTTTTTGTTGGGAAAAAATTATTTAAATCGCATGAAACTGGACTCTACTGGATCTTTCAGCAGAAAAATGGGAAAGTTATTAAATCATCATATGAAATTTTTCTTTTAGTAGCAAAAAATAAAAAACCTCATACTGTTCGTGAGATGTTAAATCAAACCTTCCATGCTTAAAGCAACTATAATTGTTTTTTGAGAAGATAGCGACAAATGGACAAGATACCTCTTTCAAATAACAGTGTACAACGTAGGGTCGAAGAAATGGTCCTGAATGTTAAAGAACAGCTAAGTGAAAGACTGAAAATGTCTCAATTTTTAGCCTTACAGTGACGATTCTACTGATATAGCTCAACAATGTCACTTAATAGTATGTTGCAGATTTGTGGACGAGAAGAAAATAATGGAAGAAGCTATTGTTTTCTAAAAACTTAGAAACAACATCAAAAGGTTCGATGTATTTTCTGCCGTTAATGAATTTTTGGTTGAAAATAGTTTGTCTTCGGACAGAGTTATGAGAATTTGTACTGACGGAGCACCAGCCATGTTAGGTTCACGTTCTGGCTTCTTAAGTATTGCCAAAGAAAAAGATCCTAATATTATTGGCTCTCATTGTATGATCCACAGACAAACCTTAGCTTCTAAAATTTTACCTGAGAAACTGAACACTGCACTGAAAATGGCTATCAGTGTAGTTAATTTAATTAAATCAAGTAGTGTAAATACTGGTCTTTTCCTATGTAATGTCTCAATGCTGAAAACCAATATTTAATTTTTCATACAGAAGTCCGATGGCTTTCGAAGGCAATATGCTTAGCAGGCTGTATGAACTGAAATCAGAGGTAGAGCTATTTCTTTTGAGTCAAGGGAAAGCTGAGCTTCATCATTCATTCACTGATGACAATTTTATATTTTCCCTAGCATACCTTGAGACTTCTTTGAAACCTTGAATAATCCGAATTTTAAACTACACGCTGGAAACACCACAATAATGGATGTTAATGATGCCATAAGGGCCTTCTTGGAAAAGACACAACTATGGAAACGTCACCTGGATGCTAGCATTGCTAACTTTTCGTCATTCTCTCGATTCAATGAACTTCTAGAATGCCAACAGTGCGATGTCAATGAGTGTAGAGTTATCATCAGTGAACACCTGGAACGGTTACAAAAAGAGTTCAAACTTGATTTTCCTGATTTGTCTTCAGAAGATTGGCAGTGCAAATTAGCAAGATCATTCTTTTTTGTTTTTATTGTCGCTTCAACTATAAAGTATATCGCGAGTACTAATACAGAATATACAATTGATGTGCGTGCGCTTCCTGATCAAATACAAGAGAATGCAATTGAATTGAAATGTGATTCGAGCGCTAAGGAACAGTTTCAACAAGGGCTTGGAAGAATTTTTTGTCAGTTTCCTTCCCATTTCCA
This sequence comes from Deroplatys truncata, assembly GCA_030765065.1. NCBI lineage: Eukaryota > Metazoa > Arthropoda > Insecta > Mantodea > Mantidae > Deroplatys > Deroplatys truncata. The sequence continues at coordinate 245,302,217 of CM060975.1, read as the reverse complement.
GGAGTAGCAAACGGAGCCCTAAAAGTCCTCGTAAGTTCTCATCTACGTACATACCCATGTGAGATCGGATTCTCGATACTAGCCATCATGAAAATAAAACACCGCAGTCGCCTGAACGTGGAGAGTGACCTTAGATGTTTTTAACTAGTTTGAAACCAAACCTTCATAAGCTGCTTAAAGAAAAACAGTTTAAACCGTCTCATTGGTATTCTTAATTCTTCTTACGACTTTTATCACATAAAATTTTAGATGTGAAAAGTGTTATTCAAGTGAAAACAATATCGTTAGGTATTTAAGTAGGACATAAAGACATTTCTATTTCGGTTACCAAGTCCTTTGAAACACTGTGGTTCTGTATTATTCTACATTTGATAACCCTCTTTTACTGAAGTGTGAATTGTAGATTATTGTCAAATAAAGTTCTTCAAAAGAAGCAACAAATAAATAAATAAATATGGGGGACATGAAATATTCTGGAGTTACAAAGGGGGCACCAGGTAGAAAAGCTTGGGAACCACTGTTATAAGAGAAACCACAGGAAAGGGCAGAAACTCAACTGACAGCAGCAGATGATGGGCCCGAAAACGAGTTGGAAATGTTTTCAGGTATGTTAATTGGTTAATTTTACAAAATTAGGTGATTTTGTTATGAAGGGTACTACTGCATAATACAGTGACAACGTTTTGTTTATAAATGCCTAAAAGTACAATTATACAATTTACTAAAAACCTCAGGGTGCTAGATAAAAACATAGGCTATATTTGAACTCAGCACACCAAAATATATAAGTAATTAGCACAAAAAAATTTAAGGTCAATTTTGTTGTTTAGTGTTATGTTATACTCTCTACAACGCACTAAAAATAATAACTGTTTTCTTCAATGATTTAGTTTCTCATTGTATACAAATTCATAAAAGCAACACTATTTAATGTTTTAAAATTGCTAAGTATGTATGCATTTGGATCTAGTTAAAGACCTCCATTTCTGAAACAAAAACCTTTTAGAAACTAAGTAAGTCATCAGTAATATAACACCAGGTATATTAACAACTTTATCAACTAATCTCTTGTGGAGAAGTTTCTTCTTCGTCTTCTTCTTATTGTTATTATTATTGTTATTATCATTATCATCATTGTTGTTGTTTTATATTTATGCATAAAATTCACGCAATTTTAACAACATATTTATATAGATACCGGGTAGAAACGATATGGGCATCACATTCTAGGATACGATTCTACGTGTAGTGGCACCCTAATTCAAATACGGAGTTATTAAAGCAAGCCTTATTGAATTGCATGGCATCACATCTGATATACATTTTTGCTATCTTGACTTTCTTTCTTCAATGCCTAGTTTTGCCACAATTAACGATTTTTGTTTTGTATAAATGGCAATTTTTGCAAGGGTTGCCACGGTGCGCTGAACGTTTGTACTGCCATTACCTAGAACTCGGTTCAGACATTTTTGGTATCGCTCTGCGGAAAATATGACAATACTTTAAGTCGCATCGATATTGTTTTCTTTTATTGTAAGTAGGTCCAAATAAAAGTATAAGTTTTTGGTCTCCTCTATTAACTTTTTAAATAGAGTAATTAATTTTTAACTATCGTAAACCTCAATTTGCGAATAAAACACAGATTTCGCTTTTATTTATTTTCGTTTAATTTTCGTATAAGTGAATGTTTAAAAGCTAGAGATTTCTTTTCTTTCTTACTTTCGTTCAAACTTAAAGCAAATGTTTCGACTTTATTTCCTTTCGTTAATTCGTTGAAAATGCACGAAAGGACTAATGTAAGAACTAAATACGAATAACAAAGGTTAATACAATTACTGCAATGCAGATCCAGCCGCATTCAGAATCTCATTGCAGCTTTTCTTGTAAGAATTCTTATTCATCTGAAAGTTGCAGGTGCTAAACGTCTCCCCGTTCCAAAGTATTGTTCTAAAATGTATGCAAGATAATTGATGGGTGCGCGGGTGTGTGTGTGTGTGTGTGTGTGTGTGTGTGTGTGTGTGTGTGTGTGTGTGTGTGAACAGCATAACCCAAGATAGAAAAGTCGGATGAATATCAATTTTCGTATTCAAGTCCAGCATCTTTAAACAATGCAACACAAAGATTTTCACATTTCCTCACACCGGACTACTCTTTATATGGAAAACAATTCCTTGTTTCTTGTTTCTCAAAAATGTTCTAAAGATTTGTATGTAAAAAAAATCTGATGTGTTACACTCACATGACTTTCTCTAATCTTGTACAAACTATTTTTACAAACTCTTATTCTCCATTTACTTCATATTAGTCGAGATAAACATTTGCAGAAACGATCTTTTGACATGCAAAGAGAATTACATTTTACACATAGTGACCAGTTCTAAAACTATTTGACTATCGCTTAAGGCCTACTATGTTCCCCTTGTTTTGTATTTGCAAGGGCAATATAGAAATACAGTAGCCTTTAAGCATAGATATATCTCTTAATAGCTGGTTGCTAGGTGCAGCCCATTCTCATTGCCACAGATTAATGCTCTTTGCATATCCAAGACAAAAAAATCTGATGTGTTACACTCACATAACTTTCTCTACTCTTGTACAATTTAATTTTACAAACGCCTATTCTCCATATGCTTCATGTTAATCGAGATATCGAGATGTCAATCTTATTGGTAATTTTCTTGTAGATGCAAGGGGAATATGGTAGCTTTTAAGCGATAGTCAAATATTTTAACGCTGGTTGCTATGTGGCGAATTCCATTCTCTTTGCATGTTCAGGACATAAAAAAATGAATAACGAATTTGAGAAAAAGTATAAGTATTGGAAAATTTAAGGAAATAACAAGCAATATCTCGAAAACGGTTCACTCAACAAAAGAAACGTATATGACATAAGTTGTGTATTTTAACGCGATCTACATTTTTTGTGTAGTAAAATTTTGTCTATCTCTTATGGTTTACCAGTTATGCAAAAGTCGTTCACAATGAAGAATATTTTTGGAGACATTCCCAGAAAATTCGAGATATACATTTTATTTGTCATGACAATATCTTAAACATATGATATATTAATCAAAATCGTTAGAGCCGTTTTTGAGAAAATTAAAATTTTCGAAAAATGTTCCATGTAAAGGGTAGTCTGGGGTGGGGGGATTTTCTTGAAAACCTTCGTGTCGCATCTCTGGAAGATACTGAACCTAAATACCAAGTTTGGTGTTTATCCGACTGTTCGTTTTTGAGTTATGCTGTTCACAGACACACAGACACACAGACACACAGACAGACACACAGACACACAGACAGACACACACACGGACATGTTTCCAAAAATGCTTTTTTTGGATTCAGTGATTCTCAAAACATGTATTTCCGGTGAAATCTCGGTATCGAATTCTTGGGTGGAATGCAATACTTCCCCTACTTACTATACGTAGTAGAGAAAGTAAAAATCTGATGTGTTACACTCACATGACTTTCTCTAATCTTGTACAAACTATTTTTACAAACGCTTATTCTCCATCTACTTCATGTTAATCGAGATAAACATTTGCAGACTCTAGCTTATTGCTAATTTTCTTGTAGATGTAAGGGGAATAGTTATTTACAAGGGCAATTTGGAAATACAGTAGCCTTTAAGCACATATATATCTCTTAATAGCTGGTTGCTAGGTGCAGCACCATTCCCTTTCCCACAGATTAATACTCTTTGCATATCCAAGACAAAAAAAAATGAATAACGAATTCCCATTTGAGAAAATTATTGAAAAATATAAGGGAATAACAAGCAATATCTGGAAAATGGTTCACTCAACAAAAAAAAAATGTATATGACATAAATTATGTATTTTAACGCGATCTACATTTTTTGTGTAGTAAAATTTTGTCTATCTCTTATGGTTTACCAGTTATGCAAAAGTCGTTCACAATGAAGAATACTTTTGGAGACAATCCCAGAAAATTCAAGATATACATTTTATTTGTCATAAAAATATCTTAAACATATGATATTGTAATCAAAATCGTTAGAGCCATTTTTGAGAAAATTAAAATTTTCGAAAAATGTTCCATGTAAAGGGTAATCTGGGGTGGGGGGATTTTCTTGAAAACCTTCGTGTCGCATCCTTGGAAGATACTGAACCTAAATACCAAGTTTGGTGTTTATCCGACTGTTCGTTTCTGGGTTATGCTGTTCACAGACAGACAGACACACAGACACACACACACACACAAACACACACGGACATGTTTCCAAAAATGCTACGTATAGTAAGTAGGGGAAGTATTGTATTCCACCCAAAAATTCGATACCGAGATTTCACCGGAAATACATGTTTTGAGACTCCCTGAATCCAAAAAAAGCATTTTTGGAAACATGTCCGTGTGTGTGTGTGTGTGTGTGTGTGTTTGTGTGTCTGTGAACAGCATAACTCAGAAACGAACAGTCGAATAAACACCAAACTTGGTATTTAGGTTCAGTATCTTCCAGAGATGCGACACGAAGGTTTTCAAGAAAATCCCTCCACCCCAGACTACCCTTTACATGGAACATTTTTCGAAAATTTTAATTTTCTCAAAAATGGCTCTAACGATTTTGATTAAAATATCATATGTTTAAGATACTATCATGAGAAATGAAATGTATATCTCGAATTTTCTGGGAATGTCTCCAAAAGTATTCTTCATTGTGAACGACTTTTGCATAACTGGTAAACCATAAGAGATAGACAAAATTTTACTACACAAAAATGTAGATCGCGTTAAAATACACAATTTATGTCATATACATTTCTTTTGTTGAGTGAACCGTTTTCGAGATATTGCTTGTTATTCCCTTAAATTTTCCAATACTTAGCTTTTTCTCAAATTCGTTATTCATTTTTTTTATGTCCTGGACATGCAAAGAGAATGGAATGCGCCACATAGCAACCAGCGATAAAATATTTGACTATCGCTTAAAACCTACCACATTCCCCCTGCATCTACATGAAAATTACCAATAAGATTGACATCCCGATATCTCGATTAACATGAAGCATATGGAGAATAAGTATCTGTAAAAATAGTTTGTACAAGAGTAGAGAAAGTCGTGTGAGTGTAACACATCAGATATTTTTTGATTCAGGGGTTCTCAAAACATGTATTTCCGGTGAAATCTCGGTATCGAATTTTTGGGTGGAATACAATACTTCCCCTACTTACTATACGTAGTAGAGAAAGTAATAACATATCTTTAATCTACAGACAAGCAATATAAATGTATACCTTGCATTTTCTGAATAGCCTGCGAAATCCTGTTCATTCGGTTTGAATTATTTTGTTTAGCTACCTGGAAAACAATAGATAAGAATTTACTACAGAATTATACAATTTGGGTCAAATAATTTTTTGCAGCATTAGCCTTTTACTAGAAATTTCGTTGTTTGTTTATTTCCAGTATTTAAAGCAATACTCTTTTGAAACGCCAAGTCCATTGTATAGTTTCTCTCGATCCATGCAAAGAGAATACAATATGGAGGGCAGCCTTACTGCTTTTTAAACACAGGACTATTGTCCTAGCCTCTTGTATGCTTCTGTTAACTACAGCAAAATGTGTTATAATGGACAGAAGTATTGTTAATTGTGAAGTTATCATATTATAAATTGAAGCGAAAGCGCTACTCAGCTAACAGCGCCGTTGTGATGAGAATTAATATGTAACGACTCGCTTCAATTTATAAGCAAAATGTGTATTGAAGCAATCTCGGCCAAAATTTATCAGGATAATAGGAGATGGAAAAAAAAACAAGTTTTTATGGATAATTTGTAGAAAAAATGTGAAAATAAAATGATATTGGCTAGCAAGACGCACCGCTTAAAATGTGGAAAATTAAATTTGTATGAGAAGAAAGATATAGTTAATATTATAAAAATTTGTATGGCACAGGATGTAAATTGTGTGTAGTCGTAACTGTCTACTCTATGGGAAACAGATATTTAAAAATGCAATAAGAATTAAGAGGAATTCACAGGCTATTTACAGAAATTTCTGGATATATGTTTTGTTTGTCGTGTCAATATCAAATATATATTTTAATCCATTATTAATTTGGAGAACACAGCAGATATTTTACATGCCTAGGGTTGAATGGAGTGGGAGACATTTTGAAAATCGTTGCCTTTTATCCTTAAAAGGCGTCTGCTAAAAGCCTAAAACTTGATGTTAATCTGACTATTCACAGTTATGACCGGCAGATGCGCGCAGGTCAGTTGCTAAGTATGCATCCTGATTCACAGAATCTCAAAGCGTGCATTTCCATTGAAATCTCTTAAGCATATTGAATTTATGAATTGAGTGCAGTGTTTCCTTTTTACCGTTGTGGAGAACATAAACAGCGCTCAGATTAATATTGTTGATATAAGAAAACTAAGGCAAATTTGATGCTATTATTCCAACCGCCATCTCTAACGCCTTCATTCCCTAGGAAGTGTTTGTTGTCTAAAATCAATTGAAATTCATGACATACCTACTCGTATTAACAAGATTGAGTACTCTAAACTAAAAATATCACCATTGCACAATTGTAGTTTTACTTTCTCTACCAACCAGTACCTGGTAGGTATTGCATTTCACCCAAAAGTTCGATACCTAGATTTCACCGGAAATACATATTTTGAGGCCCCTGAAACCAAAATATTTTTACCAAAAGGCTAGCGCTCGCGTGGGTGCGTGCGTGTGTGTAAACAATATAACTCTAAAACAAAAAGTCGGATAAATACCAAACTTGATATTTCAGTTCAATATCTTCCAAAGATACGACACGAAGGTTTTCAAGAAAATCTCCCAACCCAAACTACCCTTTATATGGAAAAATTGCCGATTTTCTCAAAAACGATTTTGATTAAAGTACCATTAATTTAAGATTTTTTCATGACAAATAGAATGTATATCTTAAATTTTCTGGGAATGGCAGAAATCCTCTTCATTCGGTAGGATTGTTTTATACTTCTGTAAAACTGGAAATGGATAAGAGGTAGACAAAAGCTTACTGAACAAAAAAAAGTAGATCATTTAAAACGCGTGCTTTATTTCAAACAATGTCTTGTGGCGTCTGCCATTTCCGAGATAATGGATTTTATTGCTTTGAATTTTTCAATTCATTGTCATTCTGTTAAAGTGTTGTCGCTACTTAGTTGTTTCGATGTCATGGAAAGAGTTCGAAATTTCAAGGTCATATAGCGACTTGCTTTTAAACCTATGACTATCGCTTCGGTTTCCTGTATCTCTTTTGTACCTACATCGAAATGTGTAATGCAACCATTTCTGCAAAAGTTTGTCTCGATTAACATTAAATAGGTAAAAAAATAAGCTTTCTTAAGAATAGTCTGTAGAAGAATAAATTATGTGAATAGAGAATGTCATGTGAATGTAGAACACCAGAATTTCTTTTATTTTGGCAGCCCTGTCTAGTAAATTTGTAACAGTAACTTTTTCCATCACTTTTATAACATACCCTTGTTATCCTGATTGTCCAACGATGCAAACACAAACAAGACAAATGTTTGTAAAGCTCTGGCAGCATTTGTCAGTCAGTTGGCAGTACGAGTTCGATAACACTGTGATTTTTTAGTTCTCGCGTGTCCCAGAGCCAGGCTATGCAATGTAAATCTCCACGGAGTTAATTTTGGATATGGGTCAGGCGGTAGGCAAAGAACAAACCAGCGTGTCCACTGTGCTTTAGTTTTTAGGCTGCGTTCTGGCTAGCGTAGGAGGTGCTTTGCCCCTTTCCGCGAAACAACCATCAAGGGTACCAAGGCCATTGGTTGTTTGAAAAGTTGAAGCGTGTAAGAGTTGTGCCGCATTTTTACTTTCGTCTAGAATACAGGAAACATTGATTTCGACCCTAAAAGCTCAATTTTTCTTTTACTAGAAATATGTATATATTTTGAGATCTCTGAATCTGAAAGGACACACTTAAGGAAAGGTCCGGGTGCGTCCGTCTATATGTATGTTTACGAACAGCACAGTTCAAAACCGAATGACCGTATGAATACCAAAGTTTACACATAAATCAGGCCTCCTAGAGGGAGCAAAGCAGTTTTTTTTTCAAGGAATTCCTCCATTTCCTCAAGGAAGAGCCTTTCTCTTTGAAATATTGGTGTGTATTTTCTCAACGCTGGTATATCGATTTTGATTCAAACTTCGTACGGTTTAAAGAAGTAATAATAAACTGTGTTGAGCGATGCATGGCCCTCTTTGTTCCTCCCTACAGTCACAGAAGGTAAATAGCCAGTCAGCATTAGTAGTTTTGAATCCATCGAAATATATATTGAAATTGGCGCAATTTTTATTTCTTCGTCCTATGTTGCCAAAATAATACATTAAATAAATAAATAATTCAAGACTACTGAGTATACTGCAATGTACATTTGTATCTACCTATAACATTTTTTGAACGTGGAACGTTTGATGTTAATTTACAGAAATACATATTCACAAGTAGAATTTAGAAATTTTACCTTTGATTAAATGTTTAAGTGCTCTATTTCGAGAAAGAAAGAGCACTATCATCCTTATTTAATGTTGTTATTATTATTACTTCATTATCTTAATACTTTTATTGTATTCATGCAATCAAGCTGTATGGATTACGTGTTATTGTGATTAGGATAAAAATAAAATAATTTATTACTGAAGTTTACGCTTGCAGTCCAAATACGATATACAAATGTCTCTGTTTTCTTACTCATTTACAGTAGAGACGGAAAAGTACAAAATATTTTTAACGGGCAGATATAAATAATTAAAGAAATAACAGTAACATAGAGAAATAATTGAATAAATAATTTCCGTATATTAAATCAATGTATAATGTAACCAGCTTGAGTTGAAAAGATTTGCCATGAGAAGAAGGTAATTAGCGAGTCATGCATCGAAAGTCATTAGCAAACAGAGGGGTTTTAGTAAGTAAACAGCAATCGTGTTACCACATAGGGTATAACTCGCGCAAAGATTCTGGAATCGTGACCTTGATTGCCACCCCAGCTGCCGAGCCTAGGAATGGTTTATGTTTAGCTTAATCAACGAAAGCGATATAATATCTTTGCTTACTCACAGTGCGTAACACATACAGTCTGCATAGAAAGTGTCTGCATCTGGTTGTAATTTTAAAGAGAGCCGTATCTAAATAGTACTTATTTTATATTTGTTATATTTATAACCATGGCTCCTACGTTTTCAAAGTTAAGTGGTAAGGTGTTACATAGTCAAAGTAGGGAAAGAATTGCAAATGTCATCGACTTCATGAAGCAAGAAGCAGAGATGAAGGAAGAAAATATATGTTTACCCGAGTTCCACAAAAGCCTTAAGAGAGTGAAAGAAAGAGTAGTCAAAGCAACTGGTGTTTCACTGAGTTCCGTTTCCAGAGTTCTCAAAGATAAGAGAAAAAAGCATATGGATGAAAGAGTACCATTTGACACACCTGGGAAGAAACATAAGGTCCCTAAACGTATTACAGAAATAGACGATTTCGAATGCGTCATTCGGCGCACGATTCACAATTCGTATTTGGAAGAAAAAACTGTGCTAACAATAAGCAGATTGCTCATCCAGCTGAAAGACAGCAGAAACTTTCAAGGTGGTGCTACAAATCTCAGAAAAATTATTAAAGATTTAGGGTTCAAATGGAAGAAACCGAAATCAAATAGAAGAGTTCTAACAGAAAAGCAAAATAAATAAATAAAATAATAAAATAAAAAAAATAAAAATAAAAAGTAAATGTTGCCATGATAGCTTAGTCGGTTAGAGCAACGGCACGGAAAGCCTAAGATCCGTGGTTCAAATCCCGGCTATGGCATTGAATTTTTCAGTCTGATTCTACCTTTCCAAATGACTATAATTTTATATGTACTTATATCAGTGTGTACTTATATCAGCATCAATTTTCAAGGTGGTGCTACAAATTTCAGAAAAATACTATAGTGTATGAAGATGAGTCATACATACACAGCAGTCATACAGCATCTAAAAGTTGGAGTGACGATAGCGAATTAGGTTTGCAGGCATCTGTTGCCAAAGGGCAAATACTTATTATCGTTCATGCTGTTGGAAAGATCGGCTTCGTTCCAAATGCCTTTCTTTTACAAGTCGCAACAAACCACAGGAGATTTTCATTCAAGAAATGAATACAGAAAATTACATGAAGTGAATCAACGCCATGTTGATATCTAATATGCCTGCTGAGTCTGTTCTGGTCATCGACAATGCTTCACAATGCGTCAACACTCAAATTGACAAACCACCTACCTAAAATTCCTTGAAAGAAGAAATGAGAGCTTGATTACTTAGACATAATATAGCTTTAGATGAAAGCATGAGTAAAACAAAGCTGTATAACTTAATTAAAGCCAACAAACAGCTTCAGAGGTCATACATACTTGACCAGATAGTAATACAACATCGCCATAATGTACTTAGACTGCCATCGTATCGCCCAGATCTAAACCCTATCGAATTAATCTGGGCTGATATCAAAAAATAGGTGGCATGCAGAAATATCACTTATAAATTAAAATATGTGGACCAGTTATAAGGCCAGCAATTTGCTGAAATTGGAAGGCCAGAATGGGCAAACGTATGACGACATGTTGAATAAATTAAGAATCATTATTTCGAAGAATACGGAATTGTAGAAAATCAAATACAAAGAATTCTCATCCAGGATAACGGTGCAGAAAGTAGTGACAGCAGTGATGACGGCAATAATGTGAGTGATTCCGCAGAAGAGGAAAGGTTGTTAGGTATGGAAGAATCGCTTTCGTTGATTAAGCTAAACATAAACCATTCCTAGGCTCGGCAGCTGGGGTGGCAATCAAGGTCACGCTTCCAGAAGTTTTGCGCCAGTTTATAATTCGCTTCCTAGCTGTCATTAAGATTTTCACGTGTCTAGAACTGTTGCGCCAATTATACAGATGACTCAGGTTTTGTGACGGACACTTTCCTCCCCTTCCCTTCACAGCAACCGTTTCGTTGCGACTGTTTCATCTATTCGCTGCATACAAACCAATGGAGAACTTGGTAATATACCTAAAATAAAGAAGAATCACACATCAAAATCATCATCACAATTTGGCAGGAAAAACTTCGGCACAAATGGCGAAACCATCTGAAATTTAAATATTTAAAGGGACGGAACATAGATTTCTCTTGGCTCTCAACCGTTTGCAATTCGGATGGGGACTTGCTACAGGCTGCAATATACTACGCTCAATAATACGACAAAGTTGTTATGTAATTAATGTCTTTCAGGGGAGAAAAATGCCGGTATATGTGCAATGAAGGGAATAATTTCACCAGATTTGTATTTAGATATTTCATACATTCAGAATAATTTCAGTAATATTGCAACTACAATAACACGTGTCTTTACAAGTATATCTATACACTACAGATACCAGAAGCTCTTGAGGCAATAGTGTAGGTTTAAGAAACACTGAGTAAATTATAAACTGGAACTGTTAAAGAACGCGTGACAAAGAAGCTTAAAAGTATTCTAAAGAAGAATTCAGAGTTAAGCAGAAATGTGTAAAACGAGGGCCGCGTTACTGAGTCAGAGAATCTCAACCAAGTCTGATGTTTTGTTTTTTATTTGCTTCTACTACTCGGAAGATGTAGAATGTAGTTTTTTTTCAAAATATCTGTAACAACTGTTTACGTGCCATTCGCATGCAATTTATATTGTATGTATATAGTTCCTGAGGTCGCGGGTTCAAACCCGGTGGAGGACGATGGATTTTTTTCGGACGTAAAAATTCTTAGCATGGCTTCCTTCGGAAAGGAAGTAAAGCGGGTGGTCCCGTTTCGTAGATTTACGGCACGTAAAACAACCTCAAGCCTGATAAAGAGGCCTCTGAGCGAAATTACCGGTCTTTCACGCCTAATATAGAATGGGACGCTAAGGACCACCAGCAGTTATAGAGCGTCCATAAATAAAGCTCAATTTAATTTTATTGTGTTCATGTATTTCGAAAATGCGTTACTGTACATTATAAAACTCACGATGTAACAGAAAAGTCAATATAACTCAGATTTTTGTACACTAAAACCTTAATTAAATAATGAAGTACCTTTATTGCACACTGCAAATGACTGAACATATCTACATTGTTTTCTTCCGTACTCCGTAATTCTGATCTACCTGTAGTGTAGTGTCTGTTCATGTTTGTTTACAGAGAACACTGCAATTACCTCGCCACTAACCTCGATGCGTCCATAACCTGATGGTTTACTTACTAAAACCCCTCTGCCTGATCATTAGTATCAGCTGAATAGAGAACACATTAGCTTAGGATTTGTGGGAACACAGTTAGGTTATAAGTTCAGTACGCTTATCAGTCACGTAGGCAGAAATTCTGAAAAAGAAAAGTGAAAGGTATTTCCGATATTTTAGCCAGGCCCCCTAGCAACCAAACCATAGTAGCGCATGTAGAGAGGTGAATATTGACCCGGGTGTGATAAAAGTTTGGTGAGAGTAATTCCAATGTAGGCGTGGCTTAACTAATATAGAGGCGGCCATCTAAATCAGAGAGTTAATCTCTCGCTGGTAACATCAGCAGTACTTACGTGTGTGATTTTAAGTGTCTAGTGGCGCGTTTGTGAGAGTAAGATTTCGCGGCTATCGCACGGGATCTTACCGAGCAACATTTTAGCGACTAGGGGCAGGTTATGCTTCTAGTTTCTGTTATTGCGGAAACAGTTATTTCCAACCGTAACTTTGATACTGCAAAAGTTAGCAGGTATAATAATTCAATTGTCATAAGTAGGTTATTATAGGGAGAGCGAGGTCACTTTTTTGCGTTTATATCGCAAAGGATAGGGAAAACGAGGCTAGACGCGGCGGTTCAAAGAGGAAAATGCGTTATATGGGAGAGATAGGGGATACGATGTCTGATGCTAGGATAGACAGGGGTTGAATGAGGGAAATGCGCTTATACGGGAGAGATAGGGAATACGAGGGAGGTGCTAAGATAGCTGTTAAAGCTGACATGCGTTCACATGAGAGAGATAGGAAGCCGAGGAGAGGTATTAGGCTAGTAAGGATTGAATGACAGAGTATGCGTTTGTATGGGAGAGACGAGGAAAACGGAGAGAGAGAGAGATGCTATGCTAGGAGTTAGTTGAAGGAGGGGAGGAAATGCGTTTATATGGGAGAGCTAGGGAAAACGATGATAGGTGTCAGGAAGTGTGGTTAAAATTGTAATACAAAGAATCGCATTATTCAAAAACTTTAACAACAAAAACATCTAAGTAAGATCATTTGTACGATATTCGAGGAGGGATCTTTAGTGGAAAACCCCCCTAAGAGCCAATAGGGGGGATTTAGCGGTTCGAAAATACTTAATATGCAGGAATGTGTATTCATATGCTAATTAGATCTCCCCCACCCCCTGGTACCTTATGCTTGCAGCTGGGGGTCTTAACTTTTGTTGAGTATAATGGAAAGCTCGACAGGTAAGTAATTAAGGTTGTCCATCACCTGTCAAAATGAACAATAGGATAATAAATTATGCGTTTGTAACAAAGACAGAGAGCCTATTCTACCTTCTCGATATCCCCACACGTGTGCACTTCTGCACCTGAAACACCGTCACCTCCCAGTCGCATTGTTTAACGACCACGTGCAAAATAACAATAGAACAAGGCTGGACCCGAGCTGGCAAAAGATTGAATGACAAAGGGAGCAGATTCTATTGTCTTCCATTCCATTGTCCAGAGCAAGAGTTCGCTAGAAAGACCACACGTGTAGCGCCCATTTCACTGCAATATAACAAAGAGGCAGTCTGGCGTAGCGATAACAAAAGAAACTAGTGGAGGCTTTATAGCTGGCCCTGTCTTTGTTTGACCGAGGGAAAAGAGAGAGGGCTCAGTTCCCACGGGGACAAGCATCATATAACGGCTAGACCATAAATTCCACCACTCCACCTCGACTTCCTCGCGTCTGTCACCATTAATTACGGCCCTCGTCATCCGGTACCTGCTTTACCTAAGGCTAGTTCTGTCTGAGAGCAGCAGTCTTCACGAAGACCTACGGGTATACCCGAGCATAGATGTATATGTTCGTAACAAGTCTAACACAACTACCAAGCACACGAATGTAAACGATAACCAACGAGAAATACCCAGCATAGTTATAATGTTCTGTTTCTGCAGCTATTGACTCTTTTTCAAACAGTGATATCAAAAACGTGTTTAACATATATCATTACATATATTAAACCTCTGTGTATACCTAGACATCCTTAGAAAGCTATATCTCATTCTCCAAATATGTAGGAGATATAAAGCTTCGGTTTGTGGACAGCTTCCGATTTCTCAGTACAAGCTTGGATAAGTTGGTAAAAAAATCTAACCTCATATCCTGAAACACTAAAGTACTTCGGAGACGACAAATTGAAGTTGATGACTCGTAAGGGTGTATTTCCATATGATTTTGTCACGTCATGGGATGTTTTGAACGAGACCTGCTTGTCTCCTAAGGGCTCCTTCTACAATAGGTTAAATGAAGAAGAAATTACTGATACTGACTACGATCATGCTAGAAATGTATGGGAGCTGTTAAATGTGAGAAACCTGGGAGAGCACAGCTATCTTCACTTAACTTCGGATGTACTTCTTCTATCTGATGTCTTTGAAACGTTCAGAGAGCAAACCCTCAAAACACACAAAGTTGATCCAGCACATTATTTTACCTCTGCAGGACTTACATGGGATGCTATGTTACTGTATACAGGAATTCAGCTGGGGCTGCTACAAGATTATTGTCAACTACTCATGGTGGAATCAGGTATAAGAGGAGGTTTATGCCAAGTTTCCCATCGGTATGCAGAGGCTAATAACACCTATATGGAGAAATTTGATCCGTCGAGACCAAACCAATTTATTACATACAAGAACGCTAATAACCAATATGGTTGGCCAATGTGCCAAGCCCTCCCTTATGGCGGATTTCAGTGGGTTTCACCTGAAGAAATCAACATAGAAAGACTACAAGAAGATGATCCTCATGGGCACATATTAGAAGTTGACATAGAGTATCCTGCAGAACTTCATGATCTACACAACGATCTACCTTTCCTGCCGGAGTGTATGAAACCATTGGAATCATCTACAAAGAAACTGATACCTCATCTTAGACCTCGTAAGACGTATGTAGTGCATTACATTACTTTGAAGCAAGCTCTTAATCACGGGTTGCGCTTGAGTAAAATCCATCGCGTGCTATAATTCCGACAATCTCGATGGTTGAAACCTTATGATGAATTTAACAACAGACTATGGCAACAAGCTACAAATGATTTCTAGAAGGATCTCTACAAGCTCTTTAACAACGCTATGTTCGGAAAAACTATGGAGAACCTTCGTAATCACATGGATATACGACTAGCAATAAATGAGAAGACTCTGGAGAAGCTGATCGCAAAGCCTACGTTTATCGATAGGACGATATACGCTGCTAATCTAGCTGCTGTGCATATGGCCTCTCGTCAGATTGTATTCAACAAGCCTGTATATATACGTACATATCGAGATGCTCATGAAAACGTAACTTATCCTGGTACACATCTTCAGTTGTTATACGATAAATGAATGAATCAGCGTCCATATACATAAGCTTCAGGTATATATAGGTATGAGCGTGTTAGACATCTCCAAGACATTAATGTATCACTATCAGATATGCTGTTGTCATATTATGGAACTGAAAACCTGAAGCTTATGTATATGGACGCTGGTTCATTCATTTATCGTATAACAACTGAAGATGTGTACCAGGATAAGCTACGTTTTCATGAGCATCTCGATACAGCTGATTATCCTGTCAAATATATATGCCACTCTACTCAGAACAAAAAGGTGTTGGGAAAATTTAAAGATGAGGCTAATAGCAAAATCATCCTGCGCTTTGTTGGACTACTACCTAAGATGTATGCCTTAGATATTCAAGGCTCGATGATAAAAAAGATTAAAGGTATAAAACGTAGCGCTATTAAGCAGTACATTACGTTTGACAGCTATACAGACTGTCTTAAAACCTGTGAAATGATCAGAACGCCCATGAATCCAATCCTATCACGAAAGCACGCTGTTGCCACAGTGCAAGTGAATAAAATTACATTGAATCCCTTTGATGATAAAAGAGTTATTGCGGAGGATGGAATAACTACCTATGCGTATGGACATTACGGTATTACAACCAGTGCTTAAGAGAATGTAACCTGAAGATGAAGATTTTCTCCGCGAGTCTACAATCTTAAAAAATTAAAGTTTACTCAACGTTTCAAAGACAGCAGATAGAAGAAGTACATCCGAAGTTAAGTAGAGATAGCTGTACTCTCCCAAGTTTCTCACATTAAACAGCTCCCATACATTTCTATCATGATCGTAGTCAGTATCAGTAATTTCTTCTTCATTTAATATATTGTAGAAGGAGTCCTTAGGAGGCAAGCAGGTCTCGTTCAAAACATCCCATGACGTGACAAAATAATATGGAAATACACCCTTACGAGTCATCAACTTCAATTTGTCTTCTCCGAAGTACTTTAATGTTTCAGGATATGAGGTTAGATTTTTTTACCAACTTATCCAAGCTTGTACTGAGAAATCGGAAGCTGTCCACAAACCGAAGCTTTATATCTCCTACATATTTGGAGAATGAGATATAGCTTTCTTCAGAGCTAGGAATTACCTCTACCCTCTCACTTGTACAACCCAGCTCGTTGACAATGAAATGCGAGTCATATCCGCTGAGGTTGTGCATGAAGACTGGGATACATTTAGGTGTTTTACAGGTTAAATTACATTCATTATGTAGACTTCCACGATATTCACCACTGATGTGATCATGGTCGCGTACTTTGCAGTTCTCTCCTGTAAAGGCTTTTCCACAAAAGTAGCATCCTTTTGCTGTTGGTCCGTAAGTTTCAGAAGCTTGGCAGATCTGTATTCATTATTAATTTCCTTTGCAAGGAACGATAGGTATTCCATAAACTTCTGAGCAGCATCAACACAGCGATATACATGGGGTTGCTTAGGAAGACCAGTTTCAATATGTTCAACACTGGATGTAGGCTTCACGTAAACGCAGAAGCTCATTGGTGTGTGCTCTTGATAAGGGGTTGTATAGGAAGTTTCAGGATTGGGTATACACGTGTGACATGGAGTGAGAATACTCTCAAAATCTGCATAGATGACATAAGGTAGTTTCAACATCCTCTCAACATTTTTAAACTGTACAATTGATTTCTCCATGGTAGGCATAACTACCTTTGCAACACCGTGTTTATTACAGATGGCTGAATGTTCTTGTAGTTTTTCCAGCCCACTTCGTCCACTCTGATCATCAAAATGTGCAAAACAGTGCTTGCAGGTATAAACACGTCCATTAGGTTTAGTTTCCTGGCGTCGAACGAGCTTCTCAAAATTCTTTATGTCTACGCAGTGTTGATTTCCACTACTGTCATTCAATAGCAGCAGGTCGCGATGTTCAGGTAGTTCAGTCTCAACAACCTTTATCGGATACATTTCATGCTTCTCATCCAGGGCGAAAACGTTGATAGACATCCTGTTAAACCTCTCAAATTTAGGTATTTGAGAATGTGGAGTAGGGAAAGAAACACAGCTGAATTCGCACTTATCTTGAAGCTGCTTGTATTTGCTAACACGTTGAAGCTTTGTGCTGATAAATTTGGATAGTATAGAATACATGAAACATTTCTCGTCGCTAAAGTTCTGGATGTTTATACACGCTTCTTTAGCTCCAACAGATGACGGTAGTGCTATGTAGCTACATCCTCGTAACGGATTGTATTGTTGATACGAAGTCGAACTCCTTCCACTGCAAGCAGGGCCCAGTTGCTACCCTTAAGCTGCGACTCCTCCATTTCAGTAACCAATTTCTTGTATTTCGCTTCCAGCGCTGTGTCTAGATCCGTTCCTAGAAATACAGGCTGATTCCGTGTTTTAAATGTTTTGTCACAGGTTTCTCCGATACTGTTTACAAATCGGCACTCAGCTAGCAAATTAATTGTTACGCTCTTGTGAATGCCAAGCTCTTTATGTACAGCCTGGATTATGCGTTGTTTTTCCTCATTAAGGAACACATTCAAGTACGTCGTTGAATTGCAGCGTATAAAATACGATTTCGAATGATGTCTCGTATTCTTTCATATCACAGTCCTCCATTGTCGATAATAACTGATGTTTAGTAGTCTCCAATATGCTTTTCTTCTGAGGACTGCTTATTTCAAATACATCCTCGTGTCGCTGACCGTTGTAATCATCACTGAAGGTTACATTACATTGCTTGCATTTGAAGAGCTTCTTGCAGCTCATCTGATGCCTTCTCTTGTTTTATAATCTCGGAGGAATTTTTTCCTGTATTTCATACAGGAGTATCCTGATGCACTAGTGAATTATATCCTTATATGCAGAGAAATTCATCCTTATTCTTGGGGTAATAACGTATTAATCACTGTTTAATGAAATGTAGACCTCTTAACCTTGATAACACTTTAGAAAGCTGATTATTGTTGGAGAGAACACGATGTTAGCATATCTAGACCCATTAGCACAATAAAGACTAGTGACTGAAGTTATCCTAATTATAGAGGTGACACGGACCTTTTTAGAACAATCATATACTGAATTTTTAATAATAAAACGATGATTAATGACGATATCTCTTCTATTGAAGATGCATATTCATGGTGGGGAGGGGATGTATACACGTCACGTGATTATTGCTCCCCAATGGAATTATCACCTGTTGCGCATGCGCAGAGGCTCTCAGCACTTCTATCCCTACTTGCTTAAATTCCGCCCCGCTCTCTCTCTGTCTCGCTCGCTCTCTCTCTCTCTCTCTCTCTCAGAGAGTAACTCCATAATGTCTTTACACGAGCTATAAAAATGCGTTGGGATGGAAGTCATGTGAAGGTGGTAGCTTGAAAAGAATTACATTTTGCTAGGTTACAGTGAAGTGAGACAAACATTTTTGAATTTTGTAAAGGCAATAATTTCCAATGCTATCGTTTGTGTTTGTGTGTGCGTGTACATGCGTGAGTGCACTGGTGTATGTGCCTATGTTTGTAGGCGTATGTTGATGTGTGTGCGTGAGTGTGTATGTTCGTGCATGTGTGTGAGTGTAATGGTATGTATGTGTGTGTGCGTGCGTTGGTGTATGTGCACTGGTATATGGCTGTGTAATGGCTCTGTGCATGTGTATATATATATATATATATGAATGCTTGGATGTATGCATGTCAAGAAGAAAGAAAGAGATAGATGGAAAGAAAAATGGAAAAGAAAGAAAATAAAGAATTCTGCCTAAGCATCGGGATATCTAAATATACACCGGGGTTTAATATAAATAATTATATGTTTAAATACATTTTTAATCTGACCGCGCATACTCACATAGTTTAATATTTATTAAGCATTAGAGTTTCGCAAAGTAAGATTCGAACTAGGGCCTCTGGGTATCTAGGAATACTGTGCATTAAAACATCGTAATTATATATAAAAAATTAAATTATATTTGTTAAATGCATTTTAATCTATTCGTGCATGCTTCCATAATTTAATATTTATTAAGCATTAGAGTTTCGTAGGGTAAGATTCGAACTAGAACCTCTAGGTAACCGATAACGTCTTTCATTATTCAGAGTAATGATATAATAATGTTTTACCCTATCAAAGTGTCAATTTTTTCATTAGCAATTAAAAACATTAAACTTTTGCCTCCAGTAGGATTCGAACACAGGCCTAAGGATGTCTAGGTATACACGAGGTTTAATATATGTAATGATATATGTTAAACACGTTTTTGATATTACTGTTTGAAAAAGTGTCAGTCGTTGCAGATTCAGAACATAATAACTATGCTGGGTAATTCTCTTTGGTTATCGTTTAGATTCGTGAGTTTGGTAGATGTGTTAGACTTGTTACGAACATATATATATATATATATATATATATATATATATATATATATATATGTTCGGGTATACCCGTAGGTATTCGTGAAGACTGCTGCTCTCAGACAGGACTAGCCTTAGGTAAAGCAGGTACCGGATGACGAGGGCCGTAATTAATGGTGACAGACGCGAGGAAGTCGAGGTGGAGTGGTGGAATTTATGGTCTAGCCGTTATATGATGCTTTTCCCCGTGGGAACTGAGCCCTCTCTCTTTTCCCTCGGTCAAACAAAGACAGGGCCAGCTATAAAGCCTCCACTAGTTTCTTTTGTTATCGCTACGCCAGACTGCCTCTTTGTTATATTGCAGTGAAATGGGTGCTACACGTGTGGTCTTTCTAGCAAACTCTTGCTCTGAACAATGGAATGGAGGACAATAGAATCTGCTCCCTTTGTCATTCAATCTTTTGCTAGCTCGGGTCCAGCCTGTTCTATTGTTTTTTGCACGTGGTCGTTAAACAATGGACTGGGAGGTGACGGTGTTTCAGGTGCAGAAGTGCACACGTGTGCGGATATCGAGAAGGTAGAATAGGCTCTCTGTCTTGGTTACAAAAGCATAATTTATTATCCTATTGTTCATTTTGACAGGTGATGGACAACCTTAATTACTTACCTGTCGTGCTTTCCATTATACTCAACAAAATGTGTGACCCCAGCTGCAAGCAGAAGGTACCAGGGGGCGGGGCAGGGGTGGGGGAGACCTAATTAGCATATTAATACACATTCCTGCATATTAAGTGTTTCTGAACCGCTGAATTCCTCCCTACTAGCTCTTAGGGGATTTTTCCACTAAAGATCCCTCTTCGAATATCGTACAAATGATCTTACTTAGATGTTTTTGTTGTTAAAGTTCTTGAATAATTGCGATTCTTTGTATTACAATTTTAACCACAATTCTTGACACCTATCATCGTTTTCCCTAGCTCTCCCATATAAACGCATTTCCTCCCCTCTTTCAACTAACTCCTAGCATAACATCTCTCTCTCTCTCTCCGTTTTCCTCGTCTCTCCCATACAAACGCATACTCTGTCATTCAACCCTTGCTAGCCTAATACCTCTCCTCGGCTTCCTATCTCTCCCATATAAACGCATGTCAGTTTTAACATCTATCTTAGCACCTCCTTCGTATTCCCTATCTCTCCCGTATAAGCGCATTTCCCTCATTCAACCCCTGTCTAGACTAGCATCAGTCATCGTATTCCCTATCTCTCCCATATAACGCATTTTCTCTTTGAACCGCCGCATCTAGCCTCGTTTTTTTCCTATCCTTTCCCATATAAACGCAAAAAAGTGGCCTCGCTCTCTGTATAATAACCTACTGTCATAGTTTCGAGTGCTACAATTCAGTCAGTCTATTTCATTTCAAACGGTCGGAAACTCAATTAAAGAATTCAAATATTAGTTCGCAATAAATTTCTCAGTCAATTTAAACCGTTGTTGTCCTTCACAATACATCCACGCATGCCCGGAGGGAAAATACTCATAGCTCAACCACTGGAGCAGCTGGCAGTAGAATAACATTAGATATTGGAGACAACGAGAAACGGTGAGAACTACATTCGGGTATCAAACTGGCGCACCATCATCGCGGAATCATTGTTAATGCGTCAACCTATAGCGTTGTTAATTTCTGTTGTTTTTCTTTTTACCTTCTCAACTACTTACTTATTGTAATCCGCCAAAATATCTTATACCGAGATTTCACAGGAAATACAGTTTTGAGGTCCCTGAATAAAGAAGGTATTTTAGAAAAATGTCCGTCTGTCGATCTGACTGTGAACAGCAAAACTTAGAAATGAAACGTCGGTTAAATTTAAGCTGCGACATGGAGATTTTCAAGCAAATCCCCCCACCCCAAATCATCCTTTACATAAAAATTGTTTCCTTAATTTTGATTTTCACAAAAATACCTCTAACGATTTTGATTATAATGAATATGTTTAAAGGCATTTTCATGGCTAAATGTATACATTGAATTTTGTGGAAATATCCTGTGAAATCCTCTGCGTTCTGAATCCTGTTGTATAATAGTAAACCATAAGAAATAGACAAAACCTTTCTACGCCAAAAAAAATGTAGATCTCGTTAAAGCACACAATTTATGCCAAATAAAATGTTTATAGCATTAACCATTTCCGAAATATTCAAAGTTATTGATTTGAATTTTCAAATACTTGCACTTTTTCAAGTGGTAAGTCGCTATTTTTTTCTCTCGTGATCATGCAAAGAGCATGGAATTTCAAAGCTATCATATAACGACCTGCTTTTTAAACACGTGATTATCGCTTTAGCCTATTGTATCGTTCATATACCTACAATGAAATGTGTAAATTGTAATGTAAGTGTATCTTGATTAACAAGAAGTAGACAGAAGAGTAAGATGTTCTAAGAATAGTTTGTAGGAGAGTGAGTAAAGAAAGGCATGTGAGTCGAGCACATAAGCATTTTGGAACTAAAACTACATTAGTGGCGAGTTCCTCTTTTTGGTCGGAATTTGGATATTCATTTTAATCTTCATTATTATGATTCATTCATATGAAAAACCTTGAATACTTGACCCAGAGTTCCCCGTCTCTCTACACATGATCCTCCAATAAGATTCTGCATGTGTGAAATATGAAGAATGAACACATAATACTTGATACGAAGCAACATGTCAACAATTGACGAACCCTTGGCGAAGTTTTCGATGCCAGTGAGTGCAGCACTTGCTTGTGCTAAGTTTACGCGGCCGGCTGTATTAGAAAACCACGGCAAAGGTGTTCAATTTGCGTTCCTTCAACCGCAGATGCGGTCAGGACAGCTGCTGAATGCAATGCAGACGTGGGTCGCAAGAAGTCCCGCGTAAAACTCGTTGGTAGGCTGGGATAGTGTAGGCGTCCAGGAATGTCTTTTTCGCACCATACCGGCAAACCAGTTTAGTTTCCGGCCCTTTTGGCGCGCTCCACAACCTGCCACGTTATTGCCGCGTGGCCAAAGGCCTGCGCCTGATCGATGGTGAGTCACAATCAGTTTTTCAGTAATAGTTTTCAGTATTACCGTTTTAAAATGTTGGGAGAATGTTAGATCCCAGAAGGCATTTTTTGACTTCTCGTTCCCTTAATCTAGGTTAGAAGCAGCATCATACTCTCTAAAACTTGGGTTGTGAGATATTCCGAAAATTCTAAGCCACCCCCAGAACCCCTTTTAGTAAAATATTCTGAGCGTGTGTATGTCTATGAAGTGTAATTTAAAAACTAAAAGTTATAAGTATAAATGTGGTATATAAGCCAGTATATTGGGATTATGCAATTATTCTACAAGTATTGTGCGAAATGATACTTCATTGAATTAGATTATTAACATAAAGCTTGGTCTAAAAGGGAATTCATAGACATATTTACGAATAAGTAATAACAATTAGAAGCTAATCGTTCCATGCTGAAACCTCTAGTTCGTGATCTCTAGATTTGTGAAAATTAAAGCGAAAATAATGCCTGCATTATATAATTACCTGTATGATTAGTATATTATATGGTTAGTGCAAACTTTGGGGGGAAAATCGTGATCATTTAAATCGTCTAACCGGAAATTCTTCTTGTACTTTCCATCAGTTTAGATCCTAATATATCGTCAAATTTTTATATTTTAATGCGTAGAACAGGGCCCTATTCCATAGAGATAGAGTGTTGTACATTACAAGTAAAGTCTATCATTTAGTAAAAACTCATTAGTTTCTGCTTCAAAAAACGAATTTTCTGCAACAGTGCTTCACTACTCCACACTTACAAATTACCAGTTAAATTTTATGATCATGTTCCACAAAAGTATACCGAATCGCCAAGTATGTATTTTAACGGTGAAGGAAGACCAATACACATAGATGTTTTAAATACACTTATTTCATAATATATTTGTCTCTGAGCAAAATTATCGGTCTTTCACGCCCAGTATAGAATGGGACGCTAAGGACCATAGCAGTTAAAGAGCGTCCATAAATAAAACTCGAATTAATTTAATTTTTACAGTTCGATGAAAAGTATAGTCCAGCAAAAGTGAAACTGAAGAGAATAAAAATAAAAATTATCACATCTATAGGCAAGGAATAAACTTTCAATTTGGGTTTCTTCTTCTGTTTACTCTCCTCCTATGTAGACTTACACCCCCCAGGACTTACAAGCGGGTGCCTGGGGTCAGAGCCTGTCGAGGAGCAGACACTTTGGACCAGATAGAACATCCAGGATGGCTGATCAGCCCGATGCCTGATATGAGAGCGAGGAAGGAGATGGTATGAAATGACGGTGAAATGGGTGAAAGGAAAGGTGATGATGAAGCAATTGGTGAAATGAATGGCGGGGGAAACCGGAGAATCCGGATAAGACCCGCCCAGACGCCGTTTTGTCCACCACAAATCCCTGGGATCGAACCCGGACAGCCTTGGTGAGAAGCGAGCAGTCTAAGTTTATGCATAATGAGCTTTTTGGGTTAAGCGCAATACAAGCAGGAGCGTCATTTCAGTTTCTGCTTGGGCTGGAGGTAAGACTGCCCGAGACACTTTCCCAAATGTTCATGTAAATTTTAACGACACGTTTAGCCTAAAAGAAAATGTTTTATTTCTTAAATGTGAAATATTTGTATTAAAAGTACAATTGTCGTAATTTTTCTTTTGGTAGAGCAATAATAACCAGTAGCCTAATTAAATGCTCCCCCCGAAATTACGCCCGTTAATTCAAGTAGAAAAACTTAATTTGATATTGGATCAAA
The DNA here is from genome assembly GCA_030765065.1 of Deroplatys truncata. Taxonomy (NCBI): domain Eukaryota; kingdom Metazoa; phylum Arthropoda; class Insecta; order Mantodea; family Mantidae; genus Deroplatys; species Deroplatys truncata. Next base: position 245,277,472 of record CM060975.1, on the reverse strand, counting down.
ATATTTGCATCCAAATATTGATGCTGTTTTTTTCACACTGTCGCTGGATATGCAAGGATATTTTTTTCTGACTTATATTTTCCCCAAAAGAGGCAATCTCGTCTCCTTTAATAAAATAATCTGCAGTCTTTATAATTCTGTAACTATTTTCGTGAGTGAATATGGGCATAAACGATAGCTATTGACTATATGGTAACATACAACTTCTTCTTCGCGGAAGAAAGTAATTGTTGAAAGAAGGCAAACAATATATTTTATATTATGAATTAAACTAAAATTATAACAATGGGGGATCAAATAATTCATAGAAAAAGAATTACAGCACAAACCTTTCCTGTAGGTATATTCTAAATTAAACTATGCCACTGTCCAAGAAATACTATAATTTCGATCCCGTAACATGCAACTCCTATGTGTTTTAATATTTATTGGCGTCCCAGAGAAAGCAGTTTTACTGGCAGTTTTAAAAATATCACACCACATCAACGTTGCACAGAGAAAGAAAACGAATAGGAGAAAGTAGTAGATGGAGAGATAATAAGAGAGGGAAAGAGTGAACGGATATAGAGAGCCGGGGAGGATGGGAAAGAGGAGAGAGTGAATAACATTCAGTTAAAGTAAACAACGCGAGCGGAATTGCGGGTTCTGCTAGTATGAGGATCAATCCGAAAGGTTTAGCAGTAGCCCCAATTTTCCTCCCGGTTTTAGTTATATAAGTTTGACACCTTTCCAGAGTATTTTATATGTACATGTTCGCTTTGGTTCAGACCACTTTGAAAATGCCTTTAACCAAAACACTTTTTGGAGGCGATTGACAACCTCTAAGTAAGCCCCAATGACCTTTATCAAATGATGGGGAGCAATGGCCATGGAGTTACTGTTTGGTTTTAAGAAAAGGGAAGAAGTCACGTGGGAACTTCTGGAGAATTGGCGGGTTTGGGAAACACTCTGACATTCTGGTTGGCCAAGAAATCAAGTATTTTTACTACCTGTGCAGAAGGATTCTCATGATGAGGCAGAAGTAGTGAGTGGTTTCTTATCTTGGATCGCTTTCCACGATGCAGTAAGTGATATTCTGCAGTAACTGATTTTTTGGTAGCCAGAGTAATAGGTAATGGTGGTTATTGTGAAGAACGAAACCACTAACTTCTTATATGCACTTTTACTTCTTCACATTTTATTGAGGGATCATTTCCCGGAAAGCGCCATTTTGTCAAATGTCGATTTGTTTAAGGATTTTAAGGGTATATCTTTCTGATATATTCATCTCCTGTTATGGTGTTATAAGCACTGTTTTTCCACTGTCGAATTTTTACTTTCTCTACCACGTACACCCCAAGGAAAGGGGGAGAAAAAAAAGCAGACTCTCGAAGCGTAGATTTGTCAATGTCCAGTTGCGAGGCCAGTTCACAATGCTGTCTCGGGGACGCGTGCCTTTAGCTTAGTTCTATTGCCACTGTTCACATTGAGTCCCATATATTGAATATGCGCTGGCAGTCTGGCGATGGTTAGGCGCTGGCCTTCTAATCCCAAGGCCGTGTGTTCAAACCCGGCCCAGACCGACGGTTTTTAAGTGTGCTTAAAAGCGATAGCCCCATGCCAGTAGATTTACTAGTATGTAAAAGAACTTCTAAGTGACGAAATTCTGGCACATCGGCGGTGCTGATACGATCCTGGCAATTGACAGCGTCGTTAAAAGAAAGAAAAAAAACAAAAAACTGAGCGATTATAAGCAGGTACGTAGCAATGAGGCCTCCTAGGTTCGTATCCCGAGCATAATTTTTTTGAGCAGAAAACCGCAATGTTTATTAGGCATATTATAATATAATTTGCAATTGTTAAGACTTATTTGATTACAAAGTATTTATGCCCACACATAAAAACTGAAATACTCTTCTTTCCGTTTTCAAACTAAACACGAAATAAGTAAATATTATATTCCTAAATGGAAAAGCAAATAAAAATAGAAATTAACTTAATATCGGGTGTGTAAACCTTCTGCTTCTTTTACTATCCTAATTCTACGGGCATGGTTATCAAATACCTATTCAAATTTTCACGAAAATATACTTCCTCCAAAGCATCCATTTGATCCCACAAAACCTTTTATGTCTTGCAGGCCAATTTGACTCAAACACTTTCTTCACTTCTACCCACATATTTTCAGTAGTATTCAAATATGGTGAGCAAGGAGGCTCCTCAATCTTTGTGATATCTTGCCTATGTGAGAACCAGTTTGAAACCTGCTAACTTGTGTGGACAGGGTGGTTATCCTGCTAGAATGCAATAATTCCATCTGGATATCTAGTGCTTACAGAAGGAACCATGATGTTTTTTCGAGGGTGTCTTTATACTGCTGGCTATTTAATGTGCCATAAAGCAGCAACAACACACCTAGACCACCTGTTGACATCCAACCCCAACACGACATTTATGCCAAGTCTTTTGCGTTGAAACCTTTCCCCTGCGGTGGTAGACAATTACTTTCCCCCATTTGTAGATGAAAATGTCACCCCCCTCAGTGAGTATAACCCTACTCCAGTTATGGTTGATATTTTCTTATACAAATGCGAGCCGACATAATCTGTTAATTTTCTAAGCTGCCGATTGAACAATCTGCTGTAGTCAAACGACGCAAGGCTGTGAGGTTTGACACGTGGACGCATGGTGGAAGGCATTGTTGTCTGCCTCTTCTAGAAGTGCTGTGTCCTGCTGTGTAGTGGAAAAACGTTTTAGACCTGAACCAGTGTTATTATGCATGAATGTCTTAAATTTAATAGGTATCTTATGCATGGAAAACATACGGCATTGCCATATATTTAGCAAATTAAAATTTAAATAAATACATAAAACCAGATTTATATCAAGGATTTGAACCCACGTTATTTCAATTTTGAGACACAGACGTTTCACCGCTCGGCTACCATGCATACAAGCAAACTAACCTGGCATCTAACATCCTTACTGATCGCATAGTTTTGAAATAAATGCAGGATGGTATTAAATCGTGTATTGTAAACGCAGCGTCCACGAATGCTTCCGGTGCGTTCCGAATCGAACTCTCTCTCTCTCTCTCTCTCTCTCTCTCTCTCTCTCTCTCTCTCTCTCTCTCTCTGGCTGTTGCTCATTTATTTTGTCTTAGGCTGTACATAGTAGGTCTTAGTCTGCACATAGTAGGTAGAGAAGGTATTGCATTCCACTCCCCAAAAGACACCAAAATTTCACCAGATTACATGTTTTAAGGCTTCTTTAATCCAAAAAGAATTTTAGAAAAGGTCCGCGCGCGCGTATGTGTGTGTTTGCCTATGAGCAGCATAACTAAAAGCAAAGGTCGAATAAATATCAAACTTGGTATGTATAGTCTCATAAGTTCGTTCGCTTTTCGTTACGTTTAAATCACTAAGAACGCCTGGGAACACACCTCACCCGCAGCATAGCTACGGCAGCGTAGTTGCCGAACTTTCCGTTTACAAACTTTAAACACAAGATAGTTCAAAAGATAAATAACTACGGCAGTTAGGTTTTGTAAACAAACTATTTATTTCCTGCAGTATACACCATTATTGTCGACAATATATTGACAAGTTCCTGGCTACAGTAGCATGAGCTAAATTGAGCTCCAATGCCAACACCCAGTTGTAATTCGTGTATTTTTACTTTCTCTACTACGTATAGTAAGTAGGGGAAGTATTGCATTCCACCCAAAAATTCGATACCGAGATTTCACCGGAAATACATGTTTTGAGACCTCCTGAATCCAAAAAAAGCATTTTTGGAAACATGTCCGTGTGTGTGTCTGTGTGTCTGTGTGTGTGTGTGTGTTTGTGTGTGTGTGTCTGTGTGTGTGTGAACAGCATAACTCAAAAACGAACAGTCGGATAAACACCAAACTTGGTATTTAGGTTCAGTATCTTCCAGAGATGCGACACGAAGGTTTTCAAGAAAATCCCCCCACCCCAGACTACCCTTTACATGGAACATTTTTCGAAAATTTTAATTTTCTCAAAAATGGCTCTAACGATTTTGTTTAAAATATCATATGTTTAAGATAATGCCATGAGAAATGAAATGTATATCTCGAATTTTCTGGGAATGTCTCCAAAAGTATTCTTCATTGTGAACGACTTTTGCATAACTGGTAAACTATAAGAGATAGACAAAATTTTACTACACAAAAAATGTTGATCTCGTTAAAATACACAACTTATGTTATATACATTTCTTTTGTTGAGTGAACCGTTTTCGAGATATTGCTTGTTATTCCCTTAAATTTTCCAATACTTATACTTTTTCTCAAATTCGTTATTCATTTTTTTATGTCCTGGACTTGCAAAGAGAATGGAATTCGACACATAGCAACCAGCGTTAAAATATTTGACCATCGCTTAAAAGCTACCATATTCCCCTTGCATCTACAAGAAAATTAGCAATAAGATTGACATCTCGATATCTCGATTAACATAAAGCATATGGAGAATAGGCGTTTGTAAAAATAGATTGTACAAGAGTAGAGAAAGTCATGTGAGTGTAACACATCAGATTTTTTAATATCGTTTCATGAATTTTTTCCACGTCCGTAACTATTGGCCGTCCAGACCGAGGTTTATCTTTTAAGGAGAAACTCCCAGCTCGAAATCGACTAAACCACCTTTGGCATGCTTGCTTCGTTACTGCATCTTCCCCGTTGACAGCATAAATTTTCTGCCGGCATTGTGAGCGGTTTTACCCTTACGATAGTAAAACAGCATAAGGTGTCGGAAAGTTCCTTTTCGCTTTCCATAGTTTGTAAACACAAGTTGAGCTGTTCTATCCAATGTCAGTCACAAATACACAGTGACATATCCAATAGTGAGTCTGTTGTTTTTTCTAAGTCGTAGGGGTGGTTAGGCAACTAGGATAACTTGAGTGTACAGAGGGTTCAGAGTTTTCAAGCGCTATAGATGGAACTTGCGAGCAAAACGAACGAACTTATGAGACAACCCAATAGGTTCAGTACATTCCAAAGATGCGACAAAAATATTTCCAAAATCCCCCACCCCAAACTATCCTTTACATGGAACAATTTTCGATTTTTTTTATTTTATAAAAACAATTTCTCTAACGATTTTGATTAAAATACCGTATATTAAAGATATTTACATGACAAATAAAATTTTATCTTAATTTTTTGGGGTATAGCCTCTGAAGTCCTCTTCATTCGGAAGGAATTCTATATAATCTTGTATAAGTGGTAAACATTAAGCGATAGATGAAAACATATTGCACAAAAAATGTAGATCTCTTTAAAACACACGATTTATTTGAAATAACTTTTTCTTGTGGCATCGGCCATTTCCGAGATATCCGTCATTAATGGTTCGAGTTGTTCAGCCATTCTTTAAAAGTCCCGTTGATTTTTAGTTGCTTCTCGTGGTTGCATGGAAAGAGTATGGAATTTTCAGGCCAGCGTTCTACTTCAGTTCTACTTTGACTATCACTAATCCCTTTGTATCTGTAACGAATAGTGTAAACTACATACGGAAAGGTTTATCGCGATTAAAATGAAGTAGATAGGAAAACAAACGTTCGTAAGATTAATCTATATACCCACTAATATGCGATAGAGGGTAGAGAAAGACATGTGAATGTAACACATATTTTTCTAGCATGAAATGGTACCATTCCACGCAAGCAGCTTTCTTTCTGTTAAATGAATGCGGTATCTTGCTTGAACGCCTAGTTATTTAAAGAGTTCGTGATTCGTGAAGGATAAGATTTGCTATCGTTGATTAAGTATTAAGGGCACTTAATATCAGCGGTATCAGCATAGATTACGGGCTAGTTTCAGGTAGTTGCAACTGCGATCAAGAAGCACTATTGCTACTGGTGTTGCAGCTTGGAGGGCGACCTTCCAGGGATTCCCGACATCTTTGGAACTCCCGAAACTCGGATAAATGCAGTCACGAAAAAAGCCCACCAAAGAGTCGTGACAGTGCTCTGCAGCTAACCCCCTTTTGAAGTTAATGTACATGTTGGCACGAAAATCATATCGTGATTTGCCTGCTTCTACGACAGGACTACGTTTCCTTCCACATTCTCGCTGTCTATTGCTACAGCCTGAATATGGCTTTAAAATATCCCTCTTTCAAATTAAATAATTTACATTAGTGCCACATTTACGGTTCGACCACTGGTAATGATTTTCGGAGTGATCCTGGTATTTATTTTCTTTTCGTTAAGGAGACCACCTGTCGCCTATGTATAGAACAGGCAGGAAGTTTCGAGCAACCCCCCCCCCCCCCAAATAAGATTTACTTATGTTTACATCGCACTATATCCTTTTAACCTGGAGATTGATGGCAGAGCCTACCTTAAATATATAACCACTTTTTTCCGTCTGCTGAAACTATGGAACGTGTTCAATGATGTAGAAAGTCTTGATTAATGTGAACGAAACAGTTTTGCTAACAGCATGATTAAAGTCGTCGGCCTACTTTTACGAAAGTCTGATTATAATTCCCGTAGGTGTTAAATGAGTAAGGTTTCTAGGACAGTTTTTGCAGTTCCGCACAATTATTATTACAGGTGTCCACTCTGTTGGGCCTTAAGAGAAAATAACTGTATATGTACTGCATTATGTGTTTATTCGTACCTCCCTTCGTTACTTTGTTTTTGCTTTCCTTCTACTCCAGTTCTGATAGTTTTACTTTCTCCTAGAGTAGGTATGTTGAGGTCCCTTAAATACAGAAGAGAGAGAGAGAGAGAGAGAGAGAGAGAAAGAGAGAGAGAGACTACTTAAAGAATGTCCATGTTGGTGTTCGTCTGTCTACATGTGTATCGGTCGGTCTGTTTGCGAACAATATCAAACTTACATTTCAAATAAATGCAAATTTCATGCTTGCCTTTTATGGATGTCAGGTGAACGTTTTCAGAAAATTTCCCCCAACCAAAATTAATTTTTCTGTTACATATAGCTTTCCCCTCAAAAATGTTTTTCAATTTGAAAGTGCAAAAAATGTTTTATCATGTTCCCTAACGCTAGCCATCCATTAAGTTCCCAACTATATCTTGAATTTTCCGTAATTAGTTCGGATGACAATCAGAAACAGACAGAAACTTACATGAAAAATATGACCTCATTAAAACTACAGTTTTGGTCAAATAATCTTTTTGTCGCATTAGCCGTTTCCCAAACATTCCTTGCATGTTCAAGTTTATCCATTTTTCGTGAAAATGTAAGATTCTTGCTAACAAAAACCGACTTGTGATATTAAAGTTAACTTGTGATATATAACATTTTGTATGTAGCCATGTGTGTGTTGTCAATATTAAACTAGACGACACATCTCTGTAATGTGGCAGTAGCGTGTCTGCTTTAAAACCCAAAGGGCTCGAGTTGGAATTTGGAAGTAGTCGCTTGGAATAACCTTTCCTTTTCCTTTTTTATTTATTTATTTATTTATTTATTTTAATACAGTTTCCCTCTGTCCTTTTAGACAAACGTGGGTAATTCTCAGTAGATGTTGGGCCCATTTGAGCATCATTCCACGCACACCATTCGCTATCTTTACAGGCGATGTTGTCAAAATAAATAAACTAAGAATGAGCAGAGTGAGGGAGAGAAATCTTAAGGCATCTATTGTGAAGATGCATCTGTTGCATCTATTATTAAGAATTCAGTTTTTATACGAGCAGAGCAATATATATCTTGTGAGTTGCCAATAAGTAGAGAAAGTCATGTAACTTTTACTCAGTTAATGCTTAAAGACCAGAGCACCTGCAATAATTTGCCCTAATTATGTCATGTTTAAACCGTGAATATGTTACTATTTAAACTGCTGCAAATATGGCGATTTTAATTTCACCACTTTTTTGCTTTTTCTACCACGTACATAATAGGTAGAAAGGTATTGCATTCCACCTAAAAATTCAATACTGAAGTTTCACCGGAAATACATATTTTGAGGCTCCCAGAATCCAAAAAAAAAGCCTTTTTACTTTCTCTACCACATACATAGTAGGTAGAGAAGGTGTTGCATTCCACTCAAAATTTTGATACCAAGATTTCGCCGGAAATACATGTTTTGAGGCCCCCTAATCTAAAAATAGCATTTTCTGAAAAAGGCCCGTGTGTGTGTGTGTGTGTGTGTGTGTGTGTGTCTGTGTGTGTGTGTGTGTGTGTCTGTGTGTGTGTGTCTGTGAACAGCATAACTCAAAAACGAAAAGTTGAATAAGTGCCAAACTTTGTTTAAGTTCGGTATCTTCCAAGGATACGACACGAAGTTTTACAAGAAACTCCCCCCACCCCAACTACCCTTTATATGAACATTTTTAAAAATTTATCTTTCTTAAAAAATGGCTCTAACGATTTTGATTAAAATACCACAATATTAAAGAGATTTACATGACAAAATGTATATCTTTAATTTTCTGGGAATAGCCTGTGAGATCCTCTTCATTCTGAAGGAATTTTGTATAATCTTGTATAACTAGTAAACGTTAAGCGATAGACGAAAACATACTACACAAAAAATGTAAATCACTTTAAACCACACAATTTATTTTAAATAAGTTGCTTTTCTTTCTTTCTTTTATAGTATGAGCCGTTTCTGACATATCCGGTATTAATGATTCGAATTGTTCATTATTTGGTCATTCTCTTAAACTCCTATCAACATTCAGTTGTTTCTCGCGACTGCATGGAAACAGTATTGAATTTTAAGGCCAGGTATAGCGTTCAGTTCTTAAACATTTGAATATTGCTGTTCTCTTTGCATTATAACGAAATGTATAGTGTAGCTATTTCTGCAAAGTTTTTTTTTATTAAAATGTAATAGATAGAAAAAACTCTGATGTGTTGTATAACATGACTTTCTCTACTCTTGTAAGAACTATTTTTACAAACGCTTATTCTCCATCTACTTCATGTTAATCCAGATAAACATTCGCAGAAATTGTTGCTAATATTCTTGTAGTTGCAAGGGGAATATGGAAATGCAGTAGGCTGTAAGCGATAGTCTCTTACAGTTTACCAGTTATTCAAAATCCATTCAGAAATAAGAGGACTTTTGGGGACATTCCCAGAAAATTCAAGATATACATTTTATTTGTCATGAAAATATCTTAAATATATGATATTTTAATCAAAATCTTTAGAGCAATTTTTGAAAAAATCAAAATTTTCGAAAAATGTTCCAGTGAAGGGTGGTATGGGGTGAGGGGGTTTTCTTGAAAATCTTCGTGTCGCATCTTTGGAAGATACTGAACCTAAATACCAAGATTCGTGTTTATCCGACTTCTCGATTTTTAGTTATGCTGCTCACAGACACACACACACACACACAGATAGAGAGAGAGAGAGAGAGAGAGAGAGAGAGAGAGAGAGAGATACACACACATGGACCTTTTTCTAAAAAGGTTTTTTCTTATTCAGGAGGTCTCAAAACATGTATTTCCGGTGAAATTTCGGTATCGACTTTTTGAGTAGAACGCAATAACTTCTCTACTTATTAAGTACGTAGTAGAGAAAGTAAAAATGTCGAAGTTCGCAAACATTATAAACATCAGAAAACTAAACTTAAAAAAAAAGCTGATGTGATCATTCACAATGACTTTTTCTTCCCTCTATCTTTATTAGTGGGTATACAAGCTATTCTTACTAAAGCTTATTTTACTATCTACTACATTTAATCCAAATAAACCTTTACAAAAATAACTACAATACACAATTCGTTATAAATGCAAAGAGACCAGAGATAGTCAAATGTTTAAGAACTGGTGACCTTAAAATTCCATGCTGTTTCCATGCAATCGCGAGAAACAACTGAAAATCGTTGGGACTTTTTAAAGTCAACGTATTGAACAATTCGAACCTTTAATAACGGATATCTCAGAAACAGTATATGCCACAAAAAACTTATTTAAAGTAAATTATGTGTTTTAAATAAATCTAATTTCTTTGTGTGGTACTTTTCGTCTACGGCTTAACGTTTACAAGTTGTAAAAAAATTCCTTCCGAATGAAGAGGACTTCTTAGGCTATTCCCAGTAAATTCAAGAAATACATTTTATTTTCATGTAAATATCTTTTTGTAGAGATTTTGGTATTTTAATCAAAATCGTTAAAGCCAGTTTTTTAAAAAATCAGAATTTTCGAAAAATGTTATATGTAAAGGGTAGTTGGAGTGGGGAATTTTCTTGAAAATCTTCTTCGTGTCGCATCCTTGTAAGATATTAAACTCAAATACCAAGTTTGGTATTTATCCGACTTTTCATTTTTGAGTTATGCTGTTCACAGACACACACACACACACACACGGACATGTTTCCAAAAATGCTTTATTTGTATTCAGGGCGCCTGAAAACATGTATTTCCGGTAAAATCTCGGATTCGATTTTTTTTCCGTCCTCCATGGCGTAGTGGTTCCCATGCTAGCCTCTAGTTCCCGAGGTCGCGTGTTCAAACCCGGCGGAGGGCAATGAATTTTTTCGGACGTAAAAATCCTTGGCATGGCTTCCTTCGGAAGGGAAGTAAAGCTGGTGGTCCCGTGTCGTAGATTTACGGCACGTAAAAGAACCTCAAGCCTGATAAAGAGGCCTCTGAACAAAATTACCGGTCTTTCACGCCCAATATAGAATGGGACGCTAAGATACACAGCAGTTAAAGAGCGTCCATAAATAACTCAATTTAATTTAATTTAATCGAATTTTTGGGTGTAGTGCAATACTTCCCCTACTGTAGTTGAGGAAATAATAAGCTTTAGTAGAAATAGTTTATATACCCATTAATAAAGGTAGAGGGTAGAGAAAGTCATGTGAATGTATCACATCAGAGTTTTACATATTCAACGCCAACTAATCTATGTGCATGTCTAAAACGCTGGAGATTTTACTACGTCATAAACCATTGCAATAAAAAGAGAATTTGTAATTTGCGATTCGATTAGTACTTTTGAAATAAAAAAATTCTGATGTGTTACACTCACATGATTTTCTCCACTCTTGTGAAAACTGTTTTTAGAAACGCTTATTCTCCATCTACTTCGTGTTAATCGAGATAAACCTTTGCAGAAAGTTATTGCTAATTTTCTTGTAGGTGCAAGGGGAATATCGCGTTTAAGCGATAGTCAAATCTTTTAAGAGCTGGTTGCTATATAGAGAATTCCATTCTCTTTGCATGTCCAGAGCATTTAAAAAAACGAATAAGAATTCCCATTTGAGAAAATGTATAAATATTGTAAAATTCAAACAAATTATGAGGAATATCTTGGAGATGGTTAACTCTACAAAAAATATAATAAATAAAAAAATGTATAGGATATAAATTGTGTGTTTTAACGAGCTCTCCTTTTTTGTGCAGAAAGCGTTGTCTAGCTCTTATGGTTTACCAGTTATGCAAAAGCCATTCAGAAGGAAGAGGACTTTTGGGGACATTCCCAGAAAATTCAAAATATACATTTTATTTGTCAGAAAATACCTTAACTAAATTAATTAAAATCGTTAGAGCCATTTTTGAGAAAATAAATATTTTCGAAAAATGTTCCATGTAAAGGGTAGTCTGGGGTTTGGAAATTCTCTTGAAACTCTTCGTGTTGCATCTTTGGAAGATACTGAACCTGAATACAAGTTTGATATTCATCCAACTTTTCATTTTTGAGTTATGCTGTTCACTGACAGACACACGAACCTTTTTCTAAAAGTGCATTTTTGGATTCGGATGCTCTTAAAACACGTATTTTCCGTGAAATCTCGGTATCGATTTTTTGGGTGAAATGCAATACTTCTCCTACTTACTATACGTAGTAGAGAAAGAAAGGGGAGGGGGGAATGTGTATAGAGTCAAATTGAATTTCTGAATCTCCCACATGAAAAGGATTTTTTCAATTTGTAATTAAATTATTAATATGTCAGTGGTTTTTTCCCTGAATTTGCCTATATATGACTGGTCTGGCATAAAAAAGTACAGTAATTTTATAATGCTATAAATAATTGTGCGTCAGTTTACATTATAATATGCAGATTTAAAAGAGTTAATCTGTAATAAATCAAAATCTAATGAAAAATGAAATTCTATAAAATAATTGCATGCTACACCAAGTTCCTACACAGAAAATCAAGAATACAGCTTCAGAAATGTAGAAACGGAAGAATTCACCGATCACCACTCCAACCCACTTAAAACATGGAAAGTTAATAAGCTTGCTGTAAGGCTAACGTATTTACTTGTAGCTGCCTACTTGCCTATAGTACTATATTCCACCCAAAAATTTGATACGAGATTTCATCGAAAATACACGCTTTGTGACTCCCTGAATATATAAAAAGCATGAAGTTTAGAAAAGGTCCGCGCGCATGTGTGTGTGTGTGTGTGTGTGCGCGCGCGCGCGCGCGTGTGTGCGTGTGCGTCTGTGAACACCATATCATAAAAACGAAAAATCGGAGTTTGACATTTAAATTTAGCATTTTCTCAGTATAGTACACGAAGATTTTCAAGAAAATCCTCCACCGCAAAATACCCTTTAAGATAGTTGCAAGACAAATGAAATGTATATGTTAAATTTTCTGGGAATAGCCTGTGAGATCCTCTTCATCCTGAATGACTTTTGCATAGTTGATAAACCATAAGGGATATAAAGTCTTATTACACAAAAAACGTACAGCTCAAGGCACACAATTTATGTCAAATGAAAAGCTTATGGAGTTAACCATTTGTGAGATATTCCTTGTTATAGATTTGAATTTTTAAATACTTATATTTTTCTCAACTGGTAAGTCACTATTAGTTTCTTTCTCATGGCCATGCAAACAGCATGGAATTTCAAAGCCATTACATAGGGACAAACATTCATTTACCGACTGTATTTACAATGAAATTTGTAAGTGTGAAATGAAAGCTTTTCTAGATATCGTACAATAATACCTAAGCTTTCATACGAATAGTTTGTAGAAGAATGAGTAGAAATTTAATGTGAATGCAACACATAATACTTTCTTTCACATTCTCTACCACATACCTAGTAGATAGATGAAGAGATGTTAAGTATTTCTTTCCACCCAAAACTTCGATATCGAAATTTCACCAAAATACAAGTTTTAAGGCCCACTGAATAAAAAAGCATATGTTTAGAAATAGATCGCGCGCGCGCGCGTGTGTGCATATGTGAACAACATAATTCAAAAACATGTTGGATAAATACCAAACTTCATATTTAAGTTCAATGTCTTCCAAAGATGCACATTTTCAAGAAAATCCCTCCATCCCAAACTACCTATTACATGGAAAATGTTTTATCTTCTGAAACATGGCTGCAACGATTTTAATAAAAATACCATACATTTCAGATATTTATATAACAAAGTGTGTGCTTGAATTTTGTGGGAATGTAACAAGAAATATTTTTGGTACAACTGGTTTTATAACCCCGATAAAACTATAAGCTATCCTGCAAATTTCAAAGCATGTACTACTTTTATTTTCAGACCCATACATATAAATCTATACCGTCTGATCCATTTGAACAATGTTTGTACCCATGCTTATGCTATAGGATACGATAAGAATTATCCGCTGTCTTACAACTTTTAGAAACTGCTTCTATCCAATCTTCAATCGCTGGACTTCTTAGGACTTTTGGCTTGATTTGATGTACAATCTATATCGTTTGGCCTAAGAGTACATAATTCAGTAAGATCACCTTATGAGACGCAGCAAAAATTATGAACTCTCTTGCAAATTTAAAAAGGTACATCACTCAGCATCCATAGTTTCAGTCCCTTACATAAAAATTTACACAACTTTCCGATCTGGAAAGTTCTTGAACAATTACACTTTAGCATCAGGCAAATATTACAGCCTACATTAAAAGATTTTCGTCGTCCTCCGTGGCTTAGTTAAAATTAAAATGAGCTTCATTTAAGGACGCTCTTTAACTGCTGTGGACCTTAGCGTCCCATTCTATATTGGGAGTGAAAGACCGGCAATTTTGCTCAGAGGCCTCTTTAGCAGGCTTGAGGTTCTTTTACTTACTGTAAATCTACGACACGGGGCCACCGGCTTTACTTCCCTTTCGAAGGTAGCCATGTTAAGGATGATTACGCTCGAAAAAATTCATCGCTCTCCGCCGGGTTTGAACCCGCGACCTCGGGAAGTAGAGGCTAGCATGGCAATCACTACACCACGGAGGACGACCCCTCTGTGGCTCAGCGTTTGCAGTGCTATTTCACCCCCCTTACTTCCTCAGTATGGTATGACTTCTTTTGGAAGGGAAGCAAAGCCGTTGTTCCCGTGTAATGTTTATTTGCACGCAAAAGAACCTCATTCCTTGAAGGAGAAGGTCCCTGAGCAAAACTGTGGGCCATTTCACACCATGCGCCTCTAGTAAACAGTCAGTGACTGAAGAAACTCACTTGATTACAGAAAGCACCGCTAGGGTATTCCTATACGCTAACAGTGTGATAGGAACTGGACTATATTGCGACTTTCAAACTATTCCAATGCTTATTTTCATTTCTTCGTATATAAATCCTGCAGGTTGCGTTATCAAAATTGTTTATGCTTACACTTCAATATCTATGAAAGCTGTGCATTGCTTTTGGAAAACTATCCAACAGCCTTCAGATTTTTGCAAGTAAGTCGTTTATTAATCTGAACAGAGTTTGTAAACTTATGTTTTAGGGTCCAGCATAAATTATAGGAATGAGCCTAACAACAAAATCCAATTTTATGTTGTGATTCTATTTATTAATGCGTTAATAATGATTCTATATATAGAACGTAATAAATATAATAAAATATCAAATTTGAGTTGTAACTTTTAATCTTATCACATTTTACCTATTATTTTAATTTAACTTCCGCAGAACGCTGCCTCGGATACATTTTAAATAATAGAAAAATCTGATGCACTATGTTTACAAGACTCTCTCCGCCCATTTTTCCACAAGCTATTCTTACAAAAGCTTATTCTTCTATCTACTTCATATTAATCCAGACAAGCATTTACAGAAACGGCTTTATTACACATAGCTGGTTGCACATAGCACGGGTAGTCTTTTAAACTCGAATGGCGATTTAATTAATTTCATCCTCCCTCCGTAGGTACTTTATGAAATTATTGTGCAATGATCTATAATATTTTCATTGTGAATCCTCCCCTTTACTCTTTATGATTGTACAAACCCGACTATTCCTAATAACGGATGAAAAATCCCCAGGTATTCACGGAAAAGGACGTGAAACCTCGGAATGTCTGAATTCTTTAATCTCCACGCAACATCTTCTAAGTTCTGGAAATGCTGCATAGCCTATAATTACTCTTTGGCTGTGGAACATCATCGATCAGAATCGTCGAGTAATTGTTATATAAATACAGTAGATCAAATTTTAAACCTTTATACCATCTCTTTAGTCCCATAGTTATTTTGATAACATAAAAGATATGTAATTTTTACATAATTTAGAAACCCTTTACAAATACAGCGAAATAGAGGTGAATATGCCGAATATTAGATTCCGTATTCCCATGTCACCAAGTTAACCGCTTTGAAAAAGATACGTAGTCTTTGACCACCGAGGAAAAATAATCTTCTCAGCTGTTAATTAACCTCTTCATTCATGAATTATCAAGGAACACGAGAAAAAAATATTTAATACTTCAAAATTGCCAAATCTGTATTAAATAACATGATTTTAGGCTCATCGATGTATATTATTACTTTCTGAACAAATTATGAACATGGTATCATATGTAGGTATACATTATGCATTTGAGGCCCTGATACAAACATGCAAAAAAGTTTACAAAAGTGAAAATTTTGAGCAGCACCTATGTTACTTCATATGGAAGTTCTCAATACATTCAGGGCGTATTGCTTTTATTCCACTTACATCTCGTTCTTCGCTTACGTGTGTCATCATACCAATGCATTGCCTTTTCTCAGTCACCTTCCAAAAGATAATAAAACTCTTCCGTCGAATCTTAAGTTAGCAATTGCTGTATTTAAAACTGTTGTGTGTTTTTAGGTGGTGGGTCGGCAACAGCATAATTTTAAGGTTGCCCTCTCTTCCTTTCATGTTCATAATCAAGCACAATAAATCTGAATTTCACAAAATAACATTTCTTGCCATTAATATCTCTATAAAGTATTTATACATTTACCAATATTATATTAACCACGTGGAAAACACCTCAAGTGTGATTTCTTATTTTTTAACTAAGGGGCTAAGGGCAATAAATCATAGGATCCAGAAGGTCCACTCTACCCATGTAGGTACATGTTGACTATATGGACCAGCAATAGAAATCATAGATTTTTCTTTTCTATTCCTCCTTTTAGCTTCATTTTCTTCCGCTTCTAATGTAGGTGGTACTTCTTGTTCATCAGGAAGCAAAATTTCTTCTCCCATTTCCCTTATAACAGCTCTCAGAAGATGCTTCCTTTCAGAATCTGAAGGTGGTAGTAATTTCTGAACTAATTTCACAATCTCCTCCTTTGATAATTGACATTTCTGTCCTTTACTAAATTGAAAATTTCTAATAACGATCCTGAAATACTCAAATAATTTGTATAAGCAAGAATAGAAGATTATTAGATCAAAATACTATGGTATAAAATTACGAATGGTTACATAACCTCAAAATCTTCAGCACACCTAAATGCATAATGTTATCATTTGTGTACATACTACAGGATGAGCCAAAAGACTCCGAACCGCAGCTGCGGTGTTTTTCCTGTCCGCGTCCTTGGCGCTCGTTGCCGTCTGTCGCTATCATAAAAAGGCGCGGATGAAACCGTGCAACATTTCTAAAACTACTTTTAAAGGCTTTACTTACCAACTTTATTAAAGGAAATGCTGAAACCGTCCACCGTCGTTGTCCATACATTTTTGGCACCTCTTTAGGAAACTATCCATCATGGAATTTTTGGGGGAATTTTCCAGGTGTGTGGGTTTGTTTCACACAACACCGTGACTTTGTTTATAGCGCAGTGCGCTATCATGTTTTTATCATATTTCCACACGCCCAGTGGAAGAACACCGCGCAGCCGGTAATATTGTTCATAAAATACCCTCCGGGGTAACTTAAAACATAAAGTGTACAAGACGAACGCACACATCCTGGCAGAATTAAAACAAAATATCCGCCAGGAAATTTCTCAACGTGAACTACGGCGAGTGATGGATAGTTTCCTAAAGAGGTGCCAAAAATGTATGGACAACGACGGTGGCCAGTTTCAACATCTCCTTTCGTAAAATTGGTAAGTAAAGCCTTTCAAAATAGTTTTAAAAATGTTGTATGGTTTCATCCGCACTTTTCTATGATAGCGGCAGACGGCAACGAGCGCCTAGGACGCGGACAGGAAAAACACCGCGCAGGCGTTCGGAGTCTTTTGGCTCACTTTGTAGTTTCTGATATTATTAATATTTTCATTAATTAATTTTAAATTATTTATGCATAGTAACTAATAATAGATATGTACATTTCAAATAATATTTTTTTGACCTTTTATAATATGAATTTTTATGTAAAACATGGTTCCAAACTTCTGCAAACTAGTACTTCCAATCAGGTGTTGCACACTCCTTCCTTCGAGATATATTGCTTCATCCAAGGAGTGGTGCGCTCTTGTGTACTTTTGTAGCAACACCTGATATCAAACGTTACCTTCATGCATTCATGGATGGTCCTAATGCCATACTTGTGAAATAAAAGGAAATCAAATCATGTGTTATCATATGAGTCCTTCATGCATGAAGAGGTTAATTAATATCGGTCCATTGATTTCTAATGTTAATAAATTTCTCTGTTTGTGCAATTATTTAGATGTTCTGCTAACGAAGTTGATTACACCATAACTACAAAGGAAATAAAGCAAAACTTTCTTACATGAGGGTTATTAATATATTTCGCATTGGTATCGCATGCGTTATTAACAAATTCGATTCTCTGTTTCTTTTGTTGTGTCTTAATTGCTAAATCGTGACCATCTACATATGTATTGCTTGAAATGAAAATATATCCGCGGCATTTTGTATTATTTTACATGCCTAATCTGTGGAGTAACAACAATTATTTTCTACTCCATGGCACTCTCAACTAAAAGTCAAAACCTTATTTGCAAGTATGTTCTTTTATGTGTTTGTACTCAGGAACAATGGCTTTGTAAATGATTTTAATCGTTTAGTAATTTATGAAATGAAATTAGGTGTTTTATGTCTGTCAGAACGAATTGTGCTTTTCAATGGTGAAAGAATTATCAAAATCAGTTGAGTGGCTTTTTTCAGGTTACCCTACATACATAAACACAGTTTTCTCTCTTTATAATATTCGCATATATTAGTATAGATGTTGTGTACACAGGGGAGTACAGTAGGATTTAGTAATTGTCAAATCTTTTAAAATCGGGTCACTGCTATGTGATGGCTTTGAAATTTCCTTCTTTGTTTGAAAACGAGAGGAGAAAAAAAACTAATAGCGACATAGCAGTTGAAAAAAGTATGAAGTAGGTATCTGACAATTCAAATCAATAATAAAGGATATCTTGGAAATGGCTAATGCCACAAAACAAATTTGACAAGCAATCTATATTTTTTTTTCAGTAAGATTTTGTCTATTTCTTACGTTGTAAAATTTATACAAAATTAATTCAGAATAAAGAGGGCTGGCTATTCCCATAAAATTCAAGATTTGATGAAATAAGAAGATCACACAATGTGTATATGTTGTTCATTATGTATAAAATAATGTCAAAATTCTTATTTCCTTTCACACATCACATGATATCTATTGTACACTTTCCCATATCTTTTGCATATGCATAATGGTCCAGGTTGTCGTCCTCCGTGTTCTAGGTATACCATGCTAGCCTGTAATTCCCAAGGTCGCGGATTCAAATCCGGCGGTGGACGGTGGATTTTTTTTGGGCGTAAAACCTTAGCATTGTTTCCTTCGGAAGGGAAGTAAAGCTGGTGGTCCGGTGTCGTAGATTTATGGCACGTGAAAGAACCCCAACCCTGATAAAGTGGCCTCTGAGCAAAATCTCCAGTCTTTCACGTCCAATATAGAATGGAACGCTAAGAACCATAGCAGTTAAAGAGCGTCCATAAATAAAACTCAATTTTATTTTCATTTTGGCCCAGGTTGGTGATAATTGGCGTTATCGCAAATCACATGCGGAAAAAGATGTACGGCGTATCTCGTCACTAGGTGTCTTAGCTCACACTTGCTTTGCAACCAATCCTGAGTGGTTATGGTATCCATACCGTACAAATCAATCCATATCTCAGATTTCTTTTGTATCATCTCTTGTGACACTTCTTTGTATGCGTTGTATTTGAGAAAACTCTATCAAATCGCAGTTCTTCTATGTAGAATTTCCCTTTGACAAGTGTATACATCAGAAGGTTTGGCGTACATTTCGAGAGGTATAGTGCTTTCTTGAGATACGTTACTTTGACTTTTTGTTTCTAGTTCTTGCAATTGTTTCTTTGTCATGTGGATCCAATGTACATAGCAATCGGAGAGATCTTAAGGTAGAATAATTTCATGATTGTGTTAAGCGATATTTTTCTGAGCTCTATTGTTAACATTCTTTGTCTATAATAAAAGAGTTTGTTTTTCACCTCGTCTAAATGATATGGAAACAGTTTTGCTTTCATTCACCTTCAGTTGATTGGTTTCAGCTCATTCTACAAGGCGATCATATGCCCTCTGGAGATTCTTCCTGGTGACACAATTACGACATATAGATTTTGGCTTCTCCAATGTTATTGCCTTCGTGACATCTGCTATGGCCAATATGAAAAGCAACAGATTTAGGCGTCTCCTTGCAAGATTCCAAGATTTTACTCTATTGATCTTTACTCTTGATTTCTCAGGATGTTCCTTATGATTCTGCTATACAATTCTGCGAGCCAATCATCATTTCCAGTTTTCCTACTAGAATCTCGAAAGCTTTGTTAAAATCTACAAATATGGCATGCAACTTCTCTCTAGGTCTTGATAATGTATCCTCGATGTCATTGTGTAAACACCGTACTGTTTGAAGGGTTGACCTTCCCTTTCTAAATCCAAATTGTTCTTCTGAGAGAAAATCTTGTAATTTTTCAATGAGCCTGTTTGGCATTAGAACTGTCAGGATTTTGAATAGTGTGCACTCTAGTTATTTGGATTTTCTGCATCCCATTTTCCTTTATATAATATCTTCACAGTTGCTCTCCTCCAATTTGCTGGTACTTTTTACTTTTCTATATGTACTTATCAAAAGGACTCATTTGCTTTCCTAACTGCGGAGCCAGCTGCTAATGTCTTCACATGCTTTTTTTATTCTTGCCTCTCTTTATTGCAAGCTTGAACTTCTTTACTGCATGCAGAGGCACATTATTCGGGATACTCGAATGTAGTATTGTCATCGTATGCCCTTCCCAGGTCTTAATAGGGAATTGTGAATTTCTGAATTGTGATTTCCTTATAGGTACTTTACAGTTCATTCTGCTGTCTTCAGATTTTATTCATTCATTATCTGGTAGGACTTACAAGCGAGTGCTTGATGATGAAGGAAGATGAAACGAAATGTGAAATGGATGAAAGGAGCAGTTGGTGGAATGAATGGCAGAAAACCCGCCGACGCCGTTTCGTCCACCACAAATCCCACATGCAGCCCCTGGGATTGAACCCGGGCCGCCTCGGTGGGTTCAATCGGCCACGGCCACTTTCAGATTTTATGTTTCATGTAAAATGTATAGCCTCCATTGCTTCTTTATGAGCTGTGAGGTATGATTTATTGAACCATGGTTAGATTTTCTTTGAATATTAGGAAGCTCTATGACAAGTTCTATGTCTTTGAAAATTTGCTAAAGCGACCCTGCTGCTTCTTTCACTCTCCCTTCCATTATCTCAGCTATCATAACGTTTTTCTCTTCCTCCTTGATTCTCATGGCATCCATCTTTCTAGAAAAAAATTTCAAGATATAGGTAGGTTTCATGGAAATATCTTAAATATATGGTATTTTAATAAAAATCGTTAGTGCCATTTTTGGACAAAATAAACAGCCACAATTTGTCCCTGTAAAGAGTAGTTTGGAGAGAGGAATTTTCTTGCGAATATTCGTGTTGCATACGTAGAAGATACAGGTTTGGTATTTAACAGATTTTTCGTTTTTGAGTTATGCTGATCCATAGTTTAATATGTTGTTCACAGAGACGCACGCGCATACACACACCTTAGCCATGAAGAAATATATTATAAAGATCTTTACAGGTTAAGCACAGACACACACACACACACACACACACGGTCATTTTTCCAAAACTTGTGTTTTTTTTCCGGTTGTCTCAAAACGTATTTTTCCGGTGAAATCTCGGTATCAAAATTGTGGGAGGAATGCAATACTTCCCCTACTAGAGGTAAGAAATAAACTAAAAATGCACACATGGAAGGTTAAGAGGGTTTCCTTCAAAAACGTGATCTTCGTGCGTCTCCCTACACTGTACAAAATATCCCTCAATATTTTCACATATTATGTGTAGTTATTTAAATTGCAATAATAATGTAATACCATATGCATATAAAGATGTTCGAGGTTTCCTACAATTCAAGTTTATTATTTAGGGCATAATAATGAGCTGTATTTTCCACGCACCTACATTTTGCTACTTTGGTAACACGTTTGGTAATACTGCTGTGAGCAATGCGCTCGCGCGCACAAATACGATTATATTTTGTAAAATTATGTTCATCATGTTGCAGGGATTGCAAAATGACATGCAAGCATGCTGACGAATGTCGACATTGGTTACCGACCTAACAATTATTGCGTTGCTATATGATATGGGCTAGAATTTGCAGTGTTTTGTTCTTGTAGTAGATAAGATTAGGGGTCGTGGAGCCTGATAGGTTAAGTAAACACGATGACAATCAAAAGCTAAGCGAATAACAAGATACAAGGAAACCTACCAGAACAGTAATTGAGTGGTAGGGGTAATTGTTATATAATATTTTCGAGACAGGTCATCATGATTTCGTCGACCTTGGTTAGAGTTCTTACAGGGAGAGCGTACAGCTGTCATTTGCAGTTGTTTCGTTATAACCCATGTTTTGTCTTATCAAAGCAGTGCAGTAGCACTAGCCACAACATGCTGCAGTGCTTAATTCCTTACACACCTGACTTTTTCTTACGCCAGGTATATATTCATTCTTTTATTTATTTACTTTTCCAAAATTTACAACCTTTAGGCAGTTTCTTTGACATTAAATTAGCATAAGTTGTGCTTTCAGCAAGTTACGTTTGATAGTTTCCTAATTGTTACAGCTTTTTGACAGAGAGAGCTGTACATATACCTACTTACTAGCAGATGTAAATACTAAGGAAGCTGTCATCATTGATCCAGTTCTAGATCTTGCAGAACGAGATGCACAGTTGATAAAGGATCTAGGATTATGTTTGAAGTATGCAAGTATGTAGCAGATATTTTTATCATTCATTTGTAATACATATCACTGATGACATTTTCTGTATTCCATTAATGCCATCCATGGTATACTGCATGGAAAGCAGTGCAGCCTAAAAAAAGTTTTATTGGTTAAATTAATTTTACCAGAAGCTTATATACATAGCATTCTAGGTTAACAACATTCTGACTTTTCTAACAACATTGGAACAGAAAATTCCACATGCAATTATCCAAGTGTGTTTTTTTGTTTGGCCTGAGAAATATTAGCTTAGAGTGTTATCCGATTGTGAGCAAATGCTCAGCTATATTAAAATGTTGTGCTTCACAACCATTGTCAATAACATAAATAACACAACAGATATAAATTTTATAGTACCAGGATGCCCAGTGATGTCTTTTAGATTATTTCATGGAAATTAGAGACCTTGTAAGATTGATTTTAATAAATCAAAATCATTAGCATCTTTCAAGAATATGAATGAATGATAGCTACAGATACTTTTATTATTTCAAAATTCATCTCAACATAACTTTGAATTTGATATCTTATTTAGCATTTAACTATGTTCATTAGAATTAAACAAATTCTGATGTGTTACAGGCACATGACTTTCTCTACTCTTGTACAAACTATTTTTACAAATGCTTATTCTCCACATGCTTCATGTTAATCGAGATGTTAATCTTATTGCTAATTTTCTTGTAGGTGCAAGGGGAATATGGTAGGCTTTAAGCAATAATCAAGTCTTTTAAGAGCTGGTTGCTATGTGGCACATTTCATTCTCTTTGTATGTCCAGGACATAACAAAAAGAATAACGAATTCCCATTTGAGAAAAAGTATAAGTATTGGAAAATTTAAGGGAATAACAAGCAATATCTCGAAAATGGTTCACTCAACAACAAAAATGTATATGACATAAATTGTGTATTTTAACACGATCTACATTTTTTGTGTAGTAAAACTTTGTCTATCTCTTATGGTTTACCAGTTATGCAAAAGTCCTTCACAATGAAGAATACTTTTGGAGACATTCCCAGAAAATTCAAGATATACATTCATTTGTCATGAAAATATCTTAAACATACGATATTTTAATCAAAATCGTTACAGCCATTTTTGAGAAAATTAAAATTTTCGAAAAATCTTCCATGTAAAGGGTAATCTGGGGTGGGGGGATTTTCTTGAAAACCTTCATGTCGCATCTCTGGAAGATACTGAACCTAAATACCAAGCTTGGTGTTTATCCGACTATTTGTTTCTGAGTTATGCTGTTCACAGACACACACACGGACATGTTTCCAAAAACGCTTTTTTTGGATTCAGGGGGTCTCAAAACATACATTTCCTGTGAAATCTTGGTATCAAATTTTTAGTTGGAATACAATACTTCCCCTACATACTATACGTAGTAGAGAAAGTAATATATATATACACTTAAAAGCCCTGTATGTAATTATGTGTAGATAAAATCAAAGTTATCAAAGAAACAATCATCATCCTTGTCAATTTCCATTTTCCTTGTTCTCTTCCCTATATTTCATTTGACCCAAAAGAGTATGGCATGAATTTTTCTGATGGCAGCAATATTTTTAAGAAGCTTTCTCTCTGAAGTCTACCTATAAACAACAGTATGAGTGTGTAAAAACTTGAAAGTGCTGCACATAGCCTTTTTATGGTTATCTAATTTTAATTGGCAAAGAATAGGCTATTAGCTGAATGGTATTGAACATATTGCAGTACCACTCATATTGTTTACAAGTTTGAGCATTCATGTCTAAATTTGCTGTACTCATATAAAATAAGTTAATAAAGTGAACATTGACTAATTTTTGAAGATTTAGAAGCTAGTAACAGTGATGTGTCATAATTTAAGATAAAGAGAGTTGAGAGTTGTTACACTACATCACTAGAATATTTTAGTGATGTAGTGTAACAACCCTCAACTCTCTTTATCTTAAAAAAGTGAACATTTCTTATTCATAGAAGAGCCAAGGTCTTGCACCAAATAACTGCAAAATGTTCTGTAAATAAGTTTGTAAAACATCACCTATGGCACAGAATATTTCAAATAATTATAACTTACACCTGATTACAAAGTCCTTTACTCATAATAAAACTATTAACTCTCTTTAACTCAACCTATGGAGGATAAATAAAATAAATCTGTAATACATGATCCTGGCATCTGGATCTTTAAGCCAAGGCATATATTCCAAATTCACGTTTTATTGTTTAATTCTTCATACATAATTATTTTCACAGATTAAATCTTAACTTAATTAACTGGCTAAATTAAAAATAAAACGAAAATGTAATATATACCTTCTCTATTATTCTACTGAGAAACCCAAAGAACTATGAACTGGCTACATAGTTTAAAATAATTTAAAATAAAGAGAGTTGAAGGTTGTTACACTACATCACTAAAATGTTCTTACTTGAATGCGTTTCGGGAGACGGTTTGCTCCCATCGTCAGCATGTCCTCAACTGATTTTGCCGGTCATTGTCTGGGGAATGTGTGTGGCTAGTGGTGTTCTCTGGTGCTGGGCTGATGAACCTCCAAAGGCTGCTGGGTGGCGACAGTTCGAAATTCATTAGGTGATTCCTGTGTTTGACGATATGTATTTTTTCCCAATGTCCAATTCATAGCTGTTGTTGATCGGTTTTAAGAGTTTTATGTTCGGAGAGATATCATGGTTTGAAGACCAGAAATGATGTGCTACTGCTGATTTATCTGGCTGTTTTGGTAAATGCATCTCATATGCTCTTTAAGTCTTATTTCAAGATTTCTTTTGGTTCTTCCTATGTATACCAGGTTACAGTCATTACAAACAATTTGATATATACCAGCTGATTTATCATGGGGGTTAGGATCTTTTGTTCTGTTGCATAGTAGTTTCGATATATTGTGGTTATTCTGTGGAGACAGGGTGATGTATTTCTTGAAAATCCTTTGAAATTTATGATGTGTCCAAGGGTGATAAGTGAATTTCCATTATGCTTGTGGTTTTTGTTGTCTGAGTAAAGTAGTCGTTTGTTGGATGTATTTCTGTCTTTCAAACGTTTTTATCTTCTTATCTATTGTTTTTTTCTGATATCCATTCATAGTGGCAATGTTGATATTGTGTTGGTATTCTTTCTGGTATTCCTTTTTCTCCATTGGTATATGTACTAACCTGTTTGTAATACTATGTAAAATTGCATGTTTGTGGCTTGTAGGATTGTAGCTATTGTTTTTAATATAATTTTTGTGTGTGAGTTGGTTTTCTGTAAATGCCGAACGTTAGTTTGTTATGTGCATTATTTCTGATGATCCTGATGTCTAGGTAAGGTAATTGGCCATTTTCTTCTTTTTCTATTGTGAATTTAATAGATCTTTTTTGTAAATTCAAATATTTAAAGCATCTTCTGAAAGTGTTTTTGGAACAATAGCAAAAATGTCATCTATGTACCTATACCAGGTTTTGAATAGATGTGGGAAAGATTTAGTAATATGGCAGTCAAAGTGGCTCATATATAGTTCTGCTAAAAATGGTGAAAGGGGGTTTCCCATAGTTAGGCCTGTGGTTTGTTTAAAGATTTTGTTATGGAATGAAAAGAAATTCTGGTCCAGACATAATTTTGTTAGTTTTAGGTAATCTTCTGTTTGTGCTCTAGGTGTGCCATTGTTTAATATTCAATTTTCTAGGAGTGGTAATAAGTCTTCTTTTGGTATGCTTGGGAAGAGTGCAGTGACATCAAATGATACCATCATGTCTGTGGGTGATATATTTATATCTGAAAGGTGACTGGTTAATTCTAATGAATTTTTTATACTTAGTTTTTGAACACAGGCATTGAGTTGAAGGTATTTGAAAGCCATTTTGCTAGTTTATATGTGGGAGAGTTTATGTTATTCACGATGGGCCTCATTTTGTTGCCGAGTTTGTGTATTTTTGGTAGTGCATATAACCTAGGTATGGTGGGAAAATCTGGTTTAATTCTGGATTTTTCAGCTTTTTTCGCCTACATAGTGTTTTTCCATTGTTGTGTGGACACATGTTTCCCATTGCTGCTACTGCAGTCAAGATCATACTACTGATGCTGGCTTTGCTCTGCTCTGTAGTATTGCGTTGATCATGATACAGTGTAGTTCAGTGTGAGTCAGTGTAGTGCAGTTGTTGTGAGTTATGTATTATTGTGTACTGTATTTAGGCACAATTATGGTTCAGTATATGAGGTGTCTAGTTTCAAACATGGCCATGTGCATCAACTGAATTTTTTGAGGAGAGCTGAAAAACTAATGCTTACATTTCAGTCCAATTTTGGACCTTTAATAACTTCCAGAATTTTAGTTTACATTATTTGAAACTTTAATAACATGTTTTACAGAAAAACAATGCTATAATTGTGGAGATATTTGTTAAAACAGAATGGACTTGCCCACTTTTGAAATCGTTGTTGGACTTGGCTATTTTTTGAAACTCACATGAAGGGATTTGACCGGTTTTCATACAGATTTTTAATAAGATGTGATTATTATAATGGAAGAACACAGAAAAAAAAACATCACTTACATTGTATACTAATCCTGAAATATTTCAGTATCAAATTGTTAATAATATAAATGTCACCTTCACAGTCTTAAAAGTTCGATATTTTTAGAACATAATATGAGACTACTGGTTTTAAATAATTGGAACATCATGATGGTGTGTTTCACAAGCAGTTTCCTCATTCACATTTTCATTAATGTGATCACACTCGAAAACATTCTTATACCATTGTAAATCATCCATTTTCATCCACTCAGCACCAAAAGTGTTTTGAAAGAAGACTATCCCACACCTGTTTTTTTTTTCTTGTTTTATAGGTATCCCTATTGGCAATTGTTTTGGATTCACAATGGACAATGATTTCATTTTCATGGTGATACATTTCTCCAGCCCAATATCTGTACGATAGAACTCTTCACCTCTCACTAGGATAGTATCACTTTTTTTACTTCAGCTTAAGTAGAATCTCTTGCAGTGTGATAATTTGAAATGCAGAGCTGAAGTTGGCTTCATGACACCCAAGGATTCTCCTTTCCAGCCATACACATTCCAACTTTCCCCTAGAAACGTCATCAATCCATGCCTTTGGAAGATATTGTGGTACTCTCTTGGTTTCAGTATTGCTTCACTTCTTTTTAACTCTTTCTCGATACATCCAAATACTCTGTTTGGTGATAAAACCAAGTGTCCTACAACCAGAAAGGTAATCTGAACAGATTTGATACCAGGTGGAGAATCTAGTAGCCATTTACAGCTAGCAATGTTTTTATTTTGGCCTGTACATCCATCTGCTACCAGGCATATGGTATATATGCCAAGCAAATCCTTGTTTGAAGTTCATTATACAATGCAGACACTATTTCATTGGAAGCTTCAGGCTTATCAGCTTCACACCAGGTGTATATTTATATATTTTCTTTTAGCATTTTAGAACTTGCTGAACCTTTTACTGTGGTGAAGTTGTAGCACTACAACTGCCTGCTATAGTATGCACTTTGATCACAGACTTTAGGAAGGACAAGGTTTTTCTGGCAGTCAAATGAAATGGTCAAGAGTCCTGGTTTTTCCTGTCTCAACATATATAAAATTGCTTGTACCGAGCTTGTGCGCTCTCTTTTCTATCATTCACTCATTTATCTCTTTGGCACCAGTTTCTTGTTTCAATTTCTCAGATAACTCAAAACATTTTGAGCACACTAGTTGTAGGAACCGACGTCAAAATGAGTATTGAAATGTGACGGAAGTAGGAGTCTTTTACCTTAAGATCTTCAGGTACCCCTTGGTTGTACATCCTCCGCATTTTTTTAATGTTTAAACTGCAGTCAAGGTACACACGCTACTACTTGCTTGACAGTAATGAGATTCAACAGGTTTAAATTTTCTGAAGAAGTTTGCTACTGAAGATGATTTTCTTTAATATGCCTTTGACCTCCTATGACCACCTCTAGTCTCAACTGGAATAGGAACTTCATCTCTTTTGAAATATTGAAATACATTCTGTTTTGTAATCCTCAATGGTAACAGAAAAGTCTCCCAACACAGAATGTTGAATCCCAACCTGATTAACAGTATTGTATTGTTATCCCTTTCTTGGAACACACATTGTTTCTACTGCATCGTCGTGAGGGTATGCTGCTGCAGCAATAGTTCAAAATCAATGCATCTTGGCCTGATTTGGCGCGACATGAATAACATTTGTGATGAAAGTTTTAATGTCTTTCGCTTTTAGTAATCTGACTGTCTTCTTTTTTCCTCTGTGGGAGGGAGGGGGGAGTTGGGTAAGCATTTTGCTGAATATCTGAAAGCAGAAAACATCGTTATTCTGATTATTTAAAAAATTATTCTCATTATTATGCAATGAGCAATGTAAACAATGGGTAAAATTGCATTACAGCTATAAATAGTAAGTTACGCTTGGTATGAGCAAGATAACCTAGGCCTATATTATTGCTGATTTATACAGAGAAACAATAGAGAAGAGAACTTGTATTTGAAAAACTTGAAAATTTGTTCTATGAAGTTTAAAAACTACCCATTACAAATTATTGTGCCTTCAAAATATATTATTGAGACTTTAATAAAACTTTTTTACAATGCTTCCATTATGTAATTACCTTTCCTCCTTCTCTCGCGATTGTTTCTGAGATGAAGGATCTTGCTGGCACTTCCTGAAATGACTTTTTCTAGTTTGTTCCATAACAGGTTAATAAAAACTAAGAACATGCAGGTTATATAGTGTTGTTTGCACTAAATTAGACCAAATTTACTTATACACGAGTTCACCAAAAACAGAATGCCAGGCATGTTGAAAAAAATGCTGGTGATCAAGTTACGTAACGAATACTTATTTTCTCATTGGTTCAAGACGGATTAGCTATGACTTGGCCAGATTTGAAACTCATCACATTGTACTTTGCCGTTTTTTAAACTAATTTCTACTTTTACCAGCTATTTAAAGCTGTTTCTGGCTGGTTTTGAAACCAAAATTCATCATGTCATATCCCTTGTTCACAGGAGATACCATATTGACTAAAATCTTTTCTTTTTTTTAAATTGGACTTGGGCATGTTTGAAACTAGACACTTTGTGTGTTTACTATTGTGCAGTGTGTATTTGTAGGGGTTAACATAGTCAGCTCATCAAGTGCAACAATGCATAATTTGCATAATAAATTTCAGGCCACAGGCAACATAGGGTTCTTATTGAAGAAAGATTAGAAGACATCAGTCAGTTTTTGGAGAGTTCCCCCCCCCCCCAGAAATTGCTTAGGTATCTTTCACAACAGCAATAGGTGAGTGGAGTGTATACAATGGTGAACCAGACCCATATTTAATATTTTTCTTAGATGAAGCCTGGTTCCACCTTCATGGATATGTGCGTACACAAAATAATAGTTATTGGAGCTCTGACATAACTTAATATTGTTCATGAAGTACCCCTCCATGAGAAAAAATTGGTGTATGGTACGCCATGAGCGGAGAAGAAATTACAGGGCCTAGTTTTACGAGCTAACACTTGATGGCACCACATAGGTGAGTACAATTTTGCCCCCCCCTTTTTTTTTATAGAGAATTAACAGATAGAGAGCATGCCTTTGCCTTTTTCCAACAACACTCCAATATTTCAATGAGAATAATTGAAAGTATGTTTGAGGGAGACAGGATTATTAGTAGAGATTTGTGACCCCCTTGGTCCCCGACCTAACCCCCAACAACTTTTATCTCTGGGGTAAATCAAAACATAAAGTATACAAGGCAAACCCATACATCCTGGAAAAATTAAAGCAAAATATCTGCCAGGAAATTGCCAGCATTTTACAGTATGAACTATGGCAAGTGATGGATAATTTCTTAAAGGGGTGTCAAAAATGTATGGATGATGACTGTGCCAGTTTCAGCACCTCCTTTCATAATGCTGGTAAGTAAAGCCTTTAAAATACTTAAAGAAATGGTTTTTATGGTTGCATCAGTACCACACTATAATAGCTGCAGATTGCAACATGTGCTGCCATTAGAAACCGGAAAAACATCATGCAGCCGGTACATAGTTCATTGGGTCTCCCTGTACTATTCCTAATGTAAATCAGCAGTCCCACCAGCTGGTTACCAGTTGACAAATATTTCCATTTTCTTTATATTAACTTAAATCTTAACTACTGGCAGCCAACAGTATTAACCCATTAATGCTTGAATTATTTTTATTGGTTTTCTAGATTATTATGTCTCTGAGTGATACAGATGTACTGAATAAAATACAAAAATAAGTATTCATTACTCAGTTTTGAAAATATTTTCCGTTACCAAATGGTAACACTAGGCACTTCCACTAGCTAGTTTTATGGCATGTAATTTTCATTAAGAAATTGTTTTCTGAAGCTTCAGCAGGTTTCTATTCTACATCATCATTAAAGGTAATACTGGCTACCCCAAAAACTTAACAATGTGAACCAAGTATGAAAGCATATTTTTTAATGCACTTATGGTATACACACATCAGTATTTTCTGCATTTGTAAAATCACAAAAATCTAACGAGTATGAAAGGGAATAAAGCAGTTGATGCACAAACCAACACCACACTTCAAGCACATTGTTTTCACACTTGATTTACAGTTGTCATTAGCAAACCTTTTCCTTTTTCCTCCTTTCGTTGGCTGGACAAGGGATCAGTTCTGACAAATCTTATAGAATCTGATATGCTGCCGCTAAGAGATATTCACAAAGTTGCTGATCTTCCAACTCCTTTTGGTACAGTCTGACATCTCTTGAGATAGATGGTAGCTATTTCTCTTTTGAAATCCAGCTGAGATATTCTTTGTCTTCTGACTTTATTGTACAAAATCCAGCTATTCTGAATGGCCACATCTAGCGTCCACGTAAACAAAGGCCAGTACCATATTTTGCTTCGTATCCCAATGCGATAGCAGGCAATATTCTGGTCCATTTGGGCAGTAACCTCCCATAAATATGTTGTATTTGGCATCTAGCCTAGGGCTTGGAATCGTTAAATTTCACTTCTGTTGCTGTGAAAATCTCTTTACTTGACCAACTTCTTGTGCACCACATGAAGAAGAGATCATTATGACTACTAAGTTATCCATCCATCGGACATAAAGCAGCCCATCATTCTTCTCTAATGCTGTCTCAAAATGCCCACAATCTTTTTTAGAAAATATTAGCTTGTTTTCCAGCGGGCATCCTTTAGGTATTCCATTTTCTCTATTAGTAGCAATGGCAGCCACAATACCTGAGAAATGAGAAAAGTGGTGCACTAGAAAATAAATTACCCATGAAAATCTGTAGTTTAGTTTTCTCTTCTCATCTGGAACTTTGTTAAGCAATAAGAGTAAGGGACTTGCCGCTTTACCAAATAACTTGTTGTAGTCAGCATTACAGTTTGGTTCTTGACCCTGGTACAAATCAAAATTCACCAAATATCCATTCTTGATGTTCAGGCTCCACATCTTATAGCCAAATCTAATGCGCTTGCCATGGATGAATTGTTTGTGCCCATGTCGGCCAAAATATTTGAACATACTTTCATCAAATGATAGTTGTCCCTTGGGTATGAAATTATCAATGCATCTCTTCTTTAATGTTTCCATTATAGGCCGTATTTTCCGTGCCTTATCATTATGGTCAATTTTAGTGTTGTCTACAGAGTGCAGGAACCTACAGATTTGGGAAGAAATCTGTCTCTTCTCATTGACAGCCAGGTTCTTTGTGTCATTATTTGAATTCCAGAAGTGCCGTTTAGAAGGCAAGTTACTGTAGTCATTAACATAAAATGACAATGGAGCAGCATATTTCTTCTGTTATAATATTTGGTCCTGAAAATTTAAAAATAATGCGTAGCGCCTGGTTCCCTCTACCAAATATTCAATGAAATCTTGGTCAAGAAACAATTCGAAAGTTTTAATTAGTGACATGGGTTCATATCTTGAATAATCTGGAGTGAGGAATTCAGTAGGTTTATGTCAAAATCAGCTCCTTTCTCCCATCGTTTTTTCAGTTGTTTCCCTCTCAGCCGCCCATTTGATAACATTTTTGGATATCGGGTGGATACAATTTCAGGTGCAGCTGTCTCTAGTGTGGGTATTGTACCAATAGGTTGTACTCGTTTTGGTCAACACCTATTCTTTTGTTGTTTGGTAACCTTATTTCAGTGTTAGCCAGTAAATGGCGGGATGTCAGATAATGTGCCTTCATCCTAATTAGACAGAATCCTCATTTGTGTCTACGTTTGATACTGGTGGCTTAATAAAACACATCATCGGTATCATCACTGTAAATTATCTCCAGTGCTTCAGCAAGTGAAAACCCTTTCCTGAAACAATATAATGAAATATACGTCTTACCGAGTATATCTGCCTAGCATTGCATATGGTAACATTGGAATTAGGAAGCCATAATTTCACCCGTTTTTCTCTGAATCACCTTATAACTCCCAAAGAATATATATTACACTATACAAAGAAATATACTACCAAAAAATAATCCACATAATAAATCTAAGCACCTAAAAATATACTTATTCGAAACAGATGTCGATTTCTGCTCCACATTCAGCGATAGCAGTTTTCAAACAATCTGTATGTTATTATTGTAACAAACATGACAATAAGTACTATATTGTCACAAATGTGGTTCCTTTACGGAGCGATTAGCAGTGGTACCAAACCTCCAGTGTAATTTTTGAAAGCACAATAACTTTAAGAATGTTTTACATGCGTTACCATATGGCAGCGCTAGGCATTAACGGGTTGAATACTGGCAGCCAGCATTGCAACTAATCTAAAAGTACAATTCCATTAACTTATTAACTTTCTAAGATATAAACTATTCTTTTATTGATGTATACTCTAGTAAGCTACTATTATTATTAAAATTGAATTTATTATCCTCATATTTATTTATTAAAATATCAGTATCTTAATATATTCTTTACTGAATTACTAACATTATTATAAAATTCTTCTTTTCCACTTTAAAATGTTTTCAATCTATTACATTATAAGCTTCCACTTTTATCACATAATAATTTTTCAATTTTATCACTTTTTTTAATCTCTAATTTTATACTAGAGGGTAAACCAAAAAAATACGAACTAGTTGCGCAGTGTTTTTCCTATCTGCGTCCTCAGCGCTCGCTGCCATCTGCTGCTATCATAGAAAGGCGCGGATGAAACCATACAACACTTTTAAAACTACTTTTAAAGGCTTTACTTACTAACTTTATGAAACGAAATGCTGAAACTGGCCACCGTCATTGTCATACATTTTTGGCACCTCTTTAGCAAACTATCCATCACTCGCTGTAGTTCAGGTTGAGAAATGCTGGCAATTACCTGTCGGATATTTTGTTTTAATTCTTTCAGGGTGTGTGGGTTTGTCTTGTATATTGTTTTAAGTTACCCCAGAGATAGAAATCGCAATTGGTTAGGTCAGGGGACCGAGGGGGCCACAAATCTGTACTAATAATTCTGTCCTCAAACGCACTTTCAATTGTTCTCATCGAAGTATTGGCCGTATGAGCTGTTGCAGAGCCTTGTTGAAAAAAGGCAAAATCACACTCCCTGGCTGTTAATTCTCTAAAAAAAGGGGTCAAAATTGTATTCACATATGTACAGGCTTCAACTGTTGACTCGAAAAAAATTGGCGAGTGATGGATAGTTTCCCAAAGAGGTGCCAAAAATATATGGACAACAACGGTGGCCAGTTTCAGCATCTGCTTTCATAAAGTTTTAAAAATGTATGGTTTCATCTGCGCCTTTCTATGATTAGTGGCAGACGGCAACGAGAGCCGAGGTCCCGGACAGGTAAAACACTGTGCAGCCAGTTCATAGTTTTTTGGCTCTCCCTGTATTAATTACTTCACATTTTATTAATCATTTTAATCAATAAGTATTTTGCCCCTCCCTTTATCACTAAACACTTATCTTCCTCTTTTCACCACATTTCACATTCACTAAAACTCCTAATCTAATAAACCTATCTTCTTCTCCTCTCTTTATCCCTTATCTCCCGGCTCCTCTTCTACACTGTCAACAATAATCCCATCTTCCCTAGCTCCACTACCTCTTTCTTATCCCAACACTTCATATGATCCCACCCCTCTCCTGCTACTATTTCACTCCTCCCACAATTCCTCTACTCCCTCCTTCCCACTCTCCATCTCCTCTCGTGGCTTCTTCTCCCTCCTTTGTCCTTCATCACTCTTGTTAATTACATTATCGCCCCTTTTGTCTTTTAATCTTCTATATTTTTCACAGTTTGTGTGTGTGCGTGCGTGCGTGCGTGCGTGCGTGTGTGTGTGTGTGTGTGTGGTTTTTTTTTAATCCCTTCTCTACTTATTCTTCTACAGTCTCCATTAGTCATGTTTGTAATCTTTCTGATCTTGTAAGTACTATATGCATATTAATGTTTTTGTTGGTTCTTCTATTATCACCCCTTCTTCCCGTGCAGTTTACTAATTTGTCTAAATATTTGTATAATGTGTCATTTCTTATAACAAATCCAATTTGATGTCCCTGTAGTGCTCTTCTTTTTTCTTCCACTTTCTTATAATATTTTGGACATTCAAAAAGAATCTGCTCCAGTGTTCCTGTTACTAGACATATGTTGCAAGTATTATTTAAAACCTTTTTTTATTTTATGTTATATATGGACCATGCCCAGTTAGGGAATGTATTAGACCTTTTGGAGGTTGTTCATGTTTAAAACTTAATCTTTCTTCAATATTCAGAAAAATATCATATGTTCTCCTTCCTGCCTCCATTTCATTCCATTCATTTTGCCAATCAATTATCAAATTGTTTTAATTTCTCTTAAATTTAAATTCTCTTCCTGTTATTTCCTCTATTTTGACTAAGTTTCTTTTTTTAAACCAGTATATTGTTTCTGTTAATTTGATTTGATAATCGATTAGATTCCTGTTACAATTAATAATGCCATAGACAGGGTTCTATTAAGCTACCTGTATATCTCAGCAATATTTGTGTTCATCTTAAAAGTCTTTTAATTTGTACATTTTTCATCCATCTTGCCTGTACCCCAGTCCCATAGGTTATAATTGACAAAAATATACAGTTCTGATTTCTTATAATGATATTCAAGGATATTTATTATATTTAAATTGTGTTATTCTAGCTAAAGTTGTTAATTCACCTTTATTGCAAACATATTCATTGTGTCTTCTAAAGTTCAATTTTTCATCAAAATAAATTCCCAGATATTTAGTTTTTTTTGACAGAAAATGTGTGTGTTTTTATATTTAATTATTGTGTCTCTAATTAACTGGATTCATTAGGTGCTATTTCAAGCTTAGTTGTCTACACCATGCTTCTAGATTTTTGGTTAGTTTATTAGATCGTTCTTCGATCTCATTTCTATTTTGTCCTTCTATTATAAATAATAAATCACCTGCAAATGCAATGGTTTTTAACAAATTTGGTTACTTTTGTAAATTGTCCAATAATGTTTCCAAAACAATATCCCAAATTTCTGGTCCAAGGACTGAGCTCTGGGAACATCTATTCATAATTTCTCTATATATATATTGTGTCTTTAATTCCTTTAGCATAAACTCTCATGTCTTTACAATAATTTTTCAAAATTATATAAGCATCTTGTTCTCTTAAAAAGAACAGGCTGCCACAGGTTGTCAAAAGCTCCAGAGAAATTCAACAAGGATACCAATAACATACTTTGCTCTGGATTCTTCAGCTGTTATTAAATCATTAATTGCATCCTCTGTTGATCTCCCTTTCAAAAGTCATGTTGTCTGTTATTCATACCAATCATTCTGAATTCTGTGCATATTATGCAAAATATCCAAATATTTTCTCCATAGCGTTAAGGAAACAAATTAGTCTCTAAGGTTTCAGTTCAGGTTTGTCGTTATCCTTTTTTTAATAATATAGCATTAGCCTCCTTCCTAAGGAAATTTAAAAGCCTATATAGGAATGGTGTTATTTCCTTTTCTAGTTGTATAAGAACTTCATTGATAATTCATCTGGTCCGGATGCTTTTTTACTTTTTCTCCCACGTACTTAGTAGGTAGAGAAGGTACTGCATTCCACCCAAAGTTTTGATACTGACATTTCACCAGAAATACATGTTTTGAGGTCCTCTGAATAAACAAAATTTTTTACAAAAAGGTCTACGTGTGTGTCTGTCTGTGAACAGCATAACTCAAAAACAAAAAGTCACATAAACATATAAGTGGTAAACGTTAAGCAGTAAACATAAACATACACAAGAAATGTGGGTCTCTTTAAAACACAAATTTATTTCAAATTATTTTTTCTGTGGCATGAGCCATTTTCAAGGTATTCATTATTAATAGTTCAAATTGTTCAATACTTAGCCATTAAGTCCTGTCAACATTCAGTTGTTTCTTGCAATTCCATTGAAACAGTATGCCAGCGTTTAGCATCCAGTTCTTAAACATTTGACTATCGCTGTTCCCATTGTATCTATAAACAAAATGTGTAATGTAGGTGTTTCTGCATTAAAATGAAGTAGATATAAAAATAAGCCTTACTAATACTAGTTTGTATACCCACTAATAAATGATAGAGCATAGAGAAAGTCATGTGAAGGTATCACATCAGATTTTTACTTTCTCTACCACATATCTAGTAGTTAGAGAAGGTATTGCATTCCACCAAAAATTGTATACCAAGATTACACTGGAAATGCAAGTTTTGAGGCCCCTGAATCAAAAAAAAGTATTTTTAGAAAAAGATTCATTTGTGTGTGTGCGTGCGTGCGTGCGTGCGTGCGTGCGTGCGCATACATGTTAGCATAACTGAAAAACGAAAAGTACAATCTTGGTACCTTCCAAAGGTGCGACAAAGATTTTCAAGAAATCCCGTCTCAAACTACCCTTTACATGGGACATTTTTTGAAATTTTTTATTTTGTAATAAATGGCTCTTTATGATTTTATTTAAAATACATATTAAAGACATTTAAATTACAAATAAAATGTATATCTTGAATTTTATGGGAATAGCCTGTTAAGTCCTCTTCACTCAGAAGGAATTATGTATAATCTTCTATAAATGGTAAATGTTAAGCAATAGATGAACATTTACTGCACAAGAAATGTAGATTGCTTTAAAACACACAATTTATTTCAAAATACTCTTTTGTGAATTAGTCATTTCCGAGATATCCGTTATTAATTGTTTGAATTGTTCAATTCTTTGTCATTTTGTTCAAGTCCTTTAGGTATTCCGTTGTTTATCACGATTGCACGCAAATAACATGTAATTTTAAGGCCAGTACATAGTGCCCAGTTATTAA
Source organism: Deroplatys truncata (assembly GCA_030765065.1). Lineage (NCBI taxonomy): Eukaryota > Metazoa > Arthropoda > Insecta > Mantodea > Mantidae > Deroplatys > Deroplatys truncata. The sequence continues at coordinate 245,239,696 of CM060975.1, read as the reverse complement.
ATACTTGACTATCGCTGTTCTCTTTGTGTCTATAACAAAATGTGAAATGTAGCTATATCTGCAACGGTTTATTTGGATTAAAATGAAGTAGATAGAAAAATAAGCTTTAGTAAGAATAGTTTGTATAGTTTATAAGTGATAGAGGGTAGAGAAAGTCATGTGAATGTAACACATCAGATTTGTCTTTTTTAGGTTCTGAATTATTAGTCCGATTTCCATTATATTGATGGATATATGACTCTTGTATTAATATATTGCTCCCTCATTTCATTTCTTTTTATAGCATGCACATCATCCTCTGTTGCTGTATCATCACTCGGTAAAAGTTTATTTAACAACAAATTTACAGATTCTTTCCAGTTCTTAGTCACATCTCCATCTCCAGTAGAAAGTATTTCTGGCTTTTTAATCTCCATAATTAATTTATATGACAAACCCCATACATTATTGCTTAAGAGTTTCTTCCATAAATTTTCCCCATAGATGATTTCTTGTCTCTTCTAACAGTTCTTTATAGGTTTGTTTTGCTCTTCTAGTATTATATAAATTAATTTCTCGTTCTTCCGTCACAATCGACTTTTGATATATTCATCTTAAATTCCCCACTTTTCTTCTTAGATTTTGTAATGAATCTGTCCAAATTTTGTCTTCATAGTTTGGTTGTCTAGCTGTTGGTACTGTTTTGGCGATTACTTTTTCACCATGTTTTCTAAATTATATGCGTCTCTATATCATCTCCCGTATACTTGAGTTGTATATTTATAAATCCTTACTCCATTTTGTCCCAGTTTGCTTGCTTAAAGTTATAAACATTTTTTTGTCTGTTTACATGTATGTTATTGATTTTAGTTTCAATATTGAAATATATCTACTGATGATTACTTAATGTCAAATTTTGTCTAACACTCCAATTCATAATTTTTCCTATTGCAATCATGTTACAATGTTAAATCTATGTTGATGTAGCTCAGTTCTACTTTCAAATGTTGGCAGATTATTGGGTTCATTACAAATCGTTAAATTTAGCTCCAAAATGATTTCTTCTAATTTTTCTCCTCTTTCATCCCTATATTGACTATACCACCATTTTCAGTTAGTATTTGCATCACAAGTATGAATTATTATATTTATGGAGTATATATTATCTGTTTGTTGAATATCTTCTAAATAGGACTCTGTTGGATCACTAAATTGAAAGTAGTGATTTGGTAGTATAAAAGTACCTGCGTCAATAGTTATTTGCACACAGCTTAAATGTGTGTTACTTAGTTGGGAAATATCCACAACTTGAAGAGTTGGATTAACTATAATTATAGCTGCCATGAGGTTATCTTCCATATTTATACAACTTAAATTTGTTGGCATATAAATTATTTACCCTGCAGTGTATACTATGGTTCCTGAATGCACAAAATGTCCAAATGTAGGTCTTCTATTGTTTTATGTACTTCCATTAACACTAATTTACTCCATTTGACATTGATCTGGTCAATTCTTAATCTTTGTAAATTCTATGCAGTCCATTGTGTCTTCTATAAAAGATCAGTCTTGCATAGGCATAGGAAATATGTTTAATTCCAGTCCCAAATTCTTGTTTGGTCAATCTTTTGATAGTTTATTGACTTTTATTAATTATTGGCTTCTTTATTTTCTCTCCTATTAGGTGGCAGTTTAAGTTTTTTATAGCTATCCGTTTTTGTGGTTGTGTATTTATTTAAATGTAAAATAAAGTATACAATTAAATTGTCATTTCTACCAAAACTCTCTTTTTCATGGTTAGTATTTTTTGCTGATATTTTATGCTTGTAAGCGTTATATTTGGTGGTTTATATGCAGAATGCGGAGTTAAAATAAGTGTTTCTAAGCTTTAGTGTTCGTGTGAGATATTTCATCACATTCCATTTGGCCAATTTTTACTATAATCATAAACAGCTCTTCCATGACAAAGTACAAAATGTTTATAGATTTCTTCCATGTCAAATGCATCGTTATATCTACTAAAAATTGTTTCTAGAAAGTCAGTAATTTCTGTGACTCAGTTATTATGCTCTGCACTCTCAGTTCAATCTGGTCAATGGCATCGGGCACAGGAAATGTAATTGTCGCCATTGCAATGTAATTTCATATTATGTGTCTTAGTGCAGCTATTACAGTTCCATTTAAACAACCTGAGACTTCTGACATTTCGCTCGAAGCAGAGAAGTGGGAGGGCTGTGTTACCATGCTGTGTTAGAGCATGTTTCAGCTGTTTAGCAGTGCGCCAAACAGCTCACTGTGATTTAGCATTTAATAAGTCCAATACTGTTAGAACTACGATCATAAACTAATTTGCAGCTTGTTCAGCGCATAAAGAAGCTTAAGCCTGGAATTTTTTAAATTTATTCCTAACATTTTGCATTTAAAATTTGGAGCATCATGTTTATAATACATTTGACGGCTATGCCACTCCTAATTTATGCAATATGCATCTAGATGTGCAGCATACAAAATATGTAGAATATAACCAACTTTCATAATCTATAATAGCAATCGATTTAGCTCAAATAGTTTTTAGTTACAGTGAATTAAAAGCTAGCAATGGCGGTCGGTCTTTCTAAATCTACATTGCTACTGCTACTATTAAATTACTCATATTCATGGTGATAATGGGGTGACTCCAAGAGAACAGTCACTTTCTTCGTCAGTAGAAGAAGAGGAAGAAGAAGATGAACCATTGATGGAGATGATCATTTTATTACGCTCTCATTTAGAATTCCTTCTTTTTCTCATTGTTCTTCGAGAAGTCTGTTGCTATGTGATATCACAACTGCCCAGTTTTCTGTTGTTCTGTTGCTTCCATTGTCAGCTTCTCCACTTCGGTGATAGTGAACCTTATATTGTTTTTAGCCATGTAACCCTTAATTTGAGCCCATATGTGCTCAGGTGGATTAAGGTGACAATGGTAGGGAGGGAGTCTTATCACATGATGTCCATGTTTTCTTGCAAATTCATCTATTTCATGTAATGGTTCCGGTTTGTATGGTGTGATGATGTCCATTAATTCAGCTTTCTTAGTATCCTTGTTAATAACAATGTCCTTGTGTTTTGTTAGCACGTGCTTCTCTAGCCATTTAAGCATGTCTTTCTTCAACCATTGCATGGTGGGTGCCTTGTTTTATACCACAGAATGATAAGGGGCATTATCCATCACTATGGTGGAATCCGGAGGGATTTTTTGAAGTAAGAAGGTCTGGAACCATCCCTTGAAAGTTGCAGCATTCATTTCCTTGTGGTAGTCCCTGTTTTTTTTTCGAATGAAACATAAAGAAAGAGTTGGGGACGACTCCCTCCCTTTCCTATCGAGGTCTTCATTGTTGCTTTTTTAGAATGGTCAGTTCATCCTTTAGTTAAACAATGCCCAACATTTACCTAGTCTCATCCAGCCAGACACCGTTTTCATACATTTCATTTTTCACTGCTCTCAAGTAGCGACAGTACCAAGCAACAATATCTTGCCTTTCCATTATCAAAGAGTGATTTGAGAATTTATGAAACTGAAACCCCAGATCTTTCAAGCGTGCAAAGAGAGAGCTCACTGCCAGTGAATAAATTCATATCTTTCAGGCTACTGGCAAGCTTCTTTAATGTTGGGTATTCTGTTCTCTCAAAATGGGCGTAGACACGCCACCAAATAGCATCTTGCTGGAAGCAGTCTAGAGCAGTGACCCTTTTTATGTATTTTTGGGTTTTGCATGGGGTTTCTAATCTTTGGGATGTTTCAGCTGCTGCTTCTGTTTCCTCCTCCCAATCACCAAGAACTTGAACTTCCTTATCTTTTCCTATTCTCATCACAGCAGATCTGGAAATATTAAGGGCAGCTGCTGTTCTTTCCACTATTTTGTTGATATCAATTAAAGGTCCACCATTTTCTCTCTCCTGCTCGAATTAATCACGCAGGGAACACCATTTCATGAACTTGACCTCGTAGTGCCCATCTATGCCAATGTTTGCCTTTTTTTGAGGACTATGTATTGCAGGTCTTCCTTGTTTGCATGGTGTTTGAGACATTGTAAGACAATATTAGGTACAATTGCTGCAATAACCTGACTTTTACGCAGCGCTACTCTTAACTTATTGTATGCTATAGGCTATTTAATAATTGCTATACACTGTTATTCTCTCCAAGCATGCGACCAACTAACAACAAACAGTAAACAACATAATTAAAGGGAACACACATTAACACGCTAATGAGCAATATAGAAAACCACATGTTACAGTATAGTGTAACATGGCAATGTGTTACCCCTCCAAGTTCAGCTAGTAGGCAAAGGGAAAGGAGAGTGGTGGCACCATACTGGCTAGGGCAATAGAGAAGGAGAGGTTGCCATTGGAAACACACCCTTCCAAGAACTGTCAGAAGTCTCAGGTTGTTTAAATCGAACCATAGTGTCTGTCTCTCTACTAATCTACTTAATTGTAATGTCATATCAAACTTATTATAGATTCTAGTGATGCTTATTATAAACATCATCATCTTCTCTTTGCTCATTTTTCTTTTCTTCTTTCTTCTCACCTTCCTTGTCTTCTTTATGATAATTATATTTTTTATTTCTTTATTATTTCAGTCTTCTTTCTACTCTCTTCTTCTTTCTTATTTTTTTTATCATTTAAGTGTGCATTATTCATTTGGGTATATGCTTTCCTTCCTTTAGTTTTACTTTACTTTTAAACATTTTTCTTTGTTACCATAGGGAATTTAAAAATCCACTGCTCTGTTGTTTCCAGTTGCTATTTAATATCTCCTCTCCATCCTCATCTTCCTCGGTGGTTAAACTATCTGTCAACAAAGTTTGATAATCAGCTTCAACTTTTCTTTTCTGTCCTGTTTCAAATTCAGATTTTATGTTATGTACATCAATTCTGGGAGTGGCAACTTTAATATTTTCTTTATTATTCCCAAAATCAAATTTATTTCATGCATCATTTTTTGTGGTAATTGTGGTCTCCATTCTTCTTCTTCTTCTTCTTCTTCTTCTTCTTCTTCTTCTTCTTCTTCTTCTTCTTCTTCTTCTTCTTCTTCTTCTTCTTCTTCTTCTTCTTCTTCTTCTTCTTCTTCTTCTTTATTTTTAGCTGTTTGAATTTGAACGATCTCTATGATTTTATCTTTTGGATTGTCACTTAAGTATTTATCTCAGTCTGTATGCCTATTTCTTTTATCATTCTTTGCCATAAGTTTAGTTTACATTCTAAAACTGTTCATAAATTCCTTCTTAACTGACAAGGAGTATTCCTCTTTTTCAACTTTTTCTTAATTTCTTCTTTAATACAATTTTTATCCATAATCTGTACGAGATACAAGTCTTTTCCACATCAACTTGTAGGTCGGACAATCCTGCTTACCTCTACATGTTTTATTTCTTCTGTGACCTGGTATACATATCACTTGTTCCTTTTTAAAGTCGTTTTTTCACGATCATCTTCTCCATAGTGACCACACACAATTTTTTACCTTTGTTGTAAAATTTTGCCATGTGCCCAAAGTCATAACATTTGAGACATTTAGCTACTAAAATCAAATCTTTTGCTGTTAGTGACTGAAATACGATATACAACCTCTCTTTTTTTATAAAGATTATTCTCAATTCCAGTGTTACTTCAGCAACATGGATGAACTATTGCTCGACTCTGGGACCTGGGACCTGTTTTAAATCTAAATGTGAATCCATTTTCAAATTCTTCTTTACTTAACAATGTGTCAAAATTGGTTTATATATGTCCTCCTTCAATTCTTCTTTACTTCCCACAAGAATGTCATATAAATTATGATCAATGGATTCTTCTTCTTCTTGGTTGTTCTATTTTTAGATTCTTGTTCTTTAAATTGTGGTTGTTTATTATTTTATGCATATCCTCTGCCATTTCTGTTTCCATAATCCTTTTTTAATGCAGTTCTCGTATTTCTAATTTTTATCTTCTCCTCAGCTGGTTTAAGTTTTTGTGTTACTCCTTTCTGAATTGCTTTTGCATCTGTGTTCTTTGGAGGAGCAATACATTCCTTCATGGCTTAATCCAGGGTTACAATGAACTTAACATAATGGGGCATAATGAGAACTCAATTGGTGGTTGGTTTTTATTAATTCATGCCACTGCTTCACGCTGATTTGTTCTAATTACCAGTGACATCAAACATAACGTAACAAAAGCAAAAGTTTGACATTGCCAAACTCTTTAAGTTACATCATGTTGAGTTTAGTCACATAGAGTTGACCCTAAATAGCTCCACATTATGTCGTGTTAAGTCACATTACATTAAGTTTATTGCAATCCCAGCTTAATAATTGGTGTTACCACCTTGATTATCTGTAGATTGTATATACAAGCTTATTTCATTTAATAGTATAAAATAAAGCAAAATTTTACAGATTATGTACCTTAAGGTTAAACTGTGTTTTAAAACAATTATTGAAAGGTCTCATTGCCAGCTTTGATATTGATAATAAGCAATTGTTTCCAATCATATTTCTTTTAAAATGACTGTGAGAATGTGTTTTCCTGGAGATGAGAGCTATCTAGACTGATTTCTTCTCCTCCAAAAACCCTTACCAGTGACTTTATTCAAAATCCAATTAGTAGATTTTCAGAACTGGAATATATATATATAACTCATTTAATAATATAATAATATGCCTTTTTACACCTGTTAACATTTATACCACTACATGATCAAAAGAGGAGGCGTGCATTTATACAGATCATTAAAATATGACTCAATAATAAATAAATACATATAAAGTAACTTATTCATTCTACTACTACATGACTGAGTGCATGTTATGTGGCACATATATTACTACCATCATAGCTCAAGAATAGAAAACTTAAATAATTTAATTGGAAAGTTGTTAGCTGTTGAACAATTAACTTCTAGTTATAGGACTTGTGCAGCATTTTCTAAGAGTAAGCTTTTATTTTCTGTATTGCTAGATGACACTAATTTTGAACTTTCTAAGAGCACTCTCTCTTTGGAGATTTATTTTTATGTTTTCTAGCACTATTTATGATAAGAGGAAGTATTGTATTCCACCTAAAATTTTGATAGAATGAGGTCACCAGAAAGACATGTTTTGAGGTCCCTTGAATTATTTTTAAGGTGTGTGCGCATGATCTCTCCCTCCCTCTCTCTCTCTCTCTCCCCCCCCTCTCTCTCTCCCCCCCTCTCTCTCTCTCAAGGGAAAGTTGAATGATGAAAGACAAACTTTGTATTTAAGTTCAGCATTAAAGGTTTTATTAATTCTGATTTTCTCAACAATGGCTCTTAACAATTTTAATTAAAATCTATATGTTTGTCAACCCAACAATTTCATATTGGTATTTTACTGGAAATATACGTTTTGAAGTTCCTTGAATTAAAAAAGAAGTTTTGAAAATTCTCTCTCTCTCTCCCTTCCTCCCACTTGGGAGCTAAATTTGATAGAACAAAGACAGAGTTTTGAATTTTGAAATTCCACTGAAAGACTTTTACAGTGAATTCCCAGAACCTCCACAAGAGGGCTACAACATCAACAAGATTCAGCATTTTGAACATAGGTTGAAAATAAAGACAATTGATATCTGAAACGTGTCCCTAGTTATTAGTGTAAGTGGCATATAATGGTCACTAAGCGACTCAAATCCTTCCCAAGATATTATTTCTGTTTAGATAGCATATTAAATACCCAGAAAAAATGGCTTGGATAAATTTTTAATTTAAAAAAAAGTAGTACAAGCACTTGAAATAGATGGAGAAATAATACCTGAAATACAATACACCAATCTTTTAGGAGTAATAGTAGACCTACAAACTGGAAGCCCGTATATGTAATGAGACAAGTGAAAAAAGCTGTTTATAATTAAACACTTAAGTACTACTGTACTTTCACGTAATCACATGTAAAATATGGAATTATTGTGGGAAAACATAATAACAGAAATAAAAATATAAAAAGGGGGGGTTGAAGAAAAAAGGAAGTAGCCATTAGAATAATGGGAAAAACAAATGTTAGACAGTCATACAATGGTTGTTAGTACTATTTATGTGTAATTATATATGTGAGATCATAAAAGGTATTCTACAAAAAAGGAGGGGTCCAAAAATTGTTGTATACACATGTATAATTTAAGAAACAATTATGACTAAACAGCCATTATGTAAAAACATGGGAAATAAAATCTTTTATTTTAAATTTCGTGTACATTTAAACACCTATTCATCATGTTTTGCTATAATGGCAACCTCTGAATTGGGGAAGAGGAAAGATAAATAAATATTTTGATGATTATTATTAACTCATTTAAAAATATGAAAGTAATTAATAAAACAGTACTCTTTATAAAAGCAATAAAAACAAATAGTCCTATTAAGTAGCAAATGCATTTTATAGCCTGGACGAATTTAAGTGTGAAGCAGTGTTATACTAGATAATTATTTAAACAGGGTGTTTCAGAATTTGAGCAATTAACTTTAAGGGATTATAGAGGTGTATTGGGAGAACAATTGGAGATAGGACACTTACAGTTCAAGAGCACATGATTTTGTGCAATAAACCAAACTAAATTTAAACCAGATGCCATTGATACCACCTCAATGGTATATTAAAGTGTTTACTGCACTGCTAAGAAGTGTGACTCAATGGTAAAGTAGGGAATTCTCAAGCCAGCAACACCAAATTCCACGTTCAAGCCCTGCCGAAAGTTTCTCTTTTTTTTCTCTCTTTCTTTCTTCAAATTGTTGATTATGGAGGATGTTTGTTATTACTGCTTCAGTTAAATGTAATCAAGCAAATCAAACAAATTAATTTTGAGCATGATGTACAACGTAAGATACTGTAGTGTTCTAAATATACACATGTTATGTAATCAGAATGCTTTACTATGGGGCTTTAAAAATGGCATTACCATGACCTGGGACTAATATACTATTGTGCTTATGAATAATTGAAAGAATGCGCTGTTAGCTCTGGAAAAGAAATAACTAGTATACAAGGCAAATCGCAGACACATTCTTGCTTAAGCTTTATTATTTATTCATTTCCAGGAACTGTGGAAAAATGTATTTCTTCTCCAGATAAATGGAAACAGCTAACAGTGAGCATTCCCATTTGTGAACTCTGATTTTCTGAAATACATACATATTGTCCCTTTGGGAAGTGTTAGTGAATCACAAGATAGCATTTCTATACATTTGTAGAAAGTCAAATATACTTATGAAAGCACCTGTTGTTACTCGCACGGATAGCTCACTCGGTAACATTGTTGACAATAGTAAAATAGTGCTGTGTTCGATTCTCTCTGTAAAATAACTTTTGTTTTTCTTCTTGAGTTTAAGATGAGAGGTGCATGCATATGCAAATAGCAATGGTAATTTTAATTTATGAATAATCCAGAAGAAAAAATATTTAGCTTTAGTGTAATAAAATCATTTCTAAAGGGTGTTTATTATACTGTTTAAATCTAATGCGTAGGAACACGTGCAGTATTCTTGTTTGCACAGAGCAGCTGCAATACCTAAGTGCATGCATGAATCTGAAGGTCACTATGGCTGACAGTCTCGCTGTGTCATTTGAGTTATGTTGATCATACTCAGTGGAATAATGGCTAATGATTACAGTTTTGAAGAGGTAGCAGATATGCATTTTGTTTACGGGGAAGCTAAAGGAAACACACATGAAGTTGTGCAGCTTTACAGAGGAATATATCCTAACAGACTCATTCACACCCCTCAGCTTTTCAGTCTGTTTACCAACATTTAAGAGAACCTGGATCCCTGGAGATGCATTGACCAATCTGGTATTTGAGGAAGATGAGCTCAGGGTTTCAGGAGACCCCTTCAGCTAGTATACATGCTATTGCATGTAGGGCACACATCATTCGAGTGTATGGTGGGTGGTGCAGGAAGACAGACTCCATCCATTCCATCTTTGGAAGATAAAAGTCCTTGATATCAGCAGACTTTGGCTGATGAATGCAGTTGTGTAACTGGGTCTCTGAACAGCACGTCAAACAGACTGATTTCTTTTTCGGAGTGCTCTTCACTGATGAGTGCTGTTTTACAAGAGAAATATCCATGATAATCCTCATGCCATTTGCAGAGAAGCAGTCAGGACATGTTTGGCGTTAACATTTGGGTTGGCATAATTTCCATTTACCTTGTTGATCCATACCTTCTTCCACCTCGGCTAAATGGACATGTGTATTGCCAGTTCTTGATTCATGCTTTACCTGGGTTTCTGAAGGACGTTCCTCTTGTACTCCAGTGCCATATGTGGTTCCAGCATGACGGAGCTCCCACCCATTTTGACAGGGACATTAGAAACCATCTAAATAATACATTCCCAGGATGAGGATTGGTGGTGGCGGTCGTTGTTCTTGGCTGCCACATTCCCCTGATCTCACACCTCCAGATTATTTCTTATGGAGTCACATTAAGAGCCTTGTACACAATACCCCATTAAACTCAGAAGAGGAACTGCTCACAAGGATAATAGTTGCCTGTGATGTAATCCATGATACTCCAGGCATCTTCAAGAAAGTATGAGATGCATTTCTTCATCATTGCAATCTATGTTTGGAAGTTGAAGGAGGTCACTTTCAACAGTTCCTTTGAACTGCTTTTTGCACGAAAGCATGAATAACATGTTTAGTTTCCATTACTTATTCTTATAATGTTTCCTATACTCCCAGGATAAATAGCAGCTTTATTTTCCTTTATCTTCCTTGGTTCATATCATTTTTCTCCAGTCTAAGAAAAATAAGAAGTTAAATTTTCCTTCATCTTCCTGAATTTCTGCAACTTTCCTCTGAACCAAGGTGTGAACAAACAATTTTCCTCCTAATTCTTCATCATTTTCCAGTTTCTTCCAGTCCGAGTATAAATGAGAGCTTTTATTTTCCTTTATCTTCTGTGATTTCTACAACATTTCTCCACTATGAGGTGAGAATAAACAGTTTTTCTGCCTAATTTGTCCTTATCATTTTCCAGTTCTCTTCACTCCAAGGATAAATAAGAACATTAATTTCTCATGATCTTCCTGGATTGTAATATGCTTCCTTTTCCTCCAGTCTGAGGTTTGAATACACTACCTTGTATATATTTATGTGAAACTATTGTACAAATGCAAACACAAATCCAAACATTTATTCTTGATTCAGAGATTCACAATCATGATACAAGAGATAAAGTTACATATAACTTCTATTGATAGCAAATTATTTGAAAATAGTTCTTACTAATTCACTATTGCAATAAAATACCACCTGAAATTAAATATGCAACTTCCCACCCCCAAACCTTCAAGAAATATTTACAAGACTTCATAATGAAGTACTGCTGCTTTTTAGTTGATGCATATTTGCCTTCATAGTTCCAATAGGCTGCATGTGTATATTTTCATTTTAATATATGTACATGTTTTCTCATGATGAATATTATTTTTATCACAGCGGTCAACTGTAATACCTATGATTATAAATAATTGTACTCAGTTTTTGGGTAGTTATGTATGCAAGATTATGATTTTGCTTTTTCTCACTATTTTGACATGTCCCACAACATTTACATGTTGTTATTGATTAATTGAATTGAACTTTGGACACAAGGACAGCATATTTTGTAATTTGAGTTTGAAAAACACATTGAGAATCTAATTACTTCAAAGCATAACATCATTATTCCATGTTTCTATTAATTTTTAATAGCATGCTTTATCATTTAAAGTGTGTAACTGTTTCAGTGAACACACATATGCATGCAGACCACATAACAGGTACTGGACTATTGAAAAAGCTTCTACCAGGTTGCAAAAGTTTAATTTCAAGAAGTAGTGGAGCACAAGCAGATGTCCATGTTGAAGATGGAGAGAATGTGGAGTTTGGAAGACACAAGTTGGAAGTTAGAGCAACACCTGGACATACATGTGGTAAAAACTAAATTATTCTCCATGTTTGTATGCATATGACTATGACTGCTACAGCTTTCGAGTCCCTCATTATTGCAGTTTGAGTGAAGTAAAATTAAAAAAAAAACACGTTACCATAGTAATAACCACATGCCATGTCATATATGTATGTTGCTTTTCCTTAAAGAGCTAAATGTCTTTTAAGTAAAACAATAAGTGCGGGATAAGCTCATTATATTTTGGTAAAAATATTATCACAAATTACAGAATGGGTTTTAAACTTGGAGCTAAAGCACTATCAAGCACTAAATAATAAAATACTTTAAAAGAATTTCTGTGGCATATGTAAATTTTTAACATTTATATTTGTCTTTTTCAGGATAGAAATGATCATTTTCAAGAGCTTTCTGATGTTTAAATTTCTTAATCCTTTCATTTTTGTAATTATAAAAACAATTTTTTAAATGTGTGTTCATAGTTTGTATACTTTATCATTTTTTATTTAGAGGTACTATCTTTCAAGAAAATTTATTCACAGTTTTCGTCGGTCAGTATCATTCAGGCATTCCGTGAGTAGGGTAGATGTATACTGTCATGGTCACCATTTTAACCTGTAACTCACTTTGAAGATTTCTATGGCTATGATGAAATATGGGCTAAATATCAAAAAACAATTTGCAATTCTCTTGCAGCTGAGCTATTAACTACCATGCCGGTAGTTTTAATATAACCAATACCTATGTTGTTTAATAACCCACACACTAACATGTGCTGTCGCAGCTCAGTGATAAACCACATGCTGTTTCAAGCAAGCCTAGGATTCATGGTTCGAACCCCAGCATATGGTCATACTTTTTATTCTCACTTTTTCACTTTGTAAGACATAGTAATGAACCAACTTACAGTTCTCTTGCAGCTAAGCTATTACTACAGATTTCAAAGAGAATGCGAGGAGGCTGAATGATAATTTTAAGGGAGTCAAACTCTAAATGCTGTATACAATCCATCTTATCATAATAGTAAGCTAATACATAAAATAACAAGAAACTAATAAATTCCCATCTTGAGAAAAACAAACTTACAGCTGCAAATATAATTATGTATAATTCATTGGAGTATAATGTATAAAACTGAAAAGGTATATTTTGTGTAACCACTAGTTACAATATAGTTGCTCCATTTATTAGAAATAACAAAAAGAAGATGATAACCAAGGATAATGCTGCTTAAAAAGCAAACTAAACAACTGCTATTTCATAACTGAAGCCACGTCATATATTAAGAAATAAATTAATTTCTGAAACATTTCAGATTTATAGAAAATATATTTCTCTTGGAACAAGCAACTTGTCAAAACAACGAATGGAAAAGAAAAATTAAATCTTATGTTTTAAAACCTGGTATAATCACCCCAGCTACAATTACATTGTTTATTCTTTTGTGCATATTTGCAACCAGTGCAGAACACAGGTTTGGGTTCTGCTGATAATGTGGCCATAGCTCCATCACATGAGCAACCAGATTCATTTGTACCATGTCTGGTCGATGTTCTTCCCATTCCTTTACCATGAAGGCCCATACATGTTTAATGGGCTTCAGATCAGGAGATCTTGGAGGCCAGTCCATGCAGATTATTTCTTGATGCCTCGTTAGCCATACCTGGGTGATTTTTGCAGTATGCACACCACTATAGTCATGCATAAATACATATTCTTCTTGTTCTGGGAACCTAGCGTGAAGGGATGGCAGCAAAATGTTTTAGAGAATATCTACATAGACCTCACTTGTCATTATTTCTGGTATTTGAATTAACTCCCCTGGACCTGAAGCTGTCATATAGGCCCAGAAATGTGTTTCAATTCTTCCTGAATGTTCTGCTTGAACAATGTGCTGAGGCACGTATGTAGTTCCCCGTGGTCTATACAGACATAGACACAGACCCTTGCTGGTCGGATCAAAATATCTTCTTGTCACTCCAGATTACCAGGTCCCAGTAAGCCTGAGGAACGTCAATATTACACTGTGCCCATTTTAACCTTCTTGCCTTGTGTGCCTCAGTGCGAAGGAGCTTAGTAGCAGGATGATGCGATGCATTATGGCATCTTTTAATCGTTTCCGTATGGGTTCATATGAGCATACTCGACTGTTTTGTCCAGAAAGATAGAATTGTGTCTTAAAGGTTGGTTTCTCACATCTTCTACCAGAGCTTTGTCTTGAGCAAGTGTTGTTGCACAAAGCCTGCCTGAATGCCTGCGTGATTTGGTTCCATTCAACTTCTTCCTCGTGATGCCGGTCTAGCCATTGTTTCACTGATCTTCGGTCACAACCCAATTTTCTGGTGATTTGCGAGAAATTTTCACCATGAGTAGCACAACTACAATTTCACCCCTTTTAGCTGCATCAGCTCCAGACAACCTCGTGGACGTGGCATGCTGCTTTACTGTGTTGGAGCCTTAGTGAAAATGTTCGAATGCAGTGCATAAAGAACTCTTAGCAACATTTTGCACATGTGCAAGAAATACAAGGTGAAAAAGTTGGAATAAAAAGTATGACATATGCTGGGGTTTGAACCGTGAATCTTCGGCACACTTGAAACAGCATGCATTATACTACTGAACTACGACAGCAGATGTTAGTGTGCGAGTTATATACAACATAGACATTGGTTCCATTAAAATCATCATTCCACATGTTTTCTGTTTTCTTGTGTATTCTCCAATGCTATGTAGTTAATAGGTCAGCTGCAAGAGAATTGCAACTTGTTTTGTGAAATTTAGTCCATATTTCATCATACTGGGTTAATATAGCCAAAGAAATCTTCGAAGTTAGCGACAGGTTAAAATGGTGACAATGACAGTGTACATCTACGACCACGGCCAATTTAGTTTTCATACCCCTACTCATAGAACGCCTGAATGATACTGACCCGCAAGAAGTGTACATAAACTTTCTTGAAAGCAGTACTCTACATATTGCTGTATAAATTAAGTGGTTAAAAATTGGAAAGTTTGTTGATTGGGTTTCATTTTACTTTTATATAAACTTATATGGCCGTATCTATAAATTTAGAATCTTTAAGTGTCATTTATATGTTTTGTGAAAACTAGAAAAAATTATCATTGTGTATCTATACCTTGTTTTAAAGATGTAAGCTTTAGTAACTTGTATTTCATAACTGGCACATGAAAAAATCAGCAAGGAAAGATGTAAGTGGTGCACCTATACCTAAGACAGAATGTTAGCTGACAGGATTTTTTATTAATGCTGAAAGAGTTTAATTAAGAACAAATTTGTGATTCTAGTATTTAATTTAATTGTATACAATATAACCGTTTTTTAAAACGGAAGTTTTCTCTTGTATAGTAGGTAACAAAGTTACATCAAAAGAAACAAGGTAACCATTAATAGATAATACTGTGTTGCTGAAATTTTCTACTAAACCTAAAAAATATTTTAACCCTTCCCACATGGAATTATTTAGGCCATAATTTATGGATTTCTAAGCCTGCTAAAGATTTTTAAAATATATTATTATTCTTAAACTCATTCATGTATAAAAGTAATACTATTTTATAAATATTTAAAACAATACTTGAAATTATGGTAATTTGTGTCTGTTCCTTGAAAAATGCAGATTAGTTTGGAGCATAAATAGCCTATTTACAATTCCTATATACATATATACACTTCTTCACCCAAGTTTAGCACTTTGTTGACTGGTATGCTTTGAAACACTTATCTGGATGAAAATATGGTTTGTTGATACATGTTTCGCAGCAGTATACTGTTTCTTTTCTAATGCTCTTTTCCTGGCATGCCTAACACCTTCCACCATGCTTTTCAACACGGTCCATAAAATGCTGATTCTCGAGTCTTTGTTTTGGTGGTCCACAAAATGGTCTGCCATAGCTTCTGCTGGATAGTGAAACCCCCCTTTTATAAATCATTCTCTCCTCAACTTAAGTTTCCACAAGACTTTGACAAAACCTTTTGTGTGACATGGGAACTTAGGAATTTTGTTGTTGTATTATGCAGTATAAAATATGAATTTATAACTGAAACCTCAAGACACCAAAAGAAGACCTTGCGGCTCCAATTCCTGGATCTTTTCAGGAACTGATAAGTGAAAATCAGATGATCACTTCAGTCCACCACACCCATGTTTGGTACAGTCCAGAACTACTTTTGGTTTCAAAACATCAGGAGTATTTGGAATTCTTGTAGGTGTGTATGACATACCTGTTTTACTGCCACTGTTATATGTGGAAAGCATGAAAACATTTGCTTATCCCTCCAAGCCAGTACTAACACATCCCTCCTGAAAGACAGCATGTGGCCCGTTTTCAATTTTTGCATTGTTTTCTTTTTCATCTGTGGTGGCATGTTTATTCTAGATGGTAGGACAGTACCAGTTGTTGTAAAATTAATTTTAAGCAGTCCTTCTGTGAGCTGAGGAGAGGTATAATACTATCCATGTAAATATGATGTCCAGATAGGGGTTTGGATTTCTCTTTGATGAGCGAAGAACTCAATTCTTTCACAAGTGTTGTTTTAGAAAGAGCTAAATTATCAGATGACTGTGTTTTACCTGTATAGGGTTTGAAACTGTAAATATAACCATTAGCAATGTCAGCAAGAACAAACATTTTTATTTCAAGGGTTTCATTGAATTATAGCACTTCAAGGAAACACGACCCTTGAAATTGCTATTGTATGGTTTGGATTATAATGAAGAAAGAATTTTCTTTTCACATGTTCTATGATGGGCTGTATAAGAAAAATTCTTGGCTTGGGTCCTGGAGCGTCACTGTGGTTAAAATGAAGATTATAAAATAATAGCATGAACTCTTCTTTTAGAAAAAACATTGGAGAAAAATGGCATTATATTTATTCAGGATTTTGTAAAGTAGTCCGAAATATCAGGGAGAGATTAAGTCCCATGTTCAAAATTACCTCAAGAAGAGCCTTTAGTCTGCTGTAGGATGGGACCAGTTGAAAGGCAAGATCTTTTTCTAGGGGGAGTATTTTTCATTTTTTTGACATCTTCATACAAAGCTGTTTCTTCTTGAATAAAAGAAGCGCATTCATCATCAAAGGAAAGTGAAAAGTACTGTTTTGGGGTGGTTTCACTATCAAAGGGGGAAGCTAAAACAGATTTCTGAGCCACATTATAAGTAGGAACATATTTTGATGGACCAGGGCTCATGCCACTTATGTCCTTCTACACAAGATTATTGAGATTCCTAACCAGCAAAACTTCATTCTCACTGTCACTATGTTCACTCAAATCAGTTGAGTCATTGTTGCAGTCACCCAGCTGTAGAATGTTCTCATCTTCAATTTCGTCTTCTGAGCCAAAGGGCTCAAAACTTGAAGAGTTGTCACTCTATTCCTTGAAAATAGACAACAATTTCAGAAATTAATTTTGAAGATTGAGAAGCTAGTAACAGTGATGTGTCATAATTTAAAATAAAGAGAGTTGGAGGTTGTTACACTACATCACTAAAAGGTTCTTTCTTTGAACGTGTTTCGGGAGAACAGTTTGCTCCCATCGTCAGCATGTTTCCAACTGATTTTGCCGGTTATTGTCTGGGGAATGTGTGTGGTTAGTGGTGTTCTCTGGTGCTGGGTTCAGCAATGTTTGAGCCCCAGCACTCATAAGGTGCACACTGAGAACATCAACAATGTGCCATATTATGGTACACATAGCATATTATAATCTGCTTTATTGGGTACTGCTGTTATGGTACTTAAAATGCCACAATTTGCTTATTATGACAACATTTTTGTTTATGAAGTTCAATAACAAATCTTAGATGATGATGTGACTATATGTCAATCAATTGCTTACTCTTCTTCTTCTGGTATTATTATCTTTAAACACAATTATTGTAGCCCTGGATATAATATGTTCTCACTTACTGTTGTGGCTACCAGCATAAATTTAAGCAATCGTGTAAAAATGATTTGCAAACAATTGGCAGTGAAATTGAAAGAAACGTGTGTCAGCTAAGAGTTTAAAAAATTTGATATTAAAAGGTTAAAGATTTCCTTATGACTGGCATTTTGTGAAATAATTGTAACTTTACTGATTAATTTTTCAAAAAGTAATTTGTAGCAATGAAATATTTATGTGACTAATTTCTTCCAACCACTTTTTCTGTACTTTTCCCATCATAGATTTTGAGATCATCTGCAAAAAGCAATTCCAAGTAACTGGACATTGCCTACATTTTGTAATTCTATTAAAAATATCATCTATAAATAGATTAAATAATATCATGCTCAGTTTACATCCTTACCTCTAACCCAAGTTGTGTCCCCACCTAATCCCAAGTTCTGTTTCTTTCACATTTGACACAGTACTTGATTCTTCTATATAATTTATGAAGCCCTTAAATAAATTCACTGCTGACTCCCTTGCACCTCAATTTGTATTCTAGTGCATCCGTACTTATAATGTTGACAGCCTATTTAAAATTTTTAAAAACAGTATATATAACCTACCCGTTTTATTTCTCAGGCATTTTTTATTATGTTATGTATTGTTGTTCTTCCTTTTCTGAAATCCTGATCATTTACCTTCCATTTCAGTCTATTCATTCAATCTTCCTGTTAATATATAAAATGTAACATTTATATTTTACTTAAGATAGATAACAGACTAATTTCGCAATTATTATTCCAATTATTTGTCTCTTGTTTCCCTTTACATAAAGGTGCAGTTGTTCTCACTATCTCTCTGGTATTATCTCCTCTTCTTTTAACCTTATTTAATGACTCCATTAATAACCTCAGATTTTCTACCATTTTCCTACATATCTTCCAAAACACTCCCAGAAAATTCCTCTATCCCTGAAGCCTCTTTATTTAAACATTTTGTTTTGCTTTCTGGTACTATCCAAAGTGAATTCACAACTCAGAACTGTTCCTCCAGGTATCAAATTTCTGAAATAATATTCTCCTTCCATTATGTTATCTTATTTCGTATTCCCTTTTACCTTCAGATATCTTTAACAATTGACTGTATGAATGAATTTTAGAAGGATAAATGAGTGAATAAACTGCCCTTCTGATCTTCTGCAAATAATTATAGCTGCTAATTGATGTGATGAGTTTTTAAAATAGGGTCTGGGAATCTAACAGAAAAAAAAATTGTTTAAATTTCTTAGGTTGTGTAACTTATGTTTGCCATGAGCAAGGAGTTGCATTTACTGGTGATACGTTGTTGATAAGAGGTTGTGGAAGAACTGATTTCCAGGAAGGGGATTCAAGAACACTATATGCATCTGTACATGAGCGAATTTTTACTCTTCCTGAAAATTTTCGTCTGTATCCTGCACATGATTATAAAGGTAAATAATTCAAATAAAGTTCTTTGTTAGAGTATGTGCATGTGTGTTTGATGTTAATACCATGGTCATAAAGCAGTTTTACTTCATGTCTTTATAAGACTACTTTGGTCCAGTATGTCATTTGTCCAATATTGAAAAGTAAAATATTGGTGGTTTGCTTTACAAGAGCAACCGCAAAATCTCTGAAATCAGTTATCATAGTGTATTACAATTATCCACCTCATTACAGGTTGTAAAATGTTTCTGATAGCTGAGGTAGATTCTGTGGATGTGATAATTTCAAAATGATAATTAATGTATTTGTTTATTAATGTGATTAATGTTAATTTGTTGTTATTGTTAATTGTACCCTTTATGTTGTCACTAGCTATTGTGTTAGCACAGTATTGGGAAAGTTTCATTTGAATTAAGTATGTATTGTTTTAAACTTTGTGAACATGGCTGTCATTAATGCATAAGCAATATGCAAAAGATTTGCATATGTTTTGTTTAAACATATCCTGAGAATCAAAATTTAACATAGGCAACCTAACAAATTGTACATAGATACAGAACATTTTCTTCATCATTCTTCTTGAGATAGCATTGGAGGAAGATGCAGTACTACATGTTGGGAGAAATTCCGACACATAAGAAGAATGAATCATGGCATAAAGTGAAATGCTAACACATTAACATACTAATAAACATTATAAAGTCATTATATTAAACTACAGGGCATTGATATATATAAACCGAATTCATGAAGTGTCTAATAAAAGTTAGTTAAGTTCAAAACTTTGTGGAAAATTATTACTCTCCTGTTATCGCACCCTCTAGAATCTCATCACTGAAATACATAAACTGTGCCTGAATTAAAAAACTGCCACACACAGCACTTATATATGTGGGGCCAGAATAAGGAGAGCAAAAGAAAAGCTAAAATGTCAAGAAAAGAAAGGAAAAAAAAAATAAGTGAAGCAAAGAAAGATAATTAAGACCAGAATAAGCAGAGCAAAAGAAAATAAAGAAGACAAAGGCCAGAATAAGGAGGTTAAAAGAAAAACTTAAATTCAAGAGAAGAAGAAAGAAATGAAGTAAAAACTAAAGAAGAGGAAACCATCAGAGATGAGCATAAGAAGAAAAGTAACAAAGAAAGAAGTAAGAACATTTCAGTAGCTGCATAAAATGCTTTTACAAAGTAAAAAGCAGTTAGAGGTAATAAAAATGAAAGAGTAGAATTATCTGAAGTAGTAGAAGGTGAAGAAGATAGACAAGGAGAAAATGTAGTAAGGGAAACAATGCAAATAGGTGGTGACAAGGGAGGAACAATCTATATTAGGAATGCTAAAGCAAATGCAGCAGTAATTAATGATGTTAAAGTAGGAATAGCTTAGAAAGCAAGATGTTAGGAAGTAGTGAAAGTCTAAGAAATGAAATGGGAGAAAATAGGAATAGCTTAAAAAATGAAATAAGAGAAAATAGGAATACCTTAGAAAATGAAATAGGAGAAAACAAGAGTAGCTTAGAAAGTGAATTGAGAGAAATTGCATCAATCTTTGTTGCAGATTGTAGCTAGTCTAGAAAATAAATTGGCAGAAAATAGTGAAAGTGCAAGGGATAAAATGAAAACCCAGCAAAGCAGAAAGAGAAAGTAGGAGAAATTAAAATTACATTAATTAGAGATATAGAAAATTGAATTTGAATTTCAAAAGTGGCTTTGAATTAAAACAGAAAGAGAAAGTAGAAGAAATTAAAGATACATTAAGTAGACATATAGATCATATTAGAAAATTGAATTTGAATTTCAAAAGTGGTTTTGAATTAAAACAGAAAGAGAAGTTAGGATAAATTAAAGATACATTAAGTAGACATATAGATCATATTAGAAAATTGAATTTGAATTTCAAAAGTGGTTTTGAATTGAAACAGAAATAGAAGTTAGGATAAATTAAAAGATATATTAAGTAGACATATAGATCATATTAGAAAATTGAATTTGAATTTCAAAAGTGGTTTTGAATTAAAACAAAGAGAAAGTAGAAGAAATTAAAGATACATCAAGTAGAGATGTAAATCACATTAGAAAAGAGTTTACAACCATAGGTACAAACATGAATGAAATTTTAAATAGCTTAAAAGGGAGCACATAAAAAGAGATTATGTCATCTGAGATAAATGTACTAGTGACTGAAATGCAAACACAACACAAAATAATAGAGAAAGTAAATGAAGTTCATAATAAAATGAGAGATGAAATAAACAGTAAGCTAAAGACAGTGCATGAAAACTTCGAAAAGGAAAAGGAGAACATAAGTTAAACCAAGTTGTAATTGCATTACATTCACAAAATGAATGTAATGTAGGAACAACTAGAATGATTCTAATCGTAATGTACAATGTTCAAATAATTCATTTTGGGGTAGAGATATAAGCAGAAATGAACCACACCCTTCCAAAATATGTACAATAACATGACAACAGAATGGAAAACCCACACAAACACATGCAATTGCTATATGACACGTGCTATACAAACAGCATACAACATGAAGTTAAACTACCAACATTTGATGGAGACAAGGGAGACAACCCATAATTGTTCATCAAAGGAATCGAAGACTACTTAAAATTGAAGAAAATAAAAAATGAGCTACGAATGATGATCATGAAAAAGAGTTTGAAAAACAGCTTTAGATTGGTTGCAACTAATATTGCCTGGAGAGGAATAATAGTTGAAATTTATTTTTAGCACGTTACTGGGGTCCTGTAAAACAAAATCAGGTTAGGATTGAGCTTGCGAATGAAATATGAACCTACACAAGGGATTTCAATGGTAGGCTATTTCTTAAAGATCGCGAATAAATGCAAACTGCTTTAACCCCAAGTATCAGAACTCATGTCAGGAACTCATTACAATACTGACCAGACATTTCCCGACATAATTCACACAAGTTTAATTGTAGCAAAACCAATAGACTTCACCAACATAATTGAACATTTAACAGCTTTTGAGACTCAAAACACAAGACAAGAAGTTACAAGGAAAAGAAATGAACAAAATACTGATACACAACATAAAGGAAACAACAATGAGAGATGGAACACTAACATGAATACTTACAAAATCATGCAAGGGAAGAGGCACAGCAAGTTTCATTCCAAGAAAACCACAACCCAATCCAAAGGACACATCAGTGCAATAATAACAACACTACTCAAAATGCAAAACGATACACGAATGAACAAGGCAGGCATAACCAAATTAACTACGTAAGCTTTTGGGCAGCAGATGGGAGTTTCTGATAGCCACGGATTCATAGATTCATAAATAGACAATTACAGAGAAACAAGTCAAAGCAAGACAAGGGGAAATGCTAACAATACTGGTTTGGAAACATATTGTGACTCTGTCCAGTTTTTCAACTGTCACCTCTCTAAGTTCTCACTGTCACTGCTCTAAGTTCTTATCTAGTTCACTTTGTTCGCACTAACACCTCACTAAAGTGAACTAGTTCAATTCTCCATCCCTTTGTGACATAGCCTTTTCATGCTGGACTGTTCGCTTCACTCGGGAGTTGAACACAAGACCTCCACAATCCATCACTCTGTAGTAGCACTCGCTGCATGTTACAACAGCCATCATCAACTCGCTCAGAGACAAACGCTCATTATATAGTCAGTGGAATCTTTTCACAAGTTTCTCAAACATTCTAGAACTATTTTGACACACTTTCTGGAGGAGCAGGGAAATAAAGCTTCCAGAAGGTTCTAGTTATCCGCCAATAGCACACCTGGTGTTCACGCTGTGAGTGGCAATTATCATTGTTTACTCCGACCACTTGGCATCCACCTCCCGATAACGACAAGAATGTTCCCTCCTCAGAGCTGATCATCCCAAGCAGTTCTGCAGTATGGGGCAAGTGCATCAAGATGAACTACCATCAGCTTTTCTTAAGGTTGATGCTGAATGTGGTATACCACATCGACTCCCGAGTGAAGTGAACCGTCTGGCATGATGGGAAGAAGAATTGAACTAGTTCACCTTGGTGAAGTGTTAGTGTGAACAAAGTGAACTCCCAGTGAAGTTGAACTAGATAAGAAAGAACTTAGAACAGTGACAGTGAGAACTGAAAAACATGACAGTTGAAAAACTGGACAAAGTCACACTTGAGCTCACACCACACAATACTACTAAACCCACAAAATCAGCAGGAAAACTGTTAAGAAATCAATTTTAAGTTTGAAGGTTGGTCTTATGGCAAATCAGAAACAAAGAAGTCCCTAAAATTCAGTAACAAAATATGAGGAACAGTGTAATGAAAAAAAAGCTAAAGACATGATAAATCCTCCCATAATAAATGTAAAAATATACAGTAAGGAATACTATGCTGTGGTAGACATAGGTGCAATCACTTTTGTATGCAGCGAATATTTGTTCCAAGAGGTTATGTTGAAGGAAAAAGCAGAATTTCTACCAGTCTTCAGGGTATATTGCAGCACTGTAATTGGAAAGAAGAAAGAATGCATAAAGTTCCAGGTAATATTAAAAATACTAATAGATAATTGGTAATTTGATTTCATAGCATTGGTTGTACATAGATTATTTACCCACTTAATCATAGGATATTACTTATTGTATCATTGGCAGACCATTTTGAATTTTGAGATGCATGAAATGATAATAAATGATGCTTCGACAAAGATAGTAATATGATTTATTGAAGACAATGATGATGAAAATAGTAGCTTTGACAAGATGAATATGGATGAAAGATTCTTTATTGAAAGTATTACAGTGCATGTGGATGTAAGTAAGTAGATAGATACTTTATTTGTACATTTTTTTATCCATAGTGCTTGCTGGACCCAAGCAGAGCAGATCCTGAGGAACTCGGTAAACATAAAATCCTCTGCTTGGTGGTTAACACTTTCATTTTGGTAGGGGGGGGTGATAGAGAGTGAAATTAGTTTTTTTCTTAAATAAAAGTAAAAAAAAAAATCATGAAAGAAAATTTATGTGTATTTGCAAGTGGAAGACTAGTTAGCACATTTAATTTTGTATTACAAACACTTTTATAGAGTAATACATAAAAAGTGAGGCTAGTGACATTGAAGCAACACTGTATTATATCTTCAGCTTCTGTAATTGATAGATTGCAAAACATGTCCTTTTGAATTGTATTTAAAAAGATAAGTAAAGAATGTCACAAAATATTTATTATAATATTAGAAATTCTATACTGTTTTCTGGGGTATTCAAATTTTTTGCTAATTTTCATGTTCTGTAGTAATAGCGGTTAAGCTACATTTTCATTATAACAATGTTTTGTTCTTTTTAGAAATTTAATTATTTTCAATTGTTATTAATTACAAGCAATGTAAGTGCATGCATAATATTTTTTTCTTGTCATGTAAAAATAGAACAATGTTAGAAATGTGGTTTTGTAAGTTTTCTGTCAATTTGTATAAGAATTGGCATGGCATACCATGTCAACTTATGTATGCTTTGACTTCTGTATGCACTGGAGCATGGGAGTAACTTTGGACCCGGCTTTAGGATGGGGAGACAAAGTAAGTGAAACAATATAAAATACATTTAAAATGGTTTTCAGTCATTTTTCAGGTAAATAAAACATAAATTGCTTTAAAAATTAATAACAACAATAGTAATGCAATAACATGTTAAACATGTTTAGTTCAGTTATCAAATAAATGCATTTCCTCATTTCTGTCAAAGAAAATAATCCAAAAATTGCAATGTGTGAGATAGATACTAGATAAGGATTATGGAATAAAGCAAAGTTAAGGATGATTGACAACATTGAAAAGCAGGAAATATGGAGTAGTCTAGGGCAGAAGAATACTTTGAAATATTATAGAAAGTATAAGAGAGCATGGGGATGGGAAAAATATGTGGATCTTTGCAATAAAAGGATTTGCATGGGGCAGAGCAGGAATAATGTGGTTAAGTGAGCTAAAAGTGACAAATGAAATGTGTTCATTATATATAAAAAGTATATTTAGATAGAAGCAGGATCCATTATACACAACTACCAGTATGTTAGTTGTATAGGATGCACTAAATATCAAGCTCTCCAACTTTTGGAATATATTGTAAAATTAATGTAATGTAAATATGTAGAAATAAGTAATTTATTCATTCATTTCTGACAATTAGCACACCTAATAAACAAATACAGTGTATATCAGTTGCATGACATTGTTTAGATTTGTTTTAATAGCTAGTCTACAAATTGTTCGTATAAAACTTCCTTTTACTCACCATAAATATATGCAAGAGATGGTTGCAAATAGTCAATACCACACTTTGTGAACAGAGAACGCTAGAAAGCAAGTCAGTGTAATTGTGTTAACCATACTGTTACAAATGTTATGCGTCAGCCAATGAGAAATAAAGGAAGTAAATACTAATAGTTAGTCTGCAACTCTCCTTACCTCCACTATGACATTGGCGCTCCAGAACACATTAATATATATTACTACATGACAAAAATATCTATGATTTTAATGTTGCTACCGGAGGAGAATATAAACGTATACTGCACTAGCTTTGAACTGCTTTGTCGTAGGATAATTGCGATAAGAAGTTCTCAATGTACAGATATTTTAATTAAAAGGTACTCTGTTAATTTAAATATATAATACAATTTTATACTTTTATTTAAAGTAACTGAAAATAACACATTAAGCTGGAGCAAATATCCCCTCCTTCACTGCCTAAGTTATGCCTGTGCACTGGAGTAGTCAAGTATTTTCATATTTCTACAAGGAAGTTATTAACAGTGAAGTATAAGTTAAGTAATCAAAATGAGCTGAGTATTAATGACATATTGTTGTAGCCTCTCTACTATAATACTACTCAGAAACAGACGGGTAGGCACTCGCTTGCAAAAGGCACCGGTAAATTAAACAAGATCTTCACATGGCGAGGCTACGACGGGGAACGCAGCTAAGTTAAAGACACAAATAATTGCTATTCCAAAATAATACCTGGCTTAAGGGAGAGGAAGGACACTACACTACCATAAATGAAACCTTCCAAGAGTAGATGGCTAAAGGTTTAATGAGGTAAAGACTGATTACAGTACTTACATTCTCAGCCCAATGTCTGTCGGCGAGGCCATCGTGCTTTAGCACGCAGAAAGCAGTTGCACGTCTTTCCTACTCGGGGCTTGCTTACTGACTCCTCTCAAACCCACGCTAACTCTCAAGCGTCAGTGACGCCATCCCCTCCCTAACACTTAGTTCCCCCTACTCCCAGATCAACTGCCGTCTCGGATCTCAGTGCCCAGAGAGTCGTGTATCCTATCGTCTTTGCATATGCCACAATATGCTTCACATATGTAAATTTTAACAATGTGTTTTCCATCCATCCTCAGTTTTCTTCCAGCTTTTCTTACTGGGTGTTAAATGAATGAACATTGTGATGGCATGATGGATTTACTTAGGCTGACCAGCAGCAGAAAGTCAAAATTCATTAAGCGGTCTCTGTAATGATGTACACACAGCATGTATAAAAGAACAATTCATTTAAAAAACCAATAATACAGGGAAAAACACAGTGAAGTAGTATAATTTCAAGAATTATTTTCATTGTGGCATACACGTCTAATAACTAATTTAATTTTGAGGTATACCACAAATGTGTTTCGGAGACATCTTGTCTCCATTGTCAGCTAAGAGCCACTAACAGATTTTGTTTGGCTTCCTAGTAGATATCGCTTGTGGGTTGATGCATTTAGTGATGAGATCCTTGTCTGTTGGAAAACTAAACTTCATCAGATGATCCTTGTTCTTTTGTATCCAAAGTTTTTCCCATATGCTTAAGTCTATTGGCAGTTGAATGCCCTTAAACACAAATCATCATCTATTGGCTTTTGGACCACTTTTATTAATTTTACTTCATTTTGGATATTATGATTTTTTGTCCAGAAATGGTTGGCAATTGCAGTTTTTTCTGTTTCCTTATATTGAACATGTTTAAGGTGTTCTTTGAGCTTCAAACCAATATTCCTTTTTGCTTTTCCTGCATACATTAATTGGCAGTCATCAGAATTAATTTGGTAGATACCTGGCATCTTATTCTTTGGAATTTTATCTTTGGTAATGGTTTTCAATATGTTATTTAGACTATGTTTGTTAATTGTTGCTAATTTTATATTCCAATGTTTGAAAAGTTTTTGAAATTTGTCAAATGCCAAGGTTGGTAAGTAAACTTTTTAAAGGTTTTAGTTTCTGTGATTTTTTACAGTGTCATCGAAGCTATTTTCTTTAGGTTTTTTAATTTTTTAATTTTGTTCTGTATTAAATGCCTTGAAAAACCATTCTTGTCCACTATTTCCATGATGTGTTCATCTTTGTATTCATTGTCCTTCAGTGGTATGTTTTCCAATCTGTAGGCCAAACTGTTCAATATAGCATGTTTATGTTCCCTTGGATTGTACCCACAATTCTTTATGTAGTTGTTGGTTTATAGATTGGAAAACATACTGTTAAAGGATTTTATTTATGAGGAGATATTATATATGAGCATGATAATTTCAACTTAATATTCCACTTTAAAACAAATCTGTGCTATATAAAGATTGTACATTTGGAGCCTAAAGTTTACTGATCTTTTATAGTTACTTAGCTGCAGCTGTTTTTGCCTTTAAATTGTTGAATCTCCAATAATTGCATATCACTTTTTATAGGTCAGACCAGCACAACTGTAAAGGAAGAGAAAGCACTGAATCCACGGCTTACTAAGACAATTGATGAGTTTGTTGAAATAATGGCTAACTTGAAGTTAGCATATCCAAAAATGATAGGTAGGCACAGTTTTATTTTTTAACTTTCTTTATAGGAAACTAGTAAGAAACTTAATCACCATTGGTAAGGAAGCTTCCTCCTTACCACAATTGCTTCATAATTATAACATAATTCTTTTTTTTTTTTTTTTTTTTGGAGTTCTTTTGGCACTTACATGCAGATTATTGTAGCTTCATTTTCTACACCAGAACTTACTGGTGTAATTTCAACTGCATACAGTGTTTAAAACCCCATATAAAACTACAAATTGTAAAAGAACTTCAATTATACACCATAAACAGACAGAAACTGCAAAATTTTTATATCTCATGTTGAAAATCCCAAGGGCATCATAAGACAACAAGCTTCTTAAAATTATGCTGTATGATATGGCATGTTGTGTTGATAATGAATAATATATATAAACTGTATGCCATAACTTATTTTTAAAAAAATGTAGAAACAGGGGTAACTAAACTTTTTCTGCTAACTATGCTTCTAGCACTGAGCTCATGTATGGTACATCATAGACATAACTGTGCTAGGGACATATGCAGGGAGGCTAAAGAATGCCCCCCCCCATCAGATTTCCAAAATCGTAATTTTGAAGTACTGTGGTCTCATTTTTTGTTTTCTGTAACTATTGTATGGGCGGCGCCGTGGCCGAGTGGTTAGACCGCTCGCCTCCCACCGAGGCGGCCCGGGTTCAATCCCAGGGACCTGCATGTGGGATTTGTGGTGGACGAAGCAGCATCTGGGCAGGTTTTCTCCGGGTTCTCCGGTTTCCCCCGTCATTCATTCCACCAACTGGTCCATCATCCCCTTTCCTTTCATCCATTTCACCCACATTTCGTTTCATCTACTTCCTTCATCCCATACCAGGCGTTGGGCTGATCACCCATCCTGGATGTTCTGTCTGATCCATGAGTGTCTGCTCCTCGACGAGCCTCTGACCCCAGGCACCCGCCTGTTAGTCCTGGGGGGTGTAAGTCCTACATAAGAGGAGGGTAAACAGATAATGAATGAATGAATGAATGTAACTCTTGTATACTTACAGGTTTAATATACCACATTGCGCCTGTTAATAAACAGTTAAATAATAATAGTATTTATTGTCCATAGAGCTCATTTACAAGCATCAGACATCAGAGATTTTGCATTTGCAAATGGTACTCTTTTCAACATACAAACTGTTTACAATTTTACAGATTTTTATCACCTATATGTAACTTTTATTTATAAGTATGAAAAGTTACAATCTTCAAACTAATTATTTATTCTACCATTTTCAACATACAGACTATTTACAATTTTACAGAACTTTATCACCTATATTTAACTTCTATTTACGTATATGCATGTTTTAAGTTGGTTTTAATTTTTTTCCTTTGTGTAATAATTTAACAGTCATCGTAATTTATTGTATAATATCAATCCTTTAATGAACAGAACCTTACAAGTTGATTTGAGGTTAATATGTATTCTATGGTAATTTTCCTTACTGCTAGTATGCTAATCATAAAGCATACTGTTACTTGACCTATTGTTTTCCTTCTCAATTACAATGATTAATACCTTAAAAAACATAGAGCCTTACCACTGTAAGTAGTTTATTATTCCTAAATACATTTTTACATAAATCAGTATTTGCTAACTTATATATATATACACTGTGAGCATTTTTACTTTCTCTACTACATACAAGTAAGTAGGAGAGGTATTGCATTCCACCCAAAATTTTGATGTCAAGATTTCACTGGAAATACATGTTTTGAGGTGACTCGAATAAAACATTTTTGGAAACATGTCTGTGTGTGTGTCTGTTTTGTCTCTGTACAGCATAATTCAAAACGAAAAGTCAGGTAAATACCAAACTTGGTGTTTGAGTTTAGTATGTTCCAAGGATGTGACAAGAAGATTTTCAAGAAAATCTCTCCATCCCAACTATCCTTTACATGGAACATTTTTCGAAAATTTTGATTTTCTAAAAATGGCTCCAACAATTTTGATTAAAATACCATATATGAAAGATATTTATATGGCAAATAAAATATATATCTTGAATTTTCTGGAAATAGCCTAGGAAGTCCTCTTCATTCGGAAGGAATTTTGTATAATCTTGTAAACGTTAAGTGATACACAAAAATTGATATGGTAATTTGTATCACAAATTACTCAGATGTAATTAATGATAGGAATATGAATATGTATTTTTATGTGACATTGATTTCTGATGTTTATTAATTGTAATTATTATTGGTAAATAATAATATACGGCTTTACTGAAACTGTCAACAATAACGCAATAATGCAGCGATGGGGTGAGTTGTTTATCATTACCGGGAACAAGGAAGTTGCATAATGTTTCGCGCCTTTTCCGTTTAGAAGCTTCTAGAATGTTCCCTAAAAGAAATATGTATTAGTGGTTTTCATTGGATATTAAAATAGACGCTAATGTTGGCGCGTTTTATTAGCCAATAGCAGTTCATTTATAATCTTTAGGCATGTCGAGGAGTGAGTGTATATAAGCCAGGTCCGAGGTAGAGTGTCCCCCAGTTCAACGGAATTCTCAATACACTAAACGTCGGTCTCTCAGTTCGTCAGTCAGTCCTTCATTTCGTCATAAGTTACGCGCAGCAGAATTACGAGAATCTAAAATATTATACAGTTAAATATACACAAAGTCGAAGTACGTGAGTTAAAAGTGAGAAGTTATTACAAACAGTTTCAGTTTGGCGAGTATCCAGATTAATTTGTAAAAGTGTTTGTGAATGTGTTCGGCAATAAAAATTATAAAACCAATTTCTTCGTCAGTATAATTTCTGGATAAAAGATTCCTTTCCGATTCACACCCTGCAAGAGATACAAGTTCTACCAAGATAAGATGATAGCTAGCCGGAGGACAATATACATAACCTTAAATTCTTTCAGAAACTAATTGATACAAATTGCTACGTCAGAGGGAGCTACGAACCAAACAAGGAGTGACGTCACAAGCAGGCTTCAACACACGTGATGTAAACAACATTACGTAAAGCAGCAACCGTCGCATATTGGCTTCCAAACGCGGAGCTACAATTAATGATCTACAACATTGATACCGTTACAAAATGTACCAGACAAAAAATGTAGATCTCTTTAAAACACACAGTTTACTTAAGATGAGCTTTATTGTGGCATAAGCCATTTTTGAGATATTCTTATTAAAGGTTTGAATTGTTCAATACTTGCCATTCTTTTAAAGTACCATCAATTTTCAGTTGTTTCTTGCGATTGCATGGAAACAGTAAGGAATTTTAAGGCCAGCATATAGCATCCAGTTTTTAAACATTTGACTATCGCTGTTCTCTTCGTATTTATAAAAAAATGTGTAATGTAGCTAACTAGCTGTTTTTGCAAAGGTTTATTTGGCTTAAATGTAGTAGATAGAAAAATAAGCATTAGTAAGAATAGTTTGTAGATCCACTAATAAAGATGGAGGTTAGAGAAAGTCATGTGAATGTATTACATCAGATTTTTTCTGCAACACTTATATCCTATTCACGTTAGCAATATTGGTACTTCTCCCATAATTCTATGCCATAGGAGATACAGGGGTATATGATTCCAAAGTATAAGGTTTGTAACATCTTTTTATCTAAATACAATGATAGTTGTCTTAAGGCATATATATTAGAACTAATCTTTTTACATATTGATACAGTAATTTGTATCACAAATTACTTTAATGTAAATAAGGATTGTAATATGAATATGTATTTTTATGTGACATTGATTTTAGAGGTTTATTAATTGTAAATATTATTGGTAAATAATAATATACGGCTCTACTGAAACTGTTAACAATAACGCAATAATGCAGCAAGGGGTGAGTTGTTTATCGTTACCGAGAACCAGGAAGTTACGTAATGTTTCGCGCCTTTTCGGTAAAAGCTTCCAGAATGTTCCTTAAAAGAAATATGTATTAGTGGTTTTCATTGGATAGTAAAATAGACGCTAATGTTGGCGCGTTTTATTAGCCAATAGCATTTCATTTATAATCTTTAGGCGTATCTTGAGGCAAGCCTATAAATAGTGTAGATTCAAGGGAGCGTTCCCCCAGTTCAACGGAATTCTCAGTACACTACATATCGTAAGTCAGTCCTTCATTTCGTCAAGTTACGCGCAGCAGAAGTACGAGAAATCTTATAAAGTATTATACAGTTAAATACACAAAGTTGAAGTATGCGAGTTAAAAGTGATAAGAAGTTATTACAAATAGTTTCAGTGTGGCGATTATCCAGATAAATCTGTGAAAGTGTTCGTGAACGTGTTCTGCAATAAAGATTATAAAACCAATTTCTTCGTCAATATCATTTCTAGACAAAAGATTCCTTTCCGCTTCACACCCTGCAAGAGATACTTGTTCTACTAAGATAATATGATAGTTAGCCGGAGGACAATATACAAAACTTAAAATTCTTTCGAACCCTAATTGATGCAAATTGCTACGCCAGATGGAGTTAAACGAACCAAATAAGGAGTGACGTCACACAAGATGGCAACGCAGAAGTCAACATAACATTAATACCACATCAACATTTGCTCCACAACGTGGTGCTATAAACATATATACAATTTGTTATACTTACAAATTGGCACCCATAACGTGGGGCTAGATAACTAGGAAAGGAACAAGAACAACCAGGAAAGGAATGAAGCAGAGTAATCAGGAATGCAGCGGTGAAATCATCTACAAGACGCAGATTCCAGAAACAAAAGGGACGACAGACTTCGACCGTAATTCCGAGATTACGAGGCAACAAGGAATTCAACGCAAAAACATCGAGACGACGTAGATTCATCACAACACAACGCAGAAGTGACATCAAATCTAGGAGAATGGGGCAGAACGCTGGACATCAAAGTAACAGCAACGGACAGCATTAGTAAGGTTAGAGTATATTAATTTTTTTTAGAAAAAAAAAAAAAAAAAAGTAAATAAATGTTAATGAGGAGTGGTAGGATAATAAAAAACAATGGCTGCTAGTAATACAGAAGAAATAATTATGGAGGGAGATAATGTAACAGTTAGTTGTAATTCAATACAGGTTACAGGAAATAGCCCAGACTTTTTAGGATTTGAAGATGAAAATGTTAGTGTAGAAAGTGAGAATAGAATAGCAGGAAATGTTAATCCTGATACTATTATGATTATGGAAATGCTGAGAAATATGAGAGCAGATATGAAAAAGACTAATGAGAAAATAGATCAAAACAGGGAAGATATGGAAAAGAATAATGAGAAATTAAGGGAAGATCTTAGTAAGAGTATTACAGATCAATTAAGGGGAGATATGCAAAAGAGTAGTGAAAAATTAGAACAAAAACTAACTCAGAATATGGAAAGGAATAATAGGGAATTAAGAGAACATATTGGTAGGAGCTTAGAACAACAATTAACTCAGAGGAATGAGATATTAGAGCAAAAAGTAGATCAAAGCAGTGAAGAAATTGAAAAGAAAGTTATGAAGCTAGATAGTAGTATGCCAAAAATGAGAGATGAAAGTGAGGAAGTAATAGTAAGTGAGATAGGAGAAGTTTCAAAGAAAATGCTAGACATGAGCAGGGAAATATGTAACAAAGAAAGTGAGGTTAATGTAGAAGGCACAGAGTTAGGAAATCAAATGAGTAGTATTTCAAGTGAGTTAAGAGAGATAAAAGAGGTTAGGAATGTAGATGTAAATGAGGCGCAAGTTAATTTCAGTGGGGAAATATCAGAAATACAGAAAGAATCAGAAATGCAAGGAAATAAATTGTACCAAGATGTTCAAAATGAAAACTCCAGTCCAGTACAATTTAGTACAGATTTGTCTGAGTATTCTCAAATTAAAGAGATAGTAAAAGAATTGAAAATGAAAGTTGGTAAAAGATGTATTGTTCAAGAAACTGTAGATTGTTTTCAAATGTTATCAGGGAACGAAATGTCATATGAATACAAGAGGTTATTCATGAACAAAAATTTGAAGGTTAGGTTACGGCTACGAGTAATGTTTAGCCACACACAATTTGATCCAGGAGGGTAAATAGCAATGTGATGTAAAGTAAATGCTGGATAGTTAAAGATGACTTGCAGAGAAATGTATTGGAACGTAAGAGGGTTAACTATTTATATATATATATATCATTTGAAAAGAGAAATAAATTATAAAATAAAAAAAAAAAAAGAGAAATGTTTAAAAAAAAATAAATAAATAAATAAATTTTTAGTAACTGTAACAACATTTGAAAATTAAGAATGCAAAGATTGAAACTTAAGATGATATTAAATTAAAAGTACGTAAATACAATTCCAAGATTTAAAAATTAAGAATGCAAAGATTGAAACTTAATATGATATTAAATTAAAAGTACGTAAATACAATTCCAAAAGTATTGTTAAAATAATAATAATAAATTCAAAAAAAAAAAAATATATATACTTATGTAGAAAACAGAAAAGGTGAAACATTGTCTAGATTTAAGAGATGTAAATATTTGTGTAGAGGGTGAATATTTTGGTAAAAATGTTAAACAATTACAAAAATCTTAAATGTATAAATTTTTGTCAAAAATTTAAGAAAGTGCACAATTTGGTAACAGTGATTAAATAACTTAGGATAAAGTATTTGCTATAAAAAAAAAAAAAAAAATTTTGTTGTAATGTCAGATTAATATCTAAATTAATTAAACCAGAGCCAGTAAGTAGTGGCGAGATAAAACATATGTCGTGTGTTAAATGCGTGTGAAGTGTTAAGTGAAAGTGATAACGTGTGTTCCAAGATCTAGGAGACTAAAAACACAATTTTAAAATTCCTAAACAAGTTATAAATATTTATAATTATGTTTCTAGTGGGGCATATGATACGGTAATTTGTATCACAAATTACTTTAATGTAAATAAGGATTGTAATATGAATATGTATTTTTATGTGACATTGATTTTAGAGGTTTATTAATTGTAAATATTATTGGTAAATAATAATATACGGCTCTACTGAAACTGTTAACAATAACGCAATAATGCAGCAAGGGGTGAGTTGTTTATCGTTACCGAGAACCAGGAAGTTACGTAATGTTTCGCGCCTTTTCGGTAAAAGCTTCCAGAATGTTCCTTAAAAGAAATATGTATTAGTGGTTTTCATTGGATAGTAAAATAGACGCTAATGTTGGCGCGTTTTATTAGCCAATAGCATTTCATTTATAATCTTTAGGCGTATCTTGAGGCAAGCCTATAAATAGTGTAGATTCAAGGGAGCGTTCCCCCAGTTCAACGGAATTCTCAGTACACTACATATCGTAAGTCAGTCCTTCATTTCGTCAAGTTACGCGCAGCAGAAGTACGAGAAATCTTATAAAGTATTATACAGTTAAATACACAAAGTTGAAGTATGCGAGTTAAAAGTGATAAGAAGTTATTACAAATAGTTTCAGTATGGCGATTATCCAGATAAATCTGTGAAAGTGTTCGTGAACGTGTTCTGCAATAAAGATTATAAAACCAATTTCTTCGTCAATATCATTTCTAGACAAAAGATTCCTTTCCGCTTCACACCCTGCAAGAGATACTTGTTCTACTAAGATAATATGATAGTTAGCCGGAGGACAATATACAAAACTTAAAATTCTTTCGAACCCTAATTGATGCAAATTGCTACGCCAGATGGAGTTAAACGAACCAAATAAGGAGTGACGTCACACAAGATGGCAACGCAGAAGTCAACATAACATTAATACCACATCAACATTTGCTCCACAACGTGGTGCTATAAACATATATACAATTTGTTATACTTACAATATATAGTCAATATGAGTTTCCCAAGTTAGCGTGTTATCTATGTATATGCCTAAGAACTTGTGATTGTCAACTTTGTGAACTTTATTGTTTAAAAATACAACAATATCAGCTTCTTTATTTATTTGACGATCAAATAGGAATCAGTTTACTTTTCTTGGAATTTGCTTTCAGATTTATACTATTTAGATAGTTTGCTGTTTTACAGAATGGGAAATTGTTATCTCTAATGTTCTATGAGTTTTATTGAGGCATATCATTGAAGTATCATCTGCATAGGATTAAAAAGTATTGATTGTGATATTTGGCAAGTTATTTACAAACATTAGGTATAAAAGTGACCCTAGGAAATACCCTTGTGGTACTCCAATTGTTACTACTTTTTGTTCTCATATATATTTTGGATTTTTACTTTCTCTACCATATACATAGTGGCAGAAAAGGTATCGCATTCTACCCAAAAATTTGATACCGAGATGTCACCAGAAATACATGTTTTGAGGCCCCTTGTATAAAAAAAAGCCGTTTTAGAAAAAGGTCTGTGTGTGTGCATGTACATGCGTGAGAGAGAGAAGCATAACTTACTTAAAAAACAGAAGTTCAATAAACACCAAACTTGGTATTTAGGTTCAGTACCTTCTAAAGATGAGACACAAAATTTTCAAGAAATTCCCCTCTCTCCAAGCCACTTTAATGGAACATTTTTCAAAAAATTTTATTTTTTCTAAAAAGTGACTCTTAATGACTTTGATTAAACTACCATATATTAATGATATTTACATCATAAATAAAATGTATATCTTGAATTTTCTAGGAGTAGCTTTTGAAGTCCACTTCATTCGTAAGGAAATTTGTATAATCTTGTATAACTAGTAAACATTAAGTAACAGAAGAAAACGCACTACACAAGAAATGTAGATCTCATAAAAACACACAATTTATTTCTAATAACTTTTTTTGTGATATAAGCCATTATTAATGGTTCGAATTGTTCATTAGTTGGCTGTTCTTTTAAAGTCCTTTCAACATTCAGTTGTTTCTTGTGATTGCATGGAAACTATGGAATTTTAAGTCCAGCATATAGTGTCCAGTTCTTAAACATTTGACTATCACTATTCGCTTTGTATCCATAATGAAATGTGTAATGTAGCTATTTCTGCAAAGGTTTATTTGGATTAAAATGTAGTAGATAGAAAAATAAGCTTTAATGAAAAAGTTTCCATACTCACTAATAAACGATAGAGGGTAAAGAAAGTCATATGAATGTAACACATCAGATTTTTTATACCTGTTAAATGCTTGATTCCTGTTACTTAGATAAGAGTTAATTAAATTTAGTATTTTACCTCTTATGCCATAAGTTTCTAATTTATGTACAAGTATTTAGTATGAGACACAGTTGAATGCCTTTTATAGATCAGTGAATATTCCCACAGTGTGCATACCCTTTTCAAGATTTTCCAAAATGTTAGGTATGCATAAAGTCAATAACATTGTAATGGTTGACAGTCATTTTCTAAAACCATGCTGATGGCAATTTAATACGTTAGATATATATTCAGAAAGTCAACCAGTTTAGCTAATAAAACTTCTTCAAAAATATAGAGGTTAATGTCATTGGCCTATAATTATTGACAACTTTTATCTCCTTTTTTGTACACAGGTTTAACAATTCCTAGTTTTACACAGTTTGGAAATATTTCTTCATTTATGGAATAGTTCAGGTGTCACTAACTGTTTGCTCTTTGGGTAAAGCAGAGAGAGTAACCTTGCTCGTTACTTCCGCTGAATCAGCTACTGTGCACTGCATGACCAACTGTGCAGTGACGGTATGCAACATTTTACATTTGAAATGCGTAATCCACCATTCATAGGTTAATATATGCACCTATTGTAGGTTCATGATTGATAGAACAATTGCTCTATTATAATTAGTATTTATATTTTTGATATGAACATATACATATTTTCAAGGCTTGGTAGTGGTAACATAAACAGTTGCAAAAAAATGACAATTATTATAGTATTAACATAGTAAAACAACAAGCTCTTTAACTTTGTCAATACCATTGTAATCGCATTGTAAAGCTAACAGCATGAGAGTTAATTTGTAACAAAAAACTTTCACATTTATGGCAGTGAATAGGTCTCTTGGTAATTAATTGGTATCTAACACAATTTGAAAAAAAGACTTTCACATTTATAGCAGTGAATAGGTCTTTTGGTAATTAATTGGTATCTAACACAATTTGAAAAAAAAACTTTCACGTTTATAGCAGTGAATAGGTCTTTTGGTAATTAATTGGTATCTAACACAATTTGAAAAAAAGACTCACATTTATAGCAGTGAATAGGTCTTACATTTATAGCAGTGAATAGGTCTTTTGTTAATTAATTGGTATCTAACACAATTTGAAAAAAAGACTCACATTTATAGCAGTGAATAGGTCTTTTGTTAATTAATTGGTATCTAACACAATTTGAAAAAAAGACTCACATTTATAGCAGTGAATAGGTCTTTTGTTAATTAATTGGTATCTAACACAATTTGAAAAAAAGACTCACATTTATAGCAGTGAATAGGTCTTTTGGTAATTAATTGGTATCTAACACAATTTGAAAAAAAGACTCACATTTATAGCAGTGAATAGGTCTTTTGTTAATTAATTGGTATCTAACACAATTTGAAAAAAAGACTCACATTTATAGCAGTGAATAGGTCTTACATTTATAGCAGTGAATAGGTCTTTTGTTAATTAATTGGTATCTAACACAATTTGAAAAAAAGACTCACATTTATAGCAGTGAATAGGTCTTACATTTATGGCAGTGAATAGGTCTTTTGGTAATTAATTGGTATCTAACACAATTTGAAAAAAAGACTCACATTTATGGCAGTGAATAGGTCTTTTGTTAATTAATTGGTATCTAACACAATTTGAAAAAAAGACTCACATTTATAGCAGTGAATAGGTCTTTTGGTAATTAATTGGTATCTAACACAATTTGAAAAAAAGACTCACATTTATAGCAGTGAATAGGTCTTTTGTTAATTAATTGGTATCTAACACAATTTGAAAAAAAGACTCACATTTATAGCAGTGAATATGTCTTTTGGTAATTAATTGGTATCTAACACAATTTGAAAAATGACTTTCACATTTATAGCAGTGAATATGAACAGGTATCTTGGTCATTAATTGGTATCTAACACAATTTAAGCAAACTACAATGTACCTATTAATTGAAGCATTACAAAGGAACGAGAGACCTACAACTGCTATCACGTGTTTACTCACTGCAATGCACAGAGCAACCCTGCTTGCTCTAGCACAAAATCAAGCAAGTTGGTGATGCCTGGAGTAGTTGATTAAACAGATTTAAGATATTTCCAAGGGAATTTTTATACCTTTTCAGTATTTTGGTAGATATGCCATCCCACCCTGAAGACGATTGATCTTTAAAACTACATATTATTTCTTTAATTTCCTTGACACTGGTGTTACTCATGAAGATGGCATTTGCAATGTTATTCTGTATTTGTATATTATTCTCAGATACACAATTCTCCTTAGTACCTACAATTGAAAAGTGGTTGTTAAATACAGTACTTGTTTTGACAGGATCATCTACGTACATTAAAACAATCGTAAATACATATTCTGGGATGATGGAATTTAATCCATTCTTTTGAAAACTATCATTCCATACATTGGTTGGCAACATTGATTAAACAGCTCGCTCTGCTCATGTTACTACTGCACGTGTTTAGTCACAGATTGTTCTGTGGTACTATATATGTCAAAATTAGTGATTTTTGAGAATGCACTTTTTAACGTTTGACAGACTGTTTTTATAACTAATATCATGTATCTATTAATGATATAATTATAAAATTTAAATTGAGAACAAATATTTATGCACATGTCTAACATATTGTCCTTTGCCATCTTTTGTTTCGCCAAGAAATGTTCTTGTGTGAAACATAAACTTGATGAATGTAGAGCAAGTGGGAAAAAAATGAACAAAATGTAGACAAAAAGAATATAGGGACATTTATTACTTTATTCATTACTTTAAGAATATAAAATCAATTTTAGTTCCCTCATCCCACTTGTTTCCAGATTCCTGTAGAGATTGTAGCACTCTGCATGAATCGAGGAAGAAGACTTGTAGGTTCTTCTTCTTTAGTGAATTGATTGGCAGTGATCCATTATAACATTTCTTCAGCAACAGTATTTTCCTTGCTTAGATCCCCTGTGGTCTAGTACCCAGAAAATTTCTTCATCAAGAGCATATTAGAATTGTATTACCCCCAAAAGTTTTTTCATATCTGAGCCATTTTATTTCAAGCCAATTCACTTTCCTTCCTTCCTTGTCACGTTCCTGAATTGGCTCTGAAAATAACATGAAGTTATCTTGACACATTTCTTGAGCTTGAAATGGTTTTTTTCCTCTTTCAGTTCAGACAAATTGGAACCAATCTTGGAGTACCATGATTATTATTTCAGGAGTGTTTTTTAAGCTTTCAATGTGGGCATGGTCAGCATTGCATTCCAGGTGTGTATATCCTGGTAAGGGAAATTTCTGATCTACACAATCAACATGGCTGCTTTTGCTGACAAAAAATGAAAACATAGACATGTTGATGGTATTCCTGTTCTATCCTCTGCAAGTGCCTGAGTAAGATATCATATGCACTAGACATTCTTATTTTTGGACAGACTTACAGCCTTTTTTAGAATGCAGAAAGCATTCTTTTGATCCTCCTTTACTGATTGCTTCATGTCACATACAGCAAGTTGTGGCACCTCCATCTGGTGTGCAATCCTGAATTGTCAGATTGTACATTAAAAGGCAACATTTGCAAAAAGAAACGTTGGCAGTATCTAAGACTTTCTGGAGATCAAATACTAATAATCTGGCCATATTTTTGTCAGTTTCCTCTGATTTGTAGCCTAAATCTGCAAGTTCCTTATGCTGGTTATGTTCTGTAGTCAACTGGTTCCTTTACATTGGATCACTCTTTGCTGATTTTCAGTATGTAGGGCTCACAAGTCTTGCATGTATCAACATGCGGTTGTTTAAAAATGTGTCCAGTTAAATACCTCTCTAAGTAAGTCATATGAGCTAGATTTTAGTGCTCGCTTCTGTATTCATTATGCACCATTTGTATGTTTAGATGACTCTTTAGCTATGTCTTCTGCATGTTCCTTCTTGAATGACTTTCATATTTAGGATATTTCTGTAATGCTCTAACATAACTTTCTGTTCTTTGGTCTTCTTCCTCATGTCGATCTCTTTGACCCTCAAGAGAAGTAACTAGACCTGGAGACTGTTTCAGTTTTTCCACCATGTAATCAGTCTTGAACTTCGTTAATCCATAAACTGATTGAAACATCTTTTTGCAGACCAGCTCAATATTCCCATTTAATTTCAAACCATATTGAGCAGTGATTTGCTGTTGTGCTCGACGCCAGTTTTTCCTCTGCCCTTTCTTTTGTTACGTTTGTGGGATAATTGATATTCCTGCAACCAAAATTTAATTTTGCTCTGTTTTTATAAAGTGCATTTATGAAATTGTTCATGAAAAGCCCTTTGCAGTTCATTTATTTTTCAAAGCATTGTTTACAGCAATATTTATCAACTGGCTGGAACAATTTCTCTGGAATAATCTTGCCATCTCTATTTATGGCCCTTTTCCCATGATCACATAATTGCTTCTGTTGTTTTCAAGTATTCTCTCTTCTTCTCTTGCATGGGGGGAATCTTGTATCTCGTATGATTGTTTTCAAATTACAAAAGGTCATCTTCAGGGTGAGGGACATAACAAAGCTGCTAACAAATCATCTGATGAAAAATCAGGTAAAGTGCTGTTGGTAGTAGAATTGTCGCTCTGCTTCTGAGCATTGTTAATTGGAAAGTTTTCTGCAAAATGAAAAGACTAATCAAATATATAAAAGTTATATTTTAGAAAAATGTAAATAGTTCACCATTGTGTCAGAAACTAGTTTTAAAAACCTGCAAATTATTCATTAAGAAAAATACTCTACCTGGTTCTGTTTATAAACAGAAATGAAACCTTCAGTGAGTTCATCAGTCCTTGTAAAGGTATCATTTTTGTCATCCCCTGCATCACGAAGAATATCTGTTGAGGAAAATGAGATAATACTTGTGGTTAGCATATTATTGTGTTTTGTACGTTGATAGCAATTATGAATGAATGAAACTTTTAATTTAGTTATATTTTTATTTAAGAATACATTTAGATTAGACTGAAAAGTTCTGGGCTTGAAGGCCACTGCATAATGTAAACTGTGCACCAAAAATTCATCCAGTTATCATGAATGTAATTTTTTGTATATATAATTTATTAATTACCAGTTCAGGCTTATAAATTAAATGCTAAAATCATAAGTAAAATGCTTAAATGTGCGGAAATATTTTGATGTAATGAATATATTGGCACACAAATTTCCTTAAATTAGGATCAAATTACTAAAACTTGAGCTTTCAGGAAACTTAAGGGTTTACTTTTTACTGTTAAATGTGGGAACATCTGTGTTTGTGCTACAAACCGTTCTTGGCAACTGGACGCTATTTCATGCCACCCTTCAAGAAAAATTACATAGAGGAACCAAATAATTTTGAATAAATAGTAGGAAATATTAGGATAGTGATAAAACAAATTACTTATTTTGTCATTTTAAGCATGGTAACTGCAGCATGTAGTTATATTATTGAACCAAATATAAGAAAATAAAGTTAGAAAACCATGCAGTACACCAACTGCTATTGGAATTGTCAAGACAAAATCTCCAGGACTTACAATAACCTAGCATCCCAATATTCACTTGCAATTACTCAAATGACATTTCAAATGTTTGATGCAGTAATTTGTATCACAAATTACTTAAATGTAAATAATGATTGTAATATGAATATGCATTTTTATGTGATATTGATTTCAGATGTTTATTAATTGTAATTATTATTGGGAAATAAGTTTATATGGCCTTACTGAAACTGTCAATAATAGCGCAATAATGCAGCGAGGGGGGGTGAGCTGTTTATCATTATTGGAAACGAGGAAGTTACGTAATGTTGGCGCGTTTTTCCGTTTAGAACCTTCTGGAATATTTTCTCCCTAAAGCATATGTATTCATAATTTTAATTGGATATTAAAATAGACGCTAATGTTGGCGCGTTTTATTAGCCAATTGCAGTTCAGTTATAATCTTTAGGCGTATCTGGATGAAGGAGTATAAATAGGGTAGGTTAGAGGTAGCTTGAGGCCAGTTCATCAAAATTCTTTGTACACTACACGTCGTCTTCAGTTCGTCAGTTTGTCAAAATATTTGTATGAGATACGTCGGCTATAGATTCATAAGTTACGAAAAATCTAAAGTGTTGTAGAGTTAATAATACACAAAGTTGAAGTACGCGAATTAAAAGTGATAAGTAAGAAGTTATTATAACAGTTT
This sequence comes from Deroplatys truncata, assembly GCA_030765065.1. Classification (NCBI taxonomy): domain Eukaryota; kingdom Metazoa; phylum Arthropoda; class Insecta; order Mantodea; family Mantidae; genus Deroplatys; species Deroplatys truncata. The sequence goes on along the minus strand of CM060975.1, from coordinate 245,196,333 downwards.
CAGTTTGGCGAGTGTTAAGATCAATGTATAAATGTGATAGTTAACGTGTTTGACAATAAATGTGTAAAACAAATTTCTTCATCAGTGTTATATTTGGATAAAAGATTCCTTTCCGTTTACACACTCTGATTCAAGAGACATGTTCGACTGAGAAATAATAGCTAGCCGGAGGACAGTAAACAAAACTTATAATTCTTTCAAACACTAATACTACCACAAATTGCTAACACTAGATGGAGCTACAAACCGAACAAATGAATGACGTCACAAGATGGCTTCACATGAAATAAACACACATACACAAACATCACAAGCATCAACATTATAAGTAATACCGCATCATGTTATGGTTGTGACGGTAATTTGTATCACAAATTACTCAGATGTGGTTAACGATAATAATATGAATATGTATCTTTATGTAACATTGATTTCAGGGGTTTAATAATTGTAATTATTATTGGTAAATAATAATATATGGCTATACTGAAACTGTTAACAATAACATAATACTTTAGCAAGGGGGTGAGTTGTTTATCGTTACCGGGAACCAGGAAGTTACGTCATGTTTCGCGCCTTTTCAGTAAAAAAAGCTTCCAGAACATTCTATAAAAGTAATATGTATTAGTGGTTTTCATTGGATAGTAAAATAGACGCTAATGTTGGCGCGTTTTATTAGCCAATGGTAATTCATTTATAATCTTTAGGTGTATCTTGGGGTAAGTCTATAAATAGTGTAGATTCAAAGCGAGCGTTCTCCAGTTCAGCAAGATTCTCGAAGCATTCACATCGTCCTCCAGTTCAGCAAGATTCTCGAAGCATTCACATCGTCCTCCAGTTCGGCAAGATTCACGAAGCAATACACATCGTCTCCTGCAGTTATACAAAATTCTCCGTACATTACACGTTGACCGCTCAGTTCACCAAGTTACACGCAGTGAAAATCATTAAAGATCTAAAATATTACAAAGTCACTTATATACAAAAATTGAAGTACGTGAGTTAAAAGTGAGAAGTTATTATAAACAGTTTCAGTATGGCGATTATCTAGACAAAAATCTGTGAAAGTGTTAGTGCACGTGCTCGACAATAAAACATTATAAAATACATTTCTTCACTAGTAATTTTTTGATAAAAGATTCCTTTTCCGCTTCACACCCTGCAAGAATTAAATGCCTACCTAAATAGCTGGCCGGAAGACAATATACATAACCTTAAAACTAATTCATATAGATTGCTACGCCAGATGGAGTTAGCAGGCGACCGACGAATGACGTCACACAATATGGTTCCACGCGTGAGGTAAGCAACATTACGTGAGAAACATTATCCACCACGTGTGGAGCTCAACAACACCATACCACTATCAAATTGGCGCATCAACGTGGGTCGACAACTAGGAAAGGAAGGCTAGACGACTAGGAAAGGAACAAGAATAACCAGAGAGGCGAAAGCAGCAGTGAAACGACCTATAGACGCAGATTCCGAGACAGAAGGGTAATTCAGCTACAAGAAAACATCGAAACGACGTAGATTCATCACGATACAACGCAGAAGCGACATACAAACCTAGGAGAATGGGGCAGAACGCTGGACATCAAAACTGCAGCATCAGACAGCATCAAAAAGGTAATTAAATGAGACTGAGAAGTGGTAGGATAATAAAAACAATGGCTACCAATAATAAAGAAGAAATAATTATGGAGGGAAATAGTGTAACAGTTAGCTGTAATTCAATACAGGATACAGAAAATAGCTTAAACAATGTAGTATCTGATGGAGGAAATGTTAGTGCAAAAAGTAAGAATAGAATAGCAGGAAATATTAATTCTGATACTAGAATGATGATGGAAATGCTGAGAAATATGAGTAGGGAATTAAGGGAAGATATGCAAAAGACTAATGAGAAATTAGAACAAAAATTAACTCAGAGTATAAGGGAAGAAATTTGTAAGAATAATGAGAAATTAGAAAAGAAAATAGATCAAAATAGGGAAGATATTGATAGGAGTTTAGAACAAAAACTAACTCAGAATAATGAGAAATTGAGGGAAGATATTGGTAAAAGCTTTGAACAAAACAGGAAATCAATTGAAAATATTGGTAGGAGTAATGAGATATTAGAGCAAAAAGTAGATCAAAGCAGTGAAGAAATTGAAAAGAAAGTTACGAAGCTAGGTAGTAGCATGCCAGAAATGAAAGATGAAAATGAGGAAGTAATAGTGAGATAGGAGAAATTTCAAAGAAAAAGCTAGACATGAGCAAGGAAATAGGTAACAAAGAAAGTGAGGTTAATGTAGAATGCACAGAGTTAGGAAATCAAGTGAGTAGTATTTCAAGTGAGTTAAGAGAGATAAAAGAGGTTAGGAATGTAGATGTAAATGAGGCGCAGGTTAATTTCAGAGGGGAAATATCAGAAATACAAAATGAGTCAGTAATGCAAAGAAATAAATTGTACCAAGATGTTCAAAATGAAAACTCCAGTCCAGTACAGCTTAGTACAGATTTGTCAAAGTATTCTCAGATTAAGATGATAGTAGAAGAATTGAAAATGAAAGTGGTTAAAAGATGTATTGTTCAAGAAACTGTAGATTGTTTTCAAATGTTATCATGGGATGAAATTTCATATGAATACAAGAGGTTATTCATGAACGATAATTTGAAGGTTAGGTTACGGCTACGAGTAATGTTTAGCCACACACAATTTGATCCAGGAGGGTAAATAGCAATGAGATGTGAACTAAATGCTAGATAGTTAAAGATGACTTGCAGAGAAATGTATTGGAACGTAAGAGGGTTAACTATTTATATATATATATCATTTGAAAAGAGAAATAAATTATAAAATAAAAAAAAAAAAAAAAAAAAAAAAAAGAGAAATGTTTAAAAAAAAAAAATAAATAAATAAATAAATAAATTTTTAGTAACTGTAACAGTATTTGAAAAGAAAAAGGCAAAGATTGAAACTTAATATAATATTAAATTAAAAGTACGTAAATACAATTCCAAGAATGAAAAAAAAATTAAGAATGCAAAGATTGAAACTTAATATGATATTAAAGTAAAGGTGCGTAAATACAATTCCAAGAATATTGTTAAAATAAAATTCAGAATAACAAAAAATGGTAAAAATAATTCATAACAAATACTTATGTAGTAAACAGAAAATGTAAAGCATTATCTAGATTTAAGAGATGTAAATATATGTTGAGGGTGAATATTTTGGTACATATGTATAATAATTACAAAAAAATCTTAAATGTATAAATTTTTGTCAACAACTTAAAGTAAACAATTTGGTACTATTAAATAAATAGTTTAGGGTATAGTATTTGCTATAAAAAAAAAATTTTTGTGATATCAGATTAATATCTAAATTAATTAAATCTGAGCCAGCAAGTAGTGGAGAGATAAAACATATGTCGTGTGATAAATGCGTGTGAAGTGTTAAGTGAAAGTGATAGCGTGTGTTACAAGATTTAGGAGACTAAAAACAAAATTATAAAATTTCTAAACAGGTTATAAATGTTTATAATTATATTTCTAGTGGGGCATATGTGACGGTAATTTGTATCACAAATTACTCAGATGTGGTTAACGATAATAATATGAATATGTATCTTTATGTAACATTGATTTCAGGGGTTTAATAATTGTAATTATTATTGGTAAATAATAATATATGGCTATACTGAAACTGTTAACAATAACATAATACTTTAGCAAGGGGGTGAGTTGTTTATCGTTACCGGGAACCAGGAAGTTACGTCATGTTTCGCGCCTTTTCAGTAAAAAAAGCTTCCAGAACATTCTATAAAAGTAATATGTATTAGTGGTTTTCATTGGATAGTAAAATAGACGCTAATGTTGGCGCGTTTTATTAGCCAATGGTAATTCATTTATAATCTTTAGGTGTATCTTGGGGTAAGTCTATAAATAGTGTAGATTCAAAGCGAGCGTTCTCCAGTTCAGCAAGATTCTCGAAGCATTCACATCGTCCTCCAGTTCAGCAAGATTCTCGAAGCATTCACATCGTCCTCCAGTTCGGCAAGATTCACGAAGCAATACACATCGTCTCCTGCAGTTATACAAAATTCTCCGTACATTACACGTTGGCCGCTCAGTTCACCAAGTTACACGCAGTGAAAATCATTAAAGATCTAAAATATTACAAAGTCACTTATATACAAAAATTGAAGTACGTGAGTTAAAAGTGAGAAGTTATTATAAACAGTTTCAGTATGGCGATTATCTAGACAAAAATCTGTGAAAGTGTTAGTGCACGTGCTCGACAATAAAACATTATAAAATACATTTCTTCACTAGTAATTTTTTGATAAAAGATTCCTTTTCCGCTTCACACCCTGCAAGAATTAAATGCCTACCTAAATAGCTGGCCGGAAGACAATATACATAACCTTAAAACTAATTCATATAGATTGCTACGCCAGATGGAGTTAGCAGGCGACCGACGAATGACGTCACACAATATGGTTCCACGCGTGAGGTAAGCAACATTACGTGAGAAACATTATCCACCACATGGGGCAGTTAAAGTGAAGTAAACACAAAATTTGCAATGTTATATCTCATGGTCTACATAATCATTGGATAACATCTGAAAAGCTAATTCAAGATTAACCTTAAAAAGAAGCAAATGTAGCTACTTCATTTTGCCATTTGGTAACTCTCGTTTCATCATTTCCAGCAATGGCTCTGTTTCACTGTATTTCATTTCATTTTCATCCTTTTTAAGTACATTTAAAGAACATGTCAGTATAACTTATTTACATGACACACAAAATTTTTACATAGCTTTTTCATACTTAAATTCCTCTATGCTATAAAATACATTTTCAGTTAAGTATATTTTTATGGTTTTCATCATTGCTTATGTTTGGTTTATGTTCTTTATTTCGATTGCATGATTATTCAATGTTCCCCATAGAGTTGTTCTGAAGTAATCTTTATTATTCCTCAAACTATAAGTATTTATACTGCAATTTTGTTGATTTTTTTTATGTACGGTAGTTTTTACACTTACATATATATTTTTTTTTATGGAGCACTTAAGATATTTAGGTTCTTAAACAAGTTTCTTCATCTCTGTTTATTATTTATTTTGCCTATTATTCGGATGGCTTTTTTCTGTAATTTGAAAACATTTTTCCATTTCTCTTTACCTTCTCCAACCAGTGATGGTTGTAGATCATTTCCAGGGTTAAGATTCTATAATTATAATTACACTAATAATTATAATTCATTATAGTAAAAAACACAACTTGTTGCATTGTATTTCTCCTTGAATAACCGAAATAATACTGCTAAACTCATTCTGATGAGCTTGGCAGCTCTGCTATTTCCATATATAATAAGTAGATGAGCACACGCCACACAGCAAAGCAACTAAATGAAGTTGACAATAACCATGGTGTAACAAGAATGACAAGGAATTAATACATCAGCACATTATTGCTATCATACTACAAAACAGACTGGTACAAGGGCAATCCTAGAAGTACCCGACCTGACCTATATATAGCGGTGGTTGTTTCAAGCAAATGACTATGGTAGAAAGTACCACCCTTATAAAGTTTAAGTTTGAAGTTTGATGATGCTACATTGTTTAGTAATTGTTTGGCAGCCATTAATAGTGAACTCTCTCAGCAAATTTGTAAACATGGATAAAACTGGCCATTTATTTGAAAGGTTTATTAAAGCTGAGCTAGATACTACTATGGGGAAGTCTGCTCCTTCGTTTACAACAGTAAAATATTGGGTGGCAGAGTTTAAGTGAAGCCATACAAGCTGCCAAGACGAACATCGCAATGGTCGACCAAATGAGGTGACCACGCCAGAAATTGTGAAGAAAATCTACAAAATGGTATTGGATGACCGTTGACTAAAAGTGCATGAGCTAGTAGACATCGTAGGCATTTCAAAAAGTGCTGTACATTGGACACTAACTGAAAATTTAGACATGAGAAAGCTGTGCGCAAGATGGGTGCCGTGTTTACTCACAATGGAACAAAAGCAGCATCGTGAAGATGTTTCAGTCGAGTGTTTGGTGATGTTTCGCTGCAATAAAGCCGAGTTTTTGCATTGATTCATAACCATGGATGAAACATGGCACTTCACACCTGAGATGAAGGAACAGTCAAAACAGTGGATTGAAAGGGGAGAATTGGCTCCAAAGAAGACGAAGACAGTTCAATCTGCAGGCAAGGTCATGGCATCAGCTTTTGGGATGCGTGTGGGGTAATTTTCATTAATTATCTTCAAAAAGGAAAAGCAATCAATGGCAAGTATTATGCAAACTTATTGCAGCATTTGAATGATGAAATCAAGCAAAAATGGCCACATTTAGTGAAAAAGAAAATTCTGTTTCATCAAGACAATGCACCAGTTCACACATCCATTATCGCCACGACCAAAATCAATGAGTTAAAGTTTGAATTGCTTCCTCATGCACCCTATTCGTCAGACTTATCCCCCTCTGATTATGTCCTGTTTCCAAAGTTGAAGATTTGTTAACAATGAAGAGGTGGAGTTTGCAGTTGATGGCTATTTTACAGAACTCAACGGTTCTCACTATAAACAGGGTATCGAAGCTAGTGAACATCGCTGGGAAAAGTGTATCGAGCTGAAAGGAGACTATGTAGATAAAGATTTTCTTTTCCAAACTTTTTGTGTTTTCTTGGTTAGGTCGGGTACGTCTAGGACAGCCCTCGTTTGCTCGGAGGCAAAACATTGTTAGTGACCATAACTCAATATGTCAGACATATCCGAATTCTGCTTAGCTTAGTTGTCAAGACAAGACCCAGTTCCTAATATGTACAACTTAACAGGTTTTGTTATTCAACAACTAGAAAGCTTTGGACATATCTGAATCCTCTACTCAGTATTTACCTCACTAAAAATAATCACACCCATATCTGAATTTACCATCTTATTCTCCGCTAAAATGTTGACATATTAACATTAAAAATGCAAAATCAACTTTTTATTTATTTATTTTTTTAACACATTGGTGTCTCCCTTAGTACCACAGAGTTAGTACTAGATGGTTACAGAGCATCTCCCGTAGTTGTAGTGAAGTGAATGGGTCTCCCTGTAATCTAATGGTTAACGCACCTGGTTGGATATCAGTCTTGGCTGGGGTCTTTCTGTACTGTTTGCCTTTTGGTCCTATAAACACTTTTAGGTGCAAAATAATTCCAAAATCTTTAGTAATAACATTTTATTCAAGTCATTGATAATGAAAATGGTTACATATTATGACATAATGTCCCATTTGTACCAGATTTTGCTTCAGGTTTGTACATATAAATATAATAAAATAACTAATAAATATAATGATAGAAACACTCTCAAATATACAGGCATCTTCTATGACAGACAAAAGAGTTGGCCAAAGTTTTACTCTTATTCTGTTAATTTGCTGTTTATGAGCTTTACAAATTTACAAGTTTTAAGATTTATATAGATTGCTATAAAATATGAAAATGTTAGAGAATATATAGCTTAGAAATACATATAAATTGCTTCGTTTAGAATGCTTGTTGCACTTTCTGTTTATCTGAGCCTTCATTCTCAGAAAGCCATATCAACATTCAGTAGAGGTAACAGACTTATCAGCAAACTTGAAGAGACAACTAATATAAGCTTGCTGCCTCCAATGGTGCAGAAGGCATTTGGATAATGATCACTAAAGGATTATAAATATGCAAAGCAAGGCATTTTTCAAACAAAATAATGAATTTTGCTGCTGCAATATTTCACTTTACTTTGCCCCACATTTAAGAGCTTGCTTTTATTCAGTTGAATTCAATTTATTTCGTCCTTAATAACATGGATAATATTTAGTTGCTTTCATGTAATGAAATATGCACAAAGCAGCGTATTGTTTAGTCCACTTAACTTGCCAGGGAATCAAGAACAAGACAGCTCTAATCTCCCGCTGTATCAACACTCACTGTATGTCACACCGTCACAAACACATGTAGAACTGCACTTGATGTTGCATCACAAATGCACTCTCCAACTAACTCACTCACTCTCTTGCTTGAGTGCTTGCTTATATAGCCATTGGAAATTTCTACAGAACATTCTTGAGTGGAAGCGGGTGGAAGGGAAACTTCCAGAAGATTCTGGTTATCTGTCAATAGCACTTCTGGTGGTTATGCTGAGTCAGAGTGTCCTGCGTCTACTTATCTGTGTTTATCTCTTCAACTGCCCAGCACTGACCTCCCAATAATTTTGGCCATTAGACACTGCATCACAGTGTTTGAAGAAATTAGCAGTATTTTGGAGGTATAAACTGAAAGGTATAAACTGGTACAGAACATGACATGACATAGTGTGATGCAGAGAAATATTGTAGTATGCAGCCTTTTGAACCACATAAAGAATTTGAAACAAATATAACATTCCTGTATCCAGAAATAAAAATGCAAGAAATTGAACCTAAAAATTGATTTTGTGGATATTATGAGTAGTAAAGTAATGTATTTAAATAATTCAGTTATAGTATTTAGGCTGCTTCAATAAGTAGTGCCTTGTAAGTTTCAAGTCATTGTTGGTTTGAAATTTACACACCAAAAAAGAGAGAAAGTATGACTGCCCAATAAGATCTTTTATTGGTCTGTATATTGAGATTGCATATTTGCATATTGGATTGAGGACACTGTTGCCTCTTTGATTACAGGTAGAACATAACCTTGTGCATACCTTCACACAGATTATTGCCAATATACAATAATCTGTGTCATCTAGTTATTACTATATATCTGATGCATTGATTTTAGATAAATACCACAGATAAAATGTGTGTACACTGATTAACAATTTTTTTTTTTTCAGATAAAGCCGTGCCTGCAAATAAAGTCTGTGGTTTGCATGATTTACCATGAAAAGATGCACTTACTAAGTTAGTAGATTTATCCAAAGGCCTTCATATTAGAAGCTTTTAAAAGCATGACAGAAAGTGACTGATATATGGAAGTTCTGTTTTTAATGTTATTTTTTTAATCAAATGTCTATGTATGACTAGAGGCTGTACTTTCATACAAAAGAAGCTATGTGAAAAGCTTGACATAGTAATGTAAAGAATGTATGTGAAATCAGTATTAAAGGCAAAAATAAAAAATAATTGTTTTAAAATATGTAGCATGGTTATAATTGTGTAAAAGTCCTCCTATAAAAATGGGACAAGCTGTAATATTCTTTCATTTGATATCGGCAAATAACTCAATATGGAAAAACCAGTAACAATTATGGAAAGAGAGAAGAAGAAAGAAGAAGAAGAAAATATCTGATGTAAACATTTGCATTACTTTCTCTACCCTTTACCATTTATTTTGATATATGTCCTACAGATTATTCCTTTAACAGCATAACTTACTCTCTATTTCTTGTTTACATAATAAATATAAAATGGTTACAATGTAGGTAATATATGGTAACTTGCATTAACAGCTGCTGTTTAAAAGTCAAGTCAATAATTATTAGGGACAGGATTTTCATGCAAAGTTATATGTTTCTTCTCTGCAGTGAGAATGTATGCTAACTTGGTATGTGAGTTAATTATTAAAATTCTAACAATTTAAACAATATTATGTGTTGCATATTAGTGCATATTTTACCTGGTTTGTTAACCATAGTATTTCAGCGGTTTGCAAAGTTATTCTGCATATTTGCTAGGTAACATCACACCAATAAATCCCTGTCTGATCTGGTTGGAGCCGTTCCCTCACAGTATGAAGGTGGCTGTTTAAAGAGTTCTCTGAATTGAGTTGAAATGTGTGGTTATGTGTAATATTAAATTTATTGTGAATTGTATTGTTTAATATCTCTTAAGCTTTATAAACGTAATCTACTAATATACACAAAGTTTCCAACTATTCAACCATTAGTAGTTTTAGAATTTCAGTTCTGAAAATATTCCTGCAGGTTCGCAATCCTTCTCCAGTTGAAACTTTCATTCAGTGATGTGCTCATATGTGGTTGAAGACTTGTTTCAACTAATCATACCAAAAGTAAAAGTGAGTGACAAAGCTAGATTACCGGATATATTGTAACTCTTCAATATTAAACATAAATTTTGATGACTTAAATAACACAGGCCTGCGAAGATTTTGCCAAATGGAATATTTTACATCATAATAGTCAAAATGGGTGCTCTGATTTAAAAAATAATAGTTTTTGCATCTATAAATAAAACTCAATTCAATTTTAAAGAATAAGATAAGTGAAAATAAAATTATGACTCACCATTTGTGTATTCCAGCTTGATTACTTTTCTGTATTTAAACAGTGATAGCTGGGTTAGTAAACATAGCACAAGTGGGTCGACAGAAACCCATTGCCTTCACTTCTAATCAAAGTATTAATCTTTTTAACTAAAAAATTAAAACAAAAGTAAAATAAACTGTTTTAATCCATTTGCTTATGAAACCGAGACAAATGCAGACTTTACCAGAACAACATTTAAAAACTCAGAATATATGATCACCTTACCTAGGTAAGGCAGCCATGTTAAGTTTCTCTTTTCCTTTTAAATGTGCGACTAGCAGTAGACTTATTGTTATCTAATTAAACTTCCCCATATTGGTTTCATATTATTCATTCATTCATTAACTGTTTACCCTCCTCTTATGTAGGACTTACACCCCCCAGGACTTACAGGCGGGTGCCTGGGGTCAGAGGCCCGTCGAGGAGCAGACACTCATGGATCAGACAGAGCATCCAGGATGGGGAATCAGCCCGATGCCTGGTATGGGTTGAAGGAAGTAGATGAAACGAAATGTAGGTGAAATGGATGAAAGGAAAGGTGATGAAGGAGCAGTCGGTGGAATGAATGGCGGGGGAAACCGGAGAACCCGGAGAAAACCCACCCAAACGCCGCTTCGTCCACCACAAATCCCACATGCAGGTCCCTGGGATTGAACCCGGGCCGCCTCGGTGGAAGGCGAGCGGTCTAACCACTCGGCCACGGCGCCGCCAGTTTCATATTAATGTAAATAAATAAAATCTTCAGAAGTTTCGGAGGGGGTTGAACCCCAAACATTCACCTTCTATATACGGCTTTTAAGACATTGCACTGAATTGTTTAGTCTGTTCTCTGAAACAATCTGGAAGATAAGTCACTTGTAGTTGACAGAATTTTTCAATGCTTAAATTTTATTTTGCCTATATTTATCTTTTTGTGTTTGCTATTTCAATCAGATAGAGTTCTTGTTGCATCTCTTGGAATTGAGTGTGAAAGATTTTTACTGGGCTGTTAATTTTATGAAGCCTAATATAAGGGGAAATAACTTGTTTAAATGTAACCCAAAGCATCCCTAAAATCCTTTGCCACAGTACAAATTAAAATCAGAGCTACTGCAGAAGAATCTATAAACCAAATGAAAGGTCCACCAGATTTTCAACACCAAATGACCAATTTTATTTCAAGTGTATTTAGTTCTGTCAAATTGCTTTTGAAGAAGTAATGAAGCTTCAAAAGAAAGAACTGTCCTCATTGATCTTTGTCCAACCTGCCATTGCTTTAGGAGCAAGTAGTGAACGGTCCCATGTCCAATTAAATTTCATTACAAATAAATTTGAAACAAAAGATGTTATTAAAGCCCTAAATGAATGGGACAACATCCCCAAGCACTTTTGATCGCAAGAAATAAAATTTAAAAAAATTTGAACTTGTAAAATGTTTGGAATAGAATGAAAACGAAAATTTTAATGGAGAGTCAATATTCAGATATTGGAAAAAATTATTATTGCTTTAATATATTTGGCGCTGCCACATTCAAATGCAGAGGTTGAGTGAACATTTTCTATGGTCAATGATATCAAAACCCGAGAAAGGACTGAATTCAACTGTGGCAGCTTTAGTTTGCACCAAATTAGACATGAGAAATTCAAATAAGGTGTGTAGTGGTTATGCAGTGACAGAGCAGATACTTATGTTGATCAACAATAGCATTTACCATTGTTCATACATACTTATTGCTTATTGTTGTTGTTGTTCCCAGAAAATTCAAAATATAGGTTTTGATTTTTCATGTAAATATCTGTAATATATGGTATTTTAATCAAAATCCTTAGAAAATTGTTTAGAAAATAAAAAATTCGAAAATTCTTCCGTGTAAAGGAAAGTTTGGGGTGGTGGTATTTTCTTGAAAATCTTAATGTCAATTGTTTGAAATGTGTTTTAAAGTGAATGCTTAATTTACAATGTTAGTTTTCATAACTTTCTAAATGGCGGTCATTCAATAAAAATGTTTTAATACAACTAACAGAAACAGTTTGTTTTGCACGGTTTGTTCAAGGAAAATAATCTAGAAACAACTTTATCTAAAGTAACCAAACTTGAAGTTGAGGATATTCCTTCACCCGCTTTTGCTGCACCTGCTGACCTAGGTACCTGCTTACAGGAAGTCAACCAGACCTGGGGTTGTAAGCCTATTGTGCCAGAATTCCAGGAAGACATATTGCTTGGTGTAAACTCAAGATTTTCTTATCTTTAGGCCTAACCAAACAATATCTCGTGTAAACATGTACTTCATGCATACATTTCAGTAACATTCTTATAATGAGATTAGTAAGGAGCTCTAAAGAAAGTTATACATTTTTACTTTCCCTACTATGTATAGTAAGTAGGGGAAGTATTGCACTCCACCCAAAAGTTTGATACCAAGATTTCACAGGAAATACACGTTTTGAGGTGCCCTGAATCCATATAAAGCCTTTTTGGAAACATATCCACACACGCCTGTGTGTCTGTGGACAGCATAACTCAAAAAATGAAAAGCTGGATACATACCATACTTAGTATTTGAGTTGGTACCTAACAAGGGTGCGACACAAAGATTTTCAAGAAAATCCCTCACCCCAGACTACCCTTTACATGGCACATTTTTCAAAAATTTTGTATACCTTGAAACTTCTGGGAATAGCCTGAGAACTCCTGTGGATTCTGAATGACTATTTTACAACGTTTAAACCGTAAGAGATAGACAAAATCTTACGCTTAGTTCTCCTTAAAGGATACAATTAGGATGCTGCTGTGCGTGGTGGGAATTCTTATATTTAACCGGTAATGATAACTACAATAGATTAACGAACTGAATATGAGATAACACAGGGAAGATGTAACGTTGTGCTTCATTCCACGTACAGTTAACTTCTGTGATTTCTTTGCATTCATTGGTTGAAGTGACACGCTTTGCAATGCGAAACACCAGCTACGGCCGAGAATAAACAATGCATATGGTGTGTCATATCCGAAAGGCTTCAGGTAAAATAAGGCAAAGCGGGTGTTAACCATAATAGTACAATAATATCCTCCCCTTCCCTCACTCCGGAGAGTTTCTCGTGGTTACAATGCATTACAATTCTGCAATTTCACTTCTTGTCTCACTTCTGCTTTGAGCTACCTTTCTAACAGTTCACAGTGCATTGTTTAAGAATGGGTGGAATACCGAGGTCTGCAACTTGGATTGTTCGGCTTAACGAATTTATGATGATTGCAGGGTTTAGAGAAGAGGACTTCCTCTATGAAGATTTGTTTCAGGCGCTAGAAACACCACAGAAGGCCATGCAGTGGCTAGCAAGACACCGTCTTTTGAAAAACACCGTAAGGTGTCAACGGTGCAATGGAAAGTGTACTATAACCACTCATAATAGCACAGCAGGCGGCAAACGGTGTTTCTGCACAAGATTTAAAAATTTTTAAATTCGTGAGGAAAGGATCGTTCTTTGCCAGCAGCAAAACTTCATTTAAATAGATAATTGTATTTGTTTATGGTTGGGCGAAGATTTATCTTTTACAAGCTGCAGCCGCTGAAGCTTGCATCAGCGAGTATCACGCAGCCACAGACTGGGTAAATTTTTGTCGATAGGAGTGCCAAACAAACTTGGAGCGTCATGCTGCTCCAAGTGAGTTGTATTAATGGGCGCTCTTTAACTGCTGTGGTCCTTAACATTCCATTTTATATTGGGTGTGAAAGATTGGTAATTTTGTTCAGAGGCCTATTTATCAGGCTTGAGGTTCTTTTACGTGCCGTAAATATACAACAGGGAAACCCTGGCTTTACTTCCCTTCCGAAGGAATCCATGCTAAGGATTTTTACGCCCGAAAAAGTCCATCGCCCGCCCAGAGTTTAAATCCGCGACCTCGGGATCTAGAGGCTAGCATGGTCACCAACACTATAGAAGACGACTAGCAGTTGATGGACCGACCAGTGGAGGAGGAGTGTTAATAAAGCATATCGCTTAAACAACCATGAATAAATAAATAACTTGAATGATTTTGTCAAAGGGATATCATTAACTTCAACAGGCGAAACTTTTATAAAAATTCTTTAATATGCATTGGTAACCTGGCTTTCCAAATCAAATATATTCTTATTAAACAATGAAACTCCGACGGGGATGGGAAGATTAAACCAAATTGATTCTTTGCTTGATTTAATTTATTTCCCTAAATAAATTGTTAACGAAACCTAACGTTTCTGCAAACTAATCCATTCGTTAGGAAGTGTTGGCTTTCTTATCAAAATTGAGGTGGGGTATTATTCATTAAACATTCAAGACATAAAAATTTTAAAAAAGGAATCTAATGAAAGACGAATTCTTTAAATCTTGTCTGGAGAAGGATTTTATATATATATATATATATATATATATATATATATATATATATATATATATATACACACACCTGACGAGATGGTTAAAGTAACATAACAAATGAACTACTTGGTGGAAGTAGATGAAGGTGCGGGAGCATGTTGCCAGAGGTCTCTCACACGTATACAGAAAGCTGGACGTCACATGTTGTGAGTGTAGCGAGCCTATAATGCCAAATGGGTCTGGTCCCGCAACACGGGGCAGTTGATGAAACAGGACAAGACGGTGTGTGGCAATAAGCGAGCTGTTACAGTGCACTGTAGTGGTATTCTTCATTGCAACATGGCCTGTAGACACCATTTTGATGACTTCACATGGGGAAGAATCGTCGGGAAACTGGAAGAAGGGCCGAAGTGTGACGAGTGTCGCTCAGCAGTTTGGAATTGCTCACAGCATTGTTTCACGTGCATGGGGGACCTTTCAAACCAGAGGCACTGCTGTCCCAAGGAGAGGTGGTGGTCGACCACGCTCAACTACGGCAGCAGATGACCACTACATTGTGCAACAGGCAAGAAGCGATCCACGCCAAACAGCGGGTGCAATTGCAACCACATTTAACAGGACAGCTAGGCACGCAATCTCACGATACACAGTGGCACGGCGACTACACAGAGGGGGTCTCTTTGCTCGACGGCCACTACGTTGTGTTCCATTAACATCCGCACATCGGCGGCACCGTTCGCGATGGTCCTAAGAGCATCAAAATTGGACCAACGAGGAATGGGGTCGCGTGCTCTTCTCGGATGAGAGTAGATTCAGTCTAAGTAGTGATTCTCGATGTATCCTCATCTGGCGAGAGGTGGGAACACGTAATTAACCCAGAACATCCTTGAACATGATCATTTTGGTGATCCGGGCGTTATGGTTTGGGGAGGGATAATGTTGCATGGGCGCACCGACCTCCAAATCTTTGAACACGGTACGCTCACTGGTCAACGTGATTGTGATACTGTACTCCTTCTCCAAGTGCGTCTTTTCAGGGGTGCAGTCGGTCCTGACTTCATTTTTATGGATGACAATGCGCGACCGCATCAAACAGCGAAGGTGGAGGATCTCTTGGAACGAGAGGATATTCAGCGAATGGATTGGCCTGCCCGTTCCCCGATTTAAATCCCATCGAACACGCGTGGAATGCTTTGGGGAGACCCATTGCAGCACATTCACATGCACCAACGACCATCCAACAGTGGTCAACGGCGCTGGTGGAGGAATGGAACGTCCTACCACAAGAACTGCTTACCAACCTTGTGGCCAGCATGGGAGCACGATGCTGATCATGCATTGCTGTCCGTGGTGATCGTACACCCTTTTAAGCACCATGCATCTTTTCTGTAAATCCAGAGAGCCATCATATGTCGTATTGAGTGTAGCTTATGGTCTATGAATAAAAGTGGCATTACTGTTCGTCTCATTGCATATTTCGTTTAGTTGACTACTGTAGCATACGGCAGTAGTTCCCTGTACGTAAGATTTGAGTTTCATCGAGCTATGTTACTTGGCAGTGTCACAGCATGTGAAGATTACTTTCGTCCTTAGCTTTTGCACACCAGTGTGTATGTATATATAAATTGTTGTCTGAATATCTAAATAAATTTCATCCTCAACATACAATAAATAATTATAACAAATAATAAACCCAGTTCATGGAATGAAAATCGTAATAATGTTTTGGAAAATAGAAGAAGGCTTTTAACAACCTTTTAAAAGCAGATCCTTAGATAATTATTTGAAAATGAAAAATCAATTTGCAAACAGTAAAAGAGTACCCATTTACAAAAAAAGGAAAGAATGAATTTCATATTGTGAGAAGACAAATCTAGTATGCATCTTCGTCTCAGATTTTCTCTAATGAAAAAGAGTATTATACTCCCATTTATGATAACGGAACTCTGCAGAAGAAATTTCTTCACAGATTAAGTCCTGATTACACAAACGACAACATAGAAAGGGAAGTTTAAAATTACCATGGAACGAAAGGAATATAAAGCAAAAACACTTTCTAATCTCTCCAATAAAAGCAGAAGAAATTTAAAATATATTTACAAATCATAGCGTTTCGGGTGCGGGACCTGAAGAAATCAAATAAACAAGGTGTCATATAATTTGTCAGGAAATGTATTACATTTTAACAAAAGGATATAACCAGCTACTCACGGATATACTCATTAAACAAATTGGATAAGTTTTTACATCATGCCGATTCACAGGATTGCGAAGATATTGCGGCACGGAATATTTTGCATCACAATGCTCAAATTGGATGCTCTGATTTCGAAAATAATATATTTTGCGTATCACGTGCATATTTTAACAATTCTGTTTCAACACAAAATTTAAAATTAAATACTATAGTATTAACATGACTGCATATCCGGCTTACATCATGGTTGGTTAGAATATGTAAACATTCTAAATAATATGACGTAATATTATATACTACTATGTCTTTGTTTACAGGTAATATTGAACCTATCGCATAAACATTTATTGCCCAAGTTATCAACCTGTCTTAGAATCCTCAGTAGAGTTGTAAGCTTCTTCTCAGCGGTCTGTTTTGAAGCCGTATTGTGTTGTGAATTTTATTTGTGAAAAAAATGGCAAGTTCGAATGGTATATGTAGGAGGGCTGTGTGAACAAACCTAACAATTTCCGTTATATCTGTGGGTGTTATAGGAAAAAGCAGCGGAAAAGAAAGATAAGCGGGTTTATCAAGAGATTGTATCTGGCCTATTTTAAAATTAGGTTAGGAAATCAAGACAAGAATTTTGCTCCTCATATTATATGTAAAAGTTGTGTAGAAAATCTAAGACAGTGGTACAAAGGTATTCGTTCAACTATGACCTTTGGTGTTCCAATGGTATTGCTCGAACAACAAAATCATTTGAATGACTGTTATTTTTGCGGTAATATATCTGGATTCAATAGGAAAAACAAGGCGGGCATTATATACCCAAACTTGTCATCAGTAATTAGGCCTGTGCCTCATGTATCCGATGTTCCTGTTCCATCACCACCTACGGCATTACCAGAGGGTAGTACTGATACATCGAGTGTAGAAGATGATTAAAATTGGTCCCCAGACTTAGAAGGTGACATTCCAAATCCATTGAGTCAGTCAGAAACAAATGATTTGATACGCGATTTGGGTCCTACCAAAGAAAACTGTCAACTTTTAGTCGAGGAAAAAAAATTTTTTTAGGGCCTGGAAAGACTTTCTACTGGTACAGCCACCGAGAAGAAGAGTTGCAGAAATATTGTATAAAGGAAGAGGAACTACTCTATTGTGATATCCTTGGCTTGATAGGTCCTCTTGGAACAGCTTATGAAGCAATAGATTGGCATGTGTTTATTGACTCAAGCAAGAGAAGTTTGAAAGATGTTCTTCTGCGCAATAACAATATGTTTGCTTCAATCCCAATAGCTCACTCTACACCCCTATATCTAAATGTGTATACCGTACTAGAAAAAATTAAATATAATGAACACAAGTAGTACGTGTGCAGTGTCTTAAAGTGTGCGGTGTTTTGTTGGGCTAACAGGGTGCACAAAATTCCCATGCTTTTTGTGTGAATTGGACTCTAGAAGCAGAGAAAGACCCTGGAATGAAACTAATTGGCCAAAAAGTAAAGATTTAATGCCAGCGACAAAAAATGTAATAAATCGTTCGCTGATTGACTCACAAAGTTTCGCTACCCCCGTTATATATCAAATTAAGGATTATGAAGCAATTTATCAAAGCTTTGGACAAACGTGGTCCGTGTTTCCAACACCTTATTCAGAAATTTGCAATGGTGTTTGAGTCAAAAGTGAAAGAAGGCTTTTCTAACGGCCCACAGATTCGTAAACTCATGACGGACGTTCATTTTAGAAATATTATGACAGAAAGAAAGGTTCAAGCTTCGGACTCATTCAATGAAGTTATAAATAAGTTTTTGGGTAATGTTAAAGATGATAAACATGAGCATATTGTTAAAACCATGCTCGAAAAGTTAAAGGCACTCGGATGCAATAAGACCTTAAAATGCATTATTTGCATTCGCATCTTGATTTTCCCCACTGAAAACTTGGGTGCACTAAGTGAAGACCAGGGAAAGAGATACCAACAGGACATAAAGGAGATGGAAACAAGGCACCATGTTCGATGGAGTGTCTCCATGCTGGCCGAATACTGTTGGTATTTAATTAGAGACAACTCTCGTCAGGACCACAAACGCAAGTCAACTCAGCGTTCGTTTTCAACAAAGCGGAGGAGAAAATAAAATCATAGGGTATGTTTGAAATGTCCTAGTTCAATGTAAACTATTGCGTCTGTAGAATTGAAATTGTTTCTCAGTTTGCATTTCACGCATTTTAAATTGTACTTAAAAACTAGAAATAAACTGAAATATTACGTATTTGCTTTTTTACATGCAAAAACAGGTACGAGATACGAAAAAATGGAAAGCATATTTGAATTCAGCATACCAAAATTAGGTTTAGAAACCTGTTTAACCTTTTACCACAGTAAAAGATTTTAAATTCGCAGGCGTATGTATCAACACTGAAAATAGTTATATAGCCCTAACTTTAATTTTTATTAAAATACCTACTGAAAAAAGTATCAGCAAACTGGCTAAGTTTCTTTTTGGAAGGATGTGGATTATAGCCTCCTGAACAGTATGATTTTGACCAGGTTTTAGCACAATAAATAGCTTAGCAATTATTATAACAGAAAATTTATCAGCCATTATAAAGAAGAAAGTAGTCCAAGGAATTAGCCTTGATATTTCTCACACTTATGGCTCTGTACTCTATCTATTTTCTATTTTTAATAAAAATAACAATAAAACCAGAAATGTCCATCTATCTACACACATAATTTATCAACAATATAAGTTAATTTGAAAAATGTTCAAATAGGACTTGAACGTAATGACTCCAAGTAATTGGATAATTCTTAAAAAGGGGAAGAATGCAAAATATATCAGTTTACCCTAATTGTATACTGGAACCAGAAAATTACATTAAATTCCTGGGTATTATATTAGATTATAGATTAACTTGCAGAAAACATTAAAAAAAATCATTGATACTAAAATTAAATACACAGGAAACATTTTTAGATATCATGTGGGAAAGGAGTTGGGATCTCACCCATCAGCTCTACTAATCATATTCAATAATTTATTGAAAACGCAAGTTGGTTATGGTTGCATTGTACTAAATCAGCGTAATAAAATAGTCACTCAAAGAGATCAAAAGTAGTCTATACAAAGCAGAAAATTAATTTTAGGAGTGAATAGGATATCCCAGCCCCTCATTCACGTTTAAAGTAATCGGTTGGAGTCCTTTGGATCTTGAAATATGAGGAGCAACTTTCCAAACGCGACAAGCCCACAAATACAAATTTTACAGGAGAAGCAAAACACTAATTTTGAGTAAAGTTTTATAATTATTTAAGTGCAGGAACTTATTAAGAATTCTGAATATAGTAAAATAGTATAAGTAGGGAAAATCTCACTCTTTATTCAAAGGCACAGTTGCTAAATGTATTTTGAAAACCTGTGGAGTTGTTGCGGTTTGCACCAACCAAACGGACAAATTGTTTTGAAACTCATTTATACAGAAATAATGCAAGAACCTATTCTTTAATTGTTATTTTTAGCTAAATATTGATACAGTGAAATCAATAATCGAGAAAGGTGTTCCCAATCAATTATTTTAAACAACACAATCAAAACCAGCCACTTGTTTTAACGGTTGCATACTGCTGCTTTGAAGAATGCCTTAGCAATATTTAGGTAACGAAATCAAAATTGTAATTAAGGAGAAAATTTTCAAGTATTATTTAAAGAATACAGTCAAAATGCTTGTTTACTTTTCTTTTTCTTAAAATTTGTGATAAAGATATATTATGCAATTCAATCAAAATCATTAATAATTCAGCAAGTTTTTTTTTACGCCTTATAATAAATAACAGGTTCAACATTAATTTGTTTCCAAATAATCGACAAAGTTCATTTTTGGCTTCAAACTATATCTAAGGAACAAAATCAGTAATAATAATTCGCAAAAATATTTAGATATTCATAAACAAATCATTAAACATTATCCTGAAATAATAACTATTTTCAAATTATTTGAAAATAAAGTGTAAAAATCTGTTTTATGGCACGTGTTAGAAAAACAAACAATCAAAGGTAGTTTCCCCACCTATTGTCGGATTTTAGTTAAAATTTTGAAATCTGAATGGGTAGCATGTCTTTTAACTCCTCTTCACAGCATTGGATATCCAGGTTCCTCGTCCAAGCAATCACACTCTTCATTCCCAACTTGCTCATCTACGTCGTTTGTTGCAACATCTTCTCTCTCAAGTACAGGAACATAACATTTAAGGATTTCATCCTCCTCCCAGCTATCACCAACTCGTTTCAGAAGAGTGAAAGTTTCTTATTCTACTGATTTTATACGGCATATCAAACTGACATCTGGGTCAGGTGTCTGATCTGCTGCTGCAGCACTTTTTAGCAAGAAAATATAACTTTGTTGCATCGCCCAGCCTTTATGAGGGCTCCATTTTAAAATTTATGGAGGTTTTCTTCCCATGGGATTTATTTTTAAGTATTACCCGTTTTATATCTCTTATGCCCACCGGCTTCTTAAATAACGACAGAGGTCTTTGATGTTTAATATTCCAGCCTATTTCTAACTTTGAATGTTTCCCTTTTTCTCATAAATGTTATGATATTGTCAGAAGTTTATATTTCAGATTGTTTCCAAAGACTTTTCTCCACTGTGCCGAAAAAGCTGTCTGCAGGCAAGTAGGAATGGCCATGCACGGGGGATGTAATGCGACTTGGGACCACCGACTATACTTCCCTTCCGAAGGAAGCCATGCTAAGTAAAAATGCTCAGCATGACTTCCTTCGGAAGGGAAGTAAAACCGATGGTTCCATGTCGTAAACTTACGGCACGTAAAAGAACTTCAAGCCTGATAAAGAGACCTCTGAACAAAATTCCTGGTCTCTTTCACACCCAATATAGAATGGGACCCTAAGGACCATAGTAGTTAAAGAGCGTCCATAAATAAAACTCAATTTAAAATCGTATCTCTTTGAGTCTGGATATTTCTTTAGAAGCTACCAATACAGATAATGAACTATGTGAACATTTTTGTTCTGCCCAGGGCAGCCGTCTGAAAATATTCTTATGTCTGAACTGTGTTCTTCGTATCTGTACTTAGAACATCTCTCAAAGCTGAAGCTACTTCATTTGGTCCACGACCAGCCTGGTTTGCAGTCTAGCAATAGAAGTTTGGAGACTTACTTTTGGTCTGTAATGTAGAGAGCATAATATGACAGTTATCGTGCATAATGTACCTCGCCAATAGCAAGCTTTGACAGGGATTGAACTTGATGAAGATCAAAGCATAAAGACAAGCTGTTGGGCGGTTTCTCTTTCATAGCTTAATAAAATTGTTTTGCTCTCATTTTATAGGCAGCAAGCTCTGCTTTGTCTTTTGCTAGAGTTTTTAGTGAGTTTCATTTTATGTTTCATTCTACAGCAATAGCTACAGACATCTACTGCAGGATCGCAAAATCCCAAATTAAAGTTTTTAGAGGAGACGTTACTGAAGAACTACTTCTTTACCTTTAGTGAATCAGCAACACTCGCATTATACATTTTAAACAGCTTTGTGATATTCATGTCCGAAGAAACATACAGCTTTTTAGTTTTGCTCTGTTGTAGTGGCTTTCTCTAGCCCTCAAATTCGAAATGAACTTAATCACGTTGTCTTTCTTTGGAATGTGTTTTATTTTGTTTTACGGCCTTCTCTTTTTCAAGAACGGCATTACCAGCAATTGGTGAGGCAGCAATACTATTAAGTCTGGTTGTTCCTATGCCAAACAGAAGTCTAAAATACTTGGAACATATAGGAACTTGCTCATTGTTTAGTATCACCTGAAACTTTGTAACCAGAGTATTCAGTTTTCCGCGTTCTTTCCGAGGACGCCATCGTTTTGGACTCGGCACTATCATTCATAAATGTTGAAAGAATCCTGTCCTGCTGCTGTTTGTTCACATGGATGTAGACCTTTTCCTATTGCTGATAAGATGGTAGATTGGGATGGTACAGCATTTAAATATTCCCTCCTTGTGTGCCCTGGGCGCTTCAAACTTCAACACTTCAAGGTCCTTATCACGATACCTGAAACAATTAATATATAATCCCAGGTTAAAGCAGGGATATGCCGCTAGTCTAGTAATAATTGTAATGAAAGTCAGTTTAAGAAATTTTATGATAAAATTTCTTTTAAAGTCCTTTCCATCTGCTCCACTTTTCTTTTCACTATGACCTTCTGCCGCTTCCTAGAGCCAGAAGTATGATCCCCTTCACGTACACTTTCTTCCATGTTCATCATAAACTGCAGGTTGGAGCGAAAACACAATGCTGAACAAAAAAATCTGATGTGTTACACTCACATGACTTTCTCTACTCTTGTACAAACTATTTTTACAAACGCTTATTCTCCATATGCTTCATGTTAATCGAGATATTGAGATGTCAATCTTATTGCTAATTTTCTTGTAGATGCAAGGGGAATATGGTAGGTTTCAAGCGATAGTCAAATATTTTAACTCTGGTTGCTATGTGGCGCATTCCATCCTCTTTTCATGTCCAGGACATAACAACAATGAATAACGAATTTGAGAAAAAGTATTATTCGAAAATTTAAGGGAATAACAAGCAATATCTCGAAAACGGTTCACTCAACAAAAGAAATCTATATGACATAAATTGTGTGTTTTAACGCGATCTACATTTTTTGTGTAGTAAAATTTTGTCTATCTCTTATGGTTTACCAGTTATGCAAAAGCCGTTCACAATGAAGAATACTTTTGGAGACATTCCCAGAAAATTCGAGATATACATTACATTTCTCATGACAATATCTTAAACATATGATATTTTAATCAAAATCGTTAGAGCCATTTTTGAGTAAATTCAAATTTTCGAAAAATGTTCCATGTAAAGGGTAGTCTGGGGTGGGGGATTTTCTTGAAAACCTTTGTGTCGCATCTCTGGTAGATACTGAACCTACATACCAAGTTTGGTGTATATCCGACTGTTCGTTTCTGAGTTATGGTGTTCACAGTCACACACACACGGACATGTTTCCAAAAATGCTTTTTTACTTTCTCTACTACGTATAGTAAGTAGGGGAAGTATTGTATTCCACCCAAAATTTCGATACCGAGATTTCACCGGAAATACATGTTTTGAGACTCACTGAATCCAAAAAATCTGATGTGTTACACTCACATGACTTTCTCTACTCTTGTACAATCTAATTTTACAAACGCCTATTCTCCATATGCTTCATGTTAATCGAGATATCGAGATGTCAATCTTATTGGTAATTTTCTTGTAGATGCAAGGGGAATATGGTAGCTTTTAAGCGATAGTCAAATATTTTAACGCTGGTTGCTATGTGGCGAATTCCATTCTCTTTGCATGTTCAGGACATAAAAAAAATGAATAACGAATTTGAGAAAAAGTATAAGTATTGGAAAATTTAAGGAAATAACAAGCAATATCTCGAAAACGGTTCACTCAACAAAAGAAACGTATATGACATAAGTTGTGTATTTTAACGCGATCTACATTTTTTGTGTAGTAAAATTTTGTCTATCTCTTATGGTTTACCAGTTATGCAAAAGTCGTTCACAATGAAGAATATTTTTGGAGACATTCCCAGAAAATTCGAGATATACATTTTATTTGTCATGACAATATCTTAAACATATGATATTTTAATCAAAATCGTTAGAGCCGTTTTTGAGAAAATTAAAATTTTCGAAAAATGTTCCATGTAAAGGGTAGTCTGGGGTGGGGGGATTTTCTTGAAAACCTTCGTGTCGCATCTCTGGAAGATACTGAACCTAAATACCAAGTTTGGTGTTTATCCGACTGTTCGTTTTTGAGTTATGCTGTTCACAGACACACGGACACACAGACACACAGACAGACAGACACACAGACAGACACACATACGGACATGTTTCCAAAAATGCTTTTTTTGGATTCAGTGATTCTCAAAACATGTATTTCCGGTGAAATCTCGGTATCGAATTTTTGGGTGGAATGCAATACTTCCCCTACTTACTATACGTAGTAGAGAAAGTAAAAAAGCATTTTTGGAAACATGTCCGTGTGTGTGTCTGTCTGTGTGTCTGTGAACAGCATAACTCAAAAACGAAGAGTCGGATAAACACCAAACTTGGTATTTAGATTCAGTATCTTTCAGAGATGCGACACGAAGGTTTTCAAGAAAATCCCCCCACCCCAGACTACCCTTTACTTGGAACATTTTTCGAAAATTTGAATTTTCTCAAAAACGGCTCTAACGATTTTGATTAAAATATCATATGTTTAAGATATTGTCATGACAAATAAAATGTATATCTCGAATTTTCTGGGAATGTCTCCAAAAGTATTCTTCGTTATGAACGACTTTTTCATAACTGGTAAACCATAAGAGATAGACAAAATTTTACTACACGAAAAATGTAGATCGCGTTAAAATACACAATTTATGTCATATACATTTCTTTTGTTGAGTGAACCGTTTTCGAGATATTGCTTGTTATTCCCTTAAATTTTCCAATACTTATACTTTTTCTCAAATTCGTTATTCATTTTTTTTGTCCTGGACATGCAAAGAGAATGGAATGCGCCACATAGCAACCAGCGTTAAAATATTTGACTATCGCTTAAAACCTACCATATTCCCCTTGCATCTACAAGAAAATTATCAATAAGATTGACATCTCGATATCTCCATTAACATGAAGCATATGGAGAATAAGTGTTTGTAAAAATAGTTTGTACAAGAGTAGAGAAAGTCATGTGAGTGTAACACATCAGATTTTTTGGATTCAGGGAGTCTCAAAACATGTATTTCCGGTGAAATCTAGGTATCGAATTTTTGGGTGGAATACAATACTTCCCCTACTTACTATACGTAGTAGAGAAAGTAATATGTGGTTTACAACAATACGTTGGCCACAACAATATCTGTTAAACAGCACAACACTGTTGTGAAGGTTACGAATGTTTGCTTTCTCAGATTTGTCGTTTTTTATTCGACTTTAGGCGCAACATACGTACATCAGCGATTGTAACCAGCTGGACTTATCGCGGTTTGAACCAATTTCAATGCTGGACTGATCGCATTTTGAAATGAAGCCCATTATTTGTACTTTATTTAGAGAGTTAAAAATTCTGTTTTGAATGAAAGCAACACCGTAGCTCGATGCAGCCCATCTTTTGGAGTAGGAATCAGCTTCAAACTAATTTACGTCTGCGAGTGGACTTATCGCGTTTTGAAACGTCAATCCTGATACATTAGCTGCAAGATTCATTAATAAAATGAGGAATCACAGCTGGATAACTTAGCTATCCAATTAAACAATCTTATAGACAATGAGATTAAAATATCTAAGAACAACAATAATGGAATTTCCCTTTATTGAATTGCTGGAAACATTATAAAGAAATTGAGGGCACTACACTTTTACCCTGACACCCCAACCGCTGTGTGAATTGGGAGATAACCATTTTGGATTTGTTATAGACTTTAAAATATTTAAAAAAGAACTATTATGCAAATAAAATTTGGGGAGTTTATCTCCGATTTCAATAATTAGTAAACATTTTATACTGATGGCTCTTAAGGATCAACAAAAAGAAGTGGGAGCTACAATTTATTATGTAAATTCAAATAAAGAATATACACTTAGATTAAATAAAGATTTGTCAACTTACTCAGCGAAACTTATAACCATAAAGACGGTCATAGGCTTCATTAATAACTAATTAAAGAAAGTATCATTCCTACGATTTAGAAAACTCCCTTATGAACATTTGTGAGCAAGGAATGGATAAAAAAATGGATTACCGAAACTAAAATAAAATAACTTTTATATAAAGCTCACCGAATTATAATTAAAATTAAGTTAGTATGGTTTCCAGGTCATAATGGTATAAAAGAAAGTTAAACAGCTGATGAATTAGCAAAATTGGCAAGACGTCAGGGACCAATCTATAATGCATATCTTCCTAATAAGGATAGTTACATAGCAGTTTTAAAGAATCTTTATAAAATTGGAACACGGAAAATGAGGCGAGCATTATTATAGAAACACTAAAGAATTACCCACCTTCAATAGATTGAAAATTAATAGAGCAGAGGTTTCCACGATATCGAGAACCAGGCTTAATATACAAAAATCTCTCTTGTTTCTAAAGAAAATTGCATAAGCTAATGATGAATGCAGTAGTTGTGGAAGCTTAGAATCCACTGAACATATGATGGTAATGGTTCCATAAATAATCGGCAAATCATTCATGGTTTAGACACGCAGATCCTTCGGCTACGCCCTGTCGCCGTTTCGCAGTTGGCGGCCTTCAACTACTCCACTCTTCTACTTCTGAAATACAGGGTTATTCTAAATTAGTTACCTGATAATAAAGCTAAATTATACATAGTTATCTTACGTAGTTTATTTCCATTTCCATTACATACATTGACATTAGCATTAAGTTTTATTTGCAATGTTTACAAATGTTCAATGTGACTCCCTTTTGTCACTCGGCAGTATCCCACCTATACGGCAGTTCATCCCAGATACGCGGATCATGTCCGTATCTACACAAGCTACCGCTACGTTAATTCGTTGACGAAGCTCATCGAGATTGGTCGGCAGTGGAGGGTTGTACACGTTATCTTTAATGTAATCCCACAGACTAAAATCCAGCGGTGTTAAATCGGGAGATCGTGGAGGCCAAGCTATGTTCCCGCCACGTCCAATCCAAGAGGGAGTGGTTTGGGATAGGTACGTAGTGACCTCATGGTGGTAATGAGGAGGTGCTCTATCTTGTTGAAAAATGAAATTATCTCTCATATTTTCTTGCAGCTCTGGCATCAGGTAGTTTTCTAACATATCTAGATATGTGATGCCAGTCACAGTCTTCTCATAAAAAAAGAACGGTCCATACACTTTCACGGAGCTTAGCGCACAAAAGTTTTGGTGAGTCACGTGTATGTTCCAGGCATTCCGTCGGTTTCTGTGTACCCCATATCCTTACATTGTGGCGATTAACTGTACCACTAAGGTGAAAAGTTGCCTCGTCACTGAACACAATCTTATTAAGAAAACTATCGTCTTCTTCCATCCTGTTCAGCATGTCCGTACAGAACTCATAACGTTTAAGCTTATCATTAGCACTCAATGCCTGAACCAGTTACAACTTGTACCCCTTACACTGCAGTCGTCGTCGTAAAATTTTCCATACCGTAGGTTGTGGAATGGTCAGCTCCAAACTTGCTCTAGTTGTAGACTTCTTTGGACTTCGTGCATAAGTTCTTCTTACGGCTTCCACAACGTGTCCTGTCCTGCTACAGGAGGGCGTGCCTGTCCTTTCTCTGTGTTACACACAACCTGTTTCTACGAATCGAACATACCATGTTTTGATAGTTTTCACCTGCGGGGGAGTTTTCTGATACTCTGTGTGGTAATTTGCGATACACTTTGGCGACTGCTTACTAGGCTCCAGGTGTTGAATAGTTTGCTGTTCTGTGAGGTGTTGCGAGTGCTTCACATTTTCCCAGCCAGACGAGCGAGCGAGTGCATGTAGCGATGTCTGCCGACCATGTTTAAAACTTGATAATATGACATAAGGTTTTATGAACATCGGAATAAATTTACGTCAACAGTTTCGAAATAATTCATTCATACTTTCAGGTAACTAATTTAGAATAACCCTGTATATACCACAGAACACCAAAGTATACCTCGCTCGGCCTTGAGGCATTAACATCTTCGACCTGGAAGTAAATCTTGCCGATTAGATAGGGAACAAAGCCCGGTAATGATGTGTTATAGCGGCTGTCGTCTGCTAGCGAGCGGCCTGGGCGTGGCTTAAGGAGTTCGAGCGTTGCCAACCGTAATAAATGTACGCGCGGAAGATAACAACTATGTAACACGAAAATTGCAATGCGGCGCGGTTATTTCAAACACACAATTTGGCGATGTTTTTGTATATTGCATTGAAGCACACCTATTGTACAAAGTTAACGAAACGTGCATGTTGATTCATACCCAAAGAAAATGGTGTTATTTTAGGCCAAACACATTATCGCACATATACGTTATTACACAGAAGCAGTGGCAGCATTGTTCTCATTGTCCTTGAGCCACGTACACACATTGTTGTAAATTAGGTGAAATATCAGCAGCATACCGTATAACACAAAAACAGTGGCATTATTGTTGACAATATCCATGAGTCACAAAACACACATTGTATTAATGTACTGCAATGACGTGGCAATAGGAGACTGGAGAAGACGTGTAAGTTAGGTGAAATACTAGCAGCATACGTTATTAGACAGAAGCGGTGGCAGCATTGTTGTTCACTGTTCTTGAGTCACAAAACACACATTGTTGTATTAATGTACTGCAATGACGTGGCAATAGGAAACTGGAGAAGACGTGTAAGTTAGGTGAATTACCAGCAGCATACGTTATTAGACAGAAGCGGTGGCAGCATTGTTGTTCACTGTTCTTGAACACTGTTCACTCAGCTTGCTCAACTGCATTTTAATACATTGGTGGAGTTCATGATCTTGGTTCCAGAGAGGAAAATAAAAATCACACGACTTTCTCTATCACTCTTTTTCAAACAATACTTACAAAAGCTGATTCTTGGTATCTACTTCTTGTTAATCGAGATAAACTTTCATTGTAGGAATAAGAAGAATGCAGTAAACTAAAGGGATAGTCAAATATTTTAAATGTGGGTCGCTATTTGATGGATTTGAAATTCCGTTCTGTTCAGGTGATCGCGGAAAAAAAATCCTGATGATGTACTTTTACATGGCTTTCTCTAATCATTCTTCCACAAAGTATACTTACAAGAGCTTATTATTCCAGCTTCTTCTTGTTAATCCAGATAAACGTTCAATTTACAGTTACAATTTTGTTATACGATACAGTAGGTAAAGTGAGTCAGCTTTTTAAAGAGCGCGTGGCTATATGAGGGCTTTGAAATTCGATGACTCTTTGCGTGACCACGAGAAAATATCGAATACCGACTTCCCATTTGAGAGAATTATAAGTAGGTATTTGAAAGTTTAAACCAATAAGAAGGAATATCTCAGAATGGTATACTTAAAAAAAGAAAGTAAAACAGAAATGCTTTGACATAAATTGTGTGCTTTAACGAGAACAATTTTCTTTTTGTAGACAGATTTGCCTATCTTATAGTTTACCAATTGTGCAAAAGTTACTCAGAATGAAGAGGGCTTCAGAGGATATACCCAGGAAATGCAATATATGCATTTGACATGAAAACATTTTAAACATGTCGTGTTTAATCAAAATCGTTAAGAGTCATTTTTGAGAAAATAAAAAGCTTTTGGCAAAAATATCCATGTAAAGGGTATTTGGAGGGGGGTACATTTCTTGAAAATCTTCCTGACGCATGTTTGGAAGGTGCTGAGCTTAAAATAGCAAACTTGTTATTTAACGACTTTTCCTTTCTGAGTTTGCTGTTCAGACACAGATGCGTAGTAGGACTCTTGTAGTATAATCTCTTACAGCTTAGTGTTACATAAAAGTCATTCAGAATGAAGAGCACTTCACTGGCTATTCCCAGAAAATTCGAGATATACCTAATTATATTTGCCCGTGAAAATATCTTCAACAATAGCGGTTTTTAATCAAAATTTTTGGAACCATTTTTGAGAAAAGGGATAGTTTTGGGGTAGACGAATTTTCTTGAAAATCTTAACACATTTTGGAGGATACTAAGTTTGAAGAAATGTTTTTGTTGTTTATGCTGTTCACACACATTTCCTAAATATGTTTCTTTTAATTCAGGCACTCTCAAAACATGTATCTCTGATGAAATCTCGGTATTGAATTTTTGCGTAGAATGCAATACTTCCTCTACTTGCTATACGTAAGTGATAGTGAAATTAAAAATTGTTTCAAGACGCAAGGACTCGGATGTGTGCTGATATAAACAGTTATTTAAAAGAGAAAATGTAAAAGGTTGCGCAACATTTTCTTCCAGAGGCAAATGAAACACGAGGTGGACCTTCTAACAATGCTGAAAAGATCCTGAGGTGTTTTCATCTGGGTACTATAACGCTAAACAGAATGTGAGTGAGGTCATAGTGAGCCGCTCTTATTACCGGAAGACTGGTAATATAATCAAAGCTATATACAGGCGGTAATATAATCAAAGCGATATACAAATAAACTTACATAGAGCAGAATGTTCGCACAAATCAAAACCGGATTATAACTAAAGAATTTCGATTAAAACCAAACTTAAATTTAACTTTCAAATGAAACTCTTTCATCCAGTTTAACTTTAATTCATGGTAACATATTATAAATTCTTGGAATTACGTCGTGATATTTTATATACATGCAGAGGATATCAATGTAAAGGTGCAAATACAGAAGTACAAATAACCTACTTTTAATATATCAGTTGGTGACACGTTTGTAATACTATCAAATAAGGAAATGAGGGATTGGATTTAGAAAGGGGATGAGCGTTAGCTATTAAAAGTTGGGTGAATCTCAATGTCTGTTTCATTTGCGAAATCTTTAATTATAATTGTGTTATATAAAATTTGCGTCTCTATTAGGTTTCATAAATGAGAGTATGATTAACAGGAATGAGTATATGAATATTTAGGTTCAGTAAAGATTTAAATGGGCGTGTTTGTTTACTTAGATGATGTGTCGTGGTGAAGGTCACTGAGCAAAAGCTTGGTAGGTGATAGCAATAGCTCATCGAAGAGGCGAAACTTTTATTTATACCAAACCACGACTGATGCTCGTTTCTCAACTTGCTTGGAGCTACAGCTCACAAGCTTTTGTTTTTTTTTTTTATTTATATCACCCAATGTCGTTCTTTAAGTTTAACGTCCCTAACTTGGTAGTCGTATCGGATGACGAATGAATGAAATGGTGAAATGATGCAAATGAGCCCGGGGTCCATAGAGCTTACAGTTATCCGACATTCGACTTCTCAATATAAGGGAAAACTACGAAAAACGTTTATCCGAACAACTCACCCTAACCGAAACTAGAACTCGGACCTCTTGAATGTGAGGCAAACACACTCCCCGCACACTGCAGAGTCAGTACTTTCTATATTGTTTTATAACCACATACAACGAAATGTGTCATGCAGGTTTATCTATATTAACAAGGAGATAGAAGAAGAAACTGTTATAAGAATAATGGGTAGAGAAAGTTATGTGAATCCAACATCAGGTTTTTAATTAAGCACAACCTTAAGAGCCGAATCTTTGCAGGGTTGCAGTACTTAAGGAACAAAAATGTTAAGTGTAACATCTTGTATGAACGTTTCCATTTTTCATAACACTTGTACGTGACTTTTAAGAACCGCAAAGCTCAGACCCTCCCTACCTGCCTGGGACTTTGCAAGGGGTAGTGTTTGAACATTCCGAAAGCAATTCATGTTTATGATGGGCAGTAAATGACTCTCAACCAGGAATACAATACAACAGCACCACATGTTAAAAGTGGATGGGGGAACATCTGTTCAGCAGAAGGTACAACCTTTGGCTAACAAGAAACTCCAGACCGCACTGCAAACAGTACTCAAGCAATTCGAATACACTTATTTACGTTTAATTCCAAGAAAAATTCCGCATTCTAGATGAAATAAAGTGAGTAGCATATACCGGGATTTAAGGAATATAATTGACGAATGCTTTGTGGTAAAGTGTTTCTGTCGGCCTGCGTTTTATTCCAGTAGCAAGAGCTATTCGGAAAGGCTTTCCCCAGTTTTCGTTTATCCCGTAGAGACAATTTCCAAGAAAGCTTTAAGAAGAAGAATATCGTACTCATCTATGCCATAATTATCTTTTCCATTCCTTCCATTACTAAGAACAATCAGGCAGAAAGGAATTTGAAGAATACTCCATAAAATTCTATATTTGCAAAACTATACTTTTAGTCATTGATTTACTTTACACTAAAAAACAAAGAAAAAAAAACGGGGATTCGAGGAGGAAAGTGCAAGAAAGGATTAAACAATCCTTAGATAATATAGCTTAAAACGCTGACACAGTGAATTTACAGTGTGTAGTTCAAAATCACAATTTTATGTTTAAGGATTAGAAATCAATAGGAACCTTCACAGTTAGACGAAGTCCTCTACTGATTAAAAATCAATATTCTTACTGGACAAAAAATACTCATATCGTGGAAAATGTAATGTGAATAGAAGCCTAATTTTGCATGAATGCTATATGGTATTCACGTTAAATTTCCTACTAAAAATATTTTTGACCACTATTAATTACATATTTCATTAGAATGAACTTGGTTACATCCACCATACGGAAAACTAAAAACGCCACGTGTAGCATTTGTGTGTGTGTGTGTGTGTTTTAATGAGTTGTAATGCCTGAATGTGTGTGTTTTAATGAGTTGTAATGCCTGAGTGTGTGTGTTTTAATGAGTTGTAATGCCCGAGTGTGTGTGTGTTTTAATAAGTTGTAATGCCTGAGTGTGTGTTTTAATGAGTTGTAGTGCCTGAGTGTGTGTGTGTTTTAATGAGTTGTAGTGCCTGAGTGTGTGTGTTTTAATGAGTTGTAATGCCTGAGTGTGTGTGTGTGTTTTAATGAGTTGTAATGCCTGAGTGTGTGTGTGTGTTTTAATGAGTTGTAATGCCTTAGTGTGTGTGTGTGTGTGTGTTTTAATGAGTTTTAATGCCTGAGTGTGTGTGTTTTAATGAGTTGTAGTGCCTGAGTGTGTGTTTTAATGAGTTGTAGTGCCAGAGGCTGTGTGTTTTAATGAGTTGTAGTGCCTGAGTGTGTGTTTGTTTTAATGAGTTGTGGAGCATGAGTGAATGATTTTGTGTGTATGTGAGCATTGGAGTGTGCTGGACAGAGGACCAGGCACCAAAACAACCGGAGAAATAGACTTCTTTAAGTAATGATTAAAATCATCCGCAGGAACACAGAGGCTAAAATAAGATTGGGATAAAATGGCACTCTTGGCAGCGGCATGCGCACCTTCATTGGATATATGTACCTTCATTATCGCGTATGCCGAAATTAAATTGAAGTGAGTTTTATTTATGGACGCTCTTTAACTACTATGGTCCTTAGCGTCCTATTCTATATTGGGCGTGAAAGGCCGGAAATTTTGCTCAGAGGCCTCTTTATCAGGCTTGAGGTTCTTTTACTTGCCGTAAATCTACGACACGGGACCACCGGCTTTACTTCCCTTCAAAAGGAAGCCGTGCTAAAGATTTTTACGTCCGAAAAAATCCATCGCCCTCCGCCGGGTTGTAACGACGCCTCGACAGGAATTCAAGGTGCGGTGCTTCTCAACACGAATGGGATAACCGTGAAGAAGCGTTGCGCGCAACAAAGTCTTACTTTGTTGATCGGACTTACTCTGAACCAACAATGAACCGAGGTGAGGCGAAGGAATGAACCGGACCAGCAATAGAGTCAATGCCCTTCTGTATTATAAAAGGGTTCACCTTCTCAAACGTTTGTCCTTTCTCTGTTTGCGTAATGACTAAGTAACAACCAGATGACGGTGGTGCTACTTCTGTTACCAAAACTTTTCGGCGTGTTATTAATAATGGAGAAAGAGGGCTCCATAGCGAAATAAATCCTCCAGCACTGCAATCGTCTCCGACTTCAGGCTCTGTCTTCCCGGGCGTTACCCCGGCTTGGGTGAGTGGCCTATCCATACCGGTCTCACCCCAGGGTCACACATCCCAGAACATAGACAGAGGGACACAATGGCCGTGGGAAGTCAGCAGCTCATGTAGTGCCCCCCCGCGGGACTGCAGTTGAACACCAGATACGAACACACACCCTACATGACGACCCCGGGTAGTGGGGATGACGCCATTATCCACTCACCCAGCTGCGCACCCAGTGCGCGGGTATCCGTCAGGCTGTGTCCACGGAGGATTAAAATAAAATTGGAAAATAAACCAAAAGTGCGTGGGCGTTTCACACGCAAGGTAGGCCGGCGAGGAAGAAAAAGAGATATGTTGCGACGGTATTAATGTTAATGTTTGTTTACATCACGTGTGTTGAAGCCATCTTGTGGCGTCATTCCTTGTTTTGGTTCGTAGCTCCATCTGGCGTAGCAATTTGTATCAATTAGTTTCCGAAAGAATTTAAAGTTTTGTATATTGTCCTCCGGCTAGCTATCATCTTATCTTGGTAGGACATGTATCTCTATGTAAGGGTGTGAATCGGAAAGGAATCTTTTATCCAGAAATTATACTGACGAAGAAATTGGTTTTATAACTTTTATTGTCGAACACGCTCACTAACACTTTTTACATATTGATATAGATACTCGCCAAACTGAAACTGTTTGCAATAACTTCTTACTTATCACTTTTAACTATGTATTTCAACTTTGTGTAGAATTAACTTTATAATAATTCTCGTAATTATGCTGCGTGTAACTTGACGAACTGAAGGACTGACTGACGATGAACTGAGAGACCGACGTGTAGTGTGTTGAGAATTCTGTTGAACTGGAGGGCGATCTATCTCGGACCTGGCTTATATACTCCCACTCCTCGACATGCCTAAAGATTATAAATGAACTGCTATTGGCTAATAAAACGCGCCAACATTAGCGTCTATTTTAATATCCAATGAAAACCACGAATACATATGCTTTAGGAAATATTCTAGAAGCTTCTACCGAAAAGGCGCGAAACATTACGTAACTTCCTTGTTCCCGGTAATGATAAACAACTCACCCCATCGCTGCATTATTGCGTTATTATTGACAGTTTCAGTAAAGCCGTATATTATTATTTACCAATAATAATCACAATTAATAAACATCTGAAATCAATATCACATAAAAATACATATTCATATTACAATCATTAATTACATTTAAGTAATTTGTGATACAAATTACCGTATCAATGTGAATGGTCGTGGTGCGAAATGTTTGTAAATAGATTAGAGAAAAAAGAAGCGTGGCGAGGGGGGTATGGAACGAAATGAAAAGAACGCATGAGAGCGCATCTTGTGTCTCCCGGTCAAGAGGACGAACCCACCTCGACCGGATAAGGGTGGAGGGATGACGATGGTGATGAGTGACTCGGGACCCCGGGTGTGCCAAACCCGTACTCACATAAAGTGAGCCCCTGGGGGGTTGGAAGCTGCGTTGAAACAGTGGGACAGCAACCACGGAAATAGAAAAGATCCCTGTTGGTGAGACAGGTGTTAATAAAACCATAGAACCTGAACCCAGTATAAGAAATAATTGTAGAAAAGAAGCAGTAAAATAAATGAAGTTAACGTGGCTAGTCCAGATGAGGGTGAGGACTGGCTCGGACACTCTGGGTACGTCAAAGCCATACTCACGTAGTGAGCCCCTGGGGGGGGGGGTGAACTGTGAGTGTGTTTTGCTGGTGAGTTGTAGTGTTTGATTGCGAGTGTGTGGCCTTTGGAGTTTGAGTGTGTTTTGCTGGTGAGTAGCAGTTTGTGACTGGGGGTGTGTCAGCTTTGGAGTGTGGGTGTGTTTCTGCTAGTGAGTTGTAGTCTGTGACTGCGAGTGTGTGAGCTTTGAAAAATCAGTGTGTTTTTGCTAGTGAGTTGTAGTGTGTGACTGTGTGGGTGTGAGCTTTGGTGTTGAGTGTGTTTGTGGTGGTGTATTGTAGTGTTTGATTGCGAGTGTGTTGGCTTTGGAGTGTGAGTGTGTTTGTGCTAGTGATTTGTAGTGTTTGAAGGCGAGTGTGTTCGCTTTGGAGTGTGGGTGTGTTTTTGCTAGTGATTTGTAGTGTTTGAAGGCGAGTGTGTGAGCTACGGAGTGTTAGTGTGGTTGTGCTGCTGAGTTCAAATAAAGCATGCATTTTGAATTTTCTGGAAATAGCCTGTGAACTCCCGTTCATTCTGATTGAATTTTGTATTGCGCTAAGTATCTAGGAAACTATGAAATGCTCTAAAATGCAGGAAAGATGTACAGTTTGAGGCAAACCAATATTTTCTTGTGTTAGCATTTGTGATAATATTCCAGGATATGTCATTGCACCTTTGCACTTAAAAGTGTATTATAAATGTTTGAAAGTTTGCATAATCTTATAACAGCCTTAGGGGTGTTCTAAGTCTGAAAAATCATTTTATATTACAGCTGCTTTACCCGAAAATTCATTCATTTAATATTTCTTGCTTTGTACAGACTGAAAAAAAGGAATTGCTGAAAAGCATATATTTAGTAGCTCAAAACGCTTTAATAATGACATTCTTTGTAGCTTGGTAGCACAGAAAGTTAATTTGCTTTCAACTCCTTTTATAAAAAACAATAATAAAATTACAATTGATTCATTCACATGACTTTCTCTACCCTCTATCATTTTTTAGTAGATACATCAATTATTCTTAATCAACCTTTTTTTCTGTCTACTACATTTTAATATAAAAAAAAAGACGTTGCAGAAATATCTACATTACACATTTCGTTATCGATACAAAGAGAACAGCGATAGTCAGATGTTTAAAAACTGGACGCTATACGCTGCTTTAAAATTCCATTCTGTTTCTATGACATCACGAGAAACAACTGAATGTTGAAAGAAATTTAAGATAATGGCCAAAAAAATTGAACAATTGAAACCTTCAAAAAATGAGCAATTCGCACATTTAATAACGGATATCTCAGAAAGGGCTCATGCCACAATAAAGCTTATGTTAAATATATTGTATGTTTTAAAGAGATTTACATTTTTAGTGTAGCACGTCTTCCTCTATCACTTAAGGATTACCAGTTATACAAGGTTATAAAACATTCCTTCCGAATGAACGACTTCATAGG
Organism: Deroplatys truncata; assembly: GCA_030765065.1. Lineage (NCBI taxonomy): Eukaryota > Metazoa > Arthropoda > Insecta > Mantodea > Mantidae > Deroplatys > Deroplatys truncata. Next base: position 245,158,734 of record CM060975.1, on the reverse strand, counting down.
CTCTTTCCCGAAAATCCGAGATATACATTTTATTTGCATTGTAAATATTTTTAATGTATGGTATTTTAATCAAAACCGTTTCAGCCATGTTTAAAACATCAAAAATTCCCAAAAATATTCCATGTAAAGGGAGTTTAGGTATTTACCCGACTTTTCGTTTTGAGTTATGACACACACGACGTTTTCACAAATGCTTTATTTGGATGCCGATGATTATAATAATAATAAATAATAACAATAATAATAATAATACATCAACAACGATAAATAACAACACGCGGGCCGTATAAGTATACAACTACATTGGCTCGCTGTACATTGCGTGCATGGGTTGGCTACATGTTATGCCTACAGCGTGTTTTCGATTCTCACCGTTGGCAACAACCACCTAAGCCACGCCCAGGCCGCTCGCTAGCAGACGACAGCCGCTATAACACATCATACCCAAAGCCCCATATGATATTTGGATATAATGAAGAAGAAAATATTATTTTACTAAATAATTTATAGAAATTAGGCTTGCTCGGTCCTATTAAATTGTTAAATCTTTTGTTTCTTCCCAAAAAGTATTTAGAATACTTTTACAACATTTTAAAAATGTATAGTGTAAATTTAGTTAAAAAACAAAGAGGCTAGGCTTTAATCCTAATGTAAAATTAAACCAACAGATTTATGAATGGATGCTACAAAGGCACTATTTGAGTCCAAAGATTACCACAAAAGAGAAGAAGAAAACGCTGCCACAATAGTTTACTTGGCGGGAAAGGCAATGCTCTGATTGGCTATTATGAAATGAGCAAGGAACTTTTTTTTATAAATGGCCGACAACAACAAATGTTATTCTGTGCTGTAACTCTGTAACTTGAGTTTGGAAGATGGCCTGCAGCGAATGTCAACACCAATTTTCTAGTTTTTTCCCCGCGTTTTGGGGAAAAGAAGAGGAATTAGTGGAGTTGTTAATACAACACGGTGTACTACGAAGAGTCATCCGTTGCGAAACGTGTGGAAACCAGGCACCTATGAGGAAATTGAATAAGGGATACTATTTCTATTGTGAACATGGCCAGGACAAGAGTGATTGCAAATTCAAGAAATCGATTCGAGTGAATACCTTCGTAAGGGACAACAGCAAAATGAGTATCCATAAAGTGATGTTTTTCTGTCTTTACTGGCTATTGCACCCCCATCCACGCCATCAAGCTATAGTTGAAGAATTGCAATGTGGTAGGTCGACAGTGGTAGAGTGGTCGTCGTTCAACCGCGAGGTGTGTGTAAACTGGATGATAAACAACCGAAAACCAATTGGCGGCAAAAATAAAATTGTGGAAATTGATGAATCAAATTTTGGGCAGAGAAAGTACAATAGCGGCCGCCTTTCGGAAGGGCAGTGGGTGTTTGGTGGTGTGGAACGTGGAGATAAAAGCCAGTTTTTTCTAGTCACATTGAAACAAAGAAATCGGGAAACCCTCCTGCAGTTAATAAAGGATTGGATATTGCCGGGTACAACAATTATCAGCGACTGCTTGAAAGCATACGACACTCTGGATAACGAGGGCTTTCTTCATCTCAAAGTTAACCATTCTATAGAATTTGTGTCAACTGGAAAGAGCGGCTATACCCACATGGAAAATCTCAAGAAAATGGGACGACTGGGAATTTCTGTACACACCAACACAATACTAACCAAATGGAGAACTGTGAAGTACTCTATTCCTTGCTTCGGCCGGAAGAAGGAACATTTCGAAGGGTACTTAGCGGAGCACATCTTCAAGTATGTGCATCCCAGGAAAACGAGAATGCATCATTTCCTAAATGCAGCAGCTGCCCTGTATCCACCACCAGAATAAAAGGTAAGGGTCATTGTACTGTGAGTGAGAATAGGCTCAGGATTGCTGTACTCATGACATTGACACATCTTAATGAAGCTTTTATTGCTTAATATTAGGAATAAACATAATAAACACACGTGTATGTTGTTAGCACACCTAATACATTTTAGCATAACATAGTTCTACAGTCACTTTTGTCACCCATTAACACATCACATAAAGCCAACCTTACGCATCCCACGCGAGGCATTATGGGAGCTTTACTTGTGTTGTGTTTCTATTGCCAACATTGTAGGACCAAACATAGCCAAAGGTACACCTCTAGGGGCCTTAAGCTGCAAAGTGTAGCTGAGGGATTGAGGGCCATAAGCCACAAAGAATAGGTGGATGTTTTTGTGTTAGAAGAGGAGTGGAGCAGTTACGGCCAAGGAGCAACGACAGGGTGTAGGTGGAGATAAATCGCCAACTCTCTTGGTTTGCACTTTTTTTATATAAGCTTAGGTTTCTGAATTCACGCAAGGTTAGCCTTAGGTTAGTTTTTTTTTGTTTGTTTTTTATAAGCTTATGTTTCTGAATTCATGCAAGGTTAGCCTTATACCCCCGCTGCTGAATCTTTGCACTTGACAGTTCATGTGGCTTCACGTAAAGTTGGCTAAGTTGTGGTTGCAACGTTGCCAGAGTGGCTAGTAAACAACAACAGCTGATAGTTCTTTCTGTGTCTAAGCCGCATACAAAAGTGTACGTAGTAGCGAACGTCAATGTATAATAACTATTTTGTATTATTATTGTTAGTTGAAAATAACTTTGCATAAACATTGCAGCGTATGTAGAATAAATCACACACTTTTGACAATATAGAAACAAAACAATGCAAACTTGCCTGCCACATTGAGGAGAAATAAAACAAATTATAACCACGCGATAACAAAAGTTATTTTCATTCACGATTTAAAACAGCAATGGCTCAATTCCACCCAAATCCCGTCATCATTATCTTCACCAAGGCATATCATTAATGGTTCACACTCACTAATAATTCCGTCTATTTCTTGTGTTTTTCATATTAGCTTATTCACATGATCTACTTTCTTCTTCCACGAAGCTGCGTCCACCGTCGCCACATCTTCCCACAAAAGCCTTTCCACCTCTGTAATGGTAAATGACTTATTGTTCTCCCTCACATAAACCTTAATGTCGTTCCACACTAATTTGATGGGGTTGAAGTGACAGTGTACGGCTTTATCAGCAGGAATAGAGGGATGGCTGTGAAGCTTCACGTACTCCTTTTCCTGTTCAAAGAATCCTCGGGTGCTCCTTAATAGTTCCAATGCCTGACTATTAAGTGGCGCAAAGGATTTACACTTCGTGAATCATCACTCGGCGATCGACGTCGTTTTTCAGACATTGTCGCACTTAAATCTTGTATAAATAAATAACATGACTTAAATGTATATAAAACAGATAAATATATATGTATAAACAAACAATAACTAAACTATAAAACAATAACCACAAATAACAAGAACAATATGTAGCTTGCAAAGAAAACTCGACATTTGTGCTAGAGATTCACAAACTGAAGCACATGGTTGGGGATAGCTACATTCGGCAACAGAGCCGCTTCCAGCTCCGTTTCCGCTTCCGCTTTGTCATCGACCATCCGGAATGCTGCCTTGTGATTGGCTTAGAAAGTCAAATGGTGAAAGGTTTTCATCTGTTTTTTGCGAGTGTACCAACTTAAACGCGAACTGTCAAGTGCAACGTTTCAGCGGCGGGGGTATAGGTTAGGTTTCTGAATTCACGCAAGGTTAGCCTTAGGTTAGGTTTTTTTATATAAGCTTACGTTTCTGAATTCACGCAATTCACTATGTCTTTTGTAACTATATATACACTATTTTGACAGCCTGTGTACACCATTTTCTTTCCTCTTGTGCAGAGCTTGCTCTGAATGCGTGGCACTTTGTTTAGCAGCTATACTACATGAATAAGAAGAAGTAACAACAAATCATATATTTAGCGGATTCCCAGCTTCTTACTTAAGTTGGCACTTCCGAATCAGCATCAGTATTACCGTGAAGATGGCCATGTTTTTTCGTGTTCGTATCGCAATTCAAAAAAGGGCGGGGAGGTGGGCACCAGATGTTGACCAGTTCACATCTACTTCTACATTCGCTGCTAAGGTAATTTATTCCATTATTTCTCACTTCAGCATTTTCTAGGTGGGCCCAATAAAGGCAATTTAGCCGAAAAGGCTTAGCATGGTTTCCTTCGGAAGGGAAGTAAAGTTTATAGCCCCATTTTGTAAATTTATGGCATGTAAAAGAACCTCAAGCTTGATAAAGAGGCCCCTTAGCAAACTTTTCAGTCTTTAATATCCAATGTAGAATGGGACATTAACCATAGTAGTTAAGGAATGTCTATAAATTAAACTCAATTTTTAATTTAATGTTAATTAAAAAGGTGGGTGGCTGGGCCAAATGACTTGATTGAGACAACATCCTCTACTAAATCAACTTCTCAATAGTTCTGGATTACTCCACATATTGAATTTCCTCAATGCGGTAAGTATTTTACATGTTTTCTCCTTATACTCAACTATGATACTGAAACCAAGGTAAGAATATACAGCTGTACAACAGTATTAAATTATGGGCTAAATTGAGGTGTTTTACTTACAAAATCAGGCTTTTTTGATATACAGAGTAATCCTTGTGTTATGAGGGATGTTTTAGTGTGTTAGATGTTGCTGTGTATCAGGATATACTGCAGTATCAAATTATGGGCAAAATCTCAAAGGACAGGATTGGAGCAGTTGCGGCCTTGCAAAGCAACAAGGCATAGCGTCTAAAACTCAAATGATTCATGTGGGCAGCACTTCTTTCAAAATGTGGCCAAAAATTGCAAGAAACAACTATACCCCCGCCGCTGTAACGTTGCACTTGACAGCTCGCGTTTAAGTTGGTACACTCGCAAAAAAACAGATGAAAAGCTTTCACCGTTTGACTTTCTAAGCCAATCACAAGGCAGCATTCCGGATGGTCGATGACAAAGCGGAAGCGGAACTGGAGCTGGAAGCGGCTCTGTTGCCGGATGTAGCTATCCCCAACCACGTGCTTCAGTTTGTGAATCTCTAGCACAAGCGTCGAGTTGTTCTTTGCAAGCTACATATTGTTCTTGTTATTTGTATTTGTGGTTATTGTTTTATAGTTTAGTTATTGTTCGTTTATACATATATATTTATATATTTATCTGTTTTATATACATTTAAGTCATTATTTATTTATACAAGATTTAAGTGCGACAATGTCTGAAAAACGACGTCGATCGCCGAGTGATGATTCACGAAGTGTAAATCCTTTGCGCCACTTAATAGTCAGGCATTGGAACTATTAAGGAGCACCCGAGAATTCTTTGAACAGGAAAAGGAGTACGTGAAGCTTCACGGCCATCCCTCTATTCCTGCTGATAAAGCCGTACACTGTCACTTCAACCCTATCAAATTAGTGTGGAACGACATTAAGGTTTATGTGAGGGAGAACAATAAGTCATTTACCATTACCGAGGTGGAAAGGCTTTTGTGGGAAGGTGTGGCGACGGTGGACGCGGCTTCGTGGAAGAAGAAAGTAGATCACGTGAATAAGCTAAGACGAAAAACACAAGAAATAGACGGAATTATTAGTGAGTGTGAACCATTAATGATATGCCTTGGTGAATATAATGATGACGGGGATTTGGATGGAATTGAGCCATTGCAGTTTTAAATCGTGAATGAAAATAACTTTTGTTATCGCGTGGTTATAATTTGTTTTATTTCTCCTCAATGTGGCAGGCAAGTTTGCATTGTTTTGTTTCTATATTGTCAAAAGTGCGTAATTTATTCTACATATGCTGCAATGTTTATGCAAAGTTATTTTCAATTAACAATAATAATACAAAATAGTTATTACACATTGACGTTCGCTACTACGTACACTTTTGTATGCGGCTTAGGCACGATAGAAAGAACTATCAGCTGTTGTTGTTTACTAGCCACTCTGGCAACGTCGCAACCACAATGTAGCCAACTTTATGCGAAGCCACATGAACTGTCAAGTGCAAAGATTCGGCGGCGGGGGTATATATAAGAATGGTCATATAAAAGGGAGGGTGGGCGGTGGGTGGATCTATGTTTCCACCACGGCCACAAATTTTCACCTAACACAACAAAATGCTCCTCATAACACAAGGATTGCCCTACATATCATAAAACCCCCAATTTCATAAGTATAACACCTTAATTTAGCCCATAATCTAATGCCGCAGTGGAATCAATCTGTGTGTAATGTGTGGTTTAAATTAAAATTGTCAAAGAAACCATCTTTGTCCTTGTCAATTTCCATTTGTAATGTCCTTTACTGTAGTATTTGTTTTCATCCAATGGAATATGGTGTGGATTTTCTGGTGCCAGCAATAAATTAAAAGGAGATTTGTGCATTAAAACTTCAGAAAATGTCATGTTACTTTTACGTAATTTTGATGGATGGTGAATAGGATTATTAACTGAATGGTATTGTGCACGCCACAGTACTGCTGTTACTGTTATAAGTTTGCGCATTCGTGCCTGAATTTGTATTCATTGTATAAAATAAGTTAAAAGTGAGTATTATTTATCCATTGAAAAGTCAAAGCCTTGCATCAAGTAAATACAAAATGTTCTGTAAATAAGCTTGTTTGTATTCATTTGGCCCCCCTATGAGCAATGCTCAGGGACATTGAACATGCCATACAATTATAAAATATGTAGCTTAACTAATAACATACCTATCACCAAGAATAACTTTTTTTCTGTCATACATTATCTAAAAGAAGAAAAAAATTTAAGAAACAATCACCATTTCAAGAGTCAACTTCTCAACTTGCATTAGAGCAGGACAGCAATAACAAATAAGTGTAAATCACCATCGCATGCATTCTGCCCTATGTATTGAATATTGACCTGTTGCAGACATATTAAAAAATTCCTCCACAGTATATGGGGAGTGAGCATACAAGAAAGACTTTAAATCTTTTTGAAGATTTTATGTTGATTAGTATTGTCTAATGGTGTTAGGTGACATGGAAGGTTATCAATTTTTACTGCAGAGTAGTAACATCCTTTTTGGAACGTTTTAAGCTATTTGCTGGTCTATGCATATTGCCTGCATGCCTTGTATTGTGGATAGCACAGCAAAGTTTGTGAAGCTGTTGTAATTATCTGTAAGATAGCTCGAGAGAATATTTGTGTTCACCAGCAAGAGTAAGAATTTTTTAGGTGTTAAATAAGGGCCTACAGGAATGATGGGGCCCGATGCCACAAATAATATGTATAGCCTAAATTGCCTTTCTTGGGCCCACCTAGAAAATGCTGAAGGAAGCAAGAAATAATGGAATGAATTACCTTTGTGATCTCGCCAATACCTGGTGCACACCTACCCTCCCGTTTTAGGTGTTTTACTTGTATAGGAAAATTGTGATATTAACACAACAAACGTAGCCATCTTCCCACTAAAACAGATGCTGAATGAAAAGTGCCAACCTAAATAAGAAGTGAAATCCGTGAAGTAAGGAATTTCTGCAAACTTGAATCATTAGAGTTTTAATGCACAGATCCCTCAGCTACGCCCTGTCGTCGCTTCACAGTTGCGGCCTAATTGAGGCTGAGGGCCCTCAATCCCTCGGCTATGCCTTGAGGCTGAGTATCTTACCGGCTTTAGCAGCATTAGTTATTCATATGTTGCCAGCATTACGTTAGAGCTAGAGAATGACATACAGTGACATCTGTTGGACATATAAGACATCACTTCTATCGCAAATGAGGGCCCAAGAAAGGCAGTTTATTGGCCTTTTTTTTATGATAATGCTTGCTGTGCACCAAATTACCTCAGAGAGAAGATTTATTAAGATTTCATTGAGCCCATAAAATTTTAACTTTTGCAGCAAAAGGTGACCTGTGCTGTGAAATGCCTTAGCTAAATCACAAAATATTCTTAATGGTAGTTACTACTTTGGAAGTGAGCATGTATGTGGCATTTTCTGTTAGACTTTTTTCCTAAATCTTTTTATAACCCGATTATATACAGCCTTTTCCATTACTTAAGTAAAGGCTGTCAAAAGAGAGATCGGCCTATAATCGGAAACCAGGCTTTCATCTGTCTCCCTTTTTATATAGAGGCTTAACAATAGCATGTTTCAATGGTAATTAATTGTTCTTCCACACAAACCTTGTGTAGGACTGGAAAGGTAGAATCAGACAACTGAAAAATTCAATGACATAGTCGGGATTTGAACTCTGAATCTTCGGTTACCATCCGGTTGCTCAAACCAACTGAGCTACCATGCAACTGGAAGATCTGTGGTTCAAATCCCGGCTATGACATTGAATTTTTCACTCATTTGATTCTATCTTTCCAATAGTGTGTTTCATTTTTTCTGGAAATATCCCTGACAAAAGGGACTGATTGCATATATGGCTATGAGGGTTACTCAACTCTGGTAGGCAGTATTTTAACAATTTGGTAGTTATTTCATCCCACCCATGAGAGGTTTTACTTATTAACAAGGTAATAATTTTTTCTATCTGGGCGTTGTAGAGTCCAACTCAAATTTATATTTGATTTTGGGATATGCCTTCTTTTTAGAATTTTGAGTGCAGCCCCCCGTTAAAAACAAATGTTCACTAAGACAAAATATCCCAAATGATTGTAACTTGCAGCTGATCACTTCAAACAGTCACATTCCAATGTAAAGGTAAGATTCTCAAAATTTGCCTCTGCGTCCAAAGCAATGTGTTCTAGTGGGAGCAGGTGGTACACATATGGTATGTGTTTGTGCTGTGCATCAAAATGTGAAACTTGTTGGAAGTGTGCAAATTAAATTAATGGAAGACCGGGGATGCCACCTCATTACTTGCCAACACTGTATTGCAAATATGTTGTGCAGTCCACCCAAAGTAAAGTGTTTCTTCAAAGAATGTGGTGAATGCCCAGGAACAAGCAAGATAATGAAGTTGAAAATGTGCTAGAATCAAATGTCATTGAAAATGTTACAGTGGATAACATCACAGATATGTACACTTGAGACAACTGTGATGACCTCTGAAGATTTCATTGACTTGCTAATAGCCAAGTTAACTCGACTATAGACACATTCTTTCATTGCTGTTCAACAGTCATATTTGAAACGTAGTTTGAAAGATGACCTAGGGATAGGTGAAGTTATTGTAGTGTGTGATTTTAAGAAAACTATTCATTCATACTGCAAGATGAAGTACAGGGTTTCCATTGGAGTAATTCCTAAGCCACTATTCACCCATTTGCTATTTATTACAGATAGACTGAAACAAGATTTATCGTGTGCAAATTTGGTAGTTGTTTCAGACTGTTTGCAACACAATACGGTTGCTGTGCATACATTTCAGAACTGCCTTGTACACTTCCTGAAGCAAAACATTGAAAATGTACGCAAAATATATCACTTCTCAGATGGTTGTGCAGGCCAATAAAAACAGAATATTTATACTGAGCAAATCATGACTCCACAGCAGCTCTCCAACTGGGCAAAAGATCTCATTAAGAACATGAACTTCGTGTAAATGTCTGAAGATGAAATTTTGAAGAACGGAAAGTTACCACACAAATGGCATGAAGAAGCCAAGCGAGTTCTTGGTACTCAAGCATTTCATGCTTTCATACCTGGGGTAAGGAATAACTTAATAATGAAGAGATTTTCAGCAAATGTTACCAGGGATCTGCAGACAAGCATCTTTGGAAGAATAAAAGGATTTGTGACATGTGTCTATAACAATGCTTGGTGGCTAGCTTCTGTGATGAATGTGAATGAATGTAACATTCCAGGAGGTGGTAATCAGTTTTTTCCATCCCAGTGGTCCAAATCCACCATTTGTGTGCCCTCACAAGCCTGACATTTTCAGTATCCGAGTTCAAGTGTTCTGGTGAAGGTTGATCCTCGTACTGCAACTGGACGAACATTAAATGCTACAGAAATCTAAAGTAAGGAAGCAACATTATTAAGGAGAAGCCACTGACTTGTTGGTTTTCTGAAAAGTTTATGTACTTACAAATATTGCATATTACATTAATCTCTGTGCATTTCTTTTTTTTTTTTTTTTTTTTCCTCATGTTTCCAAAGCTTTCCCAAGATTACATCACCAAAGAAAGATTATATTTAGCTATATAACATACTTTATTTCCAAAAATATTAAACCTACATTTTCTTTTATATTCAAGGTCAAAGGTCATGACCCTTGACATTGAACTTAAAAATAGTATATTTTAGAATTAAACCCTTTTTAATGATGTATCAGTTCCTTTAGCTTCAAAACAAGCCCAAGATTACAGTTGTAGCATAATTAGAAGCAGAGTTACTAACATTTTTTGTGGGTCTTGCCAGCATTAATGTTAACATTTTAATCATGTTTGCAACCCTGCTGTATGAGCATGGTCCACTACTGAGGTATACTCTTTCACATATGTAATTTACTTGGTGGTCTCTACAATCTTGCCAACTTTAGTGAGGATCTGAGATGGTCGAGTTCTGAGCTGTGATGATTTGGCATGGAATAACCCTATGGCTAATTGGTAAAATTAAGCTGAAGTAGAAGTTCACAGGTACTTAGTTATAAATATTTTTGTCAAAAATTTTAATACCCTATTTTCTGAAATATCTGTAATGGTTGGTCTGGTTCATCTGTATATGAGACTACAAAAAATATTCTACAAGAAAAGGAGCAGCTCAAAAATTATTGTATGCACAGCCTAAGACAAAATAAATGAGCAACAGTGAGAGAGATATTTAAATTTAGAAAAAATAGCAGAAGCCTTTGCTAAGGCTGCATTCACAATAGACAATTCAATGTCACCCTGTGTTCATTTCAAAGCTATGTGATAAGTAGGAAGATGTCTTAGTTTGATTGTATGCATGGTAGCCGAGTGATGAAATGCATGTCTCATAATTGGAATAACCTGGGTTCAAATTCCTGGTGTATATGGTTTTTTATTGTTTAAATTTCAAATTGTTAAATATATGGCAATGCTGTGTTTTCCATTAATAAGATATCTGTTAATTTCAAGATAGTCTTGCATAAAAACAAACAAATTACTCTTTTCATTATCAAAATAAATGCCATATTAGTAAGAATTCTAAACTGAAAAACTAAACCAAATATTTAATTGACTTAATATTGGATGTGCAAATACTGCCTCATTCTTCAGTTATATCCATGCTAGCCTCTAGTTCCCGAGGTCGCGGGTTCAAACCTGGCGGAGGGCGATGAATTTTTTCGGGTATAAAAATCCTTAGCATGACTTCCTTCGGAAGGGAAGTAAAGCCGGTGATCCCATGTCGTAGGTTTATGGCATGTAAAAGAACCTCAAGTCAAGTCCGATAAAGAGGCCTCTGAGCAAAATTACCAGTCTTTCATGCCCAATATGGAATGGAACGCTAAGAACCACAGTAGTTAAAGAGTGTCCATAATTAAAAAAACTCAAAACTTCAGTTATGAATGGTGCTGACATGATCTTGAACGGCACATCATAGCCTTGGAGTTCTGCATTATGTTAGTAAACATACTGACTTTCTATGGCTGGGCACACACATAAAGACAAAGCTACAAGGGGATCTCTCCTTACGTTAGTGAACTTTGCAGGATACTCTGTCTCAGGCTGCAAGAGCACTTGAGGTCCCTATATCTACAGCTACAAGCTGGGTGCAGTTATCTAGGGAAGGAATTGTTGGTCATCGACCTGGTTCGGGTTGAAAACATTTGTCCACTTATCAGCAGAACACTGCACTTCTAGAAGAGGCAGACAGCAATCCTTACCAGCATGTGTTTCTTAACAAGAAGTACTTCTAGATTACCTGGGTGAAACTTCAGAGCTTTGCATCGTTTGACTACAGCAGGGCTCTTTGCTCCATTGGCAGTTAATGTAATCTGCGAATGTAAGCAGCATCTTACAGATGATCACACATTATGTCACCTTGCATTTTCAGAATTTAATGTCAACCATAACTGGAATAGGGTTATATTCACAGATGAGGCGATATTTTCATCTACATAGGGGGAAAGTATTGTCTGCTGCCCCAGAGGAAAACGTTATAATGCAAAATACATTGTGCAAATGGAATGCCAAAGTTGCATATCTGTGTTGTGTTGGGGTTGGATGTCACGAGGTGGTCTAGGTGTGTTGTGGCAGCTTGATGGTACATTAAATAGCCAGCAGTATAGACATCCATGAAAACATCATGGTTCCTTATGAAGGAGTCATATCCTGATGGAATGATCAAATTCCAGTAGGATAACCACCCTGTCCACACAAGTCAGCAGGTTTGAAACTGGTTCTCACAACGGCAAGATATCACAGTGGTTGATTGGCCTCCTTGCTCACCAGATTTGAATCCTATTAAAAATGTGTGGGCTGAGGTGAAGAAAGTTTTGGAGTTAAAGTGGCGTGTAAGACAACACAAGACAAAAGAGGTTTTGTGCGATGAAATACAGGATGTTTGGGAGAAAGTATACTCTCCTGAAAATTTGACTAGACATTTCATATCATCTATGCCCCATAGAATGAGGGCAGTAATAGAAGCAGAGGTTTTACACACCGATATTAAATTAATTTCTATTTTTATTTGCTTTTTCATTTAGGAATATAATATTTATTTATTTCATATTTAGTTTGAAAACAAAACAATGTTTCAGTTTTTATGTGCGAGCATAAATGCCTTGATATCTAATAAGCCTTAGCAATTGGAAATTATAATATGTGTAATAAACATTGCATTTTTCTGCAAAAAAAAAATATTCTGAGCATATATATATATGCTCAGAATATGGACCCCGATAGGCCTCATTGCTACGTACTTGCTTATGACCGCTTGGCTGTCAGCACATATTCTAGCTGAGCTGGAACTCAGTATGAAATGTGGCAATATAACAGAGAAAGACATGTGTCCTGAGACGCCATTTGTGAAGCAGCTGCGGAAACGATTTGGTCTTTGACAAATACACATTTTGAGAGTCTGCTCTCTCTCTATTTTTTCCTTTCCTTTTTTTTTTTTTTTTTTTTATTTTTTCCCTTAGAGTGTGCAACTATAGTTTAACAAAGAATAATGATCATGTACTTAGGGTACAGTAAACAAGCACTGCAAAAAACATGGTAAATAAAACTGTATAGAAATCTATCAAAAAATATAAAAGTAATAAAACAGAACTCGGAAAGTTAGAATCAGACAGAGAAATTCAATGCCATGGCCAGGAAATGTGGTCTGTTACCATGGAAGCTTGGTTAGGGCTATTGTATGGAAAGCCAGAAACCCGTGGTTCAAATCCGAGCTATGGAATTGAATGTTTCAATCTTTTACCTTTCCAACTTTAGCTTATACACAGCATGTATGGAAGAACAATTAATGAAAACAGAACTTGTTATAAAGGCAATAAAAAAGAATATTATATAGCAAATGCATTTTGTAGCCTGTAAGAAGCTAAGTAGAGAGCAGTATTTAGTAGATACATTCTGTATATACGTACATACAAATTGAAATTTTGACATGTCCTTGAAGTCTTTTAAATAATGGATAAAGTAATGTAATACATTGTTATGGTATAATTATAGAAGTGTTTGAGACATTAGTGTTAAGCATGAACAATTCATACTTTTCTGCATAGTTTGCTCTAGTTAATCGTCAACAAATACTGATATTTGTGTATGTGAATTTAAAACAAAATAATAAACTATGCATTCTAACCTGGGCAACAGGAAACAAAATTAACTTCAGAACACTTTTCAGCTTTAAAAAAGAAGTGGACAAAAAGATAGCTGCTTTTGTAGCAAATCTTACATTTAAAGCCAAGGCTCAAAACGACTGAGGTCAGATTCAGTCTTTCAAATCCTTCCATAGACAATGTAAGGATGAATTACAAAAATATTTCCTCATAAATATTGTTATGTAGATCATATGTAGAAGTAGATGCATCTGTTGCTTTGTAAATGCAATCAAAATCTAAATATTGTTTTGGCACTGAAAAAGACTACTTTGAATAAAAATCAAAGAGGTCACAAAAGGAATATACACTATGTGATCAAAATTATCCGGACACCTGGTTGAAAATGATGTACAAGTTCGTGGCGCCCTCCATCGGTAATGCTGGAAGTCAATGTGGTGTTGGCCCACCCTTAGCCTTGATGACAGCGTTCACTCTCGCAGGCATAGTTTCAATCAGGTCCTGGAAGATTTCTTGGGGAATGGCAGCCCATTCTTCATGGAGTGTGGAACTGGGGAGAGGTATCGATGTAGGTCGGCGAGGCCTGGCGCGAAGTCGGCGTTCCAAAACATCCCAAAGGTGTTCTATAGGATTCAAGTCAGGACTATGTGCAGGCCAGTCCATTATAGGGATATTATTGTTGTGTAACCATTCCGCCACAGCCGGTGCAGTATGAACAGGTGCTCGATCATGTTGAAAGCTGCAATTGCCATCCCCGAATTGCTCTTCAACAGTGGGAAGCAAGAAGGTACTTAAAATATCAATGTAGGTCTGCGCTGTGATAGTGCCACGCAAAACAAGGGGTGCAAGCCCCCTCCAGGAAAAACACGACCACACCGTAATGCCACCACCTCCGAATTTCACTGTTGGCACTACACAAGCTGGCAGATGACGTTCACCAGGCATTCGCCATACCCACACCCTGCCGTCGGATCGCCACATTGTGTACCGTGATTCGTCACTCCACACAACATTTTGCCACTGTTCAATTGTGTAATGTTGATGCTCCTTACACCAAGCGAGCCGTCGTTTGGCATTTTCCTGCATGATGTGTGGCTTATGAGCAGCCGCTCGACCATGGCATGCAAGGTTTCTCACCTCACGCTCAACTGTCATAGTACTTGGAGTGGATTCTGATGTAGTTTGGATAGATGTCTGCCTATTACTCTTTACGACCCTCTTCAAATGTCGGCTGTCTCTGTCAGTCAACAGACGAGGTCAGCCTGTACGCTTTTGTGCTGTACATGTCCCTTCACATTTCCACTTTACTATCACATCAGAAACAGTGGACCTCGGGATGTTTAGGAGTGTGGAAATCTCGCGTACAGACTTCTGACACAAGTGACATCCAATCACCTGACCACGTTCGAAGTCTGTGAGTTCCACGGAGCGTCCCATTCTGCTGTTTCACGATGTCTAATGACTACTGAGGTCGCAGATAATGACTACCAGGCAGTAGGTGGCAGCATAATGCACCTAAGATGAAAAACATATGTTTGTGGGGTGTCCGGATACTTTTGATCACATAGTGTGTATCATCACATAATGATTTTTAACCCAGTTAGCAAAAGTATCCTATTCTTTTAGGTTATACCTTCTAAAATATAACTATATTTATAACAAATTCATTAGGAATGCAAAACAACTCCACAGCAATGATTTAATAGCAAATATGAAAAACAAACCCAAACCTGCATGGTTTATGATTAAACTAGAAACCTAGATTCAAGAAACGACTATCTAAATTTCAACCTGGAGCATAAGGATAAGATGGTGTCAAACTTTTCCCTTGTGGCAGAAACTTTCAATAATTGTTTTGTGGAAGCAGCAGTATTGTTGATAAATAACCCAACAGTTCGAACAATCCATACAACCAAAGGGAAAAAAAAGTGTTACTATTGCATGACTTTCTTTACCTTCAGTCATTTATTTTCATATAGCTTCCATAAACTATTAAGAAAGCTAATTTTTCTCTCTCCTTCGTGTTAATTGAGGTAAAGCTGTGCAAAAATAGTTCCATTACACAGTTCATTGTAGGTATAGAGGAAATGGAATCTATATTCAGATGTTAAACAGTTAGTGGCTGTATGCTGCCCTTGAAATTCCATACCATTTCCATGATATTGGGGAAAAAAAAAAAAATTGATAGCCAAAGCACTTTAACAAAATATTGAAAAATTGAAGTCAAAATAGTGGATATCTCAGAAATGCTTGACGCCATTTTGAAATAAATTGTGTGTTTTAAAGCGATCTACGTTTTTTATGCAGTAGGTGTTTGTCTATCTGTTAACATTTACCAGTTATACAAAATTATTTAAAATTTCTTATGAATGAAGAAGACTTCACAGCCAATTTCCAGAAAATTCAATATAGGCATTTTATTTGTGTTGTAAACATCTTAGATGTACAGCATTTAATCAAAATTGTTAGGCCATTTTTGTGAGTAAAAATTTTCGAAAAGTTTTCAATGTAAAGGGTAACTTGGATTGGGGGAATTTTCTTAAAAATATGTCTCGTGATATATGATAATAAACTAAAAACAATACGCTTAACACATAAAACAGGAAATGAACTGATTTCTATTAACCAATGGCAGCTCGGTTAGGTGAAGAGCTAGTAGGAAAGAAAAAAAATATATATGTTTACACAACCTTATCTTAATAATTCAACTGACCTATTTCTTGTATGCCAAATCAATCCTTCAGTTCTTTAAGCTGCAAACTTGTTGATGTCTTCATAGAAGGCTATATTTTTATTAACTGCATAGATGTTCTTTCTGAATTTAAATATTTGCTAAAGAAGAGAGTCTCTCTTCTGAAATTGCATTCCTCAGGTATGTTTTATATGCTTCAGAGAGGAAAGCTTTTTTTACACGGATGCTGTAGTAGCAGAGATGGAAAGGATAAGGGAGAACAGTTTATAAATATCTGTAAAAATAGCCTTATCGTAATTAAGGATTTCAAATATCTTTTTGTACTTCTCATTGGCATACTAAATAGAAAGTTCGTTTCTTAAGCGTTTTTCTTGGAGAATGCAGGTCCAAAGAAATTTTGCAAGTTTTGAAGTACACTAGAAGGAAAACTTGTGGTATTGGCAAGCCAAACAAATTGAATTTTTTCACAATTGCAAAATCTCTCATTCATTTCCATCAAAACATGATACAAAATTTCGTATTTTGTATCATGTTTTGATGGAAATGAATGAGATTCGTATTATCTCTATCCTTCATTTTTCTGGCCTTTTCAAAGATAATTGAAAAATACTGTTCGTTCCTCGTTTCTTAGCATTATTACAAGTAGTCCTTATTTTTGTTATGCAGTAGATAACATCCAATGACCTGTTCTGCAAAACATCGAACAGTATATCTTCAAACAAAAATTCAAAATTGTTCATGCCATTAAGAAAACCTATGCCGAGTTGGGTGGAATTATCATCACACTGTTCATAGCAAACATGGCTTGAGAAGTCTCTTTCAACTTTTCTCAGTCATCTACAATTACACATCATTTTGAGTTGTATTTTGAGCAGGTGTTACAGTTGGAATGCATGGTCCTGATGCAGAAGTAATTGTGTAGTCCTCTTCTGAGTGATGGAAAAAGGTAAGAATTCCAGTAATAGAAGGGGGAACAAAAATACACGACAGAAAAATCATAGGAATTCCCGTAATAGAAGAAGAAGAAGATAAATACACGACACTTTTATATTTTTTTGTGATTGTTGTAAGACTAGATGTGTTAAACAGTGTACTGCAAAAGTAGCTTTTTCCTTTTTTTGTCTGTTTAAATGGCTAGACATGCTTGCACCATTAACACTGCCCTATAATTTGTGCTTGTAGTCAAATGGTCCTGAGATGTCCAACAAAGCAAACAAAGTTTCTAATCAACTTCATTATATATGCTTTCTGGGCTTGTAGGCTGTGGACCAGTTGTTCTTTCCGACGTTTTGCTGAAAACTGCATCCAGCATCTTCAGGGAAGTCAAAACCATGAATACAGCTCCAGAGACCAGGCAAGACTGGAGTGCTCTGTCCGATGGCGCTCCATTTATTGGTACACATGGAAGGTAGGCGTGGTCTGTTGGGGATTTAGCATGATTGCTTATTGGCTGTCACCTATTGTCAGCCTGTCTCTGATACTAGTATAAAGGGAAGAGCTCCCGCTTGCTGTGGTTTTCACTCTTGCTCTTTTTAGAACCGGGATCCACACTTTGCTTATCTGTTGTCTCTCTTCTTTGCAATTAAAGACGTCATGTTTAAATATTCAGTCGCTTCCGTGTCAAGTGAGTGTGGTAGTGACTTGTGCTTGAGAGTACTACAGTGTCCCTGTAGTTTACGCCATGGCCAGATAGGGAATGCTCTGCCATTGCTGACTTTTCCATCTGACCTAAACAGCTGTGTCATTAATGTTCTTTCAGCCATGTGTTAATGCTCTGCATGGTGGTGTCTATGTACACTTGACCATAACTGCATGGTATTGTGTAGACACTTCATTAGTATCACAGTTAGGTCAACGACAGGTGACAGGCAATAAGTAATCATGTTCCACCCCAACAGGCCATGTCCACCTTCCATGTGTAGCAATAAATAGAGTGCCGTTGGACAGTGTGCTCCAGGCTTGTCTGGACTTTGGAGCTGTATTCATGGCTTTGACTTCCCTGAAGATGCCAGATGCAGTTTTCGGCAAAAAGTCGTAGAAGAAAACAATTGGAGCATGGCCTACAAGCCTGGAGTGCATATACAATGGAGTTGATAATGCCACTGTGAAAGTCGTAGCATTTATGAAAGTTTCTAATGTTCTGTTGCGCATAGAAACCTAAGAAACACTCCACTATGGATCCTTAGCATTAACGAACCTCACTATTGCAGAACACTGAGACCCTATGTAATAGCTGTCATATCAACCACCTGAACAGATAAAAATCCAGCAGTTTCCAATTCAGGTTTTACAAATGCATTGATGTAGTCTGAAATGCAATTGATTAGTTCATTTTATATACTTCTTGATTTGCCACTGAACATCTTGGAATATTGGTTCTGTACTTCTACAGGACTCCTTGATACCAGCAACATCAACAGTTCCTTAAAATTCCCATAATTTGAGTAATGCATCAATCTCTAACTGATGGATAAACCTGCTCAAACATACGTTTTCTTTGAACTGCATGGTATACAGTCTAGCATTTTCCTTTAGAGCTTCTGAAATTGTACTTTGATTTCTTTCTGAAGGTTTCAAATCAACCTGGTACTTTAGATGCTCTACCAAATGTTAGTGTTTGTGTATTGATCATGTTATATTCAACAAAGCGGAAATCCTCTATTTCAAACGTTGCTTTTATTGCTAAAAAGCAAGCATGGCCAACAAAATAATTTCTGCAGAGTTGGAGAGGAGCACAACCACGGAAATTCCATAAACCACGATTGAAGCTAAGATTGTAGCATTTACTGAATGTTTCATTTCTTTTGTACCACATATTTGTAGAGATTTGGTAGGATGCCCACAATTTAAACCTTCTTTCCTTTTATCTTTGTCTTTCCAATGTGAAAATAGTGTGTGTAATAAAACATACAGTGTATCATAACCAGGGTTCATATTCAACACAGCACTAAAGAAGGAAGCATGCTCCATGCACAGAACAATTAGACTACTCCACGTGTTTCACACACAGGAAGAAGTGGGAAATAGGGATTCCATCTACCTACCGCATGCTCCCTCCACAGATAAACTCAAGCAGGTGACACAGTTGCTATAGCAACCATACAGTAAGCTTGGCCCTGGAGGTTGAGCAATGAGAAAGGAAGGCTACTTCATTTCCCACAAATCTGTGTGGATAGAATCACGCTCTTGCTTCTACAGCAGAGTACCATGCAGTACAAAAATAGGGAAATAGGTTTGTATTAAAACCCACATACATGGTAAGATAAATAAACTTTAAAAATTAAGTGTGGCAAGTTACAAATATTGGTGAAGTGCCACTTCACTCACTTACCCCTAAATAGCTGCCCCTGTTATTAACATTATGATAAATAATATCTTGTGGGTTAAAGGCTGCTCGAACTTCTTATTAAAAGTGCTGTGCTATATGATAAATTTATCAATGATTAAAGATGTTTTCAGAATGTTCCATAATAGCCAACGTAAAACCCCTGTGGTCAAATGGTTAGCATGTCAACTTTGCAGTCGTAGTGTTTTTGGTGTGGGGCTGCACATTGTCGTGCTGGATGAGCACTCCTATCACTGTAGCTGAATCCTGCGTCCAAGTCATGTAAGGGTGTCACAGTACATCTTGCTGTTGACAGTTGTTCCTTGTCAAAGCCAAACCATTAGCAGCATGTCATAAGAGTCCCAAAGGACAGTTCATCTGCTTGCCTGCAGCTGAAGCAGCACGAAATTCCTTGGGCCGGGGATTTCCAGGTGGTTTCCATTGCATGAGTTGGTGTTTCTTCGCAAGTGTATGGCAGTGACACTGTGATTCATCACCAGCTTCTCCAAAAAATTTGAATCTTCATTCTTTATTTCCAGTAGTTGACGTCAGACTTCAACTCTCTTCTTCTGAGCCTGTATCAAGTCCCATGGAACACAATGTGCACACATCTTTTTCATATCCAGATTGTCATGAATAATGGTGTGCAGGGTTGCACGGCCAAGGCCTGTATGCCATTCCAGTTCAAAGCTTATGCGCCTCTCGCCATAACCAATTCAGACACAACCGCAATGTTCCTTGGAGACCGCGATGTTGACGAACAGCCAGTGCTCACAATCTTGCATGCAGACTCCATTCCTCTAGCAAACCCAGCTATCCAGTTGTAAGCAGTCTTTTGTGCAGGAGCTTCTTGACCACATACCACATATAAATGTTTATGAATATCTGCTGTTTTGATTCCTTCCACAAAAACTATGCAGTTCATCTTTGTCAATGATATTGACCTTCCACATTGTCCATGGTTTTCTCCACTTAACAAAAATAACAAACAAGCACTGTCCTTTCATTGTACATGCTGTTCACAACTGCCATCTAATGTCTACATGGTGTGCTAGTATTAGTTCATCGTCCCATGAGAGGATATGCTTGTAGATTGAGCAGTATTTTTAAACAACACAATTGTAAATCATTTCCAAACACCACTTGTAACATATATAGACACACACACCTATATTTTAGAATTCATGCTTTCTGTACTTGGTTCTCATGAAGGAAAATATACTAATACAGGATTAATTTAGTTTTGTGATATGCATAAGAAAATAAATGACTGAGCACTGTAAAGTCATGCTTTTTGAGCTCTCAAAGGCCTTTGGACTTGTTAATCTTGAAACTCCATTCAGAAAACTCTAAGAATATGGAATTAGGGAAGCAGTTTACATCAGATTTGCTTCATATCTTAAGAATATAAGAGAGTTGGGATAGCATATTGCAATAATACCTTAAAATGAATAAAATGAGCTCAAAATGGAGTGTGATGTTCATAAGGTTCAGTTCTAGGTCCTTTATAATTTCTCCTGTATGAAAACCTCAATGGATAACAACTGAAATAACAAAATATTCTCTGTTTGTATATAATACCAGTGTAATGGGGATATTCTAACAGAAAATGTCACATACAGTATCCTGATTTAAACAGTCTATACTTAAATAAGGAAATATGCTGAACAGTGGGGTTTCATTATAAAAATAATAAGAAATTTCCCAATGTAACTCCAGAAGGTGATACAGTAAAGAGTTTAAAAAATTCTTGAAATTTGGTTTGATGATCTAAGCTGGAATGTGCATATTGATGACCTAATAAACAGACTTAGATTTGTTTCCAAATTAAAAGCTAAAATATTCAGAAATATACACACGCTTTGGCTAGTATACTTTTATAATTTCGTTCACTTCATGTGGAGTAGCTTTATGGAGAAACAGCAGCAAAGCCATAAAAATACTTAAATCACAGAAAAGATCATTAGAATATTGTTGAATTTACCTTTTACCAGAAGTTGCAAATCATACTTTAAATATTTTGCCACTA
This sequence comes from Deroplatys truncata, assembly GCA_030765065.1. Taxonomy (NCBI): domain Eukaryota; kingdom Metazoa; phylum Arthropoda; class Insecta; order Mantodea; family Mantidae; genus Deroplatys; species Deroplatys truncata. The sequence goes on along the minus strand of CM060975.1, from coordinate 245,137,104 downwards.
CTGTGTGTATATTTATATGAAATATTGTACAAATGCAAACACATGTCAAAACATTTATTCCTAATTCAGAGATTCATAAGCATGATACAAACGATAGAGCTGTTGCATCTAACCCCTATTAACAACAAACTATTTAAAAATAAGTTTTACTACAGTGGCATTCACTACTACTTAAAATACCTTCTGAAATTAATTATGCAGAGGCTTCAAGAAATATTTACCGACTTCATAATAAAAGACTGCTGCTATTCAGTTAATGCATATTTATTTTCATAGATCAAATAGGCTGTGTGTGTATCTTTTGAATTTAGTAAACGTACACACATGGACAAAAAAAAATAGTCATGTCTTCAGCCAAAATTTTCTGAGTCCTACATGGCCTTGCTTATACCATATGCAGTACAATTGTGTAGCTGCTGCAACAAGTTGTACGGCATTACTAAACATGCCACCTACTATGTGTCTTCTCTTTAGCACTGTGGCAAAGCGTAGGGTACTTTTGGAGTTAGGACTTCAGGTTCGCTTTTCGGTTGTAGCAAACTTTTTTTTTTCCCCCTCCCATTAATATTTAATCAACACATAGATGCTACTTATTTTCAATATACTGCATTTCATACACAGCATTTGGTAAAGTTAATAATAGAATAGCTATTATAATGCTGCTTTGAGGGTTTATTTCACCTAACTGCAATATGTTGCACATGAAACTATGTGATGCACAAATGCATCAGGCCTGAACAGTGCATATTGGACTCCCTGCAACTACAGCGCAGAGGTGAGCGATTATCTAGGGAAGGAATTGAACGCTGTTGTCCTAGTCAGGAAGAAGACATGTGTCCACTCCTGAAATGGATGCCACTATAATCGCAGTAGCAGAGAGGAACCCTTTCCAAATTGGTTCTGAAATGAAGGCATATTCATAATTGCCTGGATCAGCTCTGTGGTGTGTAAACAATGCAAGACTTCTTGCATAAAGGGCAGTTAAAAAGCAACATCTTAAGACAATCACAGATTGTTTTGCCTTGCATTTGCAGAGGAAAATGACAACCTTGACTGGAATAACATGGTATTCTCAGAAAAGGTGACATTTTATTCCACATGTAAGGAAAGGTAATTGTCTATCATCCAAAGGGGTCCTGACAAGATGCAAAATACGTGACTTCACAATTTCATCATGGTCATGCATCTGTATTTTGTTGGGACTGGATATCAGGGGATGGTGTGTTGTGGCAACTTGACGATTCATGAAAACTGTGTGCAGTGCAGGTTAATACTTGAGAATACTTCGATTCTCTCTGTGAGGATGAGATATCTTGGAGATTGTTGAATTTCTAATCAACCTGTCTATACAAGTAGAAAGGTTTCAAATTGGTTCTCAGAGAGGCAGGATATCAGAGTGATGGAATGGCCTCCCTGCTCACTAGATTTCAACCCTATTGAAAATGTGTGGACTGAGGTAAAAAGGGAGCTGTGCTTGAATTTCCCTACAGATGCGCAAAGGACAAAAGATAACTTACGGGCACAAATTCAAGATGCCTGAGATGTTATAGCTTCTCGCCCACATTACTGCAGGGAATTAATTTCATCTATGCCCTGAAAAGATTGAGGGCAGTTATACGTGCTGAGGATTCATACACCCGATATTTAGTACCCTAGGGTGGTTAGCTCCAGGGGATGCTTACAACCAAGAAGGTGGTAATGTCTTGGTCATAGTGGGGTAGCTGGTGAGTTGGGGAGGAGGCATTGAATATACCCCGGGAATGGTATAATAACTAACTGCTATATTTGTACTCAATTTACATGATTAGCAAGGGAGGGTAGACAGGCAGGCAGACTGATAGATCATATGAACAGGAGCTTATCCTGTTTGTTACAGTAGTCTTGGGTTCACACTGATAAAAGCTTAACTTAGTTATGGTGAGGAGTGACATACCCCTGTTTACCAGATCTTCAGTGTACGAGAATGTCAACCAGAAGTGAGAGTGTGACCTAATTCCGTGGCCATTAAATACTCTTTGGTCTGTTGACAGAGTAGCTCCTTGTCCGACAAAGTCGTGTCTCCATCGTTTCACCATCTTACTAAGTATTGGCAATACTGATGCAACTTTTGATTCCCTGTTCAAACCTCAACTTATGTCTCACTACAATATTAATTTTGTTTATTTTTTGTATGTTTTAGCTGTATAAGATAATAGTTTACTTGCATTTATTTCTTTAGTTATTTAAAATGATTGTTTTAGTAGAATTATGTTTTGTGTGCATAGATATGCTTGAAGCTTCAAATGCTAAAGTTAATATTAATGCAATATTATGTTCTACGCATTCAGTCATACAATTAACAACATAAACAAGTAACTAATGCAAAGTTTGAACCGAGGAATTTATGAGCATAAGCAGTGTCTTCTTAACCTCCATGCTCTGTTTTCAGTAGCTTATATGGTGACCATTGCCTCACAGATGCAGACCATTCTACAGTTTCTGCATGTACTTTGTGAACACAGCTGTTACAAAAGTACACAAAGTCCTCCGATCTGCACATGAAAAACTGGGGATGACTCATTTTTTGTCCATGGATGTACATATTTTCTCATTGTAAATATTATTTATCTTAAGGGGCCATTGTCACACCGATGTTGCAGATTGAGCTGCAATTTTTTATTAGTAAAAATACATCGAACGCAAAAGTATCCAGAGTCTGTTTTCTCTCCCATAGGATCTCTATTTACTGGGAAAAAATTGTAAAGTTTTAAGTTGAAACACGTGACTTCAGGTCTGTATTCTGCTTAACAATCAGCTAGATGCTGCAGTAAATCTATGAAAGGTTGCCACAAGGGAAATGAAGTCCCTATTTTCCAAGAATTTAAATGTTGAATTTGGAACTGACAGTGAAATGTGTAATATAATATGCATGTTTAAACAGTTTTTTAATGACAACATAGGCACAATTTGAACATAAGCAACATTAATACAAATACCTTTTATATTGTTCCAAACTTTAAAAAATTATTATTTCAAGTATAGTTTACATCAAAAACAAATCTAGACCATCTTTATAATACATATACCTACTTATAAAGAAATAGAGTACTATTGAATTGACGTAAACATACATACACATTCAGGCATTCCAGCTGTGGGATCACTCATAATTAATACATTTATTCCCCAATGTTTAGGGAGAATTTAACACACACCACGCTGCATGGATTTATAGAATATTGGAAAGAAAATGTTGTATTCCTTTGTCAATGTATCAACACAACTGTGGATAAGAGGGATAATAAACTTTGCCCTGCTCCGAGGCTATAAGTATCTGTGTGCAAGACTGCACTAAAAATAACTTACAATCAGTATTTTATGTCACAGTTACATTTTATTTTTTTCCCAGTAAACCTCAAAAAAAAAAAAGTTGCACAATTTTGTAAGTTTTCTTGCTTAATGCTTTTATATACAAGGAATTAGGTATTATTAGTAAATCATTCTAATTTGTAAATAAGTTTTTTCCTGTCAAACTTGGGCCTATGGTAGAGAAAACTGGGACACTGGTATTTTTATTATCAATCTGTAACATCAATGTGACAGTGGCTCCTAGTTAGTGGTTAACTGTAGAATTTTCCTCACTATTTTGATGTGTTCCACAACATTTATATTCTATTATTGAATGAATTGATTTTAGCCACACAGGGCAGCATAATTTGGGTGTGGGTGCTCTGTCTAAAAGTTTGAAGAACACTTTGAGAATGGAATTAGTTCAAAGTAACATCATTATTCCATGTTTCAATTAATTTTTAATAGCGTGCTTTATTATCTAGAATGTGTAACTGTTTCAGTGAACACACATACGCATGCAGACCACATAACAGGTACTGGACTATTGCAAAAGCTTCTACCAGGATGAAAAAATTTAATTTCAAGAAGTATTGTACCACAAGCAGATGTCCAGCAAATGTTGAAGATGGAGAAAATGTGGAGTTTGAAAGACACAAGTTGGAAGTTAAAGCAACACCTGGACATATATATGTGGTAAATACTAAATTATTCTCCATGCTTATATGCGAATGCCCATGACTGTTACAGCCTCCAGAGTCCTCATTGTTGCTGTAAAATTAAAAAAAACATTTCCATGGAAATGAGCACACACCATGTCATATTGTATAATGCATTTCCTTAAAGAGCTAAATGTCTTTTAAAATAAATCAAATGCTGCATTTCTACTTGCAAGCTTGTTTAGCTCTTGCCAAATTTTTCCAAAGTTATGTTCAAAAGACTGCAGGTATCTCAAAGTTCATTACATTGTTATAAGTATTATTCCAAATCAGAAAATTGATTTTTTAAACTTGGAGCTAAAGTGTTATCAAGCACTAGATAATAAAATGCTGTAGAAAAATTTCTGTAGCATATGTAAATTATTAACATTTATAATTGTCTTTTTCCTGATGGAAATGATCATCTTCAAGAGTTTTCTAGCATTAAATTTCATAATCCTTTCATTTTTGTAATCATTATGAAAACCATTTTTTAAAGATGTATTCATGGTTTGTATACTTTTTCAAATTCATGTTTAATTAGAGGTACTCTAGTACTGCTGTATAAACAATGGTTAAACATTGGAAAGTTTGTTAATTGGGTTTCATTTCACTTTTATATGAACTTATATGGCTTTATCTTATAGATTTAGATTCTTGTCATTTATATGCATATTGGAAACTAGGAAAAATTATCATTTGTATTTATATCATGTTTTAAAGGTTAGAGAATAGTAGTAACTTGCATTTCATAACTGGCACATTAAAATATCAGCAAGAAAAGAAAGTGGTTTACCCATGCCTAAGACAGATGTTAGCTGACAGAATTTTGTATTAATGCTGGAAGAATATAATTAAGCAAAGATTGTGATTCTAATAATTTAATACTATAAAATGTAACCCTTTTTTAAAACACAAGTTTTTCTCTTGGATAGTAGGTAACAGTAGTTACATCAAAAGAAACAAGGTAACCACTAATTGATAATACTGTGATGCTGAAATTTTCTACTAAGCCTAAATATATAATTATATTAATTTTGATATTTATGAATATAATTTGTAAAGCTGACATAAATTGGCTGTATACACATTTATATCACTTTTAATTTCTTCTTCTTTTCCATCATATTATCACGAAAGACCGTGGGATAGAGCGAGTATGTTGTTTTAATTGGAGAGCAAGAGTAGCACCAATTAGTGAATTGAATTACATTTATTAGTATCTTACAGTTGTACAAAACATACAATCATAAACAATATAATTAAGAATCTAATGCTACTGAAATTGAGGTTGTCCTATACCTTAATTCCAGGTTGCTTTTATGGTAAGCAATCTCTAAGCCACATCACCATTATTGCAGCTGGGTATGTTCTCATCCTCCTCCTTTAAACTTCTCATCCACTTATCCCTTAATTTTCTTAAAAATATCCCCCTCTTATTAATTTTCTTTATTCTCACATCTACCAACGTTTTATTGTTACTATATCTTGCTGTAGTTATCCCATTTTTCATTCCAGATTCTATCTCTCCATATGTTTACCATTTGATACCATCAGACAACGGAAAGTATCATCCAGTTCCCCAAAAATAATACAAGTTTCTGCGAAACTTCTCCTTAATTCTTTTAGGAATAATGTTCCTGTTCTACATCCATGCAAAACCTCTTCTTTTAAATGTTCAATTCTTTGAACTATTTTTTGCAGATCTAAAAAACTTTTGTTTTCAAAACTAGCCCAAATCTCCTGCTTCTATCTTGCACTGTTTTATTTCTTTCCAAAATACTGTTACGTTACTTTCATCTAGTTAAAGCCAAACTTTTTTGTTAGGCTTGGTGGCTCTGGTGCATAGGATACCAAGGATTGATGTTTTATGAAAAACTGTGCTCCACATCTTTAAAGGATAACTGCTAGGATACTGGCTCCGCTGTAAGCTTATGTGGTGTTGTAAACTAAAGCATGTGTATGAGTGTGATGCCATTGCTGGTTCAATCTTGTAACCCTTGCGGAAGGAAAATATAGTTCTCAATCTTATTTCACATTTTGCTTATATTTACTATGAAAATATAAAAATATTACACTATTAAAACTGCAACAGTCAAATAGTATATACAATTGCATTTTGTTTCATAAATGTAAAAGTAATTGAATGCATTATTCTGAAAGCAGCACATGCTTGTACAGTTAAGAGGACAAGGAAGTGCACCATTCAGTTTGTACAACATGGCCGCTTCCATCTAATATGTGAAACTTCCCAGAGGGAAACCATTAAAAAGTGGTGAAAAACAAATTATATTGAATGTGTTTTGCAATTGTGCAAAAAGTATCTTATGTTAGCAATTGAGGACGTAGTTAATTTGTCAGCAGAGTTAGCCGGTGTTTCATTGCCAAGCATTAATGCTTCACACAGTGAAATAGTGAAAACAGGCTGCCTCAAAACACCTGGGAAAAACTGCAAATGAAAAAAAGCCTGTAGTGGAAGGTGAATGCAATGAATTTCTTAGAAGTGCTATTCGTCATAGGGTGTATAGTTTCTTTGAAAAAACAGCCACCAACCATTGCAAAAGTGCTACAAGCTGTAAACAGTGATCCGGACATATTAAAACTTCCTCCTACAATTGCATGCTGAACCCCATAGAAATAGTGGAAGGGAACAACTTATTGGAAGGAATTTGGCCATCAGACTGATTAAGTATGTAAAATATTTATTTCAAAGTTTGTGTGCCAGTACTACTTTTCAAATAGCATTTAAATCTGAGTCAAAGCATTTATATGCCGACTTATCAATATTTGTTTGTGGAAACAACATTGCGTCTTTTCTCCCAAATAATATGCAATTGTATGAGAAAGTCAAAGATTTCCCCTAAATGATATGCAGTTGTATAACAAAGTCAAAAGATTTGAGCAGATTTTCTTTTGATCTCATTGCATCATGTTAAGTACTTTTATCACTTTGTGATGTGAAAAAATGCAATACTCTATCATTTAGCTAACTATGGAAGTGCTATGTAAACATCGGAAAACGGCAAACAAGACAATATTGTTCTCACTGTTGACAGCGTGCACATGTTCACCACATGGTCATTGCAATAGCGTGACTATTCCCTCCAATTGCATGTGCAGGTGGAATGATACATTTCTGCTGCTTTGTTTACATCGCCCCATATTCTTACAGCGGAGCCAGCTTAGTAGGTAGTAGCTGGAATGACGTGTCCTTTCTTAAGTTTCTTTCTTTCTTTCTTTCTTTTTTTTTTTTTCTAACACAATTACTTTTTACTGTTTATCCTTAAACTATTCTGCACAAAATCTAACAAGGCAAATGGATGCAGGTGTTATACGACACTTTCCAAAAATTGAGTTAGATAGCTGGATAAAGATGTTATGTTCCATTGTATCTATTAAAGACAATTTTATTGCCTTCAGCATGTTATGTCCCTCATTTATTGACACTCGGCAATAAAACTGCCGATAATTGATAGAATAGGAGTAACCTTTATCCAGCAATCTAACTCAATTTTTGTGAGAATGTCACAACTTCATCCACTTGCCCCTTCAATTTCATCAATAGCATATTGTAGTGCTATCACAGTTGCTGCTCCTGTTATTAGCAGGGATAACAAGTAATTGAGTAAAAGTATTCAAATTACTGGAATGATTACTGTTTTAATCATTTTTACTTGTAATTGTTACTTTTATGTAATTTTACTTGTATTTAACTTCTTGAAATAAAACTGTAATTGTTGTATTCTGTGGTAGGTAGAAAATGTAGTGGTGGGAGGAGCTGGTGGTCATGAAATCCAATGAGAGGCTGGCCCGCTTTGCAGCATTGTATAGTTAAGACATGAAATAATACGGTAAAGTCAATAATACAAATATAATTTATACCCTCAAAATTTACTTGCACTCAGAACTGTGGATGTTTTCTTCACCTGACTGTCCTTCTGATGCCCTGCCCACTTGTTCGATAACTGTTTAGTTCCTCTTCCCGGCATGTACTCATTGTGGCCCACTAGTACTACAGTAATACCCCATAAATTGTTTTATTACTGTGTGTAATTTTGCTCTGCCCTTTAACATTTGCAACATCGCACTTCTCCTGTAGTGGTCAGCTACCAGCTGGCATTAATGTGTCTAGAGTTGATTGATTGAAGTTACATAGCTAGATTTATTACTATGGTTAACAGCATTTATTGGGTTACCTTCATTGCTCCTTTTGACAGGGTAACCTAGCTATATTTTACCCTTCGCTTCTGGTACTGCACTACTTTACTCTTTTTAACAAAGTTTGTAAATTTAGTTTATGCAGAAATAAACCAACATACATATAAAACTAAAAGAAGTATTAAAATGACTTAATACTTCGAAATAAAGTAACCTGTGAACTATTACAATCCCAACCATTTGGCTTTCATATGCAAAACTTCTTAATTCTTTTAGAAATAATACCCATTATACATCCATGCAAGATTTCTACTTTCAAATTATCACAATTGAAGGGTTTAGAGCCATTGTGGGCCAACTCCATTTTTCATGCTTTGTGCGCTGACCCCATCTTGTGATTGAATGCAACTTACGTACTTGGTATACAGCTTTGCCTGGTCCAAATCCCTCATTTTATGATCAAACTAATGACTAGCAAAAATGCTCTCGAATAATTTACAATTCGCTTGAGAGCTATAGTGGGTTAAATCCGAACAGCCAATAAGAGCAGAGGTTTTCCATCACGTGACTAGGCCGAGAACATGGCAGAAGTTCCCATGGTAACCAACAAAAGTTCTCAAAATGTAGGAAAGGTGCGAGAAATTGTGATCAGTGAACAAAAAAATGAAAGAAAAAGAAATAAAGGTAATGAGTATGTGAATGTAAGTGGAAAACTTGTGTCGGCAAAAATGTACACTGACAAAGACTGTAAATGTGGGTTGTGATGTTTGGATGATGTGAGCGTTGAGCATATGTCTACAATACATTCTGGTCTATTGGTGATTTCAACCAACAAAATACACATCTTGCTGGATTGGTTCAACTTTTTAATACAAAGAGGCACCGAGAACTGGTGAAGCAGAAAAAAAGTCATAAACAACACTCACGCGCATATTTTATTAAGTTCAAGGTAAGTAGGCCTATCATATCGCTATGATTTTCTGTAAATCAATAAACTTGGCAGTTTATACAAATTCTTTGTAATTTTAAGGGTTATACTAACTTAGCAGGCGCATATAGTTCTAGTTGTAGACGTAACCTCACTCTCGATTTAAATTGTAAACATTTTTAGTTCTCTGTATCCCTATGTATACCGATACAGTAGGTACTTCTGCTGTTCTAGGGTGAAAGCAATGTCGGAGTATGCAAAACTACATTCCTAAATATTCATGGCATTAGTAATGGGCAGCTATCACGTATTTTCTCAAAGCAGCTGAGCACAACTTCTCCAATGGTTCTCCAGGATGGTCGTGGAAAATATGAGCCGGGAAACAAGATACCTGAGAGTAGTATTGAAGTGGTGGTAGAACATATACAAAGTTTTCCAACTGAGATAAGGCACTATAGTCGTTCAGATGACAAATGCCAATACTTGTCACAAGACTTATCCCTTAGTAAAATGTATGAACTTTACTATAAAATGTGCATGGAAAAGAAGTGTGGTGTTACAGACATGTATTTAACACTGAGTTTAATTTATTTTTAAGAATCCAAAGAGCGATACTTGTTCTATGTGCGATAAAATGAATGTTAGTGTGACTGCAGGTGAAGAAGCATCACGTCTAAAAGTTGAATGGGAGTTACACAAGAGGCACGCAGAGAAAGCTCGAAGCAAGGTGAGACAAGACATTAAAAACTCAGAAAGTGGTAGTGTTATGTAACTTTTGACATGGAGCAGACATTGCCGTTACCCCTTCTCACTACTAATGTGTACTTTTACAAAAGAAATTTTGGGTATACAGTGTAGGCATACATGATGGTGAACATGATTCAGGACACATGTACAAATGGGGAGAAAACATGTTCAGAGAGGTACTTCTGAAGTGGGATCATGCCTATCATATCTTAAAACTGTGAACACTAATGCTAGACATTTAATTTCATATTCTGACACCTGTGGTGGCCAAAACAGAAACCAGTATATAGCTTCCTTGTGGGCCTGTCTTGTCCACCATTCACAATTCAAAATTATCAATCACAAATTCCTGGAGTCAGCCCTGATTCATTCCTCCCGAATGACAGGAACTTCAGCAGGATAGAATCTGCTAAATGTAAGGCAAAATCTCTCTTTGCATTAAATGATTATCTGAATTTAATAAAACACTGCAGACGAAACAAACCTTTTGTTGTAAAGGAAATTAAAAGATCAGATTTTTTTTTATATCAAAGATATTACAAAATCGTATTTCTCAGTGCGCAAGGAAACTATAGATGGTATCAAGGTTCAGTGGCTGAAAATTAAATGACTTAGATTTGAAGCTGCTGAACCAATGGAAAATTCAGATATTCATTAAATGACATAGAAGAGTGGAAAACTATTGACATTTCACCAGTTAAAGAGTTAGAAAGGCAGCTCAAGTTACATCTACGTGCCCTTTCCATGGTTGCTGCCACCAGCTTATAATGAAACTGTGAAAACTAACAAAGCAAAATATGAAGACCTTATGTCTCTTTTACCTTACATTCCACCAGTCTCTCATAACTTTTTCCAAAATTTGGAGGTGGAAATATAAGCAACAACATACAGTTTGGAGATGGCCCACTTGTGCTGTTCTTGTTTAGATAAGGTAAACGCAGAGCTATAGTGGGCCAAATCAAATACTCATTTGATAGTAAAAAAAATGTATATTTATTAGGAGAGATTGGATTATTTAATAGACTAGTAGGTTGAGTGTGAATATCCATGTTTTTCCTAATATTAATTTCATTCTTTAGAGCTGCTTATACTTTATATTCATAAACTTTGTGATTTTATTTCTAAGGTAAGATATATCTTTTTTCCCTTTTATGTCACAAATCTAATCTCATCTGTATTTGTTTACACACTAATATAAGTGGTTACAGTTAACATGCATTGAATGAATTATTTAATATCCTTAGCTTTACCTCAATTTTTCTAAGTTTCAATAAAGTGGCATTTGGCCCACTACGGCTCTAAGCCCTTCAATTATATGTACTTTTTCTTCTCCCCAATTCTTGTTACTACTTTTCACCCATCTAAAAGCATTTTTTTTTTTCAAAATTAGACCAAATCTCCTGTTTCAAATTGCTGCATTGATTACTGTTTTAATCATTTTTACTTGTAATTTACTTTTTGAAATAAAATTGTAATTGTTGCATCCTAGTTATATTTTAATAATTAATATACATCACTTTGACAGTTCAAGGTGCACACTGAGGACACGAACAACGTACTATTATTATGGTACACATAACATATCTATCAGATACTCCTGTTATGGTATTTGAAACATCTCAATTTACTTATTAGGACAAATAACATTTTTATATGCATGAAGTTCAACAACAAATCTTAGATGATAATGTGCTGCTTAGTTGCTTATTCCCTTCTTCTAAGCATTATCTTTACACAATTATTGTAGCCCTGGATATGATGTGTTCTTGCTTACTGTTGTGGCTATCAGTTTAGATTTAAGTAATCATGTAAGAATGATTTTATGAAGTTGGAAACAATTGGCAATGAAACTGAAATAAATGTGTCGGCTAAGAAGTTAAGAAATTTGATTTTAAAAGGTCAGATTTCCTTATGACAATTATTTCCTTGTGAAATAATTGTAACTTTGCTCATTAATGTTTCCAAAAGTAATTCGTGTCAATAAAATATTTCTTAGTTAAAACTAAATTCATCCCAACTACTTCATACTTTCTCTATTTCGTATAGTAAGTAGGGGAAGTATTGTATTCCACCCAAAAATTCGATACCGAGATTACAATGGAAATACATATTTCGAGGCCTCCTGAATCCAAAACATTTTTAGAAAAAGGTCGTTTTGTGTGTCTGTGAACAGTATAACTCAAAAACGAAAAGTGGAATAAATCCTAAACTTGGTATTTAAGTTTGATATCTTCCAAAGATGTGGCATGAAGATTTCAAGAAAATCCCTCCATCCCAAACTACCCTATACATGGAAGATTTTTATAAACTGCCATAGATGTCTTCATGACAAACAAAATGTATATCTTGAATTTTCTGGAAATAGCCTTTGAAGTCCTGTTCATTTGAAAGGAATTTTGTATAATCTTATATAAAAGTCCTGTCAACATTCAGTTGTTTCTCGTGATTCTATTGAAACGGTATGGAATTTTAAGGTGAGCAGATAGCACCCAATTCTTAAACATCTGACTATCACTGTTCCCTTTGTATCTATAATAAATGTGTAATGTAGCTATTTCTGCAAAAGCTCATTTGAATTAAAATGAAGTAGATATAAAAATAAGGTTTAGTAAGACTAGTTTGTATACCCACTAATAAATGATAAGAGGGGCAGAGAAAGTCATATGAATGTATCACATCAGATTTTTCTGTATTTTCCCCTTCACCGAGAGATCACCTGCAAAAAGCAATTCTGGCATATCCTCCTTCCCAGTTACTGGACATTGCCTACATTGTATAACCCTGTTCAAAATATCATCTATAAAGAGATTAAATAATGTCATGCTCAGTTTACATCTTATCTGTAACCCAAGTTTTGCCCTACATAATCCCTAGTTCTATTAATTTCACTTTGTTTCTTTCCATATAATTTATGAAGCCCTTAAATACATTCAGCAGTGACTCCCTTATTATATCTCAGTTTGTATTCCAGTGCATCCTTATTTATAATGTTGAATGCATGTTTAAAATCTGTAAACACAATATGTATACACTACCCCCTTTATTTTTCATGTATTTTTTATTACGTTATGAATTCTTATTTCTTTTCTGAAAATCTGATCATATACCTTTCATTTCAGCCCATTTGTTCAATCTTCCAGTTAATATATCATATATATGATTTATATTTTACTTAAAGGAGGACTGAATTAAAAATTTATGTGTCTGTTTTATTATTGTTGAACAAGATCTTGAAGTAACATTATTAATGTTATTATTTAACATTATTGTAGCCCCACGTTGTGGTGCCAATTTGCGGTGGTATTACTTATAATGTTTGTGTTTACTTCATGTGATGAAGCCATCTTGTGACGTGATTCATTTGTTAGGCTTGTTAGCTCCATCTGGTGTTAGAAATTTGCGGCAATATTAATGTTCGTTTGAAAGAATGCTACTGTTATTTTATTTAAATTTGGTTCTCTGTCCTCCGGCTAGCTATTATCTTTTTCTTGGGTCGAGCACTTCTCTTTATACAGGTTGTGTAAACGGAAAGGTATCTTTTATCCAAAGATAACACTGATGAAAGAAATTTGTTTTACACTTTTATTGTCGAACACGTTAACTATCACATTTACGCATTGATCTTGACACTCGCCAAACTGAAACTGTTATAATAACTTCTTACTGATCACTTTTAATCCACGTACTTCAACCTTTTGTATAATTAACTTTATAACACTTTAGATTTTTCATAATTCTGCTATGCGTAACTTGTGAATCTATAGCCGACGTGTAATATTTCTGCTGGACTGAAGGCGACGTGTATCATACAAAATATTTTCGACGAACTGACTGACTGAAGACGACGTGTAGTGTACAAAGAATTTTGATGAACTGACTGACTGAAGGCGACGTGTACTTTACAAATATTTTCGATGAACTGAGAGACCGAAGGCGACGTGTAATGTATTGAGATTTTCGATGAACTGAGGGCGATCTACCTCTGACTTACCTTTTATACACTTTCACCCAGATATGCCTAAAGATTATAACTGAGCTGCTATTGGCTAATAAAACGCGCCAACATTAGCGTCTATTTTAATATCCAATGAAAATTATGAATACATATGCTCTAGGGAAACGTTCCAGAAGATTCTCAAGGAAAAACGCGCCAACATTACGTAACTTCCTCGTTTCCAATAATGATAAACAGCTCACCCCCTCGCTGCATTATTGCACGCTATTATTGTCAGTTTCAGTAAGGCGGTATAAACTTCTTTTCAACAATAATTACAATCAATAAACATCTCAAATCAACGTCACATAAAAATGCATATTCATATTACAATCATTATTTACATTTAAGTAATTTGTGATACAAATTACTGCATCAATCTTGAGTTGTACATAATAATGGCGAAAACTGGAACAATGTACGACGTATTGTTCAGGATCTATAGGTGTTTTACACACTGGCAATGCACTGTTGTGACATCATATGGCCAAAGAATCTAGTTCAAAGAAAGTAGAGGGCTTCTAGAAGAAATGTAATGGGTTGATTAATATGTTAGTAATAGTATTGGAGGAAACGGAGTTACTACCTGCATTTGCAAAGTGGCCCATGTGCTGATTAAAGAATGAGTAACTTTACTTTTATATCTTGTTCTTATTTTGCCAGCATGAGTTTGATGAATTGGCTGAAGGAAAGACCAACCACAGAAGAGAAGGTGAAACTATAAGTAAAAAGCAGTGTGTTGAGAACTTAAACAGCACATGTGTTATTGAAAATCAGTGTTCAATCCTTGTGACTAAGGATGATGAAAGTGATGCAAATATGGTGACTTGTGAAACTTACAAATTTTCCTCATTGTTGGAACGAAGAGCAGTACAAATATTTCACTTCTGAAAATCATGGCTTGAGGTGAAAAATAAATTTCTAGGATGTTGTCTTTGCCGTGAAATAAGTGCGCTTGGTATGGGAACTGCAGGAATTAAATTTTCGAAGGAGTGGGTGGAGTGTATAGTTAATAGCAATGGTGACAACAAAGTGAAAGGGCAAGCTAGTTTGAGGGAAAAAATGCATATACATAAGACTTCGGTTTCCCATAAAGCTTGTGAGTCAATAAAAACTGAAGGTAGCAATAAATATCTTGAAAACACTGTAGACAATATGAATGTCAAACATTTAGAAACTATGGTTAGAATATTTCGTACAGCATATAAAATGTCCAAGCAGGATAGACCATTCACCAACTTTTCTTTGTCCAACTACAAGAACTGAATGATTTAAATACGGGTAGGGCATTGCATTTGAACTTCAGTTGTGCTAATATTCTCAACCATATTACAAAAGGAATGAGAGGGAAAATTGCTGAAACTATAGTACAAAACTATATTAAAATAAGCATTGTGATTGATGAATCTATGACAGTTTGTCATATGCTTAAAGGTGCACTCTTTCCAAAGATGATGAGCCCTTATCTTTTTTGGGAGGAGGGGGGGATTTAGTTGAATTTCATGACACGGCGGCAACAGGTATTAAGAGCGCTTTTTTAAATAATTTGAGAAGTCATGGTATGAATGATGAGTTCTTGAGAAAATGGTTAATTTCAATAGCTTGTGATGGTGCATGTCATGCTGGAAAGAAAGGCAAGAGTTTCAACTGAACTGAAAAAACAGTTTCCAAATTTGGTAAAATGGCATTGCTGTAATCATCGGTTAAAACCAGTAGTTAATGATACAAGAGAGGGATACAAGGTGTTAATCACTTTCAAATATTTTTTGATAAATTGTGTTCCTTATACAGTCTCTCGCCAAAAAACCAAAGAAAACTAATGGAATGTTCAGCTACATTAGACAAGAAAATGAAAAAATTTGGAAAAAATACCCACTATAAGGTGGGTTTCATCTAGCCTAAGGGCTGTTAAAGATGTACGAGATAATTATTCAGTGTTGGCAACTTATTTTACTTTTGCACAGGCTGATAAAGCAAGAGATTCAAAGGAAAGGGCAAAGTATGAAGGATTGTTCAGGCTGCTTAAATCATTTCAGTTTGTAATGAACCCAGGTATCATGTGTGATGCACTAACAGAATTAAGTGAACTTTCTCCATACCTACAGAAACAGATATAACATTACCTGGTGCTAAGAAAGAGTTATAGTCTATGTACAGTTTCCAAAAGAATATACAAAAGGTTCATCACAAGCCATCAGTCAACAAAACTGTCAAAGTATTACATTATAAAACCACCCTAAAAATTCAGAAATAAACCGACCACAGTTCTTCAGAAGTCTTGCAACAATAGGTTGATTCAAAACATAAGCAGATCATCACATGAAACAACAAAGATGTCAAACACAACAAAAAGTGATCTGATGCAGGATGATAAAGTGTTATTTAAAAAGAATTGGCCTACAGATGTACACATTGGATATAGTCAAGAAAACATTGCAAACCTGTGTGAGTTGTTTGTTTCCAGAAAAAAGAAATTACATAAATACCTTTCAAGAATACATTGACATAGACAAAGCACCCAGAGAGTTGAATCCTCTTCTTCAAGCTGTTAAGACTACCCATTTCAACTTCTGAATGTGAAAAAACTTTTGGCACAATGAATATCATCATGACTGACAGAAGAAATTCCTTGCTTATTGTAACGAGCTAGTACTCTTATATTTCTGAGTTGTGTGGGCCCACTTCTAAATGAGTTCAATCCTGAGCTTAAGTGAAACCTTGGTTGCGGGCAGGAAGGAGATTAGCAGATGAAACAGCTTGCAGGAAGCAAGAGGCTAAAGCAGAGGTTCCTGAATATCGTACTCTATAGAAACTACTACATTAAAGGTGAGTACCCATAATTTTTTTTTCTACTAAAGCACTGTAGCCATGTAATGAAATATGTGCAAAGCAACCTCTTGTTCAGTCCACTTAACTTGCTGGGGAATCCACTACAAGACAGCTCTAATCTCCCGCTGTAGCAGCACTCACCCTATATCACACTGCTGTCACAAACACATGTAGAACTGCACTTTGTCACATCACAAATGCACTCATAAATGCACACTCCAACTCACAAGAGTGCTTGCTTATACAGCCATTGAAAACTTCCAGAAGATTCTGGTTCTGTTGATAGCTCTTCTGGTGTTAATGCTGGGTGAGAGCGCACCTGTGTCAACTTATCTGTATTTATCTCAACCACCCATCGCTAACTTCCTGATAACCTTGGGCCATACATCATGCGTCACAGTATTTGAAGAAATTTAGCAGTATGTTGGAGTATTAAGGTCTGAAAGGTGTAGACTGATACAGAACATATCTCAGCATTCAGACAAAAGTCACTAAGTCCAAAAATTCTATTTTTGAGATAATATGATGGCAACATCCCCAACCAATGCTACAGTCCGGTAAACCTTACTAAGTTCTTGGACTTTCTGTTACAGAGTTACAGAGAAGTTAGCTTTTCACTAAGTCCTGTATGCACAAATGTTGACAGTTAGAAATCACTAAGTGCATTGAATGACTTTTACCTGGCTAACTGTGAACATGAAAGTAATTAAATAGACTCAGTGGTATTTATTAACTTTCAACCAAACAAAAGTCAGTATGTCCAGTTAGTTTATTTCTCTGCAGATTGAGTGCACTAGGGTTAGTTCATAGTTGTGTGTCAATAGTAGAACATTGTGCTTAATAACTATTTTGAATTTGTTATCTCGGCTGATTCTTCCCAGATAAACCAGACTATGTTAGTTGCCTACCATTTATATTGTGTTCATTGGAAATGATTTGCAATGAGTTAAAAGCCTAACAGAAATCCACTTACAAGAGGAGCTTTGACAGTAGATAACCTGGCTTGTGTGGATATTAATATACTAAGTTCACGCATAATACTGTAGTGCATGTTGAACAGATTAAAATATTGTGTTTTACTGGCTTATGCTTGATAGATTTTAATGCATGTTTTGCTGTTTCAGGCGAGCAACAATGATGCTGGAGAAAAAATTATTGGTAATGAACATCAATAAGAAATAGAGCTGTTAACTTCAGCATAAGTTATAAATACATGATTCAGATTTAAGGAAAAATTACGTATTTTATAATGAAATCAGGCGTAAAATGTAATTGTAATATTGAGCTTTATTATGCTAAAGGATGAAGAAATAGAAAAACATCCTTTGAAGTAAATCACAACTGAGACAAGGATCTAGAGTGGATACATCCAATAACATTAGTGGCAGAGATAATAATGAGGTGAAAAATGTAGAAGGGGAAGGCCAATACTCTCTCAGCAATGGATGCTGAAAAAAAATATGCAGGCTGCAGGTAAGCAATTGCATATTTGCCATTTAATATTTCCAGACTGCATACAACCTTTCATGAGAGGTATGAGAGCTTTATTTCATTTCATTTTTATATTTGTATTATGCTATTTACGACACTATTTATAATAGTGGCAGTGCGATATAGCACTAAAGACCACATGGTATAATCCAATTAAGGTAATGCTTAATCATGTTCTGTTAATTTTAATTCCCAATGGCGTTAACTGTGTTTTGCTTATTATTTTTGGAACCTTCTCAATGTGCTGCAAGGAAGGAAATCCTTCCACATGGAAGCGCAACATTTGTAAGAAGCTGTGCAATACTGGACAAGTCTACAAGATCAAACAGATAGAATACAGTGCCAACACTCCAAGGGAAGTTGATTGCACATGGTGTAGATATAAGTGCAATGAGAATTTCATTGTTTATGACAGAGAGAATTTGCCAGATTAATAGGAACTTGAGACCTATAACATAAAAACAGGACTTTATCCTAAGTCATAAAGGTGCTTGTACCAGAATGCAAAAGAAAGAGGAAAAATGACAACAAATAGCAAACAAATGTAAAACAGTTTTTCTTTTACAATAATGGTATTCAGAAGAGGGTGTGTCAGAAGTTTCCTAAATACTCTTTGTATTAGCAGTGATCCTCTGAACAAAGCTATGGAAAGGAGAAATGCGTGTGGTTCTTTTTCTTCTCCAGAAATGAGGGAAAACATTCTCCACCAAATAAACTGTTGGAAGATGACATGAAATAAATAAAAAGTCATATTGAGAGCTTCCCAAAAGCAGATTCTCACTATATACCCAAGTCATCTCCAAGGAAATATCTAGACATTAAGCCTTCAATAGCTAAAATGTATTCACTATTTGAAGAAAATGGTCATGAAAAAGGTGAAAAGCTGCCCAGTCTGACCACATAAGAGTATATTCTGTAGGGAATACAATTACACTTCAAACCGAAAAAAGATCATTGATCTCTGTGCACAGAGTATAATATTGCCCTGCAATAACAGTACAGGGAACATAAAGAGCAAGAAAAGGAAGCAAATAAGAGCAAAGGCCAATTGGTGATACATATTTTGTGAGCATATCCATTGATCTTCAGAGCTTTTTCTGCAGATTCCATCAAGTGATGTGTCACCAATGTATTACAGCAGAAAGTTGTGTTAAGGTCTAACCATGTACGTAGCAACACCTCCAAATAAAGTAGTTTGCTGTATCTGGCACGAGGTAAGTGGTAAGTGTAGCAGTTTACAAATTGGAACCTGTCTTTACAAATTTCTAACTACTCTACCTGACAATGTTGAGGTATGCCTTTTTTCTGGCACATGCGGTGGTCAGAATTGAAACCAGTATATTGCTGCTCTGAAGATATGCCTGGTTCGCACAACTCACATTGAAATAATTGAGTAAACGTTTTTGGAATCTGAAAATTCAATGCTGGAGTGTGACAGCATGCACAATGCTATTGAGTCATGCGACTTCCTTGGTCTGTCAGGGCTCTTTAAAATCTGCTATGAAACAAAACGATAGACACTGAAAGTACTAAAATAAATTGGTTAAAAGCAAAATGTTTCCACTTTGGGGGGGGGGACATCCTTGCATCATATTATTTTAGATACAGTCACTCAGGAGGTAATCACAAATTAATGCCTATGGTCGTGGATGTTTAGTTTAACAATTCCTTATATTTCAAATGCCTAGAATGCACGTTTTGCTATCTCTGAACAGAAGTGCCATGATTTAATACAGTTACGTGATAAGGGAGTGATACCACAAGAGTTTCATTCTTGGTACAGAACCCTTCCAAAAACAGTAACTTCAGATAGTGTAAACCCAGTACCAAGTCAAGAAAGAGATTCAGAAAATGGCAATAGTTCAGTAAAATGTTAATTAATTTCTGATTCATTTCATTCAAACTTTTCACTAGCAGTGTCAAATAAGTGTGTAACACTAATGGAGTTGGTTATTAATATTGTTTGCATTTTTGTATAATTGTTGAGAGAACTAATAATAAATTTCAGGTTGCAAGCAAACATATTTCTTTAAATCCTTATCACTGGTTCAAATTAAGTCACATATCCAAGTACATTTTGTTGGCAAGCAAAAATCACAAAGTCCAAAGTTTCAATTAAGGGTTTGCGGGAGTCGATTTAAACTTAAAAGTTAGCAATTTTTCATATCAGCAGGTATTAAATGCATCGATTAAGGTACTCCCTGAGAAAGAAGTTTATAAATCAGTTTTTAATATTTTTCATCACTGTTCAAAAGTTTAAATTGGCTGTATCTCAAAACTATGATTTTGAACTTGGTGACTTTTGCCTGAATGCCGACAATGTGACCTGATATAGGTGAGTAGAGAAATATTTCACTATGCAGCGTTTTCAACCAAGCAAAGAATTTAAAACAAATATAACATACGTGTATCCAGAAATAAAAATGTTGGAAGTTGAAACTAAAAATTGATTTTATGGATATTATGTATAGTAAAATAATTATTTAATTCAATTACAGTAATTAGGTTGTTTCAGTAATATAGTGCCTTTTAGTATTTTTGTTGATTTGAAATTTACAACAACAAAAAAAAGAGAAAGAGAGAAAGTATCATTGCTCAACAAGATCACTTATTGTTCTTATTCGTCAGGTCAAGTAGTGTCTTTGATCTTTTCTGCTCCCCTCCACATGGCAAGCTGTTCTGTGGCCAAAGATAGTCCCCCATAGAACTTTCATTACATGCCAAAAGAAAACCATATAAGCTTGCTGCTACACAACAATATACTATTGTATTGTCGTCCTCCGTGGTGTAGTGGTTACCATGCCAGCCTCTAGTTTCCGAGGTCCTGGGTTCAAACCCAGTGGAGGGTGATGGATTTTTTCGGGCATAAAAATCCTTAGCATGGCTTCCTTCGGAAGGGAAGTAAAGCCAGTGGTCCCGTGTCATAGGTTTATGGCACATAAAAGAACCTCAAGCCTGATAAAGAGCCTTTGAGCAAAATTACTGGTCTTTCACGTCCAATATAGAATGGGACACTAAGGACCAAGCAGTTAAAGAGCATCCATAAATAAATAATAATTTTAATAATAAATAAATAAACTATTGTAATTATTTTGTACTAAGTACATTAATGCTAAGCTATTTTAATGAAACTATTCCAGGCTTAAATTGGAAATATTGCGTTGATGCCAATGTTAACCATTTACAAAACTATCCCAAAAGATGCAAGTAATGGAATCATATAAATAAGTATATAACGTCCTTAACAGTAATCTGCGATAGAAAGTGCAATATGAATAAGTAAAATAAATTATATGTACGAGGGGTATTTTTTAATTAAGGTCCGCTGCCCCGTATCGTCGGAAGAATCAGGCGACTGTACTTTCGCGCATGCGCACTCAATCCCGGCATCCCTTGCACACAGTGACACAGCGGTTGGAGTCAGGTAGGCAGTGAGTGTGGACCGTACTGTGTTATGGAAAGGTTTATGAAGATCGCGCGGCCCGCCGGGTGTGAAATTAGATCGGTCATTCGATTTTTGACAGCAAGGAATACGACAGCGGCAGAAATGCATCGCCAGATTAGTGAAATTTATGGCCCCAAAGCCATGAGTGATACCAAGTCCGCAGGTGGGTGAGGTTATTCAAGGCAGGCAGAGAGAACGTGCATGACGAACCGCGCTCGGCCCGGCCCGGCCATCTGTCATTAGCGAGGATCTTGTGCGTGCCGTAATTCGTGCCAACCAACGGTTCACCGTTTCCACTGTCATTGCATTTTCCGCAGGTTTCAAGGTCTGTTATGTACAGAATTCTGTCAGAAGTCCTGGGCTACAGAAAATTGTGCAATCGATGGGTTCCGAAGATGCTGACAGAGGAACACAAAGAAAAGAGATGTGCCAGTGCTCTGACGTTCTTGACCCGATACCACGAGGAAGGTGATGCATTGTTGGACCATATCATCATGGGGGATGAGACATGGGTGTCCCGCGTGATCGTTGAATCCAAACAACAGTCGATGGAGTGGCGACACACGGCATCTCCGACGAAAGTGAAATTCAAGCAATCATTCTCAACTCGCAAGGTTATGGCAACAGTCTTTTGGGACAGACGTGGTATATCCTGCCAGATGCGAAGGGGGTGAAAGATGTAAAGGTTATTTGGAGGCAAGTTTGAAATAATTTGCTTAGAGCTCAGAAGAATTCTGCAAGAAAGGTTTACTTGCAAAATCATCCACAGAGTTCTGCAGCTGCTAAGTTCTCTCCCAAGCTCGCACCAAGGTTTAAAGGTCCTTACCAAATTATGAAATTCCGTTCACCTGTGTCAAGGATTCTGAGCAACCATTTAGTAGATACTAAATCTACTTCGGTTGCTCATGTGACTCAATTAAAAGCAGCCTAAATGTGTAACTCCAAGTCAATTTTTTTTTTCATGCAGGCAGGAGTGCACTGTTACGAGTTAATCCATGTAATCTGTGACAGAGGAATGAAGAGGCCTGTAGATAAGTACAGTTGCCCATTTGAAGCATGACGTGGAACCAAAAATAATAAATGCTAGGTTGACTAGTGGAGTACCACGGTATGGGAGAAAGACGGTTAACAGCACAGAGACAGTGAGTTACAATCGACAGAGAGAGAGAGACAGCGAGTGGCAGTGTACA
Source organism: Deroplatys truncata (assembly GCA_030765065.1). Lineage (NCBI taxonomy): Eukaryota > Metazoa > Arthropoda > Insecta > Mantodea > Mantidae > Deroplatys > Deroplatys truncata. The sequence continues at coordinate 245,114,297 of CM060975.1, read as the reverse complement.
CAGCAGCAGCAGCCTGGGGGCAGTTCAGTGGACAGCTTGACTCAAGTTGTAGTCAGCTGATGTTTGCACGATTATGCACCTGTGAGGCATTTTGCTCTCAAGGATTTTCATCAGCTAGAATACTGATTTACGACCTGTATATTTCGTAAAGGTCAGTGGTGTTCAAATGCTGTGTTGCTACAGAATTATAACTGACGATATATAAAGGCTTTTAGTTATAAAGACATGTTAAGTAATTAATTCTGCCAGGCGAAGCAAAACTGCGACATTTTGATTTTATGTATAAATATGGTCAAGTGGAGTCAACTCCTGCATAAAGTGGAAGAGAACAAAGCCGGTCAGATGATGGCCGACATTTTGGTTTGGGAAAAGTCTCCTCGTGTTTCTGCAAAATTATGGCAGTATATAACATATTTCATATCTACCTTCACGTGGAGACCATCAGGATAGATATGCCAACTTTCATTTATCCCAAAGGAAACTGCTCTTTGTTAGGAGAAGGCAAACAAGAAGACTTCAACTCATAAACCGAATACCTAGCTTCAGCCTTGTTTAACAAATGCGAGGCATGTGCTACTACCCTCCTCCTCTCGGGGTATTGTTGCAATAAAATTCCCAATATAGCCTGCCTAGAGGCATCAGTTTGTAAAATGAACTTCATGTCAAAATCAGGAATTGCAAGAATGAGAGGGGTAATTAACGCCTGTTTCAATGCATCAAACGCCTGCTGATGCTCTGGCAACCACTTATATTTTGCCCCTTTCTTCCTTAAAAGGTTTAATGACCTAACCGTACTTGCATAATTTGGTATGAACTTAGAAAAATGCTGCACCATGCCTACAAATCAATCTAAGCTTTTGGCAATTTAGGTCTAGGAAAATCCTTCAATCTAGCAAAACGATCTGGATCAACCTGGATGCCCTCTTGTGAAATAATGTGCCCCAAAAATTTGAATGTGGTGGATGCAAATTTAACTTTTGTGGGGTTTACTGTCAACCTTGCTAATTTCAATGTAGAAAATACCTCTATATGCTATATGCTATAAATACACAAATTGTCCAAATAATGGAACATAAAATTTATATTTTATATCAGCAAAAATGTGATCCAGCAATTGTGACAATACCTGGGCTCCAATTGCTAACCCAATGGCACAGTATTACATTCATATAGATTGAAATCCGTGGCAAAGGCAATAAGATGCTTAGCATTTTCTGCAAGAGGAATCTGATGATCTGTGATGCAGTAATTTGTATCACAAATTATTTAAATGTAAAGAATGATTATAGTATGAATATGCATTTTTGTGTGACATTGATTTGAGACGTTTGTTGATTGTAAATATTGTTGAGAAGTAAGTTTATACGGCCTTACTGAAACTGACAATAATAGCGTGCAATAATGCAGCGAGGGGGTGAGCTGTTTATCATTATTGGAAACGAGGAAGTTACGTAATGTTGGCGCATTTTCCTTTAGAATCTTCTGGAACATTTCCCTAGAGCATATGTATTCATAATTTTCATTGGATATAAAAATAGACTCTAATGTTGGCGCGTTTTATTAGCAAATAGCAGCTCAGTTATAATCTTTTGGCATATCGGTGTGTAGGAGTATAAATAGGGTAGGTTAGAGGTAAAGTCCGTCAGTTCATCAAAAATCTTATTACATTACACGTCGTCTTCAGTCCGTCAGTTCATCAAAAATCTTTGTACACTACACGTCGTCTTCAGTCCGTCAGTTCGTCGAAAATATTTGTATGATACACGTCGCCTTCAGTCCAGCAGAAATATTATACGTCGGCTATCGATTCACAAGTTACGCGTAGCAGAATTATGAAAAATCTAAAGTGTTGTAAAGTTAATTATACAAAAAGTTGAAGTACGCGAATTTAGAGTGATCAGTAATGAAGTTATTATAACAGTTTCAGTTTGGCGAGTGTCAAGATCAATGTGTAAATGTGATAGTTAATGTGTTCGACAATAAAAGTGTAAAACAAATTTCTTCATCAGTGTTATCTTTGGATAAGAGACTCCCTTCCGTTTACACAATCTGTATAAAGAGAAGTGCTTGACCAAAAGATTAGCTAGCCGGAGGACAGTGAACAAAAATTAAATAAAATAACAGCAGCATTCTTTCAAACGAACACTAATACTACCACAAATTGCTAACACCAGATGGAGCTACAAACCTAACAAAGAATCACGTCACAAAATGGCTTCACCACGTGAAGTAAACACAAATACACAAACATTATAAATAATACCGTTGCAAATTGGCTCCCAAACGTGGGGCTCAATAAATAAACAATATTACAAATAATAACACCACATTAAAGTCTATTAAAGTCTAAGGTACTGAAATATTTCGCTTTAGCAAACCAGTGATAAATTATGATGTAAATGTGGTGGAGGTATCGAAGATATTTTAATTTTAATATTTAACATACAGTAATCCACCACTAAACGGTGATAATCATTTGGCTTTGAAATGAGAAAAGCAGGACATGAATAATTCAATAAACAAAGTCAAATCACGACATGTCATCAATTTTCTCTCGCATTATATTTAATTGAGCAGGTGGCAACCTATAAGGTGCTAAATGCACTAGTTTTCTATCTTCCAATTCAATTTCATAATGAATTAGATCCGTCTTCACCAATTCTGATGTCATAACCTATGGAAACTGATTAATCAAAGCAACAACTTGCATTCTTTGAGAGTTATTAAGATGATTTAAATCTACTTGTGACTGGTGATTGGATGAAGTAATGGCCTGTTCACCCAGAAAACAATTAAAGCTATGTGCATACCATGTTTTATGTCCCATATAAAATGGATAAATAGTTTGTGGTTTAAATGCAAACCAATATTTTTTCGCTGCAATATCAAATATCAAGCGGGTAGAACTCAAAAAATTTGCACCCAAAATTAGCAAAATAGGAATCTTTGGTATCACTATAAATGGAAAATTCCACCTAAGGGAAACAATTCTTATTGCTAATTGCACTTGTCCCTAAGGTGACAATGATTCACCGGCAACAGTAACACAATTACACTTGCATGGCTGAACTTTCAATCTCAAATGCCTCACAAATTCAGAATCTACAATTGATAAAATGCTTCAAGAATCTAACAAACCCAGGATTTGAATGTTATTAACCCAAAGTGGAATCATTAGTACTGAATTATCGGGATCAGCGACTAAGTTCTGATTTCGACCAGGCGAATTAGTTTTCAGTAATTGTCATTTAGTTTTGCATGTTGTTCACTCCAAGGCATCTTTGGCATGTTAAAAATAACAGTTACGCTGCGAATGTCCCAATTTATTACAAAAATAGCACATGCATTGCAAAGGAAGAACTGTCATGTGTGTTGGCGGTGAAGTCCTACCAGCCACCACTGACATAAAAAATACCACATGCAAAGGAACACACAGGACTGCTTGCCATTTTCACTGAACTTTCCGGCTGAAAGTATAAATGCCAATATTGATGTGCCACTTTATTCAGCTTCTTAATAGTTTGTACATTATCACTCGACCAAGACAATGCACGAATTTCAGCATGAATTGAATTCATCAAACTATGATGCACAATTTCTGCTTCTGAATACAGCAACAATAAAGCATGAATTACCCTCCATAATTTGCAGAAATATTCAGAGAATGTTTCCAAGGAATTTTGTGGTCTGAAATAATGTTTTCTCTCCAAAATATGTAATTGCATAGGAGATAAATAGCCTTTAAGGACAGTAGTATGGAAGACTACCATACTGGAACTGTGAGTAATAAATCACAGCATTCCCCACTGCGAACTCCCACAAATGTAGCTCTTAACATCAACAAGACCTGATCCGTAATATTCAGTAATTGAGAAATATTACATAAATCTACAACACCAATAAAAATTCAAATATTTGACCCAGCGGTTGTAGTTGAAATTCTATCCTATTTTTTAATAATTCCTGTAATGGTTAGGTTATTTTCAATTTTTGAAATTCAGGCTGATTACCAACATCATCTGATCCTGGTTTGGCATGTTAGCTTTTGCCAGATCTGCCCATCTCTACCTTGGTCTCTTAATTCACCATCTTGCACCATTTCAATTTGACTGACCTTATCAAGCAATTGGGTGAGATTGTCTTCTAAAGTTGAAGCTTTGGTTGTTGCAATGTTTTTCCATTTCCAAAACCTGAGATAATCCAATACACCAATATTTTACACAAGCTTTTAACCTACGTTTCTGTGCTACTGTAATTCTGATCAACACAAAGGAGGCAATTTGTTTTTTAAATAAATTATAATTGGTCTTGCCCACACAAAGTTTTGGTTACATCCAAACTCGCACCTGGTGTAGATTCCATTCCTCCTGACTCTTGTAACGCTGCCTTCAACTTGCAGAGTAAATCTGGCCATGTTTCCAATTCACCTGCCTCGATGTTCCTGATTTGTAGTTCGCGTACACGTTCCTGTTTGTTTAATACGTTTGGCTGAAATATAATTCCATATTACTGATTGTGCCTTTATACAACATTTATATACATAAATACAATTTTGGAAAGCATAAGTGCAACATTCAGTGTTGTCCATATATGCGCATACGTATACACATCACTGTGCACATGTACTTTTGATGCTGCTACTAATGTGTACCTTTAACATCATTGTGCATTTGACGCTACTGCTACCATCTGGTACGAGCATCTTATGCTGTGCTGCCATCTGCTATTAGGCGTACCAACAGTTGGTACAGAACTATACATCGTTTCTATATTGAGACCACGTATGGATCTAAAGCATGTAACCACAGTGACTTTTACTATTTGAAACCCCACCCACTGTCTGGAATAAGGAATCATGAATGTTGCACTATTCAAATATATACACATACATGTCCTATACTTATTTATTAAAGGCGATAATATAATTATAAATAAATTAATTAAGTTTGCATACATTTGATAGCTTCGACAGACCTTCAGTCTTTATCATTATTCTGTCCATATTCAAGTATGAATACTTTCAATTAATTCATGTTGCACTACCAAAGTTTACACTGTATCATTTGTTCCTAGAATTAATTGCATCACTTGATCACTATCTTCTTGTTAAGTTCTATGGTTCTGTCGATATTTACTTAATAATATGGCTTCAATCAATTCGCAATTTTATGCATTTAACTCTGTCGCCATGAAATATGAATGCCATAATTTTGCAGAAACACATGGTAGACTTGCCGAAACCAAAATGTTTGTTCTCTTTCACTTTATGCAGCAGTTGACTCCAGTTCATACATAAAATCAGTTTTGCTTCGCCTGACAGCATTAATTACTTAACATGGCTTTATAACTAAAAGTCTTTATATATCGGTTATAATTCTGTAGCAACACAGCATTTAAATACCACCAGCATTTACTGAATATACTTGTCGCAAATCAGTATTCTAACTGATTCTATCTGCTGAAAATCCTAAACAGCAAAATGCCTCACAACTGCATAATCGTGCAAACATCACCTGACTACAACTTGAGTCAAGCTGTCCACTGAACTGCCCACAGCCTGTCTGCCTGCTGTACACTGCCATTTGCTGTCTCTCTTTCTCTCTCTCTCTCTCTCTCTGTTCGAATGTAACTCACTGTCTCTACGCTGTTTGCCATCTTTCCCCCATACCGTCAACCTAGCATTATTATTTTTGGTTCCATGGGCAACTGTACTTGTCTACGGGCCTCTTTATTCCTCTCTCGCAGGTTACGTGGGTTAACAGGTAACAAAAACTTCGCACAAATTATTATCAATAAAAATCTGTTTTATAGTTAATATACATCTGAAACATAGGTTTTAGATAAATGCCACAGATAAAAGATGTGTATACTGATGAATTTTGTTTCTTTTGTTTTCAGATAAAGCAGTGCCTGCAAATAGTCTGTGGTTTGCATGATTTACTATGAAAAGAGGTTCTTACTACATTAGTAGATTTATCTAAAGACATTTTTGCTATTCATATTAAAACTTTTAAAAGCATGATACAAAGGAACTGATATGTGGAATTCCTGTTTTTTTATTTTTTTTATATATATATAAAATGTTTCTATAGGACTAGAGGTTGTACTTTCATACAAAGAAGCTATGTGAAAAGCTTGACATAGTAATGCAAAGAATGTATGTGAAAGCAATATTAAAGGCACAAATAAAAAATTCTTGTAAGTCTAGTATGATTATAATTGTTTAAAAGTCCTGCCTATAAATGTGACAAACTATAGTACTGCTAATTTTATATCAGCAAATAATTCAGTATGGAAAAACAAACAATTGTGGAAAAAGACAGAGAAAAGAATGAAAAAGAAAATGTCTGATTTTAAGGGGAGATGTAGGTCAGAATGCAGAGGCATAGGTAATTATTTGTGTCTCCTAAACTATTGCGGCTAGAGTTTTGAAAATTTGCACACTTAGTATAATCTGTTGGTGTCTCAGCAACTTTTTTAAGCTTTTTCTTTTTTTAGTAACCCACTTAGAGATTTTTATGTTTTTCATGACATCGCTTATCGTATGTACCTTTTTTTATGGAAACTACTCAATGCAGCACTCTGAAATTTTATCTACTAATTTTAAATGGATCAATACAACTATCCTTGCAGCCATTTCTTTTTATTTCTCCCCATTAATGTTTTTTTAAAAAAATTATTGAACAAAACCTAGGCATTGAAAAACAGCTCATTTTATAATTAAATAATAGAATAAAGCCAATATTGGGATTCTGTTGCAAGCAAATGTTTATCTTATTATGTTTAATAAGTGTGCAAAATTTCATGCATTTATCTCCAGTGGTTTCTGAGAAAAGGTACATAAACACTGAAAAATTTGTTTCGGAAAACGAAGAGCAAAGATAAAACATTGTGTTATAGTACCTAATTGTCCTTAGATGTGTTAAAACTGCCCATAACCATAATCAACATCCTCCTCCTGATCTTGATACTCCTTTTTTTCTCTCTCCTATCCTGTCTGGCACGCTGGTGTAGTTTTTGCAATATGGCCTCTGCAGATTCTATGCACTGCTTGTCAATGTCTTAGTTGTCCTCCGTGGACTAGTGGTACCGTGCTAGCCTCTAGTTCCCAAGGTCGTGGGTTCAAACCCGGCGGAGAACGATGGATTTTTTTGGCGTAAAAATCCTTAGCACGGCTTCCTTTGGAAGGGAAGTAAAGTCAGTGGTCCCGTGTCGTAGATTTACGGCATGTAAAAGAACCTCAAGCCTGATAAAGAGGCCTCTGAGCAAAATTACCGGTGTTTCACGCCCAATATAGAATGGGACGCTAAGAACCGTAATAGTTAAAGAGCGTCCATAAATAGAACTCAATTTAATTTTAATTTTTGTCAATCTCTTGCAAATTTTTTTTTGTAAATGGCCCAGGTTCCATACGAAGCCCCTGAAGAACTTTGATTCTTCCTGCAGTTCCATGATTGAAAACAAGAACTGCATCATATGCTCTAATTTCAACCACAGTTTTGGACAGAAATCTTGTTTTAGGGCACCGTTTCCAAATTATATTATTTAAATTTTCATTGGCATTCTGAGTGCAACCATGAAGGCAATTTTCAGCAATGCAGGATCACCTAATGCTCTTAAATACTGCTTGAAGTATGGTGCTGATCAGTGGACCTATTCTTCAAGCGAAGTCGAATGAATTTGCACATCTGTTGTGAAATCCGAACTTCAATTGTTCTCTTCTTGGATATGTTTCCAAGCTCACTATGATATTGTTGCCAGAAAAATTTGTGGTGAAGCTGCTGGTGTACCAATTGGCATAATAGAGGAGTGGCTAGCTAAGAAGTGGCCTGTTTTGTGTGAAGATTACAAGCCAGATAATATATTCAATGTGGATGAAACTGGCTTGTTTTACATGACCCCAGATAAGACATTGAAATTTAAAAGTGAACAGTATTCAGGTGGGAAAATGTCTAAGACAAAAATCACAGTTATGGTTGCTGCAAATATGACAGGATCATGTAAAGAAAAGCTTTTAGTGATTGGAAAATCAAGAAAACCTAGATGTTATAAAAACATTCACTCCCTACCTGTAGTTCATAAAAACAATGCAAAATCTTGAATGACATTGACATTTTTAAAAAGTGGTTGCATAACTGGGACTTTCAGTTGAAATTGAGAGAAACGAAAATTTCTTCTCCTGGTCAATAAATGCCCTACTGATCCAGTAGTCGACAATCTGGAGTGCATAAAGCTTGTGTTTTTACCTCCAAACGTCACGTCACTTCTACAACCTATGGACCAGGGAGTTATAAACTCTGAAAATGCAGTACAGGAAACTTCAAGTGATGAACAGCAAAAATTCAAAGAAGGTAAAGAAATAGTTTTCAATGTTCTTGATGGAATTTTAATGATTTCGGAAGCGTGGGAAAATGTCTCTCAAAAGACAATTGCTAATGGTTTTAAAAATGCAAGACTCGAAGATCTTTCTTCACCATCCCATAGTTAGGGCAGCACGTTTTCAGCAAAAGCTGATGAAAAGTTGATGACATTCCCCTGGCAGAATTAGTGTAAGAACTTTGTCCATCTTTGTCAACTTGTGAAATAGAGGACTTTGCCCACGTAGACAACAATCTTACCATGTACGCCTCAGCGAGTGAAGAAGAAATTGTAACCAACACATGACTGACAAATATGAAAATGAACAGGAAGAATAGTTTGTTGTGCCATCACTTAATGAAGCTCTCAGTCCAGTGAAAGCTTTACAAAAATTTCTTATTTTCAAAGAAGACAATAATGAGGCATTAAAACAAATGCGTTGACAAATGCAAAATGCGTACGCACATCTTAAATGCAAAAAGCAAACCAAGATAACTGATTACCTTAATTGAAACAGTATACTGCAGTATGCGTTACTGTATTGCATTTTAAAGTTAAAGCAACTGGTTAAAAAACTAAACAACATGTCTTTGCTGTGATTGTCGAAAACTATAAAATCAAATTCCAATGTGTGGTATTTTTCCAAAGTACAGAAGTGGAATAATAGTGTATTCATTATTTGTATTTTGTGGTTATGTGTGTTAGGTACAGTGCATAACATTTGTACAACATTTTAAAGAGAAACATAGGAGAAAGTGTAGGCCTTCATGTGATTTATGTATGGAATAGTCTTTTTATTTTGGTGCTGTTGAATAATTTTTATAATACAGTAAGTTTTAAACATGCTCAACATTTTATCGCATTCCCTTCATTGTTTTTATAGCAAGAAACATTTAAACGACACCCTCCTTCTTCTATTATATTTTCAAGCTCATTTGGGGGCTGGGGTAGTAATAATAATAATAATAATAAATTGTATGAATTTCCAGCTTGTCTGTGAACATGTGACATCCATCCCTCCCTGTATCTCGCCAATGAACCGCCATAAGCTGGTATAAAAAAATTATTTTTTTCTTTCCTTAGCCCACGCAGAAGGGGAGTGATATTGAAAGATGCACTATATAAACCGTCTACATTGCGCACACTTCACAGTTTTCATAAAGGGGACTCCTTATTTGTGTCAGCTTCTGAACAGGAACTATAAACTGTTTTTTTAAAAAAATCTATAGAAGTGCTTCGCTGTTATTTTGGGACAAGAGATCTTCATTTTCATCATCAATTGGATATATACTTTGCAAGGTAAAAAATTGCTAATGTTATCTTATCATTAAGCTGTACAAGTGTCATCATCCTTTCATTGCAAGGGATGAACTATTTCTCTTTAAGCAACAAATTTACAATTACTTAACTACACCCGCCTGATATTTGAAGCGTTTTCATATATATAGGTAGGCTAAATGCATACACTGAGGGAGCTATATATTAATCATAAAACATCTTATAGATTTCAGACAGCACTAATATCATGCTAGAGGTAATTGAGACTATTAAGAAACATTTCAGATAAAGGGTTATAAACTATAATACTCACGATGCTTCTATAAATGATTTTTGAATTAGCATCTGTAGCGAAATTAAATTCAATTTTTAGATTGTTACACATCTTCAAGTTTCAATATTTTTAACCAATTACATGAATTATTATGAATAAACTATCAAATCTCAAAGATTCCCTAATTCGAATGTTTCTTTTTATGTATAGGCTTAGAAATGGAGAATACGGAGACAAGAATACCTTTCAACTCGGCAGTTGCTTGCGACATCTCCATCATGGAGAAATTCCTTAAGGATGTAGTCCAGTTAGATCAATCATCACATCCATTACTCACTATAAGAGATCAACGCTCATCACAATACCATAATCCCCATGAATTCAGCCAATACGTAGACAGCGAAACACTATACACACGAAGACAATACGCAGACAGCGCAACACTATACATGCGCAGACATCAGCATTCACTACAACAGACATATACAATAGAATGCGACAGAAGTATCATGGAACGCTTCCTGATTGACACAAGCATCCACCAAAACATGAATCCATGTGATTTGCATTCACAAACCACAGCATGCATTACTACTACTACTACACATCCTAGATCAATATCATCCCAAACCACAATTCATATCATAGAGCTTTCACTATCCTCCATTAATCAGAATAACATAGAAATCATTGATCTCACTCATCCGTCTCCGATAAAACAAAACAGAACCATGCATTATCATCACAACCGCATCATATTTCACCACTATCAGGCATTATACCATTATCATCACCACCCCATTTCAGAAATGTACACGCGATTCGAAGGCGTGGAAGGAAAGAAAGAAAGAAACAAGGTAACAATCGGCATGACTATTATTCTATTAAATATTACAATCATAGAAGAATATAAAAAAACATTACTGATAATCGTCAATATGATGTCCCTCACATCTAGTTCTCTACAGGAGAACACTTATTACAATTCTTTCACCACAATGTGTAATGTTTCAGGACTGCCAGCAAAATTCAACTTTTAACACAGCAAAAGACCCAGCCCCACCGCATCGCTCAATGCCTGCAGTGAAGAATATATCCATCAGCCATTGTCTCCATCCAGTAAATACAAAAAGGTGAGAATTACTCTTACATTATTAAGATTATTGCTCTTGTTATTGTTTCTCTTAATAGCAGTAATCCCATTAAAGATCATTCACGCCTAGAAGACATAATCTTATTCTCTTTAAGCACATAACAATGTATTTCTTTCAGGACACCTAGCACTTATCTTTCAAAACATGACAACTAATGGTTCATTTGTTATGTTTCAGAATCCTAGAAAAAGCACCAAAGAAGCAGAATGCCAAGAATACCGTAGTGATCTCTACTGAGTTCGTTTCTGAAAGAGCGAAATATCTACATCTTCACACGTCGAGAGATGAAACTGCCACCCATGCTTCAAGATCAATGATCACAATGCAACAGTGGCATATTGGATTATTCTATGAATACTACAGTGTGATTGATAAAAAATGTAATAATAAAATCATATACACATCATTATTCGAGTGGGGAAAAAGACTTGTAGTATTCGAAGAATATCTGATTATGAATAAGCAAGGGGACAGTTAATTCACTGAACTTATTGTAGTATCATATAATTTCATTGACTCTGGAAATGAAACAAATAAACTTTTATCATACTAAACTTATGTATACAGTAAAAAAACAATTTAATAAAAAGAACAGTGACATTTATTGGCAGGTATTGCATTTATTCACTCATAATGTATAAAGGCACACTAATAGTGATTTTGCTGGAATGAATGACATGTATCTATGTAAAAATCAATAAAGTAAAAATATTAGACTACACAACATTTCAAGACATTATCATCCATTTTAATACTTCAAATACATTTGAAAATTTTATAAAGATCCATTAAAATTCCTGGTCCCCAAACACAACCTAAAATTCAATTGGAGTACCTACACCAAGACCCGAAATGCCCACATAGATGTAAAATTACATCATTAAAAAAAAACTGTACTTATACCCTGAAATTGCATGGTACAATTTCCAAAATTCCTGTGAAACACCTGAAACTTTCATTCTAGTGTAACAGAATGTCCTAAAACCTGTACTCATATCTGATTCCATAAGCTGAAATACCTTTAAAGAGTCTCAAATACACATGAAAAACTTCGAAAAAGAAATACCCTCGGAAGTGTCACAATACTTTAAAAGAACATAAAATGACTCAGGATAATCTAAAAACCTCAGACATTCTAAAAACGATCAGCATACTTTAAAAGCCTGTGCCAATACCATAAAAAATAGTCGATAGCCACTACACTTTCAAAAAGCCCTTCAGGACACTTTAATAGCCTGTGCCTATGCCACATTTACAGCCTAAAATGCCGTCAAAGAGTCACAAATACTCCTATCGGTAACCTGAAAAAAATACCTTCACAGATGTTAAAATACCGTAAAAGCAACATAAAACACATCTAAATATCCCGAAAAAATCTTGAAAACCTGACTCAATTCGCAGAAACTACCTGGTACAGTTCACAAAATGCTTTTGAAACACCTGAAATTCCCTGCAGTGCACCAGAATGTCTTGAAAGCCTACATACCTGAAATGCTGTAGTATGATAAAAATAAATATCCTAATGAATGCTAAAATGCTCCACAATTCCTGTTCCAGGATCTAAGTTACAGTTGAAACGCCCACATCAATCCCTCCCCAGATATAACTGCATATATGAAAGACACTTTAAAAAAACGTATCAATATACTTAAATGTCTTCTCCTATTTCCAGAAACACCTGAAATTCTCATTCCACTTTCAGACTAGTCGAAATACCTATACCAAGACCCGTGGCTTCTGTTCTTACTATCTCCCCTCATCTGTTCACTTTAAAAAGCGATTCCGTCTCCTCTTCTGTCATGAGGACAAACCACAAAGGAATAATGATCACGCCCCTATGTCGCAACATTCAATATAACAATGAGTTCCATAAACACTTCAGCAAGCCAATGTATTGTGAAATCCTTAGCCAATATTTGCATACAGTCGTTCACTGATTCTGAAACACTTTAAGCAAAGAGATGAGAATGTTATTTTCTTTAGTTGCTATAAGGAGCTAGGTAAGGGAGAAAATTTAAATGCAAGTGATGTACTATGTACCCGAAAGAAAACGTCTTGAAAGCATACACCCATTTAAAACCGACTTATCAATACCCTGAAAATGATTTCTCGTATTTCCAGAAACACCTGAAATTCTCATTCCACTATACCAGAATGTTCTAAAAGCCTATACCCATTCCACAGTCTAAAGTACCTTAAAGAGCCTCAAAATACTTTACAAAAGTACTTTAAATACAGCATATAATACCTCAAATTGCTAAAACAAACCTTTGCCGCTAGTATGAAATATATGATACAGTTTCTATCACCCTCAGATACATAAATAGCTCACTGGTAATGATTCATTATGATACGGTAATTTGTATCACAAATTACTTAAATGTAAATAATGATTGTAATATGAATATGTATTTTTATGTGACATTGATTTCAGAGGTTTATTAATTGTAATTATTATTGGTAAGTAATAATATACGGCTTTACTGAAACTGTCAATAATAGCGCAATAATGCAGCGAGGGGATGAGTTGTTTATCGTTACCGGGAACAAGGAAGTTACGTAATGTTCACGCGCTTTCGGTAGAAATTTCTAGAACATTTCCTAAAGCATATGTATTCGTGGTTTTCATTGGATATTAAAATAGACGCTAATGTTGGCGCGTTTTATTAGCCAATAGCAGTTCATTTATAATCTTTAGGCATGTCGAGGAGTGGGAGTATATAAGCCAGGTCCGAGGTAGATCGCCCCACAGTTCAACAAAATTCTCAATACCTTACACGTCGGTCGCCCAGTTCATCAAAATTTCTAGCACGCTGTCTTCAGTTCGTCATAAGTTACGCGCAGCAGAATTACGAGAATCTAAAATATTATACAGTTAAATATACACAAAGTTGAAGTACGCGAGTTAAAAGTGATAAGTAAGAAGTTATTACAAACAGTTTCAGTTTGGCGAGTATCCAGATCAATATGTAAAAGTGTTTGTGAACGTGTTCGGCAATAAAAGTTATAAAACCAATTTCTTCATTAAGTATAATTTCTGGATAAAAGATTCCTTTCCGATTCACACCCTGCAAGAGATAAATGTTCGACCTAAATAGCTAGCTGGAGGACATTTAAAGTGAATTATTTCAAAACTGATGCAAATTGCTACGCCAGATGGAGCTACAAACCAAACAAATGAATGACGTCACAAGATGGCTTCAACACTGATGTAAACAACATTACGTGAGAAACATTTCTCTCACAAATTGGCTTCCACAACGTGGGGCTAACAAATACACAAAAACATATTACGTAATCAAGCATCTTCCGTCGCATATTGGCACCCAGAACGTGGGGCAAGATGACCAGGAAAGGATCAGAATAACCAGGAAGTAGCAGAATTAACCAGGAAAGTAGCAGAATTAACCAGAATGTGGAATGAATGGAGCAGTGAAATGATCTACAAGACGCAGATTGGACATCGTAATTCCGAGATTACAAGGCAACAGGGTAATTCAACTACAAAAACATCGAGACAACGTAGATTCATCATAATACAACGCAGAAGCGACATACAAATCTAGGAGAATGGGGCAGGAAGCTGGACATCAAAGTAACAGCAACAGACAGCATCATAAAGGTCAGAGTATTGCAATTTTTTTTTAGAAAACAAAAAAACAATGGCTACTAATAATATTGAAGAAACAATGATGGAAGGGGATAGTGTAACAGCTGTAATTCAATACAGGTTACAAAAAAAAGCTCAAACGATATAGTATTTGAGGGAGGAAATGTTAGTGCAGAAAGTAAGAATAGAATAGCAGGAAATGTTAATTTTGATGCTAGTATGATGATGGAAATGCTGAGAAATATGAATAGAGAATTGAGGGAAGATATTATTAAGAGTGTAGAACAAAAAGTAGATCAGAGTTTTAAGGAATTGAGAGAAGATATAAAAAAAGATCATAGGAAATCAATTGAAGATACTGGTAGGAGTAATGAGATAATGAGCAAAAAGTAGATCAAAGCAGGGAAGAAACTGAAAAGAAAGTTATGAAGCTAGATAGTAGTATGCCAGAAATGAGAGATGAAAATGAGGAAGTAATAGTAAGTGAGATAGGAGAAGTTTCAAAGAAAATGCTAGATATGAGCATGGAAATAGGTAACAAAGAAAGTGAGGTTAATGTAGAATGTATAGAGTTAGGAAGTCAAGTGAGTAATATTTCAAGTGAGCTAAGAAAGATAAAAGAGGTTAGGAATGTAGATGTAAATCAGGCGCAAGTTAATTTCAGAAGAGAAATACAGAATGAGTCAGTAATGCAAAGAAATAGATTGTACCACGATGTTCAAATTGAAAACTCCAGTCCAGTACAGTTTAGTACAGATTTGTTAGAGTACTTTCAAATTAAGGAGATAGCAGAAGAATTGAAAATGAAAGTTGTTAAAAGATGTGTTGTTCAGGAAACTGTAGATTGTTTTCAAATGGTATCATGGGATGAAATTTCATATGAATACAAGAGGTTATTCATGAACAAAAATTTGAAGGTTAGGTTACAGCTACGAGTAATGTTTAGCC
Organism: Deroplatys truncata; assembly: GCA_030765065.1. Classification (NCBI taxonomy): domain Eukaryota; kingdom Metazoa; phylum Arthropoda; class Insecta; order Mantodea; family Mantidae; genus Deroplatys; species Deroplatys truncata. The sequence goes on along the minus strand of CM060975.1, from coordinate 245,098,675 downwards.
ACACACAATTTGATCCAGGAGGGTAAATAGCAATGAGATGTAAAGTAAATGCTGGATAGGTAAAGATGACTTGCAGAGAAATGTATTGGAACGTAAGAGGGTTAATTATTTATATGTCATTTGAAAAGAGAAATAAATAAATAAAAAAAAAAAAAGAAAGAGAAATGTTATAAAAAAAAAAAAAATTAAATTTTTAGTAACTGTAACAATATTTAAAAATTAAGAATGCAAAGATTGAAACTTAATATGATATTAAATTAAAAGTACGTAAATACTATTCCAAGAGTATGGTTAAAATAAAGTACAAAATAACAAAACTGGGTAAAAATAATTGAAAACAAATATTTATGTAGAAAACAGAAAAGGTGAAACATTGTCTAGATTTAAGGATGTAAATATTTGTTTAGAGGGTGAATATTTTGGTAAATATGTATAATAATTACAAAAATCTTAAATGTACAAATTTTTGTCAACAACTTAAGAAAGTAAACAATTTGGTAACATTAATTAAATAATTTAGGGTACAGTATTTGCTATAAAAAAAAAAAAAATTGTGATGTCAGATTAATATCTAAATTAATTAAACCAGAGCCAGTAAGTAGTGGCGAGATAAAAAAAAAAAAAAAGAGAGAAAAACATGTCGTGTGTTAAATGCGTGTGAAGTGTTAAGTGAAAGTGATAGCGTGTGTTCCAAGATTTAGGAGACTAAAAACACAATTATAAAATTTCCAAACAAGTTATAAATATTTATAATTATGTTTCTAGTGGGGCATATGATACGGTAATTTGTATCACAAATTACTTAAATGTAAATAATGATTGTAATATGAATATGTATTTTTATGTGACATTGATTTCAGAGGTTTATTAATTGTAATTATTATTGGTAAGTAATAATATACGGCTTTACTGAAACTGTCAATAATAGCGCAATAATGCAGCGAGGGGATGAGTTGTTTATCGTTACCGGGAACAAGGAAGTTACGTAATGTTCACGCGCTTTCGGTAGAAATTTCTAGAACATTTCCTAAAGCATATGTATTCGTGGTTTTCATTGGATATTAAAATAGACGCTAATGTTGGCGCGTTTTATTAGCCAATAGCAGTTCATTTATAATCTTTAGGCATGTCGAGGAGTGGGAGTATATAAGCCAGGTCCGAGGTAGATCGCCCCACAGTTCAACAAAATTCTCAATACCTTACACGTCGGTCGCCCAGTTCATCAAAATTTCTAGCACGCTGTCTTCAGTTCGTTATAAGTTACGCGCAGCAGAATTACGAGAATCTAAAATATTATACAGTTAAATATACACAAAGTTGAAGTACGCGAGTTAAAAGTGATAAGTAAGAAGTTATTACAAACAGTTTCAGTTTGGCGAGTATCCAGATCAATATGTAAAAGTGTTTGTGAACGTGTTCGGCAATAAAAGTTATAAAACCAATTTCTTCATTAAGTATAATTTCTGGATAAAAGATTCCTTTCCGATTCACACCCTGCAAGAGATAAATGTTCGACCTAAATAGCTAGCTGGAGGACATTTAAAGTGAATTATTTCAAAACTGATGCAAATTGCTACGCCAGATGGAGCTACAAACCAAACAAATGAATGACGTCACAAGATGGCTTCAACACTGATGTAAACAACATTACGTGAGAAACATTTCTCTCACAAATTGGCTTCCACAACGTGGGGCTAACAAATACACAAAAACATATTACGTAATCAAGCATCTTCCGTCGCAATTATTGCATATTTGGCAGCGTTCTGTAAGACTTGAAATAGAGGTGGCATTTTTAAAACCCCGAACCATATACAGTACTTGACAAAAGATTCTTCTAATGGGAAATATGTGATAATTTAAGCTTCTAATTGCGTGCCACTACAATTCACAAAATTCATTTTCATGAGATGCGCAGAAGTCCCTAACATTGCCAGACGCAATCACTCGATAGAAGCACCTGAAGATACAAGGCATTCACGCAATATAGTATTTGACCTCGAAATGGTACCCACTCCAATCATATGATAGCAAAACATTAACTATATATACTAATCCATACTTAGCCCCCTGCTCTACCCTGAAAACCGATTCCTCATTCATTAACCCTTCTCAATTAATTGAATCGTGCACAAAGTTATCAAAATAGCAATTATGTAATCCTAACAAATACAATATTCATCCTGTGCATCCAGTCACAGCTAAGTCTATGATTGATAGCATTGGAGCAATGCGTATGTTTCCCCTAAGCAAGCATTCAGCATGCAACTAATCAAAAAAATATTAGCGAATCTGCACTATAAATATAATATCGTCAAATATAAGCATATCTAAAACGAGGTGAGATGGCATAGGCTACCGCTTGCGATTCGTATTCGAAAGATCCAGGGTTCAATCCCGATGACTTTGTATAGCACTGAATATATGAAGCACATCACAATAGTTCAGGATGTTTATACACGCTTTTCTAGTTCCAACAGATGTAGGTAGTGGCATGTTGCTACTTCCTTGTAGTGAGCTATACTTATTGATACGGAGTCGAACTCCTTACACGATATGAAGGGTACAGTTACTGCCCTTAAGCTGCAACTCCACCGTTTCATACTCTAGATTGGAAATGAAATTCAAGAAATTGTCAGCTGACATGATTCACTGATCTTGAAGCGTGGGTGGCGTTTTCATCTCTTGACGTGTGAAGATGTAGATATTTCGCTCTTTCAGAAGCGAACTCAGTGGAGATCACTATGGTATTCTTGGCATTCTGCTTCTTCGGTGCTTTTTCTAGGATTCTGAAACATAACAAATGAACCATTAGTTGTCATGTTTTGAAAGATAAGTGCTAGGTGTCCTGAAAGAAATACATTGTTATGTGCTTAAAGAGAATAAGATCATGTCTTCTAGGCGTGAATGATCTTTAATGGGATTACTGCTATTAAGAGAAACAATAACAAGAGCAATAATCTTAATAATGTAAGAGTAATTCTCACCTTTTTGTATTTACTGGATGGAGACAATGGCTGATGGATATATTCTTCATTGCAGCATTGAGCGATGCGGTGGGGCTGGGTCTTTTGCTGTGTTAAAAGTTGAATTTTGCTGGCAGTCCTGAAACATTACACATTGTGGTGAAAGAATTGTAATAAGTGTTCTCCTGTAGAGAACTAGATGTGAGGGACATCATATTGACGATTATCAGTAATGTTTTTTTATATTCTTCTATGATTGTAATATTTAATAGAATAATAGTCATGCCGATTGTTACCTTGCTTCTTTCCTTAGTTTGGTCCTGTCCAGAATAGATATTAATGAAAACTGTGAATGTATGAATGTGAGTGTGTGGATGTACATTGCTGGCTGTGCATTGACCTGTATGTATGTATGCTATATGCTATATTTAGAGTGATTGAGAGTTTTTTTTGTTTTGTTTTTATTGTGGGTTAAGGTGTTTTCTTTTGTCGTAGGAGGGGATAAGGACTAGTGGCGGTAATGGAGGTAGGAGAGGTTGCATATTTTCAAAGTTTAGTCTTCTCCGTGTGACACGCCTTCGAATCGCGTGTACATTTCTGAAATGGGGTGGTGATGATAATGGTATAATGCCTGATAGTGGTGAAATATAATGCGGTTGTGATGATAATGCATGGTTCTGTTTTGTTTTTATCGGAGACGGATGAGTGAGATCAATGATTTCTATGTTATTCTGATTAATGGAGGATGGTGAAAGCTCTATGATATGAATTGTGGTTTGGGATGATATTGATCTAGGATGTGTAGTAGTAGTAGTAATGCATGCTGTGATTTCTGAATGCAAATCACATGGATTCATGTTTTGGTGGATGCTTGTGTCAATCAGGAAGCGTTCCGTGATACTTCTGTCGCATTCTATTGTATATGTCTGTTGTAGTGAATGCTGATGTCTGCGCGTGTATAGTGTTGCGCTGTCTGCGTATTGTCTTTGTGTGTATAGTGTGTCGCTGTCTGTGTATTGTCTTCGTGTGTATAGTGTTTTGCTGTCTGCATATTGGCTGAATTCATGGTGATTATGGTATTGTGATGAGCGTTGATCTCTTATAGTGAGTAATGGATGTGATGATTGATCTAACTGGACTACATCCTTAAGGAATTTCTCCATGATGGAGATGTCGCAAGCGACTGTTGAGTTGAAAGGTATTCTTGCCTCTGTATTCTCCATTTCTAAGCCTATACATAAAAAGAAACATTCGAATTAGGGAATCTTTGAGATTTGATAGTTTATTCATGTAATTGGTTAAAAATACCGAAACTTGAAGATGTGTAACAATCTAAAAATTGAATTTAATTTCGCTACAGATGCTAATTCAAAAATCATTTATAGAAGCATCGTGAGTATTATAGTTTATAATCCTTTATCTGAAATGTTACTTAATAGTCTCGATTACCTCTAGCATGATATTAGTGCTGTCTGAAATCTATAAGATGTTTTATGATTAATATATAGCTCCCTCAGTGTATGCATTTAGCCTACCTATATAATATGAAAACGCTTCAAATTTCAGGCGGGTGTAGTTAAGTAGTTGTAAATCTGTTGCGTAAAGAGAAATAGTTCATCCCTTGCAATGAAAGGATGATGACACTTGTACAACTGAATGATAAGATAACGTTAGCACTTTGTTACTTTGCAAAGTAGATATCCAATTGATGATGAAAATGAAGACCTCTTGTCCCAAAATAGCAACGAAGCACTTCAATAGATTTTTTTTAAAAAAACAGTTTATAGTTCCTGTTCAGAAGCTAACACAAATAAGGAGTCCCCTTTATGAAAACTGTGAAGTGTGCGCAATGTAGACAGTTTATATAGTGCGTCTTTCAATGTCACTCCCCTTCCACGTGGGCTAAGGAAAGAAAAAAATCATTTTTTTATACCAGCTTATGGCAGTTCATTGGCGAGATACAGGGAGGGATGGATGGATGTCACATGTTCCCAGACAAGCTGGAAATGCATACAATTAATTATTATTATTATTATAACCCAGCCCCCAAATGAGTTTGAAACTATAATAGAAGGAGGGTGCCATTTAAATGTTTCTTGCTATAAAAACAATGGCATGCCCGTGAATGTCTCTTAGCTTATACTCTCTAAAAGATTTTAAAGAATATCATATGCGTCCTTTGTCGGAAGTCATGAATGCCTTGTAGCCTTTAAGTACTCTGGGACCTCAGCGAGAAAAAAATTTCAGTGTGCTTTAATAGGGAATTCATTGGCTTGCTATGCAGAACCCTGTCCTCATTGAATGCCGCCAGCATAGGGATGAGATCCATATCCTTGCGCATCTAGGAGGGAAGCTTTAACTATGATAGATGGCAATAGTTACCGCGTATTATTTTACACTGTGTATATGTATATGAGTGGAAGTATTTCTTTTTTTTTTTGTGAGAAATATTAAGCTAAATTGTGCTTAGACAGGAAATTGTAAATCTTCTTGAACTTAAGTAATTTAATGGAGGGAACTTGTTTATGATTGCAGCTGCCTGTAATATATTTTCGTGTACTGTTAATGAAATAAAACATGAAGTGTTCAAATAGCTCTTTGTTGCATGAAGCATGCATCTTGCGGGAAAAAGATACAACTCATTGTTCCCGCTGTTATAACTAGGTATTTTTACTTTCTCTACTATGTAAAGTAAGTAGTGGAAGTATTGTATTCCACCCAAAAATTCGATACCAAGATTTCACCGGAAATATATGTTTATGGCCACTGAATCCAAAAAAAAAAAAAAACATTTTTGGAAATATTTCCGTGTGTGTGTGTGTGTGTGTGTGTGTCAGTGTCAGTATCTTCCAGAGTTGCGACACGAAGGTTTTCAAGAAAATCCCCCACCCAGATTGCATGGAACATTTTTCGAAAATTTTAATTTTCTCAGAAATGGATTTAACGACTTTGATTAAAATATCATATATTTAAGATACTTTCATGACAAATGTATATCTTGAACTTTCTGGGAATGTGTCCAAAAGTATTCATTGTGAACCATAACAAATAGACAACATTTTACTACACAAAAATTGTAGATTGCATTAAAATACACAATTTATGTCATATACATTTTTTATTGAGTGAACTATTTTCGAGATATTGCTTGTTATTCCCTTAAATTTTCCAATAATTATACTTTTTCTCAAATGGGAATTCGTTATTCATTTTTTTGTCCTGGGCATGCAAAGAGAATGGAATGCACCACATAGCAAACAGCTCTTAAAAGATTTGACTATCGCTTAAAGCCTACCATATTCCTCTTGCACGTACAAGAAGCATATGGAGAATAAGCGTTTGTAAAAATAGTTTGTACAAGTGTAGAGAAAGTCATGTGAGTGTAACACATGAGATTTTTAAAATGTGATTCATTTTTATTTCGTTGTGCATACACCTTGTAACAGTGTAATTAGTTATCTCTATAAAGAAACATTTTTCATTATAAGTTAATATGTGTTTGACTAATAAAGTTTTCAACGAAAATCGATAGATTTCCTTAGTGTTCTGGATACTGTCGGCATCTATGTTGAGAATGTGAATTACAAGTGTTTGAATGCTAGTTCTGTATGCTTCTGGCATCTGCCGTGGAGAATGTGAATTTCTACTAGGGAGGCAAGTCACCCTTACATAGGAAGGGGGACTAAATAGCCTTAATCACCCTCCATTATAGGGCGACTGCCTGTCCCAAAAATTGATATACCTATACTGGCAGTTTCCTTTGGAGCATTTTTAAGACTGATTATGAGAGGGTGCGTATGTTTGCTTGTATGTGTGTGTGCATGAGAGAGAGGCGATATATTTCGCCAACAGATATTAATACATCCATATTTTTGGTAGCCATGTGCTCTTTATGCCTAGTAGAGTGAACGTTATTTCGGAATACATTATACCACTATCACTGAAATCCCAGACATAGGGGGACAAGGATTTCCCTTCGTGGCTTGTCTCTATGTCAGAAGAGCAGACGGAATCGTAATATTTTTTCATTGCTTGTGATTTCTCACCGTAATAAAGCAGCATGCTTTAGCGTACACCCTAGTGTTATTCATTCCTAATTTTTAAATCATTTTCATTAGTTAGGCGTGTTCGCAACAAAAATTGAAACTTGCATTTTTATGTACTTTAACGTGCGAATATGAGAAGTGATGGATAGTTTGTATGGTCATCGCAGCCTTCGGATCCCCAAGCGGCGACCTTTGTGCAGTAGCCAAACACTTGTTCCCTACCCTCCCTAACCGCAAGCACCATAAAATCTTAGTGACATCCATGTGCATATGCGCGTTGTTGCCAAAATTAAAAATAGTATTTAAAAGCAAAACTTTGCAGGTGATTTCCACATGTACAGAATACAATCATGCAGTTTGTCTGCTTGCTTTACACACAAAATAACTATGTAAATAACTATGAATCGCATAGTAATTACATTTAAGTTGCAAACGCTTTAAAATATAACTGAACTAATGAATGATCTGAACTAATATACTGCGCTACAAGAATAGAAATGCATGTTAACATATCCGAGAGAAACTTAGAAACATGTTCCGAATAAACCATACATTGTTGGACTATCATTAAATAATTAAAATACATAAATATTAATTTATTTTGAAAGGAACTCTTACTCCCAAATCAAAGCATCATTTTTGATTATGCTGTGCGCGGAGCTATGGTAAAAAGTTTTTTATCACTTGTATCACAACAATGTTTTATTAATATAAAGCTAATACAAGAAGTTGTGTATTGTTTAAGGTGTAAGATTTATAAGCATGACATCTTCTGTTTACTTAAATGAATAGCTTTATTATAAAATGCAGGATAAGTAAAAATACGAAGGCAAAAGAAAGAAAATAAAAAAAAAATCTTATGTATTATATTCACAAGATTATCTCTACTCACTCTTCTACAAACTACTTTCACAAAAGCTTATTCTATCTACTTCTTAAATAATAAGATAAAATTTCATTGCACATATCGTAAATATAAGGATACATAGGCTAAAGCGATAGTCAGATTTTTAAAATACAGATGACTATATGATGACTTTGAAATTCCATGCTCTTAGCATGACCACGAGGAAAATACAAACAGAGACTTCCAACTTGTATTTCAAAATTCAAACCAACAACAAAAAATTTCTCGGAAATGGTTAACACAATTTGACCTAAAATTTGTCCTTTACCGAGATTGCATTTTACGCAGAGTAAGATTTTGTCTCTCTCTTAGAATTTACCAGTAATACAACAAGTTGAGAACGAGGAAAATTTTACAAGTTATTCCCAGAATATAAAATTCATGATACAAATTTTATTTTTCCTGCAAATATCTTAAACTTGCGGTATTTTACTAAAAATCGTTAAGCTGTTTTTGAGAAATTCAAAGCAATAACAAACATTTTTCCACATAAAAAGTTCTTTTCTACATGTTCTTGAACATTACACATAAAAATCTGGCTTTGCTTATTCAGTTTTTGTAGCCCTTTTCTTCGTGGTCTTGGCATTACTGATATTCGGCAGAGGGTCACTTGCTGGTGCGACCGGAGGGGCATCAACTTGGTTCGTTTCCCAAGGTCTCCACATCTTAATTAAACTATTAAACGCTAATAACTATTAAACACTGCTAAACTTACAAAACTGCACTAAGTAAAACACTATATAACTTCTCTGAAGAAGAAGTAATATAGAAGCTTAGCTGAACATGGAAGAAAAGCACGAGCGAACAGTCACAGCAGAAATGACATTGCAACAACGCTTTGCTTTGGTGGAGCTGGAGAAAGGACCACGTGTTGTGTTTAAGGGATGGGAAGACCCTACTAATCGTTTACTGATGGGTTTATGGTCAGGCTTCAAAGCTTTCCGTTCGCTTTGAAGCCGGTTGGGGAAAGGATGCCCGCGACTAGTTTAACAGTGATTCTCACGGTCGGTGAATCATGTTTCATCCTTAAAGTAATTACCTCCCCCACCCAAAGCCAGTCCTTGCTTGAGGAGGGACGCGACTTTTGAGTTTCTTCCACTATAAGCCACCACGTGGCCATGTAAGCGACCCTCAAAACTACCAACGCCAACAGTAACCTTGAGTTTGATGCTGAACTCTCATGTACTTTAGGTAGGGTCTTGCTCTAAACATAAACACGTGTCCGGAAACACCAATTAAAATCAATTAAATAACCATTCACCAAATTTTTTGCAAGTTCTAGATCACTATGTGACCTTGAAAATTGATGGTCAACACCCATTTTTATACTACTTGTATTGCTATGGAAGAAAATGACAAGTTATTTTATGTGAGCTTTATCAAGCTCTTTGAAAGCAATTTGAATAACTTGGAAGTGCAATCACGACTATCAGAATTCACCTAATTAACTTTGTGCATCATCGGTAGTGATATGGTATTAGAACAATGATCACCTGAGCCAGGCAGCTAGGGAGGTATAAAAAATACCACGAAGTAGTAAACAAATGTAATAGGTACAAGAATGTAATTTTGGGCATGGCTGATAATTTGGGTACAGTGTATGGTATCATAAGGTACTAAGACTAAGAACAAAGCAATCTAGCAAAGCATATTTTTTCTATACACTTAAATCTTTTTAATTTCAAGTTTTGTCTTTCTTCCCGTGCACAGTTGTCTTCAATATTAATGTAAAATTGTACACCCGCGTCTTCTTTGTGATAGTAGTAAACTGAATTTGGCACTTTAAAGTTCTGACAGAAAATGGTTCGTCGTTACTTTTGTGCTGTGCTGTTTAAAAATGTGTACGCATCTGTGAAAAGAAATGCTAGACCCTAGTCATGTTAGCATGTAAGTCTAATTAAATCGACTACAGAAAAAAAATCCCGCGCTAAGTTCGTCCTACATTCACTGCTTATACCTCCACCAGCTAATTGAGATGGGATGAAACACGTGACGTCATCTCTCCGTATACATGCTCGAAGCAAATGCCATAGCTTCGCGGAATTTTAGCGATATTTATTGCTACAAGTCGTCTGCAGCAACTTTACCGAGTTTTTAACAGCTATAAAAGCAGCATTACAGACCATACATAAAACAAAAAATAGTCATCTTATCAGACTCAAAATCAGCCATAGACGGGATAGTAAATTATAATGATAAAAAAATAAGAAACCTAATTAAAGCAGTTGAGACTAGAAATCATGTCACTCTACAATGGATCCCAGCTCATGGACTTTTGGGCAATGAACATGCGGATCAATTAGCAAAGAAATATGCAATACAACAAATAAAACCTGCAGGACAAATAGAAATAAATAATTAAATAACATTTAAACATCATTTCAAAAGATAGCAGAGACTTGATGCAGATAAATTAAAGGATAAAGATTATAAGAATATTAAAGATAGAGTTGATTTACAAAAAATGCCAAGGAAAACTGCAGTACCTTATTTAGAATGGCAACTGCCCACGATTGCCTCGCAGAACACCTCTACAAGACGATGCCTACCTACATCCAAGTGCACTCTCTGTGAAGATGTCATCCTGAACAATCAACATCTCGCCAAATGCAAAGGCCTTAAAAGTGATAACTTAGACTTTATATTGGGAAGCCAAAGGGAAAATGATGCAGATCAATTAATCTCCAGTGACATTGGTGAACAACATTACCGAGTCTTCCTGAAACTCGCACATTTTAACTAGTTTTCGCTACTCGGTTACAAAATGGTCAAAAAACTAACTTTCCTCTTGCTTCTTGCAAAAGAATTTAAGTCTGTTGTAGGCAATATTAATTCTGGGTTTACAATATTCATCGAATTTCTCTGACTTTGTTAAGTCTTTAATATCTGTTTCTGAAAGGCCAAAGATGTACACTTTTAATGTCGCATCACAAACGCAGTGTAACAGCATGACTACTTTAATTCCATTATTTCTCATTTTCAGATGCTTTCAAGTATAACTCGAATTTCTGCTGGAATAATTTCCAATTATTGGCCAAATTTCCAATCCAGTCTGATACTTGAATTCCATTTCTCTCACTTGGCCTTATTCACTACGAGGTTGTTTCTTTCCTGCAATTTTCCAAGTTGTTACCACACCGTAAGGCCAACTGTATTGTTCCCAACGAATCCGACGCCATGTTAAATGCCTTCGAAAAATCTGGGAATACTCCTACCAAGATATTGGCTTTATCTGCCATTGTATACACTATGTTTAGAAATTCAACAATAGCTGTTATTGTGGAAAAGCCTTTTCTGAATCCACATTGATGGTTTTTTATGATATTATGTTTGTCTAAAAAGTGTGTAGTCAATCATATATTCTCTTTTTACTATTGTGTTAAAAGTTCCTAGTAATTAAATTGGTCGGTAGTAGTGTTACGTAAGTGTACGTAATTATATTTTGTTATTGGAGTAGGATGGATAAAATAAGATATGATCACTGTTATAACTTGCTTTATGCTCCATGCTGTCTGACATCTTATGTGCATTCCCTCTTAAAAGAATCTGGGACCACGGTTCGAAAGAATGAGTCGCGTATGCGTTTTTTGTTATACCCTATGCAGTGGACGGCGGAGCGGGGACAGGGCGCTTATCCACCAGCATCAGGCGACCGCGGGTTTTTACCTACACGTTGCTACTTTAGCGCCATTACTCTGAAGGATAGTCTTCACTGGTAAAAATTTAATTTAAGAAAGTATGTTTTTCAATAAATAATCACTTGTTTTTATAATTTGAAGAGGGGTCAAGGAAGAAAGCGCGGTGCACGTTTAACCCAGAGCATTTATGCAACTAAATTATGCCAGACGATACGTTTGTTAATCTAATTAAGGATAATTGCTGCTAAGGCTTTTTTTTATAGCAGTTAGAACTAAATTGTACTTTAACATGTAAAAATTAAATTAAATTTTCGCTCTTGACAAACAAATGTTATCAACAAAACTATAGTGATTGCGATAGTAGTGGAAGATGTTTAAGAGCACAATAATCCAACAAATTGAACTGAGTTTTATTTATGGACGATCTTTAACTGTTGTGGTCCTTACCGCCCCATTCTATATCGGGCGTAAAAGGCCCGAAATTTTGATCAGATGCCTCTATCAGGTTTCAGGTTCTTTAATGTACCATAAATCTATGACACGGGACCACCGGCTTTACTTCCCTTCCGAAGGAAGTCTTACTGAAGATTTTTACGCCCGAAAAATATCCATCACCCTACGCCGGGTTTGAATCCGCGACCCAGAGGTTAGCAGGTTAGCACTACATAAAAATAATAGGGATAATATTAATGGTGTAGATCAAGGGTGGCAAAAACGACTTCCTTCCGCGAGTCACCAAATATGCAACCCGCATTGCATCACTCACAGCACGTGTAAAACAAAGGGACGGTTGTAGAGAGGGAACGGCGCCTGCGAGTCAAACCTCGCGAAGCACTTTTTCGCCACCTGTGGTGTAGATGATAAAATATATCAATCATAAGTTGGGACCGAATATTCATAACTTCAATATCATTGGTGTCCAATTGCTTTTAAGGTTAATGTTAGATTTGTATTTTCATCAATTAAATATAAAATTCGTAGGGAGGGTAAAGCAATAAAGATTAATATTGCGGCTGGTTATTCCACGGAGGACGACACATTACTCCAACGTTTAATAGCAACCTAACATGTTAATAACATTTTGTTCTTTCTAAGTTTGCATCAGTGTAAATAATATAAAATATATGATAGACGTAAAAGCAATGTTTTGCTTACATTTGGTTATAATCAGCTATTTAATTACAACTGAATTTGTGGTTTGTGCATGTAAGATGAGAGCGCTGCAGTTAATTGAATTATTTTACGTATACTTCTGCAATATTGTAAAACACGGAACATCTGAAACAAGCTTTTGGTTGTAATCAACTATTTAATTACAAATGAATGTGTGGTTTATCCATTAAAATGAGAGCGCTTTATTTAGCTGAATTATTTTACGTATACTTTTACAATATTGTAAAACACTGAAGATCTAAAGCAGGCTTCTTTATTTAGGTAGACTCCAGAAAAAAAGAAAGAACGGAACATGTGTCGCATTTGAACCTCCGTACTTAGGTTTTAGAAGCCGGCGCTCTACCAAAGAGCTACTGTGATGTCGAGATGTTGGCTTTCCCATTAATACATTTGATGCTTGGATGACTTGCTTTTAGGCTATATCAGGTGTTTAAAATTCATAAGAAGCGCGGAAACATCCAAGTGTCTCCATTCCAGAACTAAATCCGTCTACAAGAAAGGTCTAGAATCGAATATTTGGGATGTTACAAATACCCCCTACTTCTTCTGCAATGAGAGTTTAGAAGCAATATCACCAAATTATGCTCTCGTGTCCTTAAGTCAAATTAAGGAAAAACCATACTTTACTCTTTCGTTTAACCAGAAACGATTTATGAGTGCCTTTAATTCTTCCTTACTCGTGGGAGAATATGAAATAAACATAAAGGTCATAAAAAGTTTTCCCGAGAACTGAACGGAATTCTAATTTCATCAGCCAACACTAACCGTTACTCCAAAGAAGTAGCCACACTACTCTAAATGTCTTATGGTTTGCTTTAGACTGATAGGGTGAGATCAGAGGACCTTTATATGTGACATTGGCATCCGAGCTAGCAATCACCAAATGAGGAATAGGGTATGTTGAGCGATATTGTAACGGTATTACTTATAATGTTGATGCTTGTGATGTTTGTATATGTGTTTACTTCATGTGAAGCCATCTTGTGACGTCATTCTTTGTTAGGTTCGTAGCTCCATCTGGTGTTAGCAATTTGCGGTAGTATTAGTTTTGTTTGAAAGAATTTTAAGTTTTGTTTACTGTCCTCCGGCTAGCTATTATTTATCAGTCGAACATGTCTCTTGATCAGAGTGTGTAAACGGAAAGGAATCTTTTATTCAAATATAACACTGATGAAGAAATTTGTTGTACACATTTATTGTCAAACACGTTAACTATCACATTTATACATTGATCTTAACACTCGCCAAACTGAAACTGTTATAATAACTTCTTACTGATCACTTTTAATCCACGTACTTCAACCTTTTTGTATAATTAAACTTACAACACTTTAGATTATTCATAATTCTGCTGCGCGTAACTTGTGAATCGATACCCGACGTTTGCCGTACAAATACTTTCGACGAATTGACTGACTGAAGACGACGTGTAATGTATTGAGATTTTCGATGAACTGCCCGCGATCTACCTCTGACTTGGCTTTTTATACACCCACTCCCCGATATGCCTAAAGATTATAACTGAGTTACTATTGGCTAATAAAACGCGCCAACATTAGCGTCTATTTCAATATCCAATGAAAATTATGAATACATATGCTCTAGGGAAACATTCCAGAAGGTTCTCAACGGAAAAACGCGCCAACATTACGTAACTTCCTCGTTTCCAATAATGATAAACAGCTCACCCCCCCCTCTGCATTATTGCGCGCTATTATTGACAGTTTCAGTAAGGTCGTAGAAACTTACTTATCAACAATAATTAGTCAAGAAACATCTCAAATCAATGTCACATAAAAATGCATATTAATATTACAATCATTTACATTTAAGTAATTTGTGATACAAATTACTTGTGGAAGAGGAAATTCCTGTGATACATTTCATGAACAACAACAACATTGTGCACACATCCCGGACCACAGAGGCTACGCTTCAGCAACACTCAGACATTTCGGTTTTGGAATGACCTAATTCTCCGGACCTTAATCCAGTTGAGAATGCCTGTTCGGGACTGGGAACGTCAAAAATGCACCAAAGCTGCACTGAGAGAACATGCCTGGGAGAGTGTGAGGGGACGATCTCAAATCTACAGCTCTTTAGTTTTCTAAGTACCCCGGAGACTAAATGAAGTCATTGAAAATCAAGGCTTGTGGTCTTCCTGTTAAAGAAATAAAAAAACGAAGTCATCCAAAAATGTTTTGCATTATCATCATTAATGCATTTATGGCATTAATACATATTGTTATTGCATATCACATTAAATGTTGGTGCATTTGTGTTAAGAAAAATATGTTTAATTTGTATAAATATAAACAATTTCATTTTTACGCCCCTAGTGCTATTAAGTGACATCTACGTGTTAATCTTTGTATTTGATACAGTTTACCGTTCTGTAAGCTAGTACAGTGAAAAGGAACGTTAAACGTCATAAATAAACTAGCTCAAATAGCCGGCGTTATCTGTGGTTTGACGGTTTAACCTGACAACATTTACCCTCATATTGTATACTTGCACAATAGCCTTGCGATTATTTGGAGGCATTTAAAAGTTGTTACGCAAGACACTTAAAAATTATTAAAAACTCTCAGGGCAGTATTAAGAAAATACTGCACAAAAACACTCAACTACCACAAATAGTACACGTAATGATTTCTCGTAAATGCAGCTGACTTCTACATTGTCACATTCGGGCTGCCTCGTCACTATTTATAGAGTAAATTTCAGTTGGAAAGAAATAATAGCGTGTAAGTAGCGTCAATATAACCTTGTTTTTATCCTTGTGGCTTCCTTCGGAAGGGAAGCAAAACCGGTGGTCCCGTGTCGTAGATTTACAGCACCTAAAAAAACCTCAAGTCTGATAGATCTCTGAGCAGAATTTCCTGTCTTTTACGCCCAATATAGAATGGGACATTAAGGACCGTAGTAGTTAAAGAGCGTTCATAAATAAAACTAAAAACAAAACCTGTTTATTCTCAGTAACCAACATACATATAACTACTAAGAAAACATATGCAAGACAAAACAAAGGAAAACCTAAAATTAACCTACAAAGGAGAAGTACTTCGTCTGATTTTATGCTATTGCATGTCCACTATCATTTTTGACACTCGGTTGTTTTTCTGCTTATAATAACAGCATAAACTTCTCATAGAGAAAGAAACCGGACAAAAAATAAACTACAAAATTATAAAAGAATATCCCAGCATCGGAGGCGTAATTTATGGGTATCAATTCGACATATTTATTACTCGTATGTCAGAATGTTTGAGCAGCATAGAGACATTTATAATCAATGCTATTATTTTGAGTCATTTTGTGTTATTTTATATAAGTGCACAATAATCATATAACGTTAAATAATAAGTATTTAGCCGGGTTTTTATGCTGCTGCTATTATAGTCTAATATAGTACAGCTTTAAATGTTATTAAAAATTCAACCAAGCGATTGAGGCGTTTTAAATTGACGCAAGCATAGCCACAGGTTGCATAGTTGTAAGTATTTATCTGACATATTACTCCATGATCAATGTAAGATCAACGAATGTGTGAACACGGTGTTCCTTTGTTATTTTGTGAGGCAGTGAAAGTCTTAAGTATTTATTCTTATGTTGGCAACGATTGAAAAAATATATGTAGTTTTACTTATGGACGCTTTTTAACTACTATGGTTCTTAGCGTCCCATTCTATATTGGGCGTGAATGACCAGCAATTTTGCTCAAAGGCCTCTATCAGGCTTGAGATTCTTTAACATGCCGTAAATCTACGACACGGGACCACCGCTTTACTTACCTTCCGAAGGAAGCCATGCTAACGATTTGGGGGGGGGGATTACCGGTCTTTACGCCCATTATGCAATGGGATGGTTAAGACCATATCAGTTAAGGGGCACCCGTAAATAAAAAACTCAATTTTTCCACCGGGTTTGAACTCGCGACCTCGGGAATAAGAGGCTAGCACGGATCCTAGATCACGGAGGACGACCCTTATTACGATGATCGTTGAGAAAGATATGCGTGCTTTTGTAGGCATTATATAACGTTAAATAATTAATCATGTAAATAGGCTGACATTTCAAATTCAAAACTAAACAATAATTTTCATCTTGTGTCAGAGGTTATTTGTGACAAGCTTGGTCGAAATCGGTGCAACAGTGTAGAAGCCTATAAGGAACAAAAATACATATGATTGGCATCAAATGAAAACCGAATGCCCGCCATAAAACACATTCCTCGCAAAACTTGGCAAGATTGTTGTTCCATGTCGATACTGCCATCTATAGGGTAGGAGAAATACATAGTGAAAACGCACAGATCCACACAATTGTTCCTTTATTGCTCTGGAGGTGAGCGTAGCGAAACCTATGTTCGTTCAGCATTGGAAGTGGAGGCAAAGAAAGAAGGGCAGAGAGGTGTGGCTCGTTTCTTATGGCTGAGGGCACTGGAACACGCTAAATTTATCGTCCCATGTCTGCTTTGTATGGCGAACACCGCATGTCCCTGACAAGTGTGCACCAGTGGTAGAAGGGATTCGGCGAATGCCGCACTTCACTGCAAACGATCTAAGCCCGGGACAGGCCCATCGAGCCATTACGACAACTGTGATTGCACGGATTGATGGTCAGATCCGGGAAAACTGACGAATCACAGAGGAAGAAATTCGTGTTCAGGTCGGCATTAGCCATGGCTCCGTGCATGCCATTATCAAGGATCACCTGCAGTTCAGAAAATTTTGCGCGCCGTGGGTTCCGCATCAACTAACCGAGGTACAAAGGATTGACAGAATGGCTGCATGTCTGAGTCATTTGCAGTGGTACAACGAGGAAGAGTATGCGTTTCTGTTACGTATCGTCACGGGACGAAACGTGGAGCCACCATTTTGAGCCCGAAGCAAACGGCAAAGCCAACAGTGGAAATACGTCAATTCTTTCCCGCCAAAGAAATCCAAAGCTATGCATACGAGTTCCGGTAAAGTAATTATGAACTTCTTCGACTGCAGAGGCCCTCTGCTTGTCGACTTCCTAGAGCCACAATCAATTTGCAGCGTTATGCAGACACCTTGTAGAAACTGTGACGCGCCATAAAGTCAAAACGCCCGGAATACTGTCGGACGGAATCATCCTTTTGCATGATAATGCCCGTCCCCATACTGCCTGTAGAGTAGAGGGATACGCTTCAGAGGTTTGCCTGGGAAACACTTCAATATCCTCCCTACAGCCCAGATCTTTCCCCTTCTGACCTCCACATTTTTTGCGACCTGAAGAAAGACATTCGTAGATGTCGGTTTCATTCGGAAGAGGAAGTGTAAGAGTATTCGAGGTTGTAAATCCGTCAGCAATCTACCTCTTTCTACAAGAAGAATGGATCGTCTCGTCTCCCAGTGGGATACATGTATTAACACTTCTGGTAATTATTTTTGAATAAAACAAATTCTGTTGTCACTTTGTAGCGGATGTTCGGTTTTCCTTTGACTGCCCCTCTTACATACATATACTGACTTTTATATATTAACATAGAAAGAGTTTAAATTTTATTTAATTCGCAATTAAGATAATGGTAATACAGGGTGAGCCAAAAAAAAACCTACGAGGCGGCTGCGCGGTGTTTTTCCTGTCCGCGTTCCTCGGCGCTCGCCGTCTGCCGCTATCATAGAAAGGCGCGGATGTAACCATACATTTTTAAAACTACTTTTAAAGGATTTACTTACCAACTTTATGAAAGGAAATTCTGAAAGCCACCAGTATAATGCTAACAATAACCTATGGAGCGCTGCTTTGGTGGCCTAAGGTCCTTCAAACTAACGAAATAAAGTTCAAAGAAATGGCTGTTACAGGAATTATGAAAACAACTGCTACTACAGCAATGGAGACACTCTTGAACCTGACTCAATTACATTCAATTGAAATGAAGGAGGCAAGAATGGCACTCTACAGGCTGCAACACGCCAAGCAACTGAGATAGACTCAGTTTTGCTAAGAATTAGGAAATACATAGGAGGTGTAGCTTTAGAAATGCCACCGGACTGTATAATTTCAATTAAATAATTTAAAGAACCTTAGAATCATTATTCATCCTGAACGTTGTACGAATAAAGCTCTGGAAACGCCTGAGAAAACTTTGATGTGGTTTACAGACAGCTCAAAGGATGGTTCAGGAATAGGATCCGGAGTATATGGTATAATAACAAGATGCAAAAAGTTTTTTCCCTTGTGTAAATATTGTACTGTTTTTGAAGCAGAAATTTATATTATTCAATACATACGGGAAACATAAGGAGAGCTTACACTGGTAAACATATTCTTATCTTCGCAGATAACCAGGCTGCGCTTGCGGCGGTATTTATGTTATATTTATTTATTGAGCCCTACGTTTGGGAGTCAATTTGTGACGGTATTATTTATAATGTTTGTGTATTTGTGTTTACTCCACGTGGTGAATCCATCTTATGACGTGATTCATTTGTTAGGCTTGTTAGCTCCATCTGGTGTTAGCAATTTGCGGCAGTATTAGTGTTCGTTTGATAGAATGCTACTGTTATTTTATTTAATTTTGGTTCTCTGTCCTCCGGCTAGCTACGATCTTTTTGGTCAAGCACTTCTCTTTATACAGGTTGTGTAAACAGAAGGGAGTCTCTTATCCAAAAATAACACTGATGAAAGAATTTGTTTTACACTTTTATTGTCGAACACATTTACTATCACATTTACACATTGATCTTGACACTCGCCAAACTGAAACTGTTATATTAACTTCATTACTGATCACTCTTAATTCGCGTACTTCAACTTTTTGTATAATTAACTTTACAACACTTTAGATTTTTCATAATTCTACTACGCGTAACTTGTGAATCTATAGCCGACGTGTAATATTTCTGCTGGACTGAAGGCGACGTGTATCATACAAATATTTTCGACGAACTGACGGGGCCTTTACCTCTAACCTACCTTTTATACTCCTACACCCAGATATGCCTAAATATTATAACTGAGCTGCAATTGGCTAATAAAACGCGCCAACATTAGCGTCTATTTTTATATCCAATGAAAATTATGAATACATATGCTCTAGGGAAATGTTCCAGAAGATTCTAAAAGAAACACGCGCCAACATTACGTAACTTCCTCGTTTCCAATAATGATAAACAGCTCACCCCCTCGCTGCATTATTGCACGCTATTATTGTCAGTTTCAGTAAGGCAGTATGAACTTACTTCCCAACAATAATTACAATCAACAAACATCTCAAATAAATGTCACATAATAATGCATATTCATACTATAATCACTCTTTACATTTAAATAATTTGTGATAACAATTACTGCATCATATGCCCCACTAGAAACATAATTATAAATATTTACATCTTGTTTGGAAATTTTATAATTGGGTTTTTAGTCTCCTAAATCTTGGAACATACGCTATCACTTTCACTTAACACTTCACACGTATTTAACACACGACATATGTTTTGTCTTTATCTTGCCACTATTTACTGGCTCTGGTTTAATGTGTTTAGATATTAATCTGACATCACAAAATTTTTTATAGCAAATACTGTACCCTGAATTATTTAGTTACTGTTACAAAATTGTTTACTTTCTTATATTGTTGATAACAATTAGTGTATTTAAGAATTTTTGTAATTACTACACATATTTACAAAAATATTCACCCTCTACACAAATATATTTACATCTCTTAAATCTAGACACTGTTTCACATTTTCTGTTTGCTACATAAGTATTTGTTTTAATTATTTTACCCCATTTTTGTTGTTTTGTATTTTATATCCACAATACTCTTGGAATTATATCTACGTACTTTTACTTTAATATAACATCATGCTTTATTTCAAATGCTGTTACAGTTACTAATAAAATGTTATTTTCCTTTTAAGCATTTAGTTATGTCCAAAATTTATTTCGCCTTTCTTATGACATACATACATAATTAACCCTCTTACGTTCCAATACATTGCTCTGCATTTCTCTTTAACTATCCAGCATTTACTATTTATCATCTTTGTCTTCTGTTTCACCTTTATCGTCATTGTTGTATGGCTTCAGCATCTCAATATGGAACTTTCCAATGCTTTTTCGAGTTGTTGGATTACATAACTCATATGTATTTGTTCCATATACTTCAACAACTTCATATGGTCCATGGTATTTGAGAAACATTCGCCAATAAAGTTTATTTGCTTTATCCGACAATTTCTTAGTTTTAACCAAAACTAAATCTCCTATTTTGATCCTCCATTCCTTTCTCTTCTTTTCTTCATGTTTAATTTTTCTTTTTATGGCCTTTTACTTCATCCTCTCGAATGCTTTTCGGAACATCTCTTCTTCTGTTTGTGGTATCGAATGCGCATCTGGAATGGCTTCTGGAATTTTCTTACACATTGTATTGATCTTCTTTCCTAACTTAAGTTCACATGGTTTGTATCCTGTCACATTGTTTACGGTTTCATTTAGTAGATTCTGAACGAAATTCACATATCCATACCATTGGGTTTGTTTTCGATGACACAGCACCCTTAAATAATTTGAAATTTCCGTAATTTCCCTCTCCACTGGGTTGGAGTTCGGTCTGTATCTTGACGAAAAATATTGTTTAATGCCATTTTCTTTCAGTCCATCCATAATTTTTTTTCCTGTGAACTACGAAGCATTATCGCTCAATACAGATTGAATAGGTCCTTCTTCTATCATATATGACTTGAGTAGGCTATTCAAACATGCTAAACCTGTAGGTTTTCTCAAAGGGTAAATTCTTGCATATTTGCTGAATATATCATAACAGACAAATATATATTTATTTCCAAATTGACTTGGAGGCATCGGACCATGAATATCAATACTAATTACGCATCTCAGCTTATCCCTTATAACCGAATTAGTCTCAAATGTATATGCTGCATTTATTTGCTTTGCCTTCTGACACAGGTTGCAGCACGATATAAATTTTCGAACTTTCTGACGCAATTTGGATATGTAAAAATTCTCTAAAATCATAGAAGTTGTCCGGTCCGTCCCTGAGTGTGCTAACCCTTCGTGAAAATTCTTAATTAGTTCCTTTTCCATGCTTTTCGGAACCATTACCTTCCAACTAGGCACTTCGTTTCCATGCTTCTTGTATAATGTCCCATCCCGAATTGCTACAATTTCTTTCTTTGCCTCTTCAATTAGTGGTGCCTTTTCTTTAAGTTCTAATAATTTTGCGTCCTCATTTTGAATTTCCCCTATATTTTTCAATTTTCTAATCATTTCTTTGCTTAAAGGAATTTCAATTGTCAATATTTTGACTTCATTTCTAGGCCTTTCAATATTTTCGGGAATTTGTGGGTTGTAGTTCAATCTTGATAGCAAATCACTGAAGGTATTATTTTTGCCAGGAATGTGTATAATCTCAATATCGAATGTAGATATTGCATGAATGTATCTAGCAAGTTTTCCACTACATAATCTACACCGTTGTATGAAAGTTAAGCTGATGTGGTCTGAATATACTTTCACCTTTTGCTGATAAATATAGGTTTTAAAACGAATTAATGAGAAATATAGTGCTCCAATTTCTAGCTGAGTCACTGAA
This sequence comes from Deroplatys truncata, assembly GCA_030765065.1. NCBI lineage: Eukaryota > Metazoa > Arthropoda > Insecta > Mantodea > Mantidae > Deroplatys > Deroplatys truncata. The sequence continues at coordinate 245,076,350 of CM060975.1, read as the reverse complement.
GAATTCCGCTCAATATTTGTAAGTCCTCTAGAAGCTGTACTAATGACGTGAAAGTCATTGTTGATGTCTCGCTGTCCTAAAATTCCGGCGTATCCTTGCATTGATGCGTCGACATAAATCTCATATTCCAAATCTTCTCTGGGCCTCTCGAGCAATATGGACTTAGCAAAGAGTTCTTTTACTCTCTCAAAACATTTCTGATGATCCTCTGTCCATTTCCACTTATTGTTCTTTCGGAATAGCTGCCGCAGTGGTTCTATTTCAGCCGAATACCTTGGTACGAACTTACTCTGAAAGTTCAATACCCCTAAGAGACGTCTAATTTGTTTTACGTTCCTTGGTGGTGGAATTTTCATTATTGCTTCTATTCTCTTCTGATCAGGTCTTATACCTCGTTCATCCACTACATAACCCAGAAAATTTATTTCCTTGACACAAAATTTTGATTTTTGTATGTTTACAGTCATACCATGTTGTTGCAGTTTGTTTAACACATAATGGACATTATTCATGTGTTCTTCAAATGTTTGACTAATGATTAGGAAGTCGTCAATATACTTTATTAAGAAGTCATCTGCAGAATTTCCAAAGATACTGTGAATGGCTCTCAAAAATCCACTTCCTGAGTTCTTTAAACCAAAAGGATTTACACAAAAACGATACTGGATCCCCGAGTATTGAAATGAAGTGTAATCACGCACTTGTGGATCTAATTCCACTTGCCAATATGAAGCAGTGAGGTCAATGGATGTCAGAAATCTCCCTCTTGAAAGTTTCGTAATTAGTTGTTCAATTCCCTCACTTTGAAAATGATCTGGTTTCATATATTTGTTGACATATCTGCCGTCTAAAGTTAATCTCAAACTACCATCTCGTTTAATACTCCAGCAGATTGAATTTATATACTGAGAATTACTTTGCTCAATAATCCCATTTTCTAACATGCTATTTATTAGTTGTCTAGCTTTGTCCCGAAGACTTATAGGTAAATTGTCATACTTGTGCCTATATGGTGGTACGTCTTCTACTTGAAATGTATGCTGATATACATTACATCTGCCTGGGATATTACTAAATACTGAACTATTGTTCATCAAAACATCATGAAGGATTTGTTTTTGCGTTATCGTAATATTATAAGCTTCTTCACACTTGTGTATTATTTCCTCATTTCTCTTCTCTTCCCAGCTGTTGTCTGTCTCGCTCACATGGTCGTCTTTTGTTTGGATTGTAAATTTCTCTACTTTCTCTGGCATTTCTGCTAGCTGTCGAAAATATGGCGTGGTATTCCCTTCATATTCTGTGACTACCTGCTTTATCTGACTATTTGTATCAGTCTCTGTTATTTGTACAAAAAACTCTTGGTCACAAAGATTTTTCTCATCCTTTGTCATCTCAATCACAGAAACTTTCTCTTTTATAAAAGGTACCTTTATTTCTCCGTGTTCTTTTTTTATTTTTAACTCTTCATGTTTAAAATCTATACGTGCTTCATATTCATGTAGGAAGTCACATCCTATAATTATGTCACAAATCAGATGGTTTACAATTAGAAACATAACCTCAAAATTCTCTCCGCCGATAAGTATGTTAAGTAGAGCTTGTGTTTTTATGACCTGTGTCGTTCTTCCGATTGCAACACGACAAACTAAATTACTAGTGGGAAGAGCCATAATTTTGTTACCTTCATTAATCAAATTTATGTAAAATTTCTGTGAGCAAATTGAAGCTGACGAACCAGAATCTATAGTTGCAATGATCTCTTTCTTCGCAATTTCTATCCTAATATGAGGTGACTCGAAATTTTCTCCTTTATCTTGTGTTGCTGCAATCTTATTACAGGGTGTGTGTGTGTAGGCATATTATTTGTATTGGTAATGGATACTGAATTATTAAAGACGTCCTGAGAACCTACTGCACAGGAGTCTATTAACAGTTTTCCTGGTTACTTCCATGTTCACGTACGGGACTGCCATTCCTAACAGGAGCTAAATCTATCTCATTGTCGCTACCATTGTTTTGAGTTCCCCTTCCTCGAGTTCGAAATCCTCGATTTCTGAAATTATGTCCCCTTGGCGCGTAATTTTCTTGCCGTTCCTCAGATCTTTCCCTGTTATTGTTTTCCCTCCAGTGAGTGAAATTTCCCCTTTGTCTAATGTACCGCCTTCCATAATTTTGCCCTCTTTCAGGCAATCTTTCTGTCCTGACATAATTTATTTGTTCCTGTCGACCTGGTCTCCCATCTATCCTCGATCTTTCAAATTGTGGAACGTATGATTGATACCGTTGTCTGGTATTATTTTCATGACGTCTGCCTTGTCCTCTACTTTGCTGATAACTACCTTGGTAATTTCGTCTATCTCGTACATCTAAAAAACTATGCTCCCACTCTCGAGATACATCTTCTTCCTGTTGTTCCAAAGCTGTCATTAATTCTGTCATCTCATAGATGCTACGTGGTTTTGCAATTAATAAGTAATTTTGTATCCTTAAAGGATAATGCCTTGTGAGCAAACTCACAAAATCTTCCTCATTGATTGGAGGTGACAAGTTCCTAACCTGACTTGCATGTTTCAGTAAGTAATCAGTCATTGATATTCCCTCTCGTGGATCAAATTGACCATGACTAAGCATTGCTCGAATTCTGTGCTGTACCGTAACATTCCAAAATCTGTTCATGAATAACCTCTTAAAGGATTCATATGAAATTTCACCCCCTGATACCATTTGTAACCAATCTAGAGTTTTCTGGTCCAAACATCTTTTGACAACTATCATTTTTAATGCTTCAGGTATCTTTTTAATTTGAAAATACTCTGATAAGTCTGCAATAAACTGTACTGGACTGGAGTTTTCATTAAATTTTGGAAGTGGAAAATCACTTAAGATATGATTGTAATTTTGCAAATTCCCTACTCCCATATTTAAATTCTCTAGTGTTACTTGTGCACTCTGAGTTTCAGCATTAGCTATAGATGAAGCTGCCGCATCACTCACATTATTTGTCATACCTGAGGAACTACCGCTATCATTATTTTGTACATCTGATACATTCACATCACATATATTTGCCCTTGAATTCAATTCTAACCTATTTACGGTACCTTGCAGATTTTCTATTGTCTGTTCCAATTTTTTATTATTCTCATTTTGAACAGCTTGGTGTTTGTTAATTTCAGAAGTTAGCTTTTTATTCAAATCTTTAGACAAATCTTTAACTTCTTCAGACAATTTATTTCTCTGTGTTTCTGACTCCTTCTGAATTTCAGATATTTCCCCTCTGAAATTAACTTGCACCTGAATTAAATCTGCATTTGTAGCCTCCATCATCTCTCTTAACTCACTTGAAATGCTACTCATTCGGCTACCTAATTCTGTACATTTTACATCAACATGCTCTATTTTATTATTAACCTCATTTTTACTTTCTCTACTACGTATAGTAAGTAGGGGAAGTATTGCATTCCACCCAAAAATTCGATACCGAGATTTCACCGGAAATACATGTTTTGAGACCTCCTGAATCCAAAAAAAGCATTTTTGGAAACATGTCCGTGTGTGTGTCTGTGTGTGTGTGTCTGTGTGTGTGTCTGTGAACAGCATAACTCAAAAACGAACAGTCGGATAAGCACCAAGCTTGGTATTTAGGTTCAGTATCTTCCAGAGATGCGACACGAAGATTTTCAAGAAAATCCCCCCACCCCAGACTACCCTTTACATGGAAGATTTTTCGAAAATTTTAATTTTCTCAAAAATGGCTCTAACGATTTTGATGAAAATATCATATGTTTAAGATAATGTCATGAGAAATGAAATGTATATCTCGAATTTTCTGGGAATGTCTCCAAAACTATTCTTCATTGTGAACGACTTTTGCATAACTGGTAAACCATAAGAGATAGACAAAATTTTACTACACAAAAAATGTAGATCGCGTTATAATACACAACTTATGTCATACACATTTCTTTTGTTGAGTGAACCGTTTTCGAGATATTGCTTGTTATTTCCTTAAATTTTGCAATACTTATACTTTTTCTCAAATCCGTTATTCATTTTTTTTATGTCCTGGACATGCAAAGAGAATGGAATGCGTCACATAGCAACCAGCGTTAAAATATTTGACTATCGCTTAAAAGCTACCGTATTTCCCTTGCATCTACAAGAAAATTACCAATAAGATTGACATCTCGATATCTCGATTAACATGAAGCACATGGAGAATAAGCGTTTGTAAACATAGTTGGTACAAGAGTAGAGAAAGTCATGTGAGTGTAACACATCAGATTTTTTTGGTTAGATATTTCTCTGCTCATGTCTAACATTTTCTTTGAAACTTCACCTATTTCATTTGCTATCATTTCCTGATTTTCATTTCTCATTCTCATCATACTACTATCTAGCTCCGTGAATTTCTTTTCAATTTCTTCCCTGTTTTGTTCTAAGCTCTTACCAATATCTTCCCTCAATTCTCTATTATTCTTTTGCATATCTTCCCTTAATTGATCTGTAATACTCTTACTAATATCTTCCCTTAATTCTCTATTATTCTTTTCCATACTCTGAGTTAATATTTGTTCTAATTTCTCATTATTCTGAGTTAGTTTTTGTTCTAATTTGTCATTACTCTTAACAATATCTTTCAGCATTTCCATCATCATACTAGCATCAAAATTAACATTTCCTGCTATTCTATTCTGACTTTCTTCATTAACATTTTCTCCCTCAAATACTACATTGTTTGAGTTATTTTCTGTAACCTGTATTGAATTACAGCTAACTGTTACACTATCCCCTTCCATTATTGTTCCTTCAATATTATTAGTAGCCATTATTCTCGTTATCCTACCGCTCCTCAAGTACATTTGATTGTTACAATTTTGTTTCCTAAAAAAAATTACTATACTCTGACCTTTGTGATGCTGTCAGTTGCTGTTAGTTTGATGTCCAGCTTCCTGCCCCTCTCTCCTAGGTTTGTTTGTCGCTTCTGCGTCGTATCATGATGAATCTACGTCGTTTTGGTGTTCTGTATTTGAATTCCCCTGTTGCCTTTTAATCTCGGAATTACGATATCCAATCATCCGCGTAGTCTGTCGTTCCTATAGTTGTTTCTGGAATCTGCGTCTTGTAGTTCAGTTCACTGCTCCATTCGCTCCACGTCCTGATTCCTTTGCTTCTTCCTGGTTATCTCACTTCTTCCTGGTTAATTCTGCTCCTTCCTGGTTATTCTGCCCCACGTTCTGGGTGCCAATTTGCGGCGGTATTTATGTTATATTTATTTATTTATTGAGCCCTACGTTTGGGAGTCAATTTGTGACGGTATTATTTATAATGTTTGTGTATATGTGTTTACTCCACGTGGTGAATCCATCTTGTGACGTGATTCATTTGTTAGGCTTGTTAGCTCCATCTGGTGTTAGCAATTTGCGGCAGTATTAGTGTTCGTTTGATAGAATGCTACTGTTATTTTATTTAATTTTGTTCTCTGTCCTCCGGCTAGCTACGATCTTTTTGGTCAAGCACTTCTCTTTATACAGGTTGTGTAAACGGAAGGGAGTCTCTTATCCAAAAATAACACTGATGAAAGAATTTGTTTTACACTTTTATTGTCGAACACATTTACTATCACATTTACACATTGATCTTGACACTCGCCAAACTGAAACCGTTATAATAACTTCATTACTGATCACTCTTAATTCGCGTACTTCAACTTTTTGTATAATTAACTTTACAACACTTTAGATTTTTCATAATTCTACTACGCGTAACTTGTGAATCTATAGCCGACGTGTAATATTTCTGCTGGACTGAAGGCGACGTGTATCATACAAATATTTTCGACGAACTGACGGGGTCTTTACCTCTAACCTACCTTTTATACTCCTACACCCAGATATGCCTAAATATTATAACTGAGCTGCAATTGGCTAATAAAACGCGCCAACATTAGCGTCTATTTTTATATCCAATGAAAATTATGAATACATATGCTCTAGGGAAATGTTCCAGAAGATTCTAAAAGAAAAACGCGCCAACATTACGTAACTTCCTCGTTTCCAATAATGATAAACAGCTCACCCCCTCGCTGCATTATTGCACGCTATTATTGTCAGTTTCAGTAAGGCAGTATAAACTTACTTCCCAACAATAATTACAATCAACAAACATCTCAAATCAATGTCACATAATAATGCATATTCATACTATAATCACTCTTTACATTTAAATAATTTGTGATAACAATTACTGCATCACGCTTAAGGCTCGTAAGTAGTCATAAGGTAACGTCAGGACTGGTTTTAAACTGCCTAAACATGCTCACAAGCTTGGCAGAACAGAATTAGGTTCAACTCATCTGGGTGCCGGGTCATAGTGGCATAAAGGGAAATGTAAAAGCTGATGAACTTGAAGACAAGGAGCAGCTTCACAATTTATTGGGCCAGAGGAACGTCTCGGTGTTTATTAAGCGAGAATATTAAAAAATTGTCCAAAGTAGAACATAAAACCTGGCTTAAAGCTCGAGGGAACAAATATGGTAAACTATTTATTAGAAAAGCATGTAAGCAAAGGATTGAAACCTTACTTAGATGTAACAGACTTCAACTGAGAATAATTATTGCATTTCTCGCAGGCCACGCTCCTGTGAAGAATTGTGTTTATACGATGGGAGTGTTTCGGGGAACTTAGATGCAAATTGTGCAGGAATAAAACTGAAACAGCCCAGCAAATTATTTGGCTCTGTTCTGTGAGGCTTTGACTTACAGGAGGTGTATTGCTTTTGGGGAACGTTTTTAGAACCACAAGAATTTAAAACCTTATCTGATATGAAACTGCATTCCTTGGTAAAAGACGCAGACAGAATGAGTCGGCTTTAAGCGATACAGGTAGCACAGTAAGCCCAAGGCTGAAGTGCTTCCGCAGTAATGGCGGAAATCTTATCGAACAAGACAAGATACAAATAATGAAAGTCTAGTTGTGTTTTTCATATAAAGATGTCATTATTGTTATTTATATTATTATAACATATCTTATTATTAACAGAAACATACTAAATACAATAGACATTTGGCTTTTGCGTACAATAATAATAATGATGATAATAATAATAATTAATAGGACATTGATATATAAAATTACTTAATTATAACAAAAGCGTGTAAAACGATATTTCTAAAGGGCTTAGCCGAAACAATATTACAAATCTGATCCGCGGACTCGAACACGCGAACTTTGCAATGGCAAGCCATAACTCTTCACTCTACACCAAAGCAGACAGTACTAGAACTGTCCTTATCTTTGCATTTGATTCTCTGGCACCCTTTTCTCTCTCCTACACTTCCGTCGAAAGGTTGAAGAAAGTATAGGTGGATTTTTTCGTCATGACACGCTTAGCTGTATGCGCAGTAGCTGGACAAGTCTATTTATCTTCTGGAAGGTGTGTTAGACCAATAGTAACAGAGCAGCAGGCGCGTACACAACGTGAGATAAGGTGATATCACCGTTCCGAGGAGTGTTCCACGCAAGGGGAATACTACCAGCCGTTCTCCTCCCCACCCTGGACTAGCTTCTCTGCGTTTCTGCCTGTCACGACGAAATAATCTATCTGTATATGGAACAACTGTGCGTGTTACGGCCCCAAATACATTTGGGAGACTATGTATTTTTCCGACGGTATTGTCAACATAACGTAACACAGTTTCTACTACCTTCATTTGTTACAGCATGTGTTACATTTTAAATTTGAGTTGTATGAGGATGGCCTTTATAATCAGTTCTGCATCTGCAATATTACAGAAATTTTGAATTTTAAGATTAATATTCCTGCCAGTGCTTGTCAGAAGTTGGTGTCTGTGATTTGCGAATGAAGGAAGAATGTTATTAGTGTACCGAATTTGAAAAAAGTGTTGTCTTTTGTGAAGAGCATTCCAGGTTCTAAATCTCACACAAAGAGAGTGTTTTCCTTAATGAACAGTAAGTGGACAAACGTACGAAACGAGAGTTCTCCAGAACTTATTAAAGCAGAATTGCTTGTAACGTAAATTATAATATGACTTACAAAGAGTTCTGTATGGTGTTATCGTTCCTACTAGAGATGATATGATGGGAAATTTCATTCTGGCACTTTCGGGATGTTGGTACTTATGCGTGAGCTATCCATCAATGGGTGACGGTTGCATTTGGCGCGTGTAGCAGGAGTGAACGTGATTACGTATCTACGAGATTGCTTCAAATATTTCAGTGAAGTGTTTATGCAATCATTCTGTTGCTGTATTACTTTAGAATTAGATGAAGAGATGCAGTGAATGACGTTAAGCAACTTGTAATACAATGTATTGTATGTTTTATTCCTCCAGCGTAATTTAAAGTTTTGTAGATCAGACGGTGATCCACGCGACTCAACTGATTTTTTTATTGATTTTTTTTTTAGAGGTGTGATAGGGAAAAATGTCTTAAGTGAGGTGCAAAAGATAATAGAACTGCGACTCTCTTTTCCGCGCGTGTTTAAGACACCAAATGTTCAGATTTAAAGATTTGAATGGAGTATATTTGCTGTCCCAGAAGCTAAGACAATTTTGATGACAAGTTGATTTTGAGAGAATTATAGTGTACGCCTCAGCGAATAAATATGCCTGCATGAGTTGTGAGAGTTTTATGAGTTTCCCATACCTTTTATAGTAAGATAAAGACTAAAAATTATCGCTGGGGTATGTTATTGTTGTCTAAGATTTAGTGAATGTATAAGTCTAATCTTAGCATTGTTTTTTGTGTGTGCGTGAATTGAGTTATTTCGAAAAAATTCATGACGAATATTAAGTGAGTTGGAGCTTATTTCTCCAAAAGTAAATTTTGCAGGCGAGAATTATAAATAAATAATAAGCTTTGACGGCAGGAGAGTAAGAGCGCAATGTTAGAAGTAATTTACAGTATAAGGGTGATAAATGCTAAATAAATAAATGTTCAAGAAATAGAATATTAAATGTTGTTTGGCAAGGAAGTGATACGCAACAGCATAATGTTATAGGAGTAGTTTCAAAAACAAACAAAAACCCACATGAAGGAATACGGAAGAATAAACTTGCAAGGATAAAGTGTTTCAACAACTTGTCGCTAGAAATCCCGCACCTAAATTTGTCACGGGCTCCACCCACAATGGCGATGCACGCAGTACGGCAAGAAAGCACTTAAACTTCCCCCATGCTAATAATACTGTGCGCGTGGACAGCCCTGTTAACCTTATTAGTAGCAGCTAGGGTAATAAGAAGACCAGAGCTGATAGTGGCAGCAAATATTCCGACGTGAAGGCGAGCTCCATTATACAAAATGAGGTCGAAATTTTTTAGATTTTATTTGTATTATTATGTTTAACAATAACCGCGGTAACATATAAACTTCTAGGAAAATTTTGCCGTAAAAATCCCAAATAGCAACAATACGCCTGCAGAGGTAACACAAGCAGGCGCCAACGAGTGGGCTTTTGATTGTAGCAACACCCACAGATTCTTTGTCGGAAGCAACCTGACTTAAACGCAGTGCTAATGAAAATGCAAAAAGAGCGAAGGGACACTAGATATAATACTAAGTAAGTAGTAAAGGAAAAGGGAAGGTCACACTCAATCACCAAAGATACACAGACACTTATACAAACGTCTTACAGTAAGGACGAGAATTGAAAGCAAGATAGAAGGGAGCCACGCGAGAAAACCAGCCCGAATCTGCAGTGCCATACAATAAAAAGGAAAGAAAGAAAGGAGAATCAGTGGACAAAACATCACACCATTACACAAAATATTTTTTTGTACAGCTATAGACTGTTAATTATTGTAAAATATGACAAAAGCAGCTTTGTACAGATAAAACGGTGCGAGCAGAACAAGAGCATGGCGTTATACCTGAAGTAAGCTTTAAAATTTCTTGTTTCTTTATTAATTTTCTCGTTCCATTACTCTTTCAAAATTCGGAAATAGGCAAACAATCGTCAGGGGTACTCACTTATTTTCTAAATTTACTTCTCCCACAGCTAACAGGTGACTAATTCCAAGGAAATTAAAAAGAAAACATCATTCCTCCCCTTTTCCCTTAAAACTGATCCACCTGCAAAGAGTAACCCGTTTACTGCGCACCGACAATGGCAGAAGCAAGACTACATACGTCACAGCTTAAGGAAAAGAAAGACCCACGGAGAAGCTAGGGTAGGAAATACCCCAACATAATCACAGAGGGGTAATAACACTCACCACTTCAGTGTCTACTTAAACTGGAATATAGTCAGCCAGTAAAAATAAACGCCACTGGAGCCTCTCAGAATTAACACGTAGACGACTGAAAATGCCAGCCAGGGGAAACGACTCAGTCGGCGAAAACCACTTACTCATCACAAAGTACAGCTCCAGACATAAAAATACAAAGCAAATGAAGAACCAAGAAAAATGCAACAGGCTAGAGATTCGCAGCCAAGCCCACCCCCTATGATTCTCCAGCCCCTATGAAGAACTCTTGCATCATTTCCGAGTCTCGGACAGCGGAGAAAGGATCTCGGTGTTAATAGACCAAATTTGTATTGGTCGATTTTTATTGTTTGTTTTCTCTCTTTCTCTAACCAGCGACTATAAAGACAAACTTAGTACCCCTTAGTATGGTCGACTTTTTTCAGTTACTGAATTTTAATTTTTTTTAATTCCAGGGTCGGAATTTGCCGCCCGCTGAGGAAATGTAGCGAGATAAGGTAGCAAGGTTCGAACAAAGTATCGAGGGATTGCATTGGTATTATCAATAAGTCAGAAAATGTTGAAACCCAGTGAAACGACGATGTAGAACGCCAAACCACGTAGTCATCAGTCAAAATAATATTTAAGAGCCGTGGATTTAGATCGCGGCCGGCGCCTTTACTTTCACTCTCGTTGAGAGGCGATATTCCACGACAAAGCTCCGAGCCGTAAGAGGTGCCTCGCACCCCCACCGTAATTTAGTTAACATTTCCATTGGGCACATTTCAAGACGACCGTAACCCAGGTAAGATGCTCTACCATAAAGTTTTCTTGCCCACACGAACCGCCAGGTCAAGCAACGACCGGCCACCAGCTGCAATTATGTGCCATTAAATGCAAATACAACTCTTAGTTTTAATTCATCCGCCGGACCTTTTATCCAATGCTACCCAGTGCCTCAACTTCAAGAGTGCCGCCCTACCTATCCTAATAGTTCCCGAGGTCGCGGGTTCAAACCCGGCGGAGGGCGATGGATTTTTTCGTGCGTAAAAATCTTTAGCATGGCTTCCTTCAGAAGGGAAGTAAAGCCGGTGGCCCCGTGTCGTAGATTTACGGCACGTAAAAGAACCTCAAGCCTGATAAAGAGGCCTCCGAGCAAAATTACCGGTCTTTCACGCCCGATGTAGAATGAGACGCTAAGGACAGCAGCAGTTAAAGAGCGTCCATAAAAAACTCAACCTATCCCGATACCGATTCGCCCTACCGCCTGAGTCTACAAATGGCCCTTGTGTAAGCGACCCCTGGGATTAACCACCCCTCACTGGGAGCATTACACTATACTCGCATCTTTAAAGTAGAAACATAACCCCATATTCTCATAAATCTAGGCCCATCCCTAATTCAATAAGAAAGGAAGCAGACCTAGTAATCCAAGAAATGCTAGAAGATGGAATTATAGAACCTTTGGATTCCTGCTACATAAATCCAGTGGTAGGGTACACAAAAAATGTGGGAAATTAAGAATGACAATAGATGCAAGAAAAGTAAATGTCCATACACTACCAGACAATTTTAGGCCAGAGGGAGTAGATTAACATATATATAAATTGAAAGGCAAACATTTTACAAATCTCGACTTAACTGCATCATTCTGGCAAATGCCTTTTCATGAAGATATTAGGAAATTGACTTGCTTCATCACCAAGGGAAATTTTACCACTTTTTGAAATGTGTTTTTGGGTTGTCTACAAGCAGCAGTGGATTACTAAGGACTCTAGATAAAATATTCAGTGATTGCATCAAAGAATTTGTAACCCAATACATGAATAATTTCTTTATATACAGTGATAACTCTGAATCACATCTAAAACACATAGACTATATATTATCTGAATTCATCAAAAGTAGCATGACTATCAATCTAGAAAATGTGAGTTTTTTTTGTGAAAGAGGCAGAGTTCCTGGGCCACATGATCATACCAGAGGGATAAAACATAACCCAGAGAGAGTCAAGGCCACAGCAAGCATTCCCCCACCTAGTAATCTAAAACAACTAAGGTGATTCATAAGAATCCCACAATACCAATCAAAAATTTTAATTACTTATGCCAAGGAGTTAACACCACTCAGGGAGCTACTAAAAAAGGAACTAAATGGACATGGAATGCAGGTCACCAAGCAGCATTCGATAAGATAAAGAAACTATTTAATTATTGCAATACTTCTGGAATGCCCAAACCTAGACTTATCTTTCTTGATATACACCGATGCTAGTGTACACTCTTTCGGAGCAATCCTCACCCAAGAAAGCATATCTGGCGAGAACCATGTAATTGCTATAGCATCAAGATTTTTATCAAGAATCGAAGCTGATGCTTGTATCTCAGAACTTGAAGTAGCAGCCATGCACTTCACATTACAGAAATTCAGACAATATGTGTACAACTATAAAATAATAGTTTATAGTGACCATGTAAGCCTTTCATTCATTCAAAAGTGTAAACTAACAAATTCAAAGATTTCAGATCATTCATGAAATCACCTTACATGAAATAGAGTTTAAGCATTTTCCTGGGAAAGAAAACATGTTCAGTGACATGTTATCTAGGTAAAGTTAGAGAAGCATATCCCTAAAACCATAAGTAACCCCTCCATGAAATTAAAATTATGAACTTCAACACAAAAGAGATTAATTTACTACTAAAAGATTTTAACAACAGCAAAACTGCAGCAAGAGGATCAAGAATAATTAAAAGAAATGTTTGACAAAGCTCCTGAAATAAAACCTAGAATAAATGCTAAAATAGAAAAATTCAGAGGAATGTTATTTAAATTGTATGGTTCAGACATAAAAAAGTGGAAAATAATGGTACCAAGTTCCATAAAAAAACAAAGTCATTTTGGCATTCACTCGCCCATTCTGGTAGTGAAAAAATGGCGCTAGCCATCAGTGAAATACTGTACATCAAGCATTTGGGAGAAAAAGTTAGAAAATTAATTTCTACTTGTGATCTTTGCCAGAAAGCAAAGCCCATAAATATAAAATATAATACAATACCACAGTCTATAATAAGAGATGAAAAAAAAAATGCATTAATTTGTACAGATGAGCATGGAGAATTACCCATAAGAAAAGGTGGATAGAAGTACATTTTTGTAATGTTAGACATTTTCACAAAGTTTGTCAAGATATACTAAGTTAAAAATATAAAGAGTAGGACTTGTGTGAGCAAAATTGTAAAGGACTATGTTCCCTAAATATGGAGTTCCTGGGCCACATGATCATACCAGAGGGATTTAGTAATTAACTATGGTGTCATAGCAATGAAAACATAACTCCTTTCTAACTTACACATAAAATTTTATTGAATATTCTAATATAAATCATTTTATTACAAACAAATATAAAGAAAACAAGCAATTATTTAACATTCTATATAGCTCAATTAAAAGGAAAACAAAGGAATTCTTTTTGTAGAATTAAAATGATGTACTTCAATTTCCCAAAAACACATAGTAGATACTCCGAACATATAGGTATGAGAAGAAAGGAAAAATAAAGTAAGCCACAGTCTGCAAAATAGAACAAATAAAGGTGACCTAATAAACAAGAACAAGTTTATGTGTTCCTAACAGAATAGCTGAGAAAAACAAGGTTAAAGTTGGCTAACTAAATTCGTTTAAAAGGCATCATTAAGAGACATTCAAATAAATTTTAATCATTATTGTACCAAGGTAACAAAAATGCTAAATGTGATGTACATAAGAAAAATGTTTATAATGAGATACGAATATATTTATTGACATATAAAGATGTCAAAAATAGAAAGGGATATAGAATTTGTCTTCAATGAAACAAATATAAGTGAGAATTGTTCGTTTTATTGAGATATGCGAAGAGTAGCATAAAAAAAACAAAAAATAAGTTTCAATGAAATAATAGAAATATAAAAGGGACTTATTATAAAAATATTAATTTTCTCCCTAGGATATTATATAAATAGGTAAATGCATAAAAATAAGTACCTAAGAGAGAAAAATAACACAGTAGAGAAGTGATGCTAGAAGTAAAATGAAAAGCAGCCAGTAACATGTAAAGGAATAGAATTAGTAAATACAGTGCATGGAATAGAAATAATAAACATATTAGTTGAGGTTATAGAAATGCACATGAAATAAATGTATGTGTGTTAAATAACATAAAAAAAATGGATAACCTATATTTAATAAAAGGAATATTTCAAACTTCATGTGGTGGAAATCTTAAATAACAATCCATACCTAAAGATGTAGAGCATGAGAACATAAATACAATATAACTGCATAGCATATGTACACTTCATTAACAATTTAACTTCGCTTTTTCCTTCTCACTACAAGAAAAATGTACACTACACCAATGGTTAAAAGAATAAATAAATAAACACAATACACAAACAAATACCAACACAAAAGTGCAGCAATATGGAATTATATATGAAAACTTAACAAAATAAATGATTTAGGAATTAATTTTCAAAAAATGAGAGGAATTATTGTTTATATTTAAATTTCTTTTAAAATAACAAAATGGGGTAACAGGAGCAAGATTAAAGCATATTTAAAACATAAACAACAAATGGCAAATGTAACAGTTTATATAAGACCTCAAAGAGATGCTTACTATAAATAGTAACTATTTAGTAATTTTATTTTTCAATCCTACAATGTACAAAGTAGAACAGTGTTATTTTAGATCATGTCAAAGTGTTAATTACAATAATACAGTAATAATAATAAATAATATATACAAGCTAATAGTAGCCATCATAGCTAGTACAATGCCAATGGTAAAAATAAATTATATACACAGAACACTTATTACTTATACGATTTATAATTATTAACACACAAGAATAACAAGAGCTGTAGGATATAGATGCAACCAAGTTAGCGTATTAAAGAATATTTGTGCTGTGATTTAAAAACTCTTGCGAGTAGTTATAAAAGCAGTGCGTTAATAAATGCTTTTTGAGTGCCTTTTTAAAATGATTTATATCATATATTCTCTTTAAATCCGTTGGCAGTGAGTTAAAGAATTTAGAACCTGCATGGATGATATTTTTATTTCCAAAAGTACCCCTGTATGAATTCATAAAAAAGTCATTTTGACTTCAAGTAAAATGTCTGTGCACATCTTTGTTTAATTGAGGGGTTTCACTAGAGTTTTTAGTAAACATAATAACATAATTATATATATACACAAAATAGTGGTAGAATTTTAAACTGTTTAAAGTACGGTCTACAAGATTCATAACTATTTATTCTGGCTAGAACTCTTACTGCTCTTTTCTGTAGTAGAAAGATCTGTATGAAGTATGTTTTTGATAAAGATCCCCGTAACATTGTCCCGCATTTTGAATGTGAGTGAAATAATGCAAAGTACACTGTACGAACCGTTTGTATAGGTAACATGTTGATAAGTTGATGTAGCAAAAATATGGTCTTATTAAGTTTAGATTGAATTACACCAATATGGTTTTGACATGAAAGATTATTGTCAGTATAAATGCCTAAAAACTTTGTATTTTGAACTCTGGATATAGTTTGACTACTATAAACCAGTTTCAGACCTTCACTGCTGTGATTATTTCTATTTAGTCCAAATAGTAAATAGTTTGTCTTACTGATATTTGGACTGAAATTGTGGATGTGAAAATAATTTTCCAGGTTTAGTAGTACCTGCTTACATTTATTATCAAATTGCTGCATAGTTTCCGCTGAAATGAGAATAGTGGTATCATCAGTATAAAGTGTGACTTCAATACCCTATATTTTAGATGATCATTTGAATTGTTTATATATAATAAAAATAATAATATATATTTTGTTACTATTGGATTGAGATATTGTTTCTATATGTTAATAGGAGGTTCGATGAATCTTGAAACTTGTTTTATGATATTGAGTTCATACTTACAGAAATCTTTGAGAATGTTCACAATAATAATACTGCTACTATTACTAATAATAATAATATTAGTGGCAGTAGTAGCATGCTCTCATGTTTGCATAGTTTTCATTACGATGCTTTAATGTTTTGCTTTAACTCTACAATGCATATAGTCTGTAATGTAGACTAGAACAGCATAAACACAATTTAAAAATAGCTATGGGCAACTGATGTCAAATAAAGGCATTTTAATTATTTGGTGATCTAAAAAGTAAGATTATTCCCTCCAAAAGTCTCTGTAGCTCAAGTGGAAAGCATTCTAAGACCTTACACTGTCCTTATCTATCATTATGGACTGTACACTCTAGTGCAAGCCTGGGAACTGCCTCTCAATGAGTATGATCCATTTGCCTTTGCTGATATGAGGAATAGAACGAAGGCCACTCATGCTAATGTGCCAGTTCTCCACTGACCTGTGTTTACTTGGAATTGCCTGTTGAGTTCTGCAACTCTTTTAACGCTCCAAGGGATATCTGCACACATGGATTAAAGTGCTGTTGAGCCACATGGTATATGCTTTATACATATTCTCTTTAAATTGTAAAGTATTTATCATTGGTTATTACTGATTACAAATATATTCCAATATTAAAAAAAAATATATGTTATGTTCATATGACTTTCTCTACCCACTCTTCTACAAACTGTTCTTAGAAAAGCTTATATTTTTTTTCTATTTTGTTAATGGATATAAACGTTTGCAGAAATGGTTCCATTGCACAAATGTCATTTTGTTGCAAGTACAAGAGGGATACAGTAGACTGAAGCAATAGTCCGGTCTTTAAAAAGTGGGCCACTAATTGATAGCATGGAAACTCCATTCTCTGCATGATCATGAGAAACAGACAAATGGTGGCTCAGCACTACAAGGAAGTGTAAAGTATTTGAAAAACCGATAGCAACACTTATCTCAGAAATGGTTAATACCACAAAAAATTTGACATAAATTGTGTATTTTAACAAGATCCACTTTTTTGTGTAGAATTACTCAGGGTACATATTTTTCCATGCAACTATCTTAAATGTATGGTATTTTAATAAAAATTATTGGAGCCATTTTTGAGAAAATTAAAAATAACAAAAAGTATCTATGTAAAGGGTAGTTTGGAGTGTGAGGATTTTGTTGAAAATCCTGTTGCAGCCTTGGAAGATGCTGAACTTAAATATCAAAGTTGGTATTTATCCACATTACATTTTTGAGTACTTGTTTACACATGCATACAGGAACATGGTTTCAGAAGTCCTGAAAACCTTTATTTCTAGTGAAGTTTTGATAAAATTTTTAGTTAATTTAATTAATTTTTTTGAAGTTAATGGAGCTAAAATTTACTTAATTTAATTAATTAGTAATATAATATCTCCTCCCTCTACTTAACTACGGATAAGTGGTAGAGAAAGTAATATGTGAGCATATCCATGCATTATAAAAATAAAAGGGATGTAATTTTGCCCACTTAGAGTGGCAGAACTTTAAAACTACTTTTATGTGACAATGTAAGTGTTAAATAAATTCAATATATTAAACTTGGTTGATACTGTATTGAAAGAGTAGAGCTTCTGGATGTTTGCCCACATGTGTTCTTAAATTAACACCCATAGCATGTGGTTAGCACGTGCAAGCATGTTGAGTCAGGATTACAAGGAACAAATGCATCATTCATATTTAAAGATTTATGAAGGGAACGTTTTATTAGTACCTATTCTTTTCATTTAAAAATAATTTCCTAAACTGGTTAGAATTGTTTTAGTCTCTGATTTAATTATAATTGTAGATCAGCATTTAAATATAAACATTGATACCTACACATTCTATATTATGCTTTATTAATTAGCATGCTTATTTTGTGTATATATGTTTTGGTCTCCAGCAATTATTTTGAGTGAATACTGAATTACATATCTACATAGTTGAAGTAGATGTGTTTATTACTGGTGTTTAAATATGTTTAATGCACTGAGGTTTGAATTATAGAAAAAAGTATTATAGGTGCATATTAAAGGAGAAATATAGTTGTATTTAAGGAATACTGTGTTTTACACATACTGGAGAAAATGCAGTTAAATACTCTTTGCTGAGAACAAAATAATAAAGATGTTTTGTAGCTTCCATGATGCTGGCAGGCTGACAAAGCTATTTATAGACAAGAGGACACATGTGATGATTTTCAGTTTAGCACAAAGCACAGCAAGTTAAATCTTAAGGTAGTTCAGGAATTACCATATTTTGGTTAGTGTTGGATTATAAACTATTAATTCAATTGCAACCATTATTTGAAGGTAAGGTATGAAATTGCAAGCACAATTAGACTATTTGTGTTGTTCTCAAGAATCATAATATCATCTGAAGCATAACATTTATTTTCTTGCTTCCATCAATTTCAATATTAGTAGTTAAAATCTAGCATAAAGATTACTTTCTATCCTGTACTAATAGTAATTTCATGCAGAATTCTGTGAGAGTGGATTGAAAAACTCTTCACAAATCTTTGTGTTTATGTTACTGTCAGATTTAAAAATTAATATAGGAAAACTATGATATGCAGTACATTTACAGGCTCAAGCTAGTAGGTCATTAGAATCACTAAATGCATGAAAAATTAATAATCTCTTACATGGCATTTGAATTATTACATGATTGCTGATTTCACCTCTGTTGAAGTTGTAAAATATAATAAATACATGTTGCATAATATAATAAATACATAAAACCCACATTAATTCTTACCTATTGAGATTGAAGGTTCACATTAATAGAAATAAAAAAGAAGACACTAAATACAAAAAAATTATATGTGTTACATTCACATGGCTTTCTCATCCCACTGTCATTTAGTTTTATATAGCTTCTACAAACTACTCTTACAAAAACTTATTTTTCTATCTATTTCATGTTAGATAAACATTTTAGGAAATAGATTCATTACCATTTTGTTATATGGTAATTTCCTCTACAAGAGAGGTAGAGAAACCAAATCAACAGTCAGATGTTTAAAAGGGGGCTGCTATATGTCAGTCTTGACATTTTGTACTGTTTCCATAATATCACAGGAAACAGTTAAGTTAATGTAATGCAACATATTTTATTGTATTTAGCTGAATACAAGACATAAGTAAGATTGGTGTTCAACCCAGGCTCATTTGCCTCTCCCACTCGTGACAACTTATAACATTTACAGCTTTATTCTTACTTATAATTATTAACTATATTATGATCTAATTCTTTCATTTTACTGTCCATAACCATTTGCTTCTTACTTTGTCCATAAACACTCCAACCTTCTCATAATCCTTCATTAATATTTCCTACACTACAATGTTCAGGTTAACCTTTAACCATTTGTCACTTATCTGTTCTTCCTTCCACTTGTTAGTGGCCCTACATTTAAACAGTATATGTACTAGATCCTCCTGCTCTCCACATAAAGGGCATTGGTTTTGTGTTATTCCCATCTTCATTGTTTTTAATCTCCATACTCCTGATCTTACCCATGCTATACTTTCTCTTGCTTCCTTGCTTGTTGTTTCTACATATCCCTCCCTTCCCAATGTTGACTTTAATATTTTATAATCTATTAAACAAGACTTTTCTGATATTTCATTAAACTTTTTTGTATTTCCATATCCTCTAGTCTCTTTTTCACTTCTCTCCAAAAATTTAATTCATTATTCTCTCTTTTCCACCAACTCTCTGCTAGACTGTTGGTTTCAAGGATGTTCTTCAAACAATACACCCACACTCTGTTTTTTAAACCTTTTTCTGGAAACTCTAGACACTATCTTATATTTTATTTTAAGTGTAAAACTCTTTACCAATACTCTCTCCATAAGCTTACCCTTGCTTGGATTTTCAACCAATTTCTATCTGTGCCACCTGTTTGACACAGGTTCCTTGATATTGGTAAGCCTAAAGGCTTCTTTACAAAATAACCTATGCACTTCATCAACTACTTCCCACTCCCCATCAAGTCCCCATGTCTCTACTCTGCACAGGATTTTGGGCTCCACCACCATCTTATATAGCCATTCCAAGCACTTGAATCCTATTTTGGGTACTCTGTATTTGCAACTTTCTATTATTGCTGCAGTTAAGTTATGAGGGACATCCAAAAAGTTTTATGAGTGCCACTTAAAGTCCAAACTAGGATAGAATTCAAAAACTTATCTTCACAATTATTTTAAGTATTCTACATCTCTCCCAACACACAGTTGTAGATGGTGCAACCATTTGTCAAAGGCACTACGATATTTAGACTGAGGTATTGTCAACAGAGCTGAATTTATAGCCTGAGCAAGGTCCGGCATTTGTTTAAAAGGTTTTCCAACAGTGCAAGATTTCACTCGAGGAAACAGCCAGAAATCACATGGTGTAAGGTCAGGACTTAAAGGGTGAATGGTCAAGCAACTGGATTTTAACGGCTTCCAGTTTCCTCAAATTTGTCACTGTTCTGTGAGGAGATGCATTGTCATGCAGGAGCAACAGCCTTGAAGTTCCTGTCTTTGGATGCCGCTGCCTCAGCTCTTCAATAAAGGATTCAAAACAAAAGAGCCATAGTATTCTTCATTCATTGTCATTCCTTCTGACATGCAGTCAACCACTAATGGTCCTTCATAGTTGAAGAACACAGTGAACATTCACTTCCAAGAACAAAAATCTTGCCGAAGAATGACTGGTGTTGGATCATTCTCATTTACCCAGACACAATTCTGAGCTTTATTTGGTGTGTATAATAATAAAACCAACTTTCATCACCAGTGCATACATCTGTCAAACGTTTAGAGTCATTAGGTGGAACCATGCTCAGCAGTTTCCTTGCACATTCCTTTGCCCTTTTCTTCTCTTCATTGGTTAGAGAATGCAGAACCCATTTTGCACAGATTTTTCACAGCTTTAAATGTCAACAGTAGTATGTCGATTTTCCTCCGCCAAGTTCCTCACTCTTTAAATTGTTCTTTCTTCCACAGCTTCCATCCATGTGATCAGTAAAGTTAATAATTATATAATTGAAGCACTAAATAAACAGGAGAAAGTAATAGCTATTTTTTTGGACTTATCGAAGGCATTTGACTGCGTAAATATAGATATACTTATAAACAAATTCGAAAATTATGGGGTTCGTGGTTTGGCACATAAATGGATTAGTTCGTATCTTAAAAACAGAATGCAGTGTGTTGAAATAAACCATAGAAATATTACTGGTGTCGTAGAAAAAATTAAATAAAATTTTCAAATGGTTCGACAAGGAGTACCACAAGGATCGAAATTAGGTCCTTTTTTGTTTCTAATATATATTAACGATATTTTTAAATTAGTACAAAAAAATGGAAATGTAGCAATTGGATATGCAGATGACATGACAATAGTAATTAAAGGTAAATCAGCTACTGAGGTAGAATTAAAAGCAAATGATTTAATGAAAAAAATTAAACAATATTATATAAATCTGGACATGATTTTAAATACTAAAAAGACAGCCTGGATAAATTTTGAATTAAAAAAATGTAATCTAAATAGTATACAACTGGAAATAGAAGGTGAAAAAATACCAGAGATTCAACACACAAATTTTTTAGGAGTTATAATAGACAAACAGCTAAATTGGAAGCCATATATAACTCATATAAAAAAGAAGATAAATACAGGTTTATATATAATGAGACAGGTGAGGAAAACCATGGATTACGAAATACTTAAACAGGTATACTATGCTTTTATTTATTCACACATAAAATATGGAATAATATTGTGGGGAAATATTACAACAACAGAAGTGCAAAAGGTATTTAGATTACAAAAAAAAGCAATTAGAATAATAGGTAATGTTGAAAATAGACTCACATGTAAATCAATGTTTAAACAATATGGTATATTGACTGTTCCTTGTATATACATTTATGAGACGATAAAACATCTTTTGGAGGGAAATGAGCCAAAAAATGCTGGTATACACATGTATAACCTAAGAAACAATGATGATTATTTCAGAACAGCAATTAAAGGCACATTAAACAGATGTAGTGTAAAAAATATGGAAAAAGAACTTTATAATAAGTTACCTGAAAAAATAAAATTGATAAAAAATGCTAATCAAACTGTGAAAGAAATAAAAAGGCACCTACTAGTAAATGCATTTTATAGTCTGGAGGAATTTAAGCGTGGGATTGGTAATCAGGAATTGTAAATAAATTGTATTTGTAAATATTGTAATTGTAAATAATTATTGTACTTGACGAATCCACATGTAGATGTTTTCATGGATGAAAATAAATTGAAATTGAAATTCCCAAGGCTGGCCAGGACGAGAGTTGTTTTTCGTCTCTAACCCTTCTTCAAATGATTGATTCCATCTTGCAATGGTATCAAATGAACACAATTGATCATCACAAACAGCTAACAAGTCCTCGTGGATTTTTTTTTGCTCTTTCAACTAGCTTTTAGCATGTGAAAATGTAGAATCCAATGTTCTCTTTAGAAATATCCAAGATTTTTTATCAGCTATTGACACAGGACTGAACTCAACAGATGTACAACTATGAATATTAAAGTTTAAACTCACACTTATGTATATTTTGATAGCTTAAGGTCAATTGTTGCCAGCCATATTAGTTACATTTTTGTAACCATTATTGTGCAACAATGGATAGGCTGATTGCAGAACTTTTTGAATGCCCTTCATACACTGTTCACACACATGGACCATTTTCTAAAAATGCTTTTTTTGGGTTCTGGGAGCCTCAAAACCAGTAGCAGCTGAAACATGAATGCAGTGTAGTACCAGGAATACCTCCCCAAAATTGTTATATGATGAACTACTACTACCACCACCACTGCCTCATGATTAACAACTTCAGAAGATTTACTGTTTGTTGGAAAGTATCACATAAACTTTCAGTCTGTATAAACAAGAGTAATGGTACAGCTCCAGTGACAGTATGCAATTCTGGTCTTGGTAAACAAACCTGCAGTTCACTTTTTAATCTGTTTTCTCCAAAGGACGGATATACTTCCAGTAGTTCCTTGAGATATATTTCAAGGAAAGTTCTTTTATACAAATCATTCAGATTTTATTGACTTATGTTTCCAGAATTTCCTCAAACACAAGTCCCTTGTGGAACTTAGGGAAGTGGCGTTTCAAGGTGAAATACCTTCTAAAAGGTTTGCAAGATAGAGTGCAATTTAATGGTAGACACACTATATAGAGCACAAGTACACACACTAATGAAACTAAGCCAAACACCATGGTTCCTGTTCAAATCATGTATGCAAACTCACAGCTGGCTGGGTACAGATGCTGTCTGTAGAGTCTTTACTTCTCTTTCAGTCGTCTGCTGGACTGCTGGCAGTGCAGCCAGCATTATAAAAAAATGATTAATTTAATTGTAAGTATAAATAATGGAAAATTAATGACGAATATGATATAACAAAGCATGATTTTATGCTAACTTTTACACTGCAGGTGTGCAAGTGATTGGTATCTTATTTCTCACTTCTCAGTATAGCACACTTTGTGATAGGTGTATGATAAAGTTGGTACTTATGATTTGCATGTGTTGCCAAGATAAGCTGTGACAGATACTAACTGGCACGAACATGGGCTATCCTCTTGGCCCTCCAATCCCCACTAGAGTCTAGACTGAAAGCCCAGAGTGCTATGAAGCTGTGCCAGGACAGAAGTGGCATAGATCTATAGAATAATAATAATAATATAATAAGGTTGCAAACTTGCAATTTGCAGTCGCTTTCTTCAGCTTCTACAGTTTTCTATTGTCAGACAAGCCATTTCATTGAGCATTTAAGAATAATAAGCTGGCTGCATTCTTGATGTAATCATGGAGTATACAAATAATTTCAAATAAGTATGTCTTCATTCTATTAAGGTAGTGCCATGGCACAGAGGCACTACCCCCGGAGTTGCCCCTGCTCAAATTATTTCCGATGAAATATTGGCTTCAAATTTTGGGTGGAATACAATGCTTTCTCTACTTACAGTAAGTATGTAGTAAATAAGGTAAAAATTGTAGTGATGACTCTGTAAATAATGCAGCCATTATCAATTATTTGCGTGCTTGATTTTAAAGGAAATTTTGTTTGCTTATAATGTACACGTTCTTCACATTATAATGATGGCACCCAGAGACTGCATATGTCATAGGGGGGTGTGAGCATAAGGTAGAAATAGAGGTTTTCCAAAATGTAGTAATTTTATTCTTCTATGTCCATTTCTACACCAACAACAATTAATTTTAGCAGCCTACTATAGTAATGGGAGTTGTAATGACGATAAGGATGACTCCTGGATTATCAGGGGCATCTTTAGAGAGACAAGATGTGATGTTCCGAAGATAGACTGGTGCCAGCCTTGGGCTTCTGTTTCTCCAATTTCGTATTTTTTTGCAGCAGATTTTTTTTATATCCAGGATTTCTATGCCATGATGGTTAAATGTTCCTAGCTTCGTGAAATGTCAACATCCATCCAACCAGAAATTATGCTAAGGATAGCAATCATCCAAGGAGGAGAAATAACTCCTAATTTTGAGTGATTGCATTATATGGTCCTATCAAAACCATTTTGCTTATAGATGCATCACAGGAAATGAATTAGAACTTGCCTTGCTTCAGAATGAGTAAAAAAAATACTGCAATTTTAGTTATTCACCTTTATGATGGCCACAAAATTATGTTTACAGGTCCAATTTTCATGTGTATAGTTGACAATCTATGACTCTTAGCTTCCTGGTAAAGAAAAGAATACTTACGGTTGCACCTTTTTACTTTCTCTACCACATACATAGATAAACTATTGCATTTTACCCAAAAATTTTATACTGAAATTTCACCAGAAATACACGTTTTGAGGCCCTGAATCCAAAAGAAACATTTTTAGAAAAAGGTGTATGTGTGAGAGAGGAGAGAGAGAACAGCAGAACTCAGAAACGAAAGATAGGATAAGTACAAAACTTGGCATTTAAGTTCAGTATCTTCCAAGGATGCAACACAAAGATTTTCAAGAAAATTCCCCACCCTCAACTACCATTTACATGGAACATTTTTGAAAATTTTGATTTTGTAAAACATGGCTAACAATTTTGATTAAAATACCATATATTAAAGATATTTACATGACAAAATGTGTATCTTGAATTTTCTGAGAATAGCGTGTGAAGTTCTCTTCATTCAGAAGGAATTTTGTATAATCTTCTATAAACGGTAAATATTAAGCAATAGACAAAAATGTACTACTCAAAAAATGTAGATCTCTTTAAAACACACAGTTTATTTCAAATAAGTTTTTGTGGCATAAGCCATTTCTGAGATATCGTTATTAATGGTTCAAATTGTTCATTACTTGGTCAAAGCTCTGTCAGCATCCAGTTGTTTCTCGCAATTGCATGGAAACAGCATGGAATTTTAAGGCCAGCATATAGCATCCAGTTCTCAAACATTTGGCTATCACTGTTCTCTGTGTATCTATAATGAAATGTGTAATGTAGCTATTTTTGCAAAGATTTATTTGAATTAAAATGTAGTAGATAGAAAAATAAGCTTTAGTAAGAATAGTTTATATATCCACTAACAAAGATAGAGGGTAGAGAAAGTGATCAGATTTTTTATATTTATGGATAATTTGCGGAATTGTATTCTCTACTTGATTTTATTTTAACTCTTTCAGTGAATTAAAAGTTTTATATATAACTGAATGACTCTGCAAAGTATTGCCGAGGAGGGCAGGTATATTTTAAATGAATAATGTAGAAAATAGAAAACTGCATTTGCTATCCATTATTAATTTTCTGATGATGGTAAACTCCTTCAAGCTTTGTAAACAAAACTACCATCGGTATACTACAATACAAGTGACGCAAAAGCATGTTTATCTCAACAGTAAGTAGGATATACTTATTGTTTTTGGACTTAGAAAAAGCTTTTTATACTATTTGTAGAGAAGCACTTTGGATCAAGCTAAGGATAAAAGGGGTAATTCAAAACTTCATAAAGGTAATTCAGAATATTTACAAGGAAAATGAATTTTGCATAAAATATGAAGGGACAGACAAAATAGCCAACAATGTAGGTCTTAGACAAGGATGTAAATTAAGTCCAGTGCTGTTCAATTTACTTATTGTTATGTCCTAGATGAAATAAGCAAAAATAGTACACATTTGCTGACCATAAATAACAGAGGTATCAGGTTTGCTTTTTGCAGATGATCTAGTTATAGGTGCTATAACAAGTGTAGGATTGAAATGATTACTAGAAGTAATAGACCTGTTCTGTAAGGAATGGGGGCTTAAGAGAGATAAAACAGTATCCAAGATCATGATAGTGAAGAAAGGCTTTAAATTAAAAAAAAAACAAGGGAAGTGGTGGTGGGAAGGCTCAGAAATTGAGATTGTCAGGAAAACTGATTGATTACCTTGGGGTTGGATTGTTGAATAATGGAAAATGGAGTGATCAAAAAAGGAAAAACTAGCAGTAGGAAAAATGACTGAGTGAATTAGATCTTGTGTAAACAAAATGCCAAATATGCACGTAAAATGGTTAGAAAGGGTATATAGTTCAATAGTGGAGAGCAGAATGATTATGTATGAGTAGAAATTTGGGGCCTGGCAAGGGTTGGAAAGCAATAAATGTGAATTTAGACTATTTTGTAGACTTGCACTAAGCTTACCTAGGTCTTCACTTAATGAGGTTGCTCTAATGGAATTAGAAAGACTAGGCTATAAAAGTAAGGTAGTGGAAAGAGTACTGAAGTATTGATATAGAATATGGAAGTTAGTAGAGGAGAACATTATTAAACAGCGTTTGGTGACACATGCCTAAATTAAGGGGAAAGAAACATGGCCATATAAAATCCAAAATATCTTACAAGAAGTTATCTTGGGAGTAATGTGGTTTGATAGGGAAATAATGGAATAGGATTTTGGAAAGAGGTGAAAGCAAGAATAGAGGATATTGAAGAACAGGAATTATGGGCTAATCTTATTAACAGAAGATCTTTGAAACTACACAGAGCTTTGAAAAATGACTGGGGAAAAGAAAAATGTATTCACATTTGTGACAAAGCAGGAGGGGAAGGGTTGGCATGGTTTAGAGTGGGGGTAACATATGGTGGGATAAGGAATGGAAGTATCAAGGGAAAATGTCCAATGTGTGAAGAAGCAGATAATATTGGCATTGCATTCTGGAATGTAATCAAACTAAAATGTGGAGGGATGAGTTCCTTTTACAAAAGTGGGAGAACTTACCAAATGAAATAAGAGGCAGAGGAATTTTAAATCTAAGATCATAGGTAAACGTAACAAAACTGGAAGGTATATAGGTAGTTAGACAAAAATGGCTAAGGAAGTTGGGCAACATTAATGCAAAGTAATGGAGATAATTTTGTTTGAGGTATACAAGAAAATCTTAACTTTTAAGATGATCCAATATATAATCCTATTATTTAGTTAACCTGGTGTTAAACATAATGGGGGGAAAGGAAGTAATGCAACTCCATAAATCTTAGAATTTTAAATTATAAACTGTAATTGTAATAGTAGTAATAAGTTTATAGTGCTGTACTAAGGAAAAAAAAATAATTTATGTATAGAAAGACTGTTAATAAATTCATTCTTTCATACATCCAAATATGTAATGAAATTTTTTTTCTCAAATCTCAATTAACATGATGAAGTAGATAAAAGCAAAAGCTTTTGTAAAAATAGTTTGCAGAAGAGAGAAAAATAAATAGTACTCACGTTTTCCTATTTCTTATGTTTTATCAGTTCCACAATATTCATTCAGAATGAAGAGGATTGTAATGGCTATTCACAAAACATTCAAGATATAGATTTTTTGAGTCAGGGAAACATCTTAAAATATATTTTAATATTTTAGGGCTATTTTAGAGAAAATAAACAAAACAGCTTTCCACATAAGGGGTAGTTTGGGTTGGGAGGATTCTCTTAAGAATCTTTGTGTTGCATCCTTGGAAGTTGCTGAGCTTAATCGCATAGTTTTATATTTATCTGACTTTTCGGTTTTACTTTCTCTACTACTTACCTACAGAAAGTAGAGGAAGTATTGTATTCCACCCAAAAATTAGATACTGACAAATACACATTTTGAGACCCCCAGAATCCAAAAAGAACATTCTTAAAAAAAGGTCCAAGTGTGTGTGTGTGTGTGTGTGTGTGTGCACGTGCATGCGTGCGTGTGTTGAATACCAAACAAGATATTTAAGTTCAGAATCTACCAAGGATGTGATATGAAGATTTTCAATAAATTCCCCCTCTGCAAACTACCCTTTACATAGAAAAAGTTTTGTTAGTTTTAATTTTTTCAAAAATGGTTCTAATGATTTTGATTAAAATACCATATTTGCATGACATAAAATGTATAACCTGAATTTTCTGGTAATAGCCTGTGATATTCTGAAAGGCTTTTGTGTAACTGGTAAACCATAAGAGAAAGACCAAATCTTACTACACAAAACATTTAGATCTTATTAAAGCATACAGTTTATGTCAAATCATTTTTAGTTATTCTTTACTATTAGTTGGACAACCTGCACAGTCATTGTCGCTGGAGCATTTGACTTCTGCACTCTGTGGCATGAAGGGTCATAAGTTCGAATCCCACCATGGACAGGAGTATTTGTGTCCATGAGTTCCGATATTCGGTATAAGGGTCAGAGCAAAAGACTTCTAATGGTTGAGGCGCAAGGGTCTCTGAATCCTCCAATGTCCCTCAAACTGCACTACACTACTACTATTTGTTTGAATTGTCTTATACATTTTGTATAAGACAATGTACTTATATATTTTTCTACTGCTACATTGCTATTCGTTTTTTCTCTGTCATGTAATAAGAATGGAATTTCAAAGCCATCACATAGCAACCTTCTTTTAGAAGATTTGACTATTGCTTAAGCTTGCTGTATTCCCTTGTACGCACAATGAAATGTGTGATAAAACCATTTCTGCAAATGTTTATCTCGAACTTGAAGCAGGTAGAATAAGCTTTTTTAAGAATAGTCTGTGGAACAATGGGTAGAGAAAGTCATGTGTCATCAGTTTTTTGAATCATGCTATTTACATGAACACATATGACCTTAACAAATTGAAATAGGAGGAAAGATAAACCCCCTCCAAAAAAAAAGGTCAAAAGTGCATTGCTGTTCCATGCTGCAGTAGAAATTCCTTTGCATTATTATGGTATC
The DNA here is from genome assembly GCA_030765065.1 of Deroplatys truncata. Taxonomy (NCBI): domain Eukaryota; kingdom Metazoa; phylum Arthropoda; class Insecta; order Mantodea; family Mantidae; genus Deroplatys; species Deroplatys truncata. Next base: position 245,046,951 of record CM060975.1, on the reverse strand, counting down.
ATAATTAATTTATAAACATAATAATGGAAAACTGCATGCGTTTTCTATGATACATATTCTGTCACAGCCTGTTCCAACTCTGCTCGGCGTGTAAGTACTTGCACATATGCAGCAACAGAGCTCGGCTGGAGGGGGAGTAGGATAGCAAGTACATCAATGGGCAAAGGTCATAGCACAAGCCCTTGCACTTCTTGCTAGTCTTGAGGTTGTGTTGTTTCTTATAATATATGTCACTATGTCAAGCCAGAGAGACCCATTGACTGTCTTGTGGGAAGAACCGTTTCTGTTTACTGAAAAGGATGCTGAATTCGATGAGGAAATGGAACATACAGCATTATAATATAACACTTCATTCTCTTGTAACTACAACTTGTCCCCAGTATCGAGATGTATTGCACAAGGCAGATTCCTGTGATGCGGAGTACTCCACTGCTCACCGGCATGCACCCAAGCTGGAACGGCCTGTTTTACAGCTGGAGTAGTTGAAAATGTTACTATTTATTCTGTTAATCTCCTTCTTTAGCATTTTTAGATTACAAATATTCAAGATTCATGCATATTATCACAGAATACGAACACTTCAGAAAATATATGACTCACTTTCATTGTTGCTTGTGGTCATTACTCCCTAACATTCACATCTACTAATAAAAAGGCTACATATATGAAAAATGATTTACTGTAATTCAACATTGTCAAAAGTCAAGATGTCAACTGTAGTTGTGTTTAGTATTTGGAAATAGTATTTCCAATGTTATCTTTATAAACTGTCTTATAGTATTGCAATACAGTACTGCCAATGACATTTGGCTAGTGATTCACTTTAAAACCTTTTCTTTATCATTACTTATTATTATCATAATACATTGGTATTACAGCCATACCTATTTATTTTGGCTAATGTGAATTACCTACATTTGTGCATCCTTTATGTTTTGTTTATGTACATATTCACTGATCAACAAATTACTGTGTATTACATTAACCTTTGCATTATAACAATGAATTTATACTTTATTTAACGTTATTGGTGACCATTAAAATGGAAGTTTTTTAAAAAGCATTTATTTATTGCCTTTTGAAACCATTAATATTACTGCATTTGTTTTGTCATCCTAAGCCATAACATCTGTCACTAGTAATAACAATCACATATGAAGCACACCAAGTAACAATAAATAGCAAAAGAAGCAAATAATAATGAAACAAATTCAATAAATTACATTTTTTTAATTTATGTTTTGAGTGATCATTGTTGAGAAAATAATACAGAGCATATGTACCACAATCTTTACTGTACATATCCCTTTTGCATGTAACTTTGAATTTAATCTGAGATTCTACCTAAAAGTCAGATACAGTATTACATATCTATGGATATTAGGGAATTGTGCAGTATAATGTACAACTCAAATGGTAATCTGTTGTTATGATAATGGATTTTCTTTTAAAGTATAGGACATCCAATACATTGAATGGAACAGCCATGCCATTGCTGTCAAGTACATGCATACCATATGCAGAACTCTGCATATCATCTGCTAGTTTACCATGTGTTATGTAGTGCAAAGTTAAATAGGTTAAAATGGAAAGGAGATAATCGGCGCAAAGAGTGGAGCATTGCATAGATAGTGTTGCAAAACATGTCTATACACACAGAATACAAGTGCTACTGTCATGTCTTCCCTGACATGTTGTAATACTGTTAAGTCCTGTTCTATTTTCTCAATGTTGATCATACCATAAATGCTATTTTTCATAAGTATTATTTATGGGAAACTATAGATTTAAAAGCTGCTCTGTTAAATGAATTGGTTTATACATTTTGAATCTTTTGGACTATTTAAAAACCAAACATTTTTAGATAATTAAAATTCTTCTCAATTGCTCAATTAGAATTCTGCAAACAAAATAGTTTTCGAATGCTCATTCTAAGTACATACAGTGAGTTTTTAGACTCTAAATAAAGATAGGAAATATCAGAACATGTGTGTACTAATGTGGTGTGTATAGCAATTGTTGATATTAACATTAGTTAAAAGTTTACAGTAATATTGCTGATAATTCTGTTAAAAACATGAGGCATTTATTTTGTCAGAGTAAAATTTTAAAAAGTCTATTAATATAATGTTGTTCTGAATCATCATGTATTAATTGAAATATGAAAAGAGAAATGGCTTTGCTGCCTAGATGTTACAGAATAGCTGAGAGAGAGAGAAGTTTTTTTTTCTTTTCTTTCTTTTTAGGCATATGTGTTTTAAACATAATTTTGCAGTTAATCTTCATAAGAAACAGAAATAATCATCAATAAAATGTTGTGTTATATGTTATTTCTTTTTCAGGGTAAACAGGCAACATTCTAGAACTTCTTTATGTTGTCAAAATGACCTGTCTCAAATATTGGCTTAGTGACAAGAACAAGACTGAAAATATGTGAAGTGGTGGGGACTGATTGCTTGTGCCAAGCAGAGCTCATTTCAAAGATATAGATGGTGAAATGTGTTAACAGGATAATCTCTTCCGTTTTTGTCTACATTCACACTGAACTGCAGTCATCAAGATGTTGAAACTCAGTTGGTCAGAATGCAGTTTTCTGATTATTTCCTTTACTTTGTTTCTCTGCATGTGCATAGTACCATGCAACACACAGGGAGGTGAGTATTATGAATTAAAGGAATATTCTGTTAATTTTTTGGACATATATCTATCTACCTTTGTAATAATTCCATTAAAGTATTTTGGGAAAAAAGGCATTTTTAATTTTTAGTACAGTTCATTTAATTTTCTTCACTAATAGGTAAGCATATGCTTAAAATTACAGTGTATATACTTCGAGGACAGGTGTTTTGCTGTTAATACCAATCTTCCATTGGTTTTACTTAATTTTTTCCACTTCTTTTATTTCTCCTGTTCCTCTTAAGCTGATGAGATTATATAGCAGCTGCTAGTGTTATTGAGATGCATAATAAAAATCAGGTAAGTTAATATTACCCATCCACAGTTACAGCTTTGGGACCAATAGCTTTCTAACCCATCTCATATTAGCCTTATTGCATTGCTAAAGTATACACCTGATTTGTCATTTAAATAATTATTAACAAACAGAAAGGAAAAGGAAAATTACACTGAATTCTACTCTTTTTAGTTTGATTGTGGATTGAACCTTTATTTTTAACCAAACACATAATGTTTTACATTATACAGGTTGAAAACTAAATGCTAGCTTCAAAAACCAGGGTATAATCAAGAATAATCAATCATTTCAAAACATGTGTAAATAAGATATTTACTCAAGCAATACTCAATCTTGCAGCTGTTTCCATATATCAAAGGAGGCAAGTATTATTTTGCATGGGTAACATTTTGTATGCACAGTTTTATGCTCATATTGTAATTTTCATTGTTCACAGTAAACAGCCGACTTACAGATAAGCTCTTCCATTACTCCAAGCACCACTCTCACTGGTTTCCTAGGATTACAGTTATGCTGGACAGTGGGTGGGTTGCAATTCATGCTTTGAAATCTAGCATGTATTTGACACATGCAATGCAAACATCATGTAAAGGGTCTTTCAACAAGAGTGTCCTATTTTTAACATGTGATAGCTGCCGTTGTTATTGAGTTACAGCTGTCAGTTATTTCATGTGGTTACAATTATTATTGACAAATAGCCATGGAACGTTACAGCATTCGGCAACGCGTAGAAATTGTGAAAATGTATTATCAAAATGGATCATTTGTTCGCCAAACCTTCCGTGTATTGCGTGAAGTTTATGGTGTGCATAATTGTCCCTGCAAGAGAACGATTCGGTATTTGATCGATAAATTTTAAGGAAGTGGTTCTGTCAGTGATCAAAGAACGCCTGTACGTAATCGACGTAAGCGCTCCAACGAAAACGTAGGCGCCGTTCATGAGAGTGTACGCGAGAACGGAAACAAATCAATTGCTCGTCGAGCGCAAGAATTGGGGCTTTCGCCGATTACAACTTGGCGAATTCTGCATCTGGACTTGAAGTTTCATGCTTACAAGATGGTGTTAACTCAAGAACTAAAGCCCAACGACCATAGGTTGCGCCGTGTATTCGCTGACTGGGCTATGGAGCAATTGGAAGATTTTTGTCGAAAAATCATCTTCAGCGACGAAGGCCAGTTTTGGATGGATGGTTGCGTTAACAAACAAAATTGCCGCTATTGGAGCAATCACAATCCAATGCAGATTCAAGAACGACTTCATCCCCAAAAAGTTTGATTTTGGTATGGTGGAATCATTGGTCCATATTTTTTCCAAGATGAAGACGGAGAAGTTCTGTCAATGGAGAAAGATACTGGGCTCTTATAAGGGACTATTTTGGCCTCAATTGGATGGTATGGATCTCAAACATCTGGTTCCAGCAAGATGGTGCCACATGTCATACTGCTCTCGAAACAATCGATCTTTGAAGGAGAAATTCAGAGGTTTCATTATTTCCCGTGGTGGTGATGTTAACTGGCCCCCGAGGTCATGTGATTTAATGGCGTTGGATTACTTCTTGTGGGGTTATGTTAAATCTCGAGTTTATGTCAACAAGTCAGAAACAGTAAATGATCTTATGAATAACATCACGCATGTTATTCATGAAGTTGGACCTAATTTACGTTCTGTCATTGAAAATTGGGTCAACCGTATACACGCAACCCAACGAATTCGCGGCGGTCACTTAACTGATGTTCTCTTCCACACGTAATTACATTAATTATGTTCCAAAATAAAAAAAGAAATAAGCCTCTATCATTTATAGAATGTGTTTTATTTAAGCTCAAAGATAGGACACTCTCGTTGAAAGACCCCTTACTTATTTTAAAAAGCAAATTAAACTAGGAACTTTCACAGAGGGAAGCTATTAAGATTCTTGATATTAAAGTTGAGTTTAATAACAATTCACTCAGTCTACTTAACCAGAACATGTTTTGCAGGCTGTTGCCAATATTGTCACCTGCTGATGATGGAGGCAACAGCCTGCAAAACATGTCCTAGTTAAGAATAGCAAGTGAAGTGTTATTAAAACAGAAAAATTGCAATGTGTTACTTGAAGACAAATTAATGGAAGTGTTTATTTCCCTCATATATCTTTTCAGGGACAAGTACAAGTTGCACACACCAGAACTTTGGTGTTTTCTTGTTATTTAACTCCATTTACCTACTATGCGCTATAGATCAAAGTACCTGTTGCTCCCTTTGACTCCTGAGTATAATTACTTCTGTCTCCATGATTAATCGTAATAACATAATTCATATATAGAACTTCATCACTACAGTATACACTATCGTGCCTGGGTTTTTGATGACAGCCTTTAGTATTCATCTCATGTTTTACTCTAGGAACTACAAGTTTAATGCACTATGTGTAATGCAAAATGTGATAATACAGCAACTTTGCATGTTAGGGAAGAGGGAGAGATACAGATAATTGCCCAGTGCAGTGATTATCAGCTTATTGTATTGTGGCAGGGCTCACTAAATGCATTGTCACATTTCTTTGAGTTTGTGTTATGTCTGGTAAAAGCAATTAAAGTGATTTGCCATAGCATTCACTTTGAGAAAGGAATAAATTTAGTTATTTTATAGTAGATATATATGGTTTACACCTTGCAATAAAAGATAGTTTATTAATGGGGAACTAGAATTATTGTTTTATACTAAAAGTCAGTTTGTGTAACAATTGATCTCATTCTAGATCAGTTAGCCTGTAGAATTTGGGCATGGAGCTCAGAAATATAGTCAAAACAATGTCAATCTGGCATATACAAGAAAACAGTGCTTTCCATGCTCTTCCATGAGCTTTTCAAATATCAGACAAAGAACATGTAAATAATAAATTTAAGCGTTTCTACAACACACTCACTAAAAGGGCTATTAAAGGAAACATTGAGAAGAATTAAACCAAGTTTCCAACTGACACATAAGCCTGTGACATTTTTCACTTATTTATTTCTCCCTACAACCAATTTCTGATTAATCCTATTTAAATCAACATTTTACACAATAGCTTTGCTATTACTATTCTGCTTAAAAAAACTAAATTTACATAACTAACTAATGTGTAATAATGATTATATCATGTTGTCTTTACAAAAGCAAATGCAGAAAGAATTTTCAGTCCTTATACTCTCTGGCTTTTTATTTATTCTTTTCTTTTTAATTTTTTTGCAAAGACAGTAAATGGAATGAATGGGTAGAGTATGCTCAAAATGAGTCTGGGAGACTGTCCAGGCTATACCATAGTGAGACGCTGTGGATTCTTGGGCTGTGATTTCTGAGTCTGGAAGGCCTTACATAAGCAAATTGTAAAATTTCACAGCTGTAGTATTGTCTTAGTAGTGACTAGGTGTAGCACCTGTCCAGCTGTGACTCCAATTGACCCAAATTGGAATTCCCTGTTTCAGATCCTACTTGAAAATAACAATTCAGGATGTTTCTTTCAACTACTTCTGCAGGGAATAGAAAGAAAATTCATTTGGGAGAAAACCTTTTTAGGAGTCTTCCTCTATCACTTTGTGGGTGTGCATAGGAGTTAAGCCCACGATAGCCCAGCTTTTGGCAAAAATCTTAAAGACTTTGCCATTCATTTGAATAATTGTATTTGTCAGAGACCAATCTGCTTGAAAAGGTTATGCCTATACTTATGTTCGTTTCCTTTTTTTCCCATTCTAAGTTTGCCTTTACACTGCAGAAGTGAATTTTAGGTAATCTTGGCAAAAATGTAGTACAGTCATTCATAACTGCAAAAGATAAATGAACTGAACATTTAAACCAACAAAAGAAAGAAATAAAATGTACATTAAGTGTAATACAGATGTCAAGGATTGAAACTAGAATAAAATGTGAAACAATTTTTGAACATAAGTTATCCATTTTCATATAATAATAGCACATGTAACTGAAAGAGTCAAATTCAGAATGAAAGGTCAAGCAGACACCAACAAAAATAGTCCATGGTTTTCTAACAGCTTATTAATATGTTATTTTATTAGTTATCTTCAGCTTTTAATTACTAATATAAAATCAAATTTTAGCAATGATATAGGCTAGCAGTGTTTAAGTAATATCTTAAAAATCTTTTGCTCTGTCATCATTAATGTGAGGGGAGAAAGTCTTTCAGTTAGTATTCAAGGAGAAGGAGGATTTATTGCAAAAATTATTCTGAGGGGTAGTCACTCCCAATGCTTTAGAGCTTCAAAAAACTAGTATCTGAGAGGGAAATTAGTTTTAAGGAAGTGATGTAAGAGATAATGCCAAATTTGAAAGAAGTAAATGTATTATGGTAACAATTGTTTTTATTTCATATTTTGCTGATATACGAAAATAAATGCATGCAAGATACCTGTTTTTATTCGTTATAAGTATTGCTAACGTTAAGGAAAAGATATGTATGCTTAAAGTCTAAAGAACGATATATATTGAATGTAGGCTACAGTCAAAAGTAGTTTGTGCTATAACTCTGGTACTGGTAATTAATGCCCTAAAACTATACTACAAAGCTGAAGATAGCCATATTAATGTTTTTTGCTTTGTAAAAGAGATGAAGCTGTGTGCAATAGTGCATGGTGTGCTGTGGCGTGTGTTTCAGGCACAGAATGCTCTAGCATATTAAAGTGCATGCCTCATCAGACCTGTTACCTAGGCTACTGCAAATGTGATCAAGGTTACATCAAAGCGGAGCTTCATTGCTTTCCAAGTAAGTACTTAAAGTATATTCCTGAGAAGTTGGTTAGATTTAGAACAGCTAAAAAATTATTTATAATATGGACAAAAAGGAGTGGCAAGCATGAGCATAGCATAAGATAATTATATTTTCAGCAGCTTATGAAAATAACATTTGTTATATCAGTACGTTCTGTCATGTATTACCATTTCATGAATTTAAAAGAAAAAAGATGAACTGAAATGTGCATCATTATTTGGATACTAAACACCATTCTCTACTGTCTCTACTCTTAGCATAACAACTAAGGCAAGTCAGTCTGCTACTGCATCATCTCCCTCCATGCAGGACAACACAGGCAGAGTGCAGCAGGAGTTAGTCTTATGTACACAATCTTTTAGATTTGCAAGTCAATACATCATGATTGAGCAGGACCTTCATTGGTTCCCAAGGCCCTCATGAGGCAGAGTGCACCCAGTACCAGGCCCCTCAGCATCAGAAAAATCCCATGCTGGTAGCAGAGACTGATTTCAGGGCCCTTTGCTCTGCAAGCTGCAATATCACTGCATCACTATTAATAGAAAACACTAAACTGTCAAAATATAATTAACTTATGGTTGGAATTTGTGCTTTCAATAAAATTGTGTTGTGTAGAATGTATCAAAATTGATATTGCAAATTAAAATGTGTGAAATTACATACATTCTAATGAAAGTAAAAAGTCTGAATAAATGTGAGTCTCCAAGTGAGCATTTGTGAGAAAATGTATGGTTACCAGCCAATTAAGTTATTTGTAAATACTATATGCATTTTTCCTTGAGCACTTGAAGTAACTGCATGACTCTGAAATGAAGATTTATAAGCTTGATCTGGAACGCAACTACAGAAAGAAAAATATGAGAACCATGACTAAAGATTACAGGCCATAATTCTGAAACACAGTTAATTCAAAGTCAAGAGACAATTATTAGAATACCTACATGATGTGGCCACAACACCTCTGTTTAGTTTTTCCTTTTTAACAAATTGCTTTTCATTCTATAAAACAAACAGTAAGATTTCAAATAATAAATCACATAGTTTAATTTCAAAAATTTTAAATTTGTGGCATTACATGACTTGTGGGCAGAGGTGGATGAACATCCAGTCAGTATGTGGAGATGATGACGTGGTCAGCACCATCCTTCCCCCCGCCAGAAAGTTGCTTTTGTAACTTACAAACTGCTAACTGTGGTAGCTGCTCAAATGCATCACAATGCTGATTAGGAAGTGGTCCTATACATTGGTGAGCTAAAACCCATGTGCATTCTGTGTCTAGGAACTGGAGTGTGATGCTCATGCTCCTATCCACTACACACAGCGCAGGACATACATTAATTTATTATGACAAAACTCCATAACGTGAAAAATATTTTGGGCGAATGTTCCCTAGAGTGAATGGGCCTAGAACTTAATGAAAATTATACTAAAATATGCAGAGCTAGGAGGGGAGGTGAAGGCAAACACTTTTCAGGATTTTGAGGGCTCAGAAGGGCCTATAGAATAAAATATCAGAACAGTCAATACATCAGTTTACAGTGATATATAATTTTATGCTATTCTCCCCTACTTTACCACTGTTGTACAAATTAAGTAAGATTTTTGTGATTTATAGGAGTCCTGCCTTGAACTACATGAAGAACGGAGAGTCTATTGCAATGACCTGTCGGAAGGCCCAGAATTTATGTGGGTGTCCTTGTTGACGTATTTCATTCTTGGTGCATTAGAATGCAGAGAGGGCATGTTGTTGCAGACTCTTAACATATACTAAACTAATAACCAGAAAATATTAGTATACAACTTTACATAGTAATTTTAAGAAAATTATGACAGTTGTGAGGCATTTTTGGAAAAGACAAATCTCAAGTTTACAACAGTATATGTCTAATGCTAATATAATCTTATAACAAGGTAAAGGTGTGTTAGATCAGAATAAAGAGTGCTGCAAATTTAATTGTGAAATGTAGGGTGCCCCTAAAGAAAACTTAAATTTGTGTATTATGGAATTTCTATAATGTTGTGTATGATTATACTATCTACTCACAATGATGGATTTTGGTAAAGCATATAATATGAATGTATGCAAAGCTGTATTTGCAGTGAAGTATTCTAAATATGGAAGTATCACTATGGTAATGGGACGCATTGTGCAGTAAAAGTAAAACAAAGAAATCTGAAATGCATCATTTAAAGCATCACTTGCACGTAGTAACTTTTGATATCCTCAGTTATTTGGAAGTACTAAAACAAAATGCTGATTCTTTCTTTTTTAAATTGCAGTTCGCAGTCATGGTGAAACATGCTTCTATGATAATCAGTGTGTGGATCACAGAATGTCATGCCGTACAAATGATAGCAGCCCACAGAAGCGATGCTTCTGTGATAAGTAAGTAATCTTTTTAAGTCATATGAATAACTCTTCAATTATTCTGTTTATAACTCTTTATTAAAGGATTCTATTAAAAGCTATTTTGTAATATATCCAGGTATAAATAAATATATGTTAAAGACTCGGTAGTAATGTAAATGGGTACAATGCAATTATATTTTGTTAATAAATCCATGTTCATAAAAGCTTTATTTATGTGCTAGGGACTCTGAAGTATGGAGGAGGACATAGAGAGTAGAAGTAGAAAAAAAAAAAACTAAAATACTTAAGTAAACAGATAACATTTAAATCAACTACTGAAGATACTGAAAATGGCTGCTGGTAACTATGAAGTATTCTGTGCATTGCTGAGTTATGTAATGTCAAACTCTTGGAAAGAGTTTAGCTCTGGTGTACAGCATGTCTGCAAACATCCACAGGGATGTTTCTTAGGACATAAGGTGCCTGTTTCACTTAATGCCTCTCCCATCTTGCAAACATAATGTGGGTTGGGTGATGCCTGTTGAGCTAACATTAACATTGTTCATAGAGACAATAAGCCTCTTTGAATTCCTTCGAGCTTCTCTGTAATGAGAAGCATTTTGGTGCACTCTGCCTTTGTGTAAAATCTGCCACTGTTCATTTCCACTTGATGATAGTCACCCAAATTAATACTGTAAAGTATGAAACTACTAAATAGAATAATATACTATGAATACTTTTGTTGGCTGTAGGTATAGTGAAAGACAGCTGCGCACCATGTAAGAGCTATGCAGTACCATTGGTAAAGAATCTTAACCCATAAATTATGTATGCTGCTTCTCAAGGCGTCTACTGTTTCTTTACCTATAGTTATATGCCTTTTCATTTTGGAGGCTCTACCACATAAACAAAGAGTTTCTGGACATGGTTGTATAGATGAAATATGATCACATGGTACTCATCAGTGCACCATCAAGCCTTGTAACATATATCTTTACTTTATCGACCATGTACCAAGTAGGTAGAGGAAGTACTTCATTCTACACAAAAATTCAATATTGAGATTTCACTGGAAATATATCTCTTGAGGCACCCTTAATTCCTGAATTTCAAACAGAGCCTTTTTATAAAAAAGGTGTGCATGAGAGAGAGAGACCAGCATAACTATTTACATGACAAACAAAATGTGTGTGCATGTGTGTCTGCAAAACCCAAAAACAAAATTTTGGATAAATACTAGACTTGGTGTTGTAAGTTCAGTATCTTCCAAAGATGCAACATGAAGATTTTCCAGTAAAATCTCCTCTACCCAAAATATCCTTTACATGGAACATTTTTTGAAATTTTGATTTTCTCAAAAATTTCCCTAATGATTTTGCATAAAATGCCATATATTTAGGATATTTATATACAGATAAAATGTATATCTTGAATTTGCAGGAATAACCTATAAGTCCTCTTCATTTGGAATAAATTTTGTGCAAATGGTGAATCATAAGTAGGGCCTGGATTTTTAGGTTTTAACCTTTATTCTTCCTCGCTATTTAATTAACACATTTCAAGATATATATTCATTTCACACTTCCTGGAGCAGAATATGTGAATTTCATTACACCTAAAAAAACCTAAATGAGGGGTTGACACCTAAAAAACCTAAATAGTTGTTTTTCCTTTTTCAAAATGAAGAATGTTACTTTTGGATTGAAACTTAGTGTAAAATTATTTCCACCACTTATACCAGTAGAGAGTTCAAGTTACTACTTTTACACAGTACATGTGACCTGGTGACACCTGGATGCAACTGATAGAAGGTCAAGAGGAACATAACCTGCGTAACAGGATCGCCTTCAATCGTTCACCGAGAGTACAACAGAGTACACCGAAAGTATTTTTCTAATGTAATTGTTGTATGGTGAAACAATGCCTAAATCACTTTTATTGAAAAAATGGATTGCTGCAGATCCACACTTCACTTCTGTTAGTGACATACAGTGCCGGAGGGGTGTTCTGCAGTCCTTCCACCCGACCATGCTACATGTTATGTGCTTGGCCCATGGCCTGCACCACCTTGCAGAGGAAATTAGAAGCTACTTCGATGACTGAACAGCCTGACATTTTTGGTCAAGAAGGTTTTCTTAAAAGCCCCAACACATATACAATTATTCAAAGAGAAAGTACCGGCAACCCCTCTTCCACCTGAGCCGATACTTACCTGCTGGGGAACTTGGTTGTCTGCTGTCATTTACTATGCCGAGCATTTAAAAGGTGTTAAAAATGTTGTCAATGAATTGGACGAAACAGAAGCTTCCTGCATTGCCAAGACTAAGAAATCACTCGAGTACCCCACTCTTGCGCTTCCCTTGCATATATTAAGACACATTTTTGTTTTATACCAGAAGCTATTCTTCGGTTGGAAAGTACAACTTTGCCACTGAAAGATGCTTTAGATATCATTGGCAATGTTTCCAGTAAAGAAATACCTGGACCAGTGAGAGTTGCACATTCTTCGAAGATTCCTCAACGAAATTCTGGTTTTGAAGATATGAAAATCATCAATTCAGTATTGCAGGAAGAAAAGTATACAGGAAAACTACCCTTAGAACCAGCTGCGCTGGCATCTATGTTCTACGCTCCAATGACATCATGTTCCGTTGAAAGAACATTTTCTTCATTCAAGAATGTGTTACGTGATACTAGGTTTACGCCAAAAAATTTGAGAATGTATGTAACTATCTACTGCAATGCCAAAATGTAAATCTTACAATTAAGTACTAGAAAAGCAAAATTATTGATACCTGTATTGATCCACGAACAAAATAAAAAAACAAACTATTTTAATCAAGAAAAACCTAAAAAATCTATTTTAAGCATATAGGAAACCTAAAATGAAGGTTTATTCCACCTAAAAATATGGGCCCTAATCATAAGAGATAGACAAAAACTTAAGAGACAAAAAATGTAGATCTTTTCTAAAAAGTAATTTATTTAAAATAAACCTTTTGTGGCATCAACCATTTCTGAGACATCTATTCTTATTGGTTTGAATTCTTCATTACTTCGTCATTTTATTTTTACTTCCTTCACTGCTAACCTATAGTAAGTAGAGCAAGTACTACATTCCACCAAAAAATTTGATATTAAGATTTCACCATAAATGCTTCTATTGAGGCTCCCTAAATCTAAAGGAGAAGCAATCTTAGAAAAAGGTGTGTGTGTGCGTGTGTGTGCGTGCACGTGCGTGCGTGTGTGTGGTTTTTTTTTTTTTTTTTTTTTTTTTTTTTTTTTTTTTTTTTTTTTTTTTTTTTTTTTTTTTGCCATAGGGGTGAGACAAGAATTCAGGACTCTGTACCAAAGTATTGTAATTAGTACTTAATTTTTATATGGTTATAAAATACACACAGAAACTTTGCATGTATGGATGTGCAAGTGCTACAAATGTCATATTTGAATGTATCACTAAGTTTGTTCTTTACTAATCATTCTTAATCTTACAGCTTTCATATTTTTCTGAAGATGAAATCTTCGTCAGGAGCACATTATTTTCCATAAGATATTAATGAAATTCCAAGCATGACATGCTTTTAAAATTATATTGAACCATCAGAATTGCCCCAATGGATTTAAATTTTAGCCTATTCCTGTCATCTGTTTTTGCATGAAATTACTGTCAGAGTAGGGCTCATTCAGTTCTGCTTTCACAAAGTTTATTAAGCACACTGATTGGTTGAGTAGTAATGAGTCATCAACTTTGTAACCATGCTTCATAAGTATTTAAAAGTGCTATTTTATATACCCACTCCAAGTTGGTACTTCCTTCAAGAGGAATCAATTGAAACATTTGAGATCAGTGAAAGAATATAACCACTTTTGTAAATAATCGAGACAAGTGATGTAACAATTTTTTGCTTCTTGTGTCAAAAGTCTTAACTATGGCTGGGTTAGCTATTTCTTTTAAAATGCTTTTCACAGGTAGAAAATTTTGTTCATTCCTCTTTTTTAGAATGCTTACAAAAAATTCAGTTCATTCACAACCTCAATTACACATGCAGATTCTCTATGTTAATCATAAATTTATGAAAGACCTGAGAAAGTGACATATACAGTCAGAAAAAGGCGTTATGGCAAGAAAGCAAAGGAGCAGTGTTGAGCGCCAGCCAGTGAGAATGGAGTAGTTACAATCATTATACTCTTTGGCGATAGTTGTTGTAGTAGTGGTACAGCAATTTGTCTATGGTGCAGCACTAGCATTGCGACAGAAATGCTAGAGTCATATCTTTATTATTCAGGACATTTGAGGATTTTCTGAAAATGGGTGGCACTCTTTCCCATGTGCTAAAATTCAGGAAAATCCTGCTTTTTCAGGACGTATGGCAATCCTACTCAAAGAAAAAATGTCAGATAAACACCTAATTGGTTTTTAAGTTCAGTATATTCAAAAGAGAATCCCCCACCTCAATCTACTCTTTATTTGGAAAGATTTTCATAATTTTGATTTTCTCAAAAATTGCTTTAGTCTTTTTGATTGAAATACCATGTGTTTAATATATTTGTATCAGAAGTAACATATATATCTCTTACATTTTCTGCAAAAGCCTATAAATCCTCTTCATTCTGAATGACTTCTGTATAACTGATAAACTGTAAGAGATGTAGATCTCATTCAAGCACACAATTTATGTCAAATAAAATATTTTGTATCATTAACCATTTGAGAGATATTCTTTGCTACTGGTTTCAGTTTTCAAATACTTATATCTTTTTCAAGTGGTAAGTCACTATTTGTTTTTTCCCATGGTCACATGCAAAGAGCATGGAATTTGAAAACCATCATATAGCAACCAGCTTTTCAAAAATCTGAATATTGCTTTAGCCTACTGTATCCTTCTTATAGCTATAACAAAATGTGTAAATAAAGTTTATCTGGATTAACAAGAAGTAGGTAAAATGAGTTGAGTTATATATATGCACAGTTCAATTTACATAGCTTTTTATACAAAATTTGTTCCTATATACCTAGCTTAAACTCTGCATAAATTGTTTGGTTATTCTTTATGTGCTACTTCAGCTCAGGTCTTTTAGTTTTGCTGGATAGTCCTTTCTCCAGCCTAAAGCTTTTTATATTGTCTCCTCCCCCTCTTCTCTTTGCTGTTCTTCTTTTCTTATATCCCTTATTTTCCTGGCTCATTTTTCTTTGGCTTTTCTTAAAAACTTCCACATTTTTCTGATTCTATTTTCCTCTTTCTCTGCTAACATTTTTATGGCTATGATTTTATCATCCAATTTACCCCACCTTTTCTGCCACAAAATAAGTAGATAAAAAAATAAGTTTTTGTAAGAATCGTTTGTAGAAAAGTGAGCAGAGAAAGTCATGTGAATGCAACACATCAGGTTTTTTTTCCCCCTTAAGTATTTCCAATCTTCAGTTGTTTTTTATGATGCCATGGAAAGAGCATAGAATTTCAAGGCCAGTATATACATTTTTAAAATTTGAGTATCCCCTTTGTGCCTGTAACAAAAAATGTAATGAAACTATTTATGCAGACATTTATTTCAATTAACTAGAAGTAGATAGGAGAACAAGCTTTTGCAAGAATATTTTAGAGAAGCTATATAAAAACAAATTAGGCAGCGCCGTGGTCGAGTGGTTACCGCTCGTCTCCCACCGAGGCGGCCCGGGTTCAATCCCAGGGACCTGCATGTGGGATTTGTGGTGGACGGAGCTGCGTCTGGGTGGGTTTTCTCCGGGTTCTCCGGTTTCCCCCGCCATTCATTCCACCAACTGCTCCATCATCACCTTTCCTTTCATCCATTTCACCAACATTTCGTTTCATCTACTTCCTTCATCCCATACCAGGCATCGGGCTGATCACCCATCCTGGATGCTCTGTCTGATCCATGAGTGTCTGCTCCTCGACGGGCCTCTGACCCCAGGCACCCGCTTGTAAGTCCTGGGGGGGTGTAAGTCCTACATAAGAGGAGGGTAAACAGATAATGAATGAATGAATGAATGAATATATAAAAACAAATTATTGTGGATAGAGAAAGTCATGCGGGCATAGCAATTAAATTATTTTACATCTGTATACTAGTTGTTTCATGTTAGACTGTAATAAAAGTTATTTTGACCATGATTAAAACTTCAAGAATGACAAAGTTTCAGGCTTGAACTTTTTAAATTATTGCAATTGGACATTTTATAGAATTAACTGAGTGAATTATCAGTTGCAACTCCTTTTTCAGTTATCACACTTGGAATGGAGAAGAATGTGGACAAAGTTTGAATATTACAGCTCTGCTTGCATCACTGCAAGAAGAGGTAGACTACTCAAGTAAGTGTGTTAATTCTACTTTTGATACAGTAGTTATTTAGTCTCTATAGGTGACAATTAAATACAAGATTGATTTAAATTTCTACTTAAAGAGCACAAATTAAATTGCCTTACCATTCTTCAGAAACTGTATATCAATAAGAATAGGTTAGGTAAAGGTTATCAACCTACACAGAATCTATTGTGCCTGTCACCCCCCAGGAGGAATAAAGTGAAGGAACCACAGGAGGTTGTAGGCAGACAAGCTAAAGAGATACGCAAAAGTCCCTAATATTCCTGGCCTGAAGACCCAACTCACTACTGGAGCTGCCCAGAGAGAGCAAGGAACGACCTTTGCAACCAGGCAGCTCTCTGGTGTCCACAGGGAAATGTGTCCTTGGAGTAAACATCCGTGACATCTCTCTGGCACTACCTCATGCCATAAAATATGGAAGCATACCTGAAACATGAGGGAAAGGAAATTTTGGTAAAAGATAAACCACCCCAGCATTCAGCTACCAACCAGGGAAAACTACGAAAAATGCCAGGTCAGAGTGGGCAGTCAATGGGAATCAAACATGACACCTCCCAAATGCAAGCCTCATTTGTTACTGCAGAGCCAACTCACTCAGTGATCAATAAGTATTGTTTCACTGCTTAACAACATTTCTTGAGATAGTTTTCACAAATAGCTTACTAGGCTTAGCAAAACAGGACTACTTCTCTAAATTTCAATATGATTTCTTGCTGAGGAATATGTAACAATTGTTGTAAATAGTTATATAAATTCAGAAGTCGTTAGACAGTAGAAATACAGAAAGATGAGTTTTCATTGGTTTAATCATACCTGCATGGACTGAACCCTTCAATGTCTGCACTGCCTTCACATTCTGTTTGTTTTACATTGCTTTTCATTTTTGGTGTTAGAGGCAACAATAGACATCACAACATTGTTTAGCCATTTCTTTTAACAGGGTGTTCATTGTTCTGGTGATCTAAGTTGGTTGTTTGAGCATAAATAGCTTTCTGACTTTTAAGAATGCAGACATTTTATGAAAATCTACAACTTTAATGGGATGTTTCAGGATATCTATATTATTGCTTGTATGTTTCAGAATTAAATACAAAGTCAGAGCAAGAAATGTTTATCAAAATAAGTGTAGTTGGGCTGATAGCAGTTATAGCTCTTCTTACATTCATCATGTGCTGTGTGATCTATGGATGCTGTTCTTGCACACGGTAAGCATACATTTATTGATAAATAAGATACATAAGTGAAAAATTATTTGATAAGCTTGGTTTTCAAGCTTTCACCTTATATAAGGTGACCATATTTTTTAAACAAGAAAATGGGACATTTTAAATTTTTCTCAATCAAACAAGGAACAAAAGAGAATGCATAAAATTGTTTTGTCATAAACACAAAAGTTCAAAACTAATAATAAATAACGTGTAATTTACATAATATAGTAGCTCTGAAATCAGTCCAGCCAAACAATCCTGCAGAATTATTAGTGCAGGAGTCATTCCTCATTGATATTTTGCTGATGAATGGTTCTTCTTCAGTAGGTCCACTTGACCACACAACGTTTTGTAAAAATTTACACAATTGTGATTAAAAGTTCACCTGATTAATCAACATAGCTTTCAAAGTCTGTACTGAAAGAGCTTTCTTGTCATTTGTCTACAAACCATTCATATGAGAAAACATTCATTCAGTGGAGGTGTTAGTTCCAGGTAAACAAAGAAGAAATTCTATTATTTTAAGAAAATTGGTATAAGCCACATTGTTCATATTACAATGTGAAATAATTTCTACCCAACACTCACTAGGTGATGTTTTTTCGTTTCCAATTTTTCCAATGTTTTTAGTGATGTATATTATTTAATATACACATACTCATCATACAGACCAGTATCATCTATTATAGTTGAAGGATGCATTTCACAAATGAAACTTTCAGTCTGTTGTATATCCTTCCATTGGAGTACTCCTGCATTAAGCGTTACCCAACTGCAGTCCTGCAAACTCTCAATGGGTTCAAGCCACTTATTTAAATATTCAGCTGCAGTTTGATAAAATGTATGGACATACTGTTCAAATTTTGTAGTCTCTGATGATAAACCCTCATTTTCCAATTTACCAAGAATTGATCTGACAGCTGATGTTATGAAACAATCTTCACCCTTGGAAACTAAATTAGCTTTTAAATTATTTAACATAGAAATTACTTCAAAAACTATAATTGTTTGACCCTCTACTGTTTGAACTGCACTGTGAAAAGTTTATGCTTATTTGTGAAGAAAGTATAGCCAAGCTTTTGATAAAAGATTTTCAAAGAATGATTTGATAACAAATGGACATTTATTTTGAGATTCAAAATATATTTCTGAGGAATAAACATAGTCAGAAGATGTTCGACTTGAGGGAGTAAAGCAAGCCACCTTGGTTTGCGATGCCCTAAAACTTGTTTGTACTCCTGGTTTACAAATTTACAAAATTCTTTATGACTTTCAACCCTTACAATATACACATAGAAATAAGAATATATTTTAGAAACAATGCCGTCATCAATAGGAAGGACATCAGCATCCATCTGGATAGTATTGTGGATTATATCAGCAGAACACCCAACACCAAATAACTTATGAACTAAATTTCCTTTCAGTTTTGTGAAGACATTGTTGACGCCCTTTCTAGATATACCTCTAAAATTGCAGTTTGTATTATCTGCAAAAACAGCAATTATTTTTTCTTTTAAGTGATTATTTTTCAAACACTCACTCAAAAATGTAGCAATGATTTCTGAAGTTTCTCCAGGCAAAGATTTCAGATCCAATATTTTAACTTGAATCCTCTCAGTAGGATTAAAGTACCTAACACGCAATGGAAATATTTTTATGGCCTAAATGGTTTGATGCATTAAAATAAAATTAGCATTCTGTAAATCAGATTCTAGTTAAGAAATGACAAATGGGTTTAAAACATTTAATATAATTGTCTCAGTTTTGCTACGGCCACAAGTAAATTTTGGTTCAAAAGTACATTGGATAAGTTTAGAAGTACAGTCCATTAAACTGAAAAATTGGTTGTGGTTGACAGCATGGTAAGTGAACGCTCCATCAACAGCTGTTAATTTCATAGCTTTATCACCAAAACTTTCACTTTTAAAAAAATTAGCAATACCTTGCTAGAAGAAGCACTTGTACGTGCCATCTTTTATGTTTTTCACTTTTTATATGCTGTGATATATCTGATCACCCCTCCCCATGGCTTATACTGAAAGTAGATGTACACTTATTGCATCGAACATCTGAGTCAGAAATTGTTTCTTTAGTGTATGGATATTCCTTTTGTAGGTCACTATTAAAAACACCTTCCTTTTTGGCAGTGGCATATTATTAATTTCAAGTGCTTTAGCACTCACAGTTTACGAAAGTTTACTGTATTTTATTATTTCACAAGTACAACACAGTACTGTCCCCTACCAAAGTCACAACTGTAATGAATTTTTTTGATTCAAGCATATGCATTTACAGTTTTCTTTATTGTTGGTGGCATTCACACCAAACACGAGTGATTATGATTTGTTTGTTGGTAGTGCAGATCGGCACAGTTCAATTGTCGTCCACAACTGTACTCCAGGCAAAGTCTCCACATGGTTTCAGGTGTATATGTGTTGTAGACCCATAATATAAACAGCGCTTTCCTTTGTCGGTTGTTAGTATCTTTAAATTTTTCATCAAGCTGATGCAAAACAGGACATTTTGAATTTTTGAGAACTATAGTTAACAGCATTTTATGCCAATAAGTCATTGCCACAAAAAAGGGACATTTTGGTGTCCCAATTCTACCTTAAAAAAAGACAGGACAATAAAAGGGGACTGTCCCGGCTAATATGGGACATCTGGTCACCTTAACCTTATGTTACATAACCTTTTACAGAATTGATGAAGCAACTGCTTGTCCTCCATCATGTCCCTTACATAAGGTGCCACTATTGCAAGAAGATATACAGAAAACTTCTAGTAACACAGGTAAGCCATATTAACCATTTCACAGTGATTTAAACATCCCATGCTTCCTTGAGGTCACTTAGTTTAATATTTAAAATACAAATTCTGGACCTATGTATTTTAAATGGGTGTTCTACTTTAAGAAGTGAGATTTTTAGGGAATTTAGATGGTCCAAAACAGTCCCAGGTATACAAATAAATCATTTACATGTTCAGTTAATAGTAGAGCTCAGAATTTCTCTATTTTTTTCTTTCTTTTCTTTGTTTTGAACCATAGGCTTGTATATTTAAATAAAGGACATTAAAACATATGTTAACCCATTTGTGTCCTTTCTCTCCTGCTCTCTTCCCTCACCATCTAGTGGGACTTTGGACCATCAATTCCAGCTTGAAGGTGCATTGGCACCATGTCTTACTGTTAGTGCTGTGTAGATGTAGTCAGTCAGGTGCCTCTGTCACTACAGTAAACATGGTGCATCACTTATCTGTGGAAGAATGTGTGTTTATTTGCAAAGCTTACTTTAAACAAAATCTGCTCTCCCTATGCACATGGAGTTTGTTGAAAGGTTTCCAAACTCTGTATCACCTGCAAGAAAAATTATACATGTGATCATGAATAAATTTGAAGCTTCGTGTTCAGCGTTGGACAAGAAACATTTTAAGAGAAGATCAATTTTAACAGAAAATAAACTAGATGAAATCGGTGCCACTTTAGAGCAATCGCCTCAAAAATCGCTAAACAAAGTAGCTCAACAAATGGGTGTTACTCCATCTTCTGCAAGAAATGCTGTTAAAACTAACATCTGTTAGAAGCAATATCAGAGGCTAATTCTAGGGCCATTTTTTGATCGCTTGACAGAAGAAGAAAAATCTTATGATTGATACCAACAAGATTCTGCAATAGCATATACTGCTACGGAATCATTAAATTAAATAAGAGAAGTGTTTCATGACAGAATTATTTGTGGCCCCTCATTCTTCGTTCCCCTGACCTAACTAGTTGCGAGTTTTATTTATGGGTTTCTTTAAAAGACAAAGTGTATTGTTCTAACCCTCGTACACTACAGGAACTTAGTGATAACATCATGCAAGAAATCACAAGGATTCCTGCTGCTGAGCTTAGGCGAGTTAGCAAGAACGTTTTTACGAGATATGCTGCCTGTTTGAGAGTAGAAGGTCAACATTTCCAGCATCTACTATAAGGTAAGGATTTTAGTGCAGCTCTGATGGCAGCACCTCTCAGTTCTGTTGTGCAGTGAAGAGAGCCCATGGAACAGGTTACCATATGTTTTAATTACCCTATATGTTTCATGCTCTAATACCAGCATTCCTTTCCAATACTGCAGAAACAGATGGTTTTATTATATAAAGTCAGTTTTTTAATTATTGCTTAATTCAGTATCTTTCTTGTTACTGTTGTGCTCCATGTTCTAATAGCCTCTCGTTCCCAAGGTCGTGAGTCCAAACTTGGCAGAGGGCAATGGATTTTTTTTTCAGGCGTAAAAATCCTTAGTGTGGCTTCCTTTGGAAGGGAAGTAAAGCTGGTGATTCCGTGTCTTAGATTTATGGCATGTAAAGGAACCTCAAGCCTGACAAAGAGACCTCAGCAAAATTTCTGGTCTTTCATGCCCAATATAGAATGGTACACTAAGAAACATAGCAGTTAAAGAGCATCCATAAAAAAATGAAAAAAAAATTGTGTTACTAGAGTGTTAAGTATATATTTCTTTAGCAAAAATGTAGAAAAATATTTGATTATAAAATGTTTCTTTCTAAACAGCACTAGAAATTGAATGTAAGCTGTAGTTTGTTGTTTCAAACGTATTAATTTGTTAATGAAATAGAATTATATTCCCTTAAACTGTTTTATTTGGGATAGAAATTTATTGCAGTTACTACCTCAATTATTAATTTATCGCAAATTGTATAGGCAGATAAATGTTCTGGATTAACTAGAGTTAGCAGGGTTTCTCATAAAACATACATAGGTAGTACTGAAGAGTGCAAATTTAAATAAATAATGTTATGTTTACACAGAAATAGAGTAAAATGTACACTCCATTAAGAGAATAGTGGAGTTTAGTATATGTAGTAAATGGTATATGAGATGTGGCTATTTCATATTTCCATACTGTACTATCATGTCAAAATGTGTTTTAAGTGGTAAAAGAATAAATCATTGTACCTCCTTCAATGCTTATCATTACGGATAGTGCCTATGTTAATGCCTATTTGTCTGCCTATTTTAAGTTTTTTTTATCTCATATTGCACTGAGTTCTATTAATTAATTTCTCTGTTACTTAGATATCTAAAACATTGAACCAAAAAATTGAAAATCAAGATTTCACTGGAAGCTTCCTTTTTGGACCGCTAAAAGCTCCCAAGGAAAAGGAGATTTAAAAAAGTTTTTAGTCAATTATTCCTTATTTTTAACTTTGAAGGAGTTAATTTATTCACAGTTTCTTGTACAACACCATTTGCAATACTAGGGAGTCTATCATCACTTCAGAGGTTTAAATTTCAATCCCAAGTTAGAAAATGCTACTTGATTGATAGTAACTCTTTCTTTCAATTTTTTTCTTTCCTTGTAATAGAGTCTTATGTTTGAATGCATGCACAATGCAAGTGCTTTCAGTCTTGAATTTTGTAAATGAAGCTGTGTGAAATTCACTTCACTTCACTTCGTAAGAATTTTTGTTTGTTTTAATAGATTCTTATTGCAATAAAACGTAATATACTACATATTCAGTTTTACACACTGTGAGCTATGTTTACACATATTTCCATTGGCATACATATTTTATAAACTTTCATTGTGGTGTGAGATTATATTTTATGAACCTTCCTCAGAAATATGCTTCAGTCCAAATAAATAACTGCTAATATGGTGAGCCATGAAGTGTTCAGATGTATTACTAGTTTTTAATGAATTATCATTACATTATCATTATTGTTTGAAAAATTCACAATTGTCTTTCACACAATTTTTTTAAATTTAAAATGATGGGGTAGCAGAAAAATTTATTCCATTTTGAGCAAAGGGTTGTCCAAATATTATGAGATTCCAAACTATCTGTTTTGACCAGCATATACAGACCCATTATTCTATGTTCATTATGTTAAAAATATAGTGAAAGATATGTGCTTGAAACTGTTTAAAAATTCCTGCTCCAAATTTAAAATACTGTCTGTTTCACTGCATAGATTTAAAAATGCAACTTCACAATTAATGTTTAAAAAATTTAAGTAGTCTTAAAGTAAAAGTCTTGAATAAACAAAATTGTAAGGCACTATTCTTGAACTTTCTAAAGTGCTGGACTGTATAAATATTGTATTGTATAGTATTGTATTTATTGTGCTAAGAGTTTTACAAATTAGATTGTCTACTGTATTTTGACCCTGGTCACTTATTCAGTAGACAATCACTACAGTTATTTACATTTTACAATCTCTTGTCACTAAATTAACACATTCACTATAGTTTTCCATTCAAAGTAAGTTACACTACCTCTTACTTTTCTCTTTCCACTATCCAAAGCCATTTATTTTTTACTTTACACAAAAACTGCCCAATGCTTCTAGCGTCCTTGCATATCATTTCAATTATAAGTGTATTTCTATCCCCATTCAACCACTTCTTATTAAAAAATTCTTTTCTCCAATTTTCTGTTCCTTGGCACTTAAATACTATGTGTTCAATGTCTTCATTACCACCACATATCGGACATTGGTTCTGAGGAATACCCTGTCTTAGCCCTTTTAGCCTCCATGCTCCGGTTCTTAACCATCCAATAGATTAGATAGAAGTATTACAAGAATGACTCAATAAATATGCGCTAAACAGTCACTCACTAAGCTTGTTATCATATGTGAAAAATAGGAAACAAAATGCTGATACAAAACAGAAAAATAAGTCTATAATTATAAATATTAGGTGTTAATTTCATAGAGTTAAATATGAAGCCTCAAGGATCTAATTTAGAGGTTTACTTTTTCTACTGTATGATTTAACAGAGCTAGTGCAGATGCTTGCTGAGGAAAAATCAGTTAAACAGACAATACAACAATAATAGTAAAGGATGTGATAGTAGAAGGAAGAAATTATAAAGTGAATAATACTAATTTATGGTATAAGAGATTAAAATAGTAGTTTAATATTCAGTGAAAAATTTAATGCCTGAGGCTTCCTGAGGGTGATAATTTTTCATGAAATTATAAATATTTTAATTTCAAATGGCATGCAATATTTTATCTGTTACTAAAACATAAATCAAAGTCATTATTTTAATTGAATTTGTAGATTTATTGTTGCTGGATGGAAATATGTGGCACCAATGCTGGTTGTCTTGCAGATAATGAATATAAATATAATGAAATTGACGAGATAGTCTTAAGTGTAAATTGATGTGTGTGTTAAAGGGAGAAATATATTCCTGAAGACATTCTAATGGATGCTCAGAGTCCAGTGAATTCATTGGTCCCTAAAAAGTTTGGTTTTTACGAGGGCTATTTTTTTTTTCAAGGTCTGATCAGTCGTGAAACCAAAACCACAGTGGCAATCAGTTGAAGCTTTGTGTAGATATGTTGCGCAGTGTCTCTAGTATGTCTGTTTATTACATCATGTTGCACTTGTCAGTTCTGAGCATGCAGTAAGCACATAAACATGCTAAAACAATAGTCTCACGTCAAATGGTGTAATTTGATTTCTTTATACAGAGAGGTGCAATGCAGCTGAAATTCATTGTCAAATGAGTAATGTGTACAATGAAACTTTCATGAGTGACAGCAAAGTGGGGCAATATGCAGGAACTTTGAAGCAGGACGTACACACATTCATGATACAGGCAGTCAGGGAAGGAAGCGAGTGTCAACCAATCTTGTTCAGTGAGTGGATCAGGCAATTTGAGAAAATCATCAGCTCACAATTTCTGTGTTGAGTGATTCATTTCCTGAAATTTCACGGTCAGCTCTCTATACCATCGTGACTGAGATCCTTCAGTACCACAAACTGTGTGCAATAAGGGTTCCCAAGATGCTGTCCGACTATCACAAAACACAGCGATTGGGCACCACCTTAATGTTTCTCCAGTGCTACCATGATGGAGAAGATGTTTTGAATAAAATTGTCACAGGGGATGAGACGGGTCCATTTTGAAAATAAAGAAACAAAAGAGAAATCCAAACAATAGATGTATTCTCATTCCACTAGTAAACCAAAGAATTTCAAGCAAACCTTCTCCATCAGAAAGTGTATGGATACCGTGTTCTGGGAACGAAAAGGAGTTCTCTTGGTGGAATTCATGGTACATTGCATGACCATCACTGCAGCTTCATACAGCGTGACTCTTGAGCACCTACAAAGAGCTATTCAGAACAAGTGAAGAGAAATGTTGTCATCAGGCATTGTCGTTCATGACAATGTTAGGTCGCACACTGCAGTTGCACAGTGTTTTTAACGGGATGTGTTTGATCACTCACCATACAGCCCAGATTTAACTCCATCTGATTTTCATCTCTTTCCTCACATGAAATGGTGGCTAGGAAGACAGCATTTTGGCACAGACAATGAGCTGCAGACCAGCGTAGAGAAGTGGCTGAAAGCACAGGCAGCTTACCTTGTATCACGAGGGGATTGGAAAGTTGGTACCACGTTACGAAAAATGTCTAGTTGGAAAGGCGACTATGTAGAGAAGTAGCATGTAGGTGTAGCTAAATGTTGCAAATAAAACGCTTTTTATTTTCAATGTGGTTTTGGTTCAGCAACCAATCAGACCTTGAAAAAAAATAGCCCTCGTACGTTAAAGAGCACAAATAAATAAAATGATTGTAACAATGGATTAAAATATTTTTATTTTACACTGTGATTAAAACCAGTATTTAAGTTGCTAGTGACAGTAAAACAAACAATAGTTAATATGGCAGTAGTGGATAAAATAATGGATGACATACAAATACTTGAATAGGTAGTCTTGATATGGCTTTAAATTTAAACAAAACAATTTGATATGATTTTACCTAAGAGATAGAATAGAAATCAATTCTAGTAAAAATACAGGACACAGAAATACCAAAAGCAGAAAATAGACATTTCTATGGATCTTCATCAAAAAAAATCTAAATTAGCACATGCATATTACTAAAATAAGTAAAAAAAAAATAAATAATATAATCTATGTATGGGGCAGTTGCAGCAGGTTCTAAAACAAAAAGCTGCAAAACAAATAAAATGTCTAAGTTTGCTGGCTATGTATTACGTTTGTGCAAAATTCTGCTAGCAGAATATTTTATAAATTATACTGTTAATGCGGGTTTTAAAAGTGAAATATGTGTATATTGAATTAAAGTCAACGTAATCTGCTAAATGAAATTTTATTATTTTTTAATTAACTTTTACATATATAGATCCACACATCCCATATCATATCTATAGTAAACTTCAGTATTGATTTGCACATTTTGCATTACATTATAATTGAATCACATCAGAATACTTTGGTTTTTATGCATACTCCATACACTGAATGTCTTTTCAAAATTAATGTCATTGTGAGATGGCCCTTCAATATTAATTATCAGTAGTTTGGCAATTCTTTCTAAGAAAGGCGATTTCTGTTTTTATATGCAACTAAACCCTCGCTTACGGTCAACTTTTTGTAGGGAATAGTAGTGGCGTATTCTATAATTAAATCCATAAGAGGTAATTAAATTTAAATTAAACTGAGTTTTATTTATGGACGCTCTTTAACTGCTATGGTTCTTAGTGTCCCATTCTATATTAGGCATGAAAGACTGGTAAGTTTGCTCAGAGGTCTCTCTATCAGGCTTGAGGTTCTTTTACGTGTCATAAATCTGCTTCACGGTACCACCAGCTTTACTTCTCTTCCAATGGAAGCCATGCTAAGGATTTTTATGCCTAGAAAGTCCATCACCCTCCACTAGGTTTGAACCCATGACTTCAGGAACTAGAGAATAGCATGGTACCCCTAGACCACAAAAGATGACATGAGAGAGAATTCACTCATCTTATAGACATAACTGAAGTCTACCAGCTCTTTGAAATTCATTCATTGGATCTACTGTTCCAACACCTTCTTAAACAATGCCCATTCTATAACTCGAACTCACCTTCTTGAAATTCTGGAGGTATTTTATCAAGAAAAGAACTGTAGTTTGGACTAGGTTTCCATTTAAGGTCCTCAAGCCCTTGTATGCATGAGTTCACGTAAATTTGCATGCACTCTGGACCTAAATTTGACTTCTGAAAAGTAAGCACAATTTGTTAAAAAGAAACATGACATCTTTCATAAAAGACAATAGTGACAAAAGTTTTATAGACACTTTACATTTTTAGTTGGCCAGCAGCTACTGGTCTTTTATCTTTTCCCACCATACATACCAAAGAATTCCATTTTACATATTGTGAATTTACTGTCTCTCCCAATGAGAGCCAGCGAATGGCAAAAGTTTTAACAAATTTTTTCCTTGACTCATTAAGTATTTCTTGTAAATCTTTTAATGCTTTGAAATTCTTTGGTGACTATTCAAAGAAGCTATATATTCTGTTTAAAATATCTTGAAACTTCATAAGCTCCAAACAATATTCTGCTGCTTGACTGACTGCTAGATCTAACTGATGGGTCATACAATGCACAGATAATATGTGGGGGTAATTGTTTTTAGAAAGACTTGCCAACCCAGATCGAACCCCTGTCATAACAGATGCACCATCATAGCAATTGAGGAGCACTCTTATCAGTGCCATGCCTACCCAAAATTCCTACAACACATGAGTACATATATCTCGCAGCACATCCTGCTAGCGGACACAGTGTTAAGTAATGCATGTACATTTTCCCCTTCTGCACTATTTCCACATACATGATTAGAGTTTCTGTTTGAGTAATGTCAGTAGACTCATGTATCATAATTGAATATCACCTGGCTGACTTAATTTTCAATAAAATATAATCAGTAATTATTTTACACAGTGCATCCTTCATATTATGAATACTATCATAATTTTCATAATTTGCATTGCCACTGAAAGTTATTTGGTCAAAGAAAGCCATGCTAAGTCTATACGCAGTTCTTTTAATATGGAAAACTTTCTTGTAGCAATATTTTGATACGGTAATTTGTATCACAAATTACTTAAATGTAAATAATGATTGTAATATAAATATGTATTTATAGGTGACATTGATTTCAGAGGTTTATTAATTGTAATTATTATTGGTAAATAATAATACACGGCTCTACTGAAACTGTCAATAATAACGCAATAATGCAGCGATGGGGTGAGTTGTTTATCATTACTGGGAACAAGGAAGTTATGTAATGTTCGCGCGTTTTTTCCGTTGAGAACCTTCTAGAATGTTTCCAAAAGCAATATGTATTCGTGGTTTTCATTGGATATTCAAATAGACGCTAATGTTGGCGCGTTTTATTAGCCAATAGCAGTTCATTTATAATCTTTAGGCATGTCGAGGAGTGGGAGTATATAAGCCAGGTCCGAGGTAAATCGCCCCGCAGTTCAACAAAATTCTCAACACACTACACGTCGGTCCCTCAGTTCATCAAAATTTCGTGTACACTACACGTCGTCAGTAAGTCCTTCATTTCGTCAAGTTACGCGCAGCAGAATTACGAGAATTATTATAAAGTTAATTCTATACAAAGTTGAAATACATAGTTAAAAGTGATAAGTAAGAAGTTATTACAAACAGTTTCAGTTTGGCGAGTATCCAGATCAATATGTAAAAGTGTTTGTGAACGTGTTCGTCAATAAAAGTTATAAAACCATTTTCTTCATTAAGTATAATTTCTGGATAAAAGATTCCTTTCCGATTCACACCCTGCAAGAGATAAATGTTCGACCTAAATAGCTAGCTGGAGGACATTTAAAGTGAATTATTTCAAAACTGATACAAATTGCTACGCCAGATGGAGCTACAAACCAACCAACGAATGACGTCACAAGATGGCTTCAACACACGTGATGTAAACAAACATTTGTAAGAATCTCATCGCAAATTGCCGCATCAACGTGGGGCTTAAAAACAAATACAATTTGCTCTCGCAAATTGGCGCCCAACGTGGGGCAAGATGACCAGGAAAGGAACAAGAATAACCAGGAAGTAGCAGAATTAACCAGAATGTGGAATGAATGGAGCAGTGAAATGATCTACAAGACGCAGATTGGACATCGTAATTCCGAGATTACAAGGCAACAAGGAATTCAACTACAAGACAACGTAGATTCATCATAATACAACGCAGAAGCGACATACAAATCTAGGAGAATGGGGCAGGAAGCTGGACATCAAAGTAACAGCAACAGACAGCATCACAAAAGGTCAGAGTATAGTAATTTTTTTTAGAAAACAAAAACAATGGCTACTAGTAATATTGAAGAAACAATGATGGAAGGGGATAGTGTAACAGTTAGCTGTAATTCAATACAGATTACAAAAAAAAGCTCAAACAATGTAGTATTGGAGGGAGGAAATGTTAGTGCAGAAAGTAAGAATAGAACAGCAGGAAATATTACTATTGATGCTGGTATGATGAAGGAAATGATGGAAATGCTGAGAAATATAAAGGAAGATATGCAAAAGAGTTTTGAGAGATTAGAAAAGAAATTAGATCAAGAAAGTGAAGCTATAAAAAAAGGCGGGGAAATATTGGAAGATATGGAAAAGAATCATAGGGAATTGAGAGAAGCTATAAAAAAGGATCATAGGGAATTGAGGGAAGATATTGGTAGGAGTAATGAGGTATTAGAGCAAAGAGTAGATCAAAGCAGTGAAGAAACTGAAAAGAAAGTTATGAAGCTAGATAGTAGTATGCCAAAAATGAGAGATGAAAATGAGGAAGTGATAGTAAGAGAGATAGGAGAAGTTTCAAAGAAAATGCTAGACATGAGCAAGGAAATAGATAACAAAGAAAGTGAGGTTAATACTAAAAGTGAGGTTAATGTAGAATGTACAGAGTTAGGAAGTCAAGTGAGTAATATTTCAAGTGAGCTAAGAGAGATAAATGAGGTTATGAATGTAGATGTAAATAAGGCGCAAGTTAATTTCAGAGGGGAGATATCAGAAATACAGAAGTCAGTAATGCAAAGAAATAAACTGTACCAAGATGTTCAAAATGAAAACTCCAGTCCAGTACAGTTTAGTACAGATTTGTCAGAGTACTCTAAGATTAAAGAGATAGTAGAAGAATTGAAAATGACAGTTGTTAAAGGATTTGTTGTTCAAGAAACTGTAGATTGTTTTCAAATGGTATCATGGGATGAAATCTCATATGAATACAAGAGGTTATTCATGAACAAAAATTTGAAGGTTAGGATACGGTTACGAGTAATGTTTAGCCACACACAATTTGATCCAGGAGGGTAAATAGCAATGAGATGTAAACTAAATGCTGGATAGTTAAAGATGACTTGCAGAGAAATGTATTGGAACGTAAGAGGGTTAATTATTTATATGTCATTTGAAAAGAGAAATAAATTATAAAATAAAAAAAAAAGAGAAATGTTTAAAAAAAAAAAAAAAAAAGAATTAAATTTTTAGTAACTGTAACAATATTTGAAAATTAAGAATGCAAAGATTGAAACTTAATATGATGTTAAAAGTAAAAGTACGTAAATAATATATAAAATAAGAAAAATGGGTAAAAATAATTAAAAATAATTAAAAACAAATACTTATGTAGCAAACAGAAAATGTAAAACAATGCCTAGATTTAAGAGATGTAAATATATGTAGAGGGTGAATATTTTGGTAAATATGTGTAATAATTACAAAAATCAAATGTATAAATTTTTGTCAACAACTTAAGAAAGTAAACAATTTGGTAACAGTAAATGAATAATTTAGGGTAAAGTATTTGCTATAAAAAAAAATTTGTGATGTCAGATTAATATCTAAACTAATTAAACCAGAGCCAGTAAGTAGTGGCGAGATAAAAAAAAAAAAAAAAAAAAAAACATCGTGTGTTAAATGCGTGTGAAGTGTTAAGTGAAAGTGATAGAGTGTGTTCCAAGATTTAGGAGACTAAAAACACAATTATAAAATTTCCAAACAAGTTATAAATATTTATAATTATGTTTCTAGTGGGGCATATGATACGGTAATTTGTATCACAAATTACTTAAATGTAAATAATGATTGTAATATAAATATGTATTTATAGGTGACATTGATTTCAGAGGTTTATTAATTGTAATTATTATTGGTAAATAATAATACACGGCTCTACTGAAACTGTCAATAATAACGCAATAATGCAGCGATGGGGTGAGTTGTTTATCATTACTGGGAACAAGGAAGTTACGTAATGTTCGCGCGTTTTTTCCGTTGAGAACCTTCTAGAATGTTTCCAAAAGCAATATGTATTCGTGGTTTTCATTGGATATTCAAATAGACGCTAATGTTGGCGCGTTTTATTAGCCAATAGCAGTTCATTTATAATCTTTAGGCATGTCGAGGAGTGGGAGTATATAAGCCAGGTCCGAGGTAAATCGCCCCGCAGTTCAACAAAATTCTCAACACACTACACGTCGGTCCCTCAGTTCATCAAAATTTCGTGTACACTACACGTCGTCAGTAAGTCCTTCATTTCGTCAAGTTACGCGCAGCAGAATTACGAGAATTATTATAAAGTTAATTCTATACAAAGTTGAAATACATAGTTAAAAGTGATAAGTAAGAAGTTATTACAAACAGTTTCAGTTTGGCGAGTATCCAGATCAATATGTAAAAGTGTTTGTGAACGTGTTCGTCAATAAAAGTTATAAAACCAATTTCTTCATTAAGTATAATTTCTGGATAAAAGATTCCTTTCCGATTCACACCCTGCAAGAGATAAATGTTCGACCTAAATAGCTAGCTGGAGGACATTTAAAGTGAATTATTTCAAAACTGATACAAATTGCTACGCCAGATGGAGCTACAAACCAACCAATGAATGACGTCACAAGATGGCTTCAACACACGTGATGTAAACAAACATTTGTAAGAATCTCATCGCAAATTGCCGCATCAACATGGGGCTTAAAAACAAATACAATTTGCTCTCGCAATTTTCCTTCATCATTGTGTAGATGATTTTCATAGTGGTTAATACAATTTCCTCAGCATTTTTATAGGATGCAGCCGAGGCTTTGACAAAATTGGTGCCTCTAACGACTCTCGAACTGAATTCTTATGGTCTGTTGAGATTTCATGTCTCCTTAATGCATCAGTTTTGACAACACAATATCCGAATGTAAAAGAAAAATAAAGTGCATTTAGTGGTCATGGATTTACTTGTATCTAGCTTAAAACTAGAAGTAAGATGTACTTGTATGGAATCCAAATTATTTATTAAGAATAATTTAGAGCTGCATTAATAAATTAAGTAGGTCAACATTTTTAATCAGATACATTTGAACCAGCAGCATTTTTTTTCCCAGGGTAACCTAATTTGAGTCAGATATAAAGAATGATTTTATAATTATCATTTGCATTGCTGTCTATATTAAAACACTGTTTTAAACTGTTAAGTTCTCACGTTTGTTGTGAATGTTAATACTACAGCTTACCTAATGATGCCAAACAGTTCTTCTTTCTCATGTTCTTGCACACACTTACACACAAATAATGGAATTTCTCCAAAATACTGCACTTTGCACCACTTGCTTATATACCACTCGTATATAACACTTTCCACTTTTCCATTAATTGTTTATTTTGTATGCCTATTTTAGTATCAGGTTTTGTTTCTTTTGTATTTCTATTTTTAGTTTCATTGGGACGGACCTCATTCTCTTTTCTTCCTTAAAACAAATGTATCCATCACTTCTTAAAAAGCACACATATACATAGTGTATATTTGACAAGAATAAGTGAACCA
Source organism: Deroplatys truncata (assembly GCA_030765065.1). Taxonomy (NCBI): domain Eukaryota; kingdom Metazoa; phylum Arthropoda; class Insecta; order Mantodea; family Mantidae; genus Deroplatys; species Deroplatys truncata. The sequence continues at coordinate 245,013,656 of CM060975.1, read as the reverse complement.
CACAGACCAGACAGAAATAAGCTCCACTAGCCGGGAGGGAAAGTGCATATTGTTGTTTCTGTGACAGATTGTTACAGCTTGTTGAAAGGTTGTTTTTATAGGCTCTTAAAGAAGCAGCATATTGTTTGTCTCTGTTGCAGATTGTTGTCACATTTTTGCGAATGCTGTTTTAAAGTTTGTCCTATTCTTCGACCTTAAGTAGCAAAAAGTGACCATAACTTAAACCCTGTCTCTGTCTCTATTTAACGATACATGTTGCTATTAGCTTCATCCTTTTCTACTCTTGTGATGTCACCAATTTGCTAATAACATGGTGTAAATATTAAGCTTTGAACACATTATCTTATGCAGAATATTTTTCTCTATCAGATTATATAAGTTTTAGAGCCTTTATGGATTTTTGTGGGCACAAATTTCTATTAAAAAAAAATGGTTTTTAGTAAAAGTCTGATATTTGCTCTTTCTATGCTTATCACACAGTAACTAATAAACAAAAGGGTAGAACGCAACAATATTTTTTTCTTAGCTAGAGTAAACTGAATGCTGAGATCTGCCATGTTTGAATTCTCCATCTTTAATAAGATGAGCTTTATAATTTTTAAAATTAAATATTTTCGGGAAATTCTATACCTATGCAGTAGAAAATTTGCCAGTGAGAAACATTTTTGTTATTGGGTTTAGAAAGGGGACCAAGCAAGAGAAAATGCTGAGGAGGGTTGGAGACAGTTTTTAAAAGAAGCGGAACCCTGTAGTTTCTGGCATTCATTCTGTATGGCAAACAAAAGTCATTCACCTGTTTAGCTTACGGCGCGAGGCAGAAGGCAGTATAGGTTAAGGAAGGGTGTACATTTATACACTGTGAAGTGTTATGTAGGTTATTTATTTAACATCTTATGTAAATATTTATAGTTAGGAAGGAAGAAGCTAGGAAGAGATGGAATGTTGGTAAACTGCGCCAATAAACAAATGCAAATTAATAGTGAATGTGTTACATTATTTAAATAAAATGAGTGCTAGTAAGGCAGTAAAAGAAATAGCTAAAGCTGTAGTGTATATGATAAAAAAGCAATGAATGAAATGACCTCTAAGGATACCACCAAAAAAGAAAGTAAAAAGGATGAGGAAAACAAAAACATGCTAGGTTAAGGCAGTATTATGGTTTAAAGCAAAGTGGAGTGAGGCGTACAGTTCATTCTTTGCTGTTTGAAAGTATTCCACCCACGCTGCCTATAACTTTGTCAAGGATAAACAGTGATGATACCCTAGTATCCTTGGAAGATACTAAACTTAAATACCAAGTTTGATACTTATCTGACTTTTCGTTTTTGAGTTATGCTGTACACACACGCACGCACGCGCACACACACAATCTTTTTCTAAAAATGTTTTTTTTATTCAGAGGGGGCTTCAAAACATATATTTCCAGTGAAACCTTGGTATCAAATTTTTGGTTGGAGTACAGTACTTCCCCTACTTACTATGTGTGGTAGAGAAAGTAATTGTGTGATGAGAAACCCTATGTTGATGAAGTTACCACCAAAAAAGAAGAATGTGTGAACCACATTGCAAGAGACTAGGAACTGCTCTGAGAAAGACTGTAGAAGGGTGTTGTTCTCGTGGTGTAAGTTTAGGCAGTAGAGGTTATGGTACCTTGAAGGCAACAACTATAACGAAGCTGCAGAGATATTACCAGAAGGCAATCTTGGATAACAAAGGTAACCTTACAGCAATGAAAACTGCAATATATGCCACTTTGTTCCACAGCATTTCCAATGATAATAAGCCACAGCACAGTAAGTGTCCAGTGGTAAAGAGAGTTGGTGCTTTTATCAGAGGGTAGTGACTGAAGGAAAGCAGCCAGAATCTCATCAGAGAAGTGTTGTTACACCACTCAAAGAGGCAATATTTGAAAAATATTGCTAGTGTATTAAAGATTTGCTTCAGATGCTTTGCTTAGAGGTGTTTGTTGTGTCTAACACAAAATACTAATGAAAGCCTTCATAGCATTATATGGCGGCATTGTCCAAAGGATTCTTTTGGCAGTAAGTGGCATGTGGTGGTAGCAGTTGAACAAGCTATCTGCAAGTTCAATTCTGGAACTGCCAAAATAGCAGTTAAAATACAGGAAGCTGCTGGTTTAACCATTGGCCACAAAACTGTACAAATAAATGTGCATCATGATTGAAGGCGAGTGGTGAAGCCAAGACTTTGTGGAACACGCAAGTACCAGCACTATAGACAGGCCATCAGAGTGACCATAATTAAACTCCTGCAACAAAAAAGAGAAGGGAAGGCACAACCTACAAAGCTGGACACTTCTAAGGTAGCTGTGAGTTGTATTTTTTTATTTTAATAGAATGCAAAACTTAGATGAGATTTTCTCACATTTCAGTTTTTCTGCATTTTGTTAAGTCCAAACTCTATAGGCTTCTAGAGTTTTTAAGCTGGGAAGCTGAAATTTAGGGACTATGTGTTTCTAAGTAGAAGCTACAAAACCTTGCATTTAGTTTTTTAATTAAACTATTCAAAAATTATGAGTAAAACAATTTGTGATTGCACTAAAATTTTGAAGTTGTTCCCTCAACTTGTGGCAAATGTTTTTTTTACTTCCTTATTAACTCTAAATTTAAACATTTGGAAACGTACTTCTTTTGTGTATAATCCAGACATACTGTGAAAAAAAAATTAGAAAATATGTTAAAATTTGTGGGAGAAGATAGTTTTTGAAAATTGGCACAATTTTTTTCTTCTCTTGAACACGCGTTTGCTAATTTTGAAAGGGTTAAAGTAACAATCATACCATTTTGTAGCGGTACTGGTACTACTTATATTAAATATTTAACGAATATTCACAACTAAATTTAACAGATTAAATTCACAAATGATACAGACTGTGGTCTCTCTCCACAAACAAAATATACTGGACTGGCCCTTTGTAAAAAAAAATGCCTAATCTGGTTTGCCATGATAAGGATTTATTTGCGTTTTAAACCGGAAGAAATTCAGAAGAATAACCTTGGGTAATTCATAACAGTTGTGAGTTGTTGTGCCACCCCTTCTACTCTATACTCCAGGTGGAAGCCACTGCACTATGTTATCATGAGAAGGGTTCCAGCTGAGGAAATATTTTCTTATAAATATATTTGAATTAGAGCCCTCTTGAACCTTTGCACATCTATACAAAACAGAGAATACGTGTGTATTTAAAAATATTTTTAGGTTGTGATACACAACACAACATCAAATTTTAATAGTCCAAATTTCTCCAATAAATAACTAATCCATTTAATCAGATTCATTTTAGTATATGTCTAAAACAGATTCCATAAGATTAAAATGAGTCCAATATAAGCTTATACGAGAACTTGAACAGGAGATAAAGGCTATTACGTATGGGGGCGCACACACTTTTTTGAAAATTTTTAGTTTGGCTGGTATTCTAAATATTGAAGTTAGGGACCTAAAAAGAATTATGTCTTCTATTTCAAAGCATCAAATGCATACAAAAGATTTTGAAGAGATTTCATGACTTGGTGTTTTAGAAACAGAGAGAATTATGCCAGGAACAGCTGTATCTTTGTTAACTGGACTAACTGTGGATGATAGTGATAAGAATCTAAAGAATTTTACACCCCTGTAATAAATGTTTAAATGCTGTGTGTATGTGCATGCATGCGCTTGGCGTATAAAAAAAAATTTACACTTGCCTGCTGATATTTAGCAGTAATGTTCTTAACTGCTAAAAGGTGTGTCACATGTTATTATGTGTTTCACATCCACTTCTTCTTCTTCTTCTTCTTCTTCTTCTTCTTCTTCTTCGGTGACAGTGTCAATTTCTTGTCAGTGAGATATTGAAGTTTCATGCAAAAGCAATAAAGGGCAATATTATAGGCCATTGTCAACTTATGCACCTTACTTCAGTGGACCAAATTGCACTGAATTATAGGGTGATTAAGGGGTTGAGAACGATGGTGATAATAGAGTAATTTGTGAAATCATTGACAGGTGAAAATGAAATACCAGGAGGAATCCTGCTCAAGGCACTTGCAGCCATTGGGATCAAACCTGGGTCACCTAGATGAGAGATGAATGGTCTATCCTCTCAGCCACAGCACCACCGGAATGTAGGCATTCAAGTTATGCACTTTAGGGCCTCATGTTTTAAGAGATTTAGGAAAACACAAAACATGTGCCCCCTAGAATGCTTTATAAAATATCAAATGAGTTACATTTATAAGACTTTCTATACCCATTCAACAAACTATTCTTACAAAAGGTTATTGTTGTGTCTACTTCTTGCTAAATGATATAAACATTTGCAGAAATGGTTTATTACAAATTTCCTTGTAGATACTAGGCATGTTCCAAAACTAAGGTCCGGTGAACAATATTTAATGGGTGGTAGGCCTGATTGACATTTCACGCCTGCAACGCTGTCTACCGACTCCTGAGGAACCTACCGTAGTGTTGGTGTCATGCAGTAGGCGTTTGCCAGTCGGTGAGAGCAGATCCCAATGTTCGCGACAATCGTAGATCCCGCCAGTTGTGAAGTGCGCGGTGTGACGATTTTTGCTGGCAAAAGGATCGTCAGCTGCGGACATCCATCATGAGTTATACCTCGTGTATGAACCGGACATAATGAGTGGCAAACTGGTGTCGAGAATTTCGAAATGGCTGCACAAATGTGCATGATGAACAGCGGATTGGTGGGCCCAGTATTCGGATCGACGTCATCGTTGAACAAGTGAATTAAATCCTTAGAAGTGACGAGCGTTTGACGTTTAGTGGTCTGGCTGATGAATTCCCAAATGTTGCTCGAACCTCACTTTACAGAATTGTTACTAAACAGCTTGGATATCGGAAACTTTGTGCGAAGTGGGTGCCAAAACTGCTCACCGGTCAGCACAAAGAGCAACGGATGCGTAGTGCACGACAGCTTTTGGAGCGCTATAGACAAGATGGAGATGATTTGTTCCCATATTGTTACGGGCCACGAGACATGGATAGCGTACACCAATGCGGAATCGAAACGACAGTCAATGCAGTGGCGCCGTTCCGGTTCAAGCAAACCAAAAAGGTGAAAGCAGTTGGTGTCTACCGTGTTTTGGGACAAAAAGGGTGTCCTTTTGATTGATTTCATGGACCGTGAGTCAACAATTACAGATGACGTATACTGTGCAACACTTACCAAACTGAGACGTGCGATCCAAAATCAACGCCGCGGGAAACTGTTGTCTGGCATCATCCTCCTGCACGACAACGCACGCCCGTACACCGCTGCCAAAACCAAAGAGAAGATTCAACAGTTTTGTTGGGAACTCTTTGACCACCCTTTGTACATTCCCGACCTGGCACCAAGCATATCTTCTCTTCTTGCATTTGAAACGGTGGCTAGGTGGACAACGGTTTTAAACCGACGATTAACTCAAGACGGGCGTTACCAACTGGTTCAAGTCCCAGGCGGCAGGCTTCTATGCCGAAGGGTTAAAGAAGCTGGTGCAGCGTTACAGCAAGTGTATAGATGTGAACGGCGATTATGTGGAAAAGTAAAGTATATATGTAGGCACATATTACTGTCAATAAAAACCTTGTCTCATGAGCAATGTTGTTATTATGACCAATGGACCTTAGTTTTGGAATACGCCTCGTACAAAAGGGATAATGAAATACAGTAGACTTAACAATGGTTAAATCTTTTAAGAATGGGTCACCATGTGATGGTTTTGAAATTCTGTTCTCTTTGCAAGACCACAAGAAGAAAAAAATAAATAATGACTTGAAGAAAAGCATAAGTATTTGAAAATTAAAACCAATAATAGGAATATCTCAGAAATGACTAACTCCACAAAAAGATTATTTTACATAAATTGTGGCTTTAATGAGATCTACATGTTTTGTGTAATAATATTTGGTCTATCTTTTATGTTTACCAGTTGCGAAAAAGTCATTTACAATGAAGAAGACTTCAGAGGTTATTCCCAGACAATTCAAGATAAACATTTTGTTTGTCATGAAAATATCTTAAACATATGGTATTTTATTCAAAATAAAAATGTTCCATGTAAAGAGTAGTTTAAGTGGGGTGATTTCCTTGAAAATCTTTATGTCGCATCTTTGGAAAATGCTGAACTTAAATTACCAACTTTGGTATTTAACTGACTTTTGTTTTTGGATTATGCTCTTCACAGACATACACACATGCACACATGGGCCTTTCTCTGAAAATATTTTTATATATATTCAGGATGTCTCAAAATGAATATTTCCAGTGAAATCTTGGTATCAGATTTTTTGATAAAATACAATAATTCCTCCACTTACTATAGCAAGTAATAGAGAAAGTTAAAAGGTGATAGACAATAATATTTTCCTCTTCTGTTATCTTACTGGTGCAGAAATTACTGCATTTGTGATTAAATGGTGCAGGTTAAATTATATTGTGACTTTATCACTCACTACTGATTGTATAACTAAAAAACTAAACTCAGCCTGCTTTAACATGGTGTGTTTGCCAGAAATAATGACTGTAGAGACAAAGAAAGCAGTTTATTACAGTTATTTTCACTTGATCATGTTTTATGGTGTAATCTAATGGGGAAATGCACCTGGTGTTAATCAGTCTTCAGAATTCAGAAAAAAAATTATATGCAATATTGTATATCATAATTTCAGGGACTCTTGTAAGCCATTATTTTAAAAACTGCTAAATCTTAGCCTTGTCCTCTGTTTATCTTTTAGAATTACTCACATATACCCAGTAAAGCTATGACAACTCCTTGAAAAAGCAATACCAGAAACGAAAATAGGCTCAAATTCCCTATGCATAAATTAACACTTTTTGAAACACACCCTCAACTCAATGGGAGTATAAGTATACAGCAAACTACCACAGTCATTGAAAGCTATAAAAATGTTTAAACTGTTTACTAAAAAACTAAAAGAAATACTGTTAAACAAAACATATTACTCTGTTTAAGAATGTATGGAAGACACAGCTTTGTAAAAACTTATTACCCAGCTTAGAAAATTATTCTTCATAATGGATAGATTACCATGTATAAAGTCTGTTATATGTTATCATCTTTGTTCGTCCTTATGTAATTCATTTTAGGGTTATATTACCGTAAGTTGATAGGCATGTAAATATTAGTATCTCTGAATACTCAATTTTCAATTATAGTCTTAGATTTAAGTAATCTTGGTGAGCTGTTATTTATGAGCTTAAGCCTCTATGTAAGCATTGTCTAACAATAAAGTTTCTATTGTATTCTAATGAAATATTATTGGATATGTATTTATATTCAAAAAATGAGGAAACTAATATATACCCACTTTAGAGATACACCTAGAAAGATTAACTTGGTAAGTAACTTGATTTCAAGTATATGCCTATTATAATCTACTTTAAAGAGTTTTAAGGTCTTAAGACAATTTAAATGAAAACGAAAGTTGACTTCTGTCTTAGTAAATGACCTTGGTATTGATTATAGGTTCAGGGAAAATTGAAACATTTAACAACATTTAATTACTTCACAATAAATATTTTATCTGGCTACTTTTAACACGAATTCAGTCATATTCCTGTAATAAATGGAGTGTGTTTGAAAAAAGGACATTTTGACCATTTTATCATTGAATCTGCAGCCTGTGGAAGGAACTGTGATGCAGTGTATTACAAAATCATGGGCATTGACTGCATCATTGTCATTATTACTACTTAAATAGTGCATTATTTCACATTATTCAGAATAAGAAGTAACTTTGCATTTGCACAGCAAATAAATATTTTTTCATTGTCTTTGCTTTCAGGACAACCCAACTGGAATGATGTAACAGCACAACCTGTATTTGATGATATTGAAATCTGAATATAAAGCAATGAGAATATATTTGAAAATAAATATTTTTTCTGAATAAATGAACTTTTATTACTAACAAATTCTCTTTATTACAATTTGTTAGTACTAGTAAATAGTCACAGGCAAATTGTTAATTCAGTTATTTTGCAAAATGCTGGAAAATTATTAATGAAACACCCATTCTGCAATTTGACTGGTTATTACTCTTCAGGTATATCAAAAATGCCAGAATGGAGTCAGTCAGATTGTTTTAAAAAAAAAAATGTTAGCTCTATTTAAAAGGTTAGCTCTGTAATTTGACTGGTTACCCTCCAGGCATATTAAAAAAAACAGAATGGAATCAGTCAGATTGCAGCAAATTTTACAGAAAAAACAGTTTCATGCTAAAATTAATTGAAAGCAAACTGGATATTATGTCTCAATTTATTTATGCAAGTTACACTCAAATGGCACTTAGAATTACATTGTTGTCTATTTTTAAACATTTAAACGTTTATGTCTCTATGTACTTATGCAAGTTATGCTGAAATAACACTTGGAATTACATTGTTTCCATTTTTAAAATATGTACATTTGTTACTTTTGCATTGCAGTTTTACTGGCTTCCATAAACACTTTGAAAGCCTTGTCCTACAAAAAATGGCAATTTTGTTACGGTGTCACGCAATGCAATACACTTCTCAACTGTATATCCTGTAAATGGAGAGGTGCACATTTGTAATTCAGTGCGTGTAAACCAACGTTTAATGACACTGACAGTAGTACCCACTAGGTACACTCCATTTTTCGAAAATGTTTTGTGGGTTCAGTGAGCCACGGTCAATCTTTGGAACAGCCACATTGACATCACTAATATCAAACGGTTTAAATTTTTTTATCAAACTGTTCAACCTGAGTTCTGCTACATGCTTCTGACAATTATATGCTTCCTCTGTTTCCATTGTAATTGCTTTCTCTTGGTTGCACAAAGGGCAGTATTTTTTACTCATAACCTTCATTGTTAATAATGTTTCTGCAAATAATATGCACAGGATGACTGCAAACCACACAGGAGTGAGTACCTATTGTTTCTTTAAAGCATGCGAAACAACGCAGGATAACAAATGTCAGGGGGTATGAATTTGTTATTGCTGAAACAGAACTATCTTCATTTTGAGCATTATTTTCACTTTCTCTCATAAGCTCTTGTAGTTCTTCATCAGTGCTTATATCCATAGCAGTTTCTGGTAGACTAGTTGACTTAAGGCCAATTTTAGGTTCTATGATGAAGAAGTCTCTGTATGGAGACCTTCCAATAACACAGTGAAAAGAAGCATTCTTCTGCCATTGCACAAAATAGCAACTTAATTACCACTTTGTAGGTCAGGTATTTTGGTTTTCCAGTTTTATAGTTTTGTTGTCATGCATACACCCACATAACATATATCTTATATCTTGAATGCTTCTTGCTATACTGCCTTAGTATTGTGAATGGCAAGGTCTCCTGTGCACCAGTTTGCATACCAGCCAAAGTGGCATCAGTTCTTGGACAACTGTTGCTGTGAATTTTCTACCATTGTCACTCTGAGGAATATGTGGCACACATCAAGATCTTGAGCAACTCAAATGCTGTTCCCGCAGCTTGTTTTGCTTGTAGAGGTCTAAGGGGTTATATTATAATACACGGTTAAAAGATGAGATTTTCTAACTTGTAGTTAGTTAGCTGTTGTTAAATGGAATGCCCCATATTATGAACACAACATAACTGTAGGATAGTTAATCTGGAGTTTGTTAAACAATTTGGTATGGTTGACAACATTTTCATGTGCAATTTCATGCCACCTAGGTGGAAAAACTTGTAACATTAGAGCTTAAAATAACCTTTTACTGTAATTTTCTTGGGTGTGCCAACTGATTTCTGAGTGTAATAAAATCTAAGTTTCTATTACATTAGTTCGAGGAATTTTGTGATTAACCCAGTCGCACCATATTTATACTCTACTAGTTGCTGTGAAATCAGATTTAAGTACCCTTCTAGTGGTGTTGTGAGCGTGATAATTTTTAAAAAATCATATAAAATCGACCAATAAAGATACATGCATAAAATTTTGCATGCATATTACTAAAAAACTGAACTCACTATCTATGATGAGCCAGAATGTTTGTTGGGGTGTGGTAGATCTCAAAGAATTCTTCTAAATGAAGAGCAATACCACATTTTTTGTACTGCCATGCATTTTAACTTTCTTTTCCCCTTTTGTAGTGAACAACACACCTTTTGGTCACTTTTTTTTATTGTTCAGTTGGGGGTATGTGCATTGGAAAATGAGCCCAAATTTTTGCCTGAAGTCGCAAGGAGGTGGTACTGTTTGATGGTCGTCTGTGAACATTATACTCAGGTAACTGTATACCCTCCAGCAGTTGCTGAGCAATGTGTCCTGAAGTCCATGTAACATGTTTTCTTCTTTCCACTCAGTTTGTGATACACAATGAAGGAGCTGAATATACACATATCAAGAAGATAAAAAAATATTTTCCTGTATCCTTTCACTGTGCGTTGCATGATGGGAAAGAGAGCTGTCCCCTGGTCCTGAAGACCTACACCACCCACCTCCCTCTGATATTCCAGTGCACATTTACGTTTTGTCCTAAAAAACAATCTGAAGTTCAGACGTGGCTGTGAATTGTATTTAGTCAACAAATCTTCACAAACTCCACTATAAACATTGAAGGGAAAGATAACAAGGTTGTTATCAATTTGTTTCCGGTCCCAGTCACTTTGCATAGTCTGCGTTGCAATATGTGCATGTTTTGGAGGGCCCAGTGTACACTCATCATTACCGTCACTTTCATCACTACTTTCATTACTTGTGTCACTATGAACTACTGCCTGAAGTTCTTCAGAATCTGATTCACAAAAAGATAAATCACTTAAATCATTATCACTGTTGAAAACACTATCAAAAAACTTTCGTAACCCTTCCTCATCACCACCACGAATTACTCTCTTCACCATGTTGCTTACTGAGTTCAGCAACTCTATATGAAAGAAAGGAATATTTTTTCATGGGAAAACACTATGTGATACACAAGGAAAAAAATATTTCAAGTGCCTTGGTCTGTAGATTGTCTTACAATAAATTTTAAAGCTATCTATTAGCTAGAAATGGATATGGAACAGTGCACATTTGCGAGCTAAGCTCATCATATCATTTAAATGCCACAACAACTTTGTGTGAGTGCTGCTCGTCATATGATGCAAATGGTTTAATGTGGATCGTTTCTGATAGCTGGATGCATTCAGGAATGTAATAAAGCATACTTTTGTTAATATTACAATTTGTATAGGTGAGGTAGCAGCACATTTCTAAAAGTTATGCAATTATTTTGCATTGGAATAGGTTAAGTGCATTTCAGCATGTTTAAAAAAGAATGATTTGCCGTTAGTATAGTTCTCGAAGATAGTGTAAAATGGGATAGCTATACAAAACTAAGTTAAGAGCATTTTGGAGTATTAGATTATTGGGATTTCACTTTCAATATGATTTAGGTTAATGGAAAAATAGATTGTACATATATAAGATAAGAACGTATTGGTAGCAGAGAATGTTGGGATCTCTCTTAATTCTAACATACGCTAGCACATATTGTCTTAGTGTTGCTGTTAAAACATTTGAAACTGATTAGAGCAGGAATGAAATGGTATTGTACTTATTTTATTTCTGCCAGGTGCTTGATGGCATGGATGTATTAGCTGTAAGGCTTACTCCACTACATTGAAATTTGTGATGATTACATTTGAGAACCTATTTCAACAAGTGTGCTGATTTAAAATAAGACCATAAGCTCAGGAAGAGGTTGTGATGCTGCTACAAATTATTACAGAGCATAAATATAATAGAAAATAGAGCCACAGTGCAATTTTCATTAACTTGAATCATTTCCCAACTTCATCCCTCTCCTCGAATTTATTTTTCTGAGATTTTATTCCTATTATATAAATAATGTCTCAGCATTCACCTCAGCATCGCTACAAAAAGAATAATGTAGAGCTTTCACTAGATTAACACATTTCAGAATATTAAATTATATAGATTTCGCTGTTAGTTCTAGTTCTAGTTTGAAAAGGGGTGGGTTTTATGCCCAAGCACTGCAACCTTAAAGATCTATTACACATCCCCCCTTTCATCAGTTAAGTAGTTTGTTGCTCGATATGAACTTACCCAGACTGTTAACTGAGGCTTTCGATAGTTCATCTATCTTTGGAAAGTGATTGCCAAAAATACTTGCTCTTTGATTCGCAAGAGCAGGGCAATCACATAGCAGATGAGTAACAGTCTCATCTCCTTCTAGACATCTACTACAGATAGGGTTGTTAAACAATCCCATTCTGTATAGATTAAACTTTAGGGCACAGTGTCCTGTAATGAATCCTGTTGCCCATGCAAGTTTTCTTCTATTAAGACCGCGCAAGTACTTTGCCCGGCTGTTATCCAGGTCTGTAATAAACAACTTGGAATGTCTGCAACCCTCAATGGAGTTCCAGTAGTTCTTGTGTTCTGCTTGAGCCTAGCACTTAATAGCCTGTTTCACTGGTCTGTAGGTCACCCCCAGTACAGGCTCCGGACCAAAAAATGGGATTTCGCTGCCAATCTTGGCTGCTTCATCTGCTTTCTCATTGCCTGGTATACCTGTGTGTCCTGGCACCCACATAAGTTGAACCTTATTGGATTTCGCTGTTAACACACTCTTGTGTAGTGGAATGAAATTATTAATAAATGCTTATGTTTAGAAGAAAAGCCCCCACAAACAAAAAAATGAAAAGCTTATGCTAAGCAGGATTTTGCTGTTAGTATACTCTTGTGGATTAGTGTTGGGTGATTTCGGAGTATTAACTTTTATGGATTCTTGTTTTTGGCTTCCTATAGGTTAGAAGGAAAATAGCACCTTTTGGAATATAAGATTAAGTTTTGCTGTTATTTTATAAAGGTTACTTGAAAAATAGATTAGATGCACAAATATTGGGTTAATATCAGTTAGATTATATATTTCAGCAAACTTTCACATAAGTGCCATTCACATTAAGTAAAAAGAAAAAGAAATTAAAACTATATTCAAACTATGTCTAAGAATAATGCTGGAGATATTATGCAGTAGAAATTTAATAGAACTTAAAGGAACCATTGCAACTTTCGACAATCTAATAATGTTTTACGAAATTCACCTTGTCCTAAACCTGGAAATTACTCTTTCAGAATTCTAATAATTTTGGCTTTCCTCCTCTTATATGATTATTGCTCTAATATTTTGCCTTGGGACTCTCTTGATTATCAATCCAGGCTGAAGATATGCCATTTTTGTTTGGTTACATCCAAGCTAGTACCCTAACCATTTGGCGGTTGCTCATCACTAAGAATAACTCCTGGTTAGCTGTTAACCGAAGGTCATAATATGAAACATTTCCCTTACTCCTAGTTAATATCTAATTGGAACCTTAACTGGAGATCGTAATACAGTCTCTAAGATGAATAAACTTTGTGCATGATCTTGGAAGTTCATGAGCCATTTGAAACTACCCTCTGGACCGACTGCAAATCTATAAGGTCAATTTGTTCTACAGACATTAAAATCTTTAGATGTTATTGGATGTGTTATTATTCCTTTCTTTGGTTGTGACTTTTTGCGTTGACATACTTCACATAAAGATAAAAATATCTCAGCTGCAAATCTAAGTATCGCACATATTTGTCCTTAATATAGTGAATCATTATCACATCTGCCATGTGTGGTAGCTTTTGAACTTCTAACAGTTTACTATAGTAAGTCTCTGTAGGCAGAATGCGAATAATAGAGTCATCATGAGTTTGTCATTTAGTATAAGAGTGGCTGTTTCTCCCACCTTCATGAAGTCATATTTGCTACTATAGTGATATTGCATTGAAGTTTCCTTCTCTCCTGAAGCTGTTGTTAAATTAGCATCTTTTAATTGCTTAACAATTTGCTCAATAGGGCAGAGGTCCACAGTTTCTTCTAAAATTGCTCACTAGCAGCACTACCTAACAGTAACTTTGTGTTGAAACAGTCTTCTGATGTCTCATTCACATCTTTAACATTGTTTTCATTCATTTTAGCATGTACTGTCTTACAAAACTGAGAGAAGACTTGAGGAAAATGTGATAATACATTGTTATGTAGACTTCATATATGTTATTGTTACATAGACTTCATACTGCATTGTTATGTAGAACAACACATATTATTGTACATAGACTCAATATGTGCTTCACATAGAACTAACTTTTTTTTTTTTTTTTTTTTGTACGATCTGACTATCTCCATGTTTTAATACATCTGAAAGACTGAATTAACAATTTGCCTGCAACATATACATTCATTATTGTTTTCCTAACAAAAATCTGAGAGCAACTGCAGCTTTGTGGTCAGAGTTGAGCATATGCTTCTAGTTTTAAAACTATGAAATGAAAAAAAAAAAAAAAAAAAAGAAAAGAAAGAAAGATTGAAATAAGGAATTAATTCAGTGTTACAACAACTGGCAAACCGTATTTATATTGGGGATAATAAAATGTGATATTTCCTTCCCCTCTGCTTTGCAGTTTAGTTATGCCATTGAGTGCAACGAATATTTTGCAAGATTATCTTGGGTTTCCCACAGCGCACTGTAAATTCAGGAGTTTTGGCTGAGGTGGGGAGAGTTAGTACAAGAGGACAAATAACGGAAAGGATTTTGAAGTAGTTACTCCAAATTCAGTTACAACCAGAGACAGATATTTTGAAAGTATGACTGAGGGAAAAGAATATGAATCCCACATATTGTTTGAATGTGTGGGTACTAATGAATAGAGAATTGAGCTGATAAAGAAGAAATGGTTAAAGATAAATAAAGTAGTAGGCTTAAATAAGATTTTTATGGATACAAGCTAGTTAAGAGATTTAGCGGAATTCCTATGGAGAGTGAAAATGAAATGGCAGAGACGAATAGACAAAGAATACATAATATAATTTAAGTCAATGTATTACTCCTTTAGAGATAAGAATCTATATTAAAAGAAAAAGGGAGGTCTCCTGAGAATGACCAGGGCCAAAGAAGGTAGACTTCCACGTAATGTATGTACTTAGCACTGAATTAAATGCTTATGGCAGCACTCACTGTTATTGTGTACCGGTAGTTCAAAAATATTACTGAATGATTACCAGAAGTTATAATAATTCAACTAACAAGCAAGGCTCATTTTGAATATTGGAACAGACAGACTACTGTCAGGCAACCCCAGATGATAAACAGAATAATTTTCTTTTGTGGGAGGGTACCTACTGAGGCCTAGATATAATTTAAGTCAGCTTTACTCATACCTCCCAGGAATGGGTGGGACCCAGAGAAAGGGTCACCTCTGAAAGCTGGGAGCTGAACATGGTTCACTGATGGCTCCCAGTTGGGGCACAGGAGCCCTATAACCAGGTTTGTCATTCCCCTGGGTAAGTTATGCTACTGTTTTCCAGATATGTAATCCTAGCCTATATATTGCATATCATAAAATTATGCCAGGCAAATGGGCAGAAGTGAATATCTGCTTGGATAAACAGCTTTAAAAGACCTTAAGGTAGTTAAAACCACATCAAATTAGTTTGGCAATGTCAAGGGATGTAGGATGCACTCTGTGATTACACTTATTTGGGTCCCAGGGCCTGTTGGTATTAGAGGTAATGAGATGGCAGACATGCTTGTAAAGAGGAGCTTGGGACTTAATTTTATAGGACCCAAAAGACCCTTTATGCAGGAAATGAGGAAGGTAGGATAAAACCTCCCAGCATATACTATGCAAGTATGAAGGCTTTGCCATGCATAGCTATGTGGCTTTAGGCTGTTTTTTCTTAGAACCTGAACATATAGGAAGGACAAACATCAAGAACGTGGTCCATTTTATTGGAAGCATAGACTTTTATTGAAAGCCCAGATAAGCACAAAGGGCTCAATGTGTCTGTACAGGCTTGGAAAAAAGAGGTCACTCATTTTTCTACCATCATCATCACCAGATGTAGATAGTGGCAGTATCACTAATACTTGTAAAATATATGGGTACACTTTTCACCTAAACATTAGTTAGATTAGTAATTACAATCCCAGACACCCCTGTAATTTTATGTTACATGTGGAGTAATATGCATATTGCACCAAGCAGGCACTCGTGATTATGAGCCACAGCTCGGTGATAGCAAGTCTATCCTATCGAAGATGTGTATAATTCTAGCACAGACCACACCACACAGTTACTCTGCAGAAGTACTGAGTGGTTGATTCTGTATGATACGCTTGTTAAGTTGGTTTTGTGTATCTATTATTATTTATACATATGAGGAGCATCGTTTCAAATCATATTATGTCCACTGGTGAACAAAATTGAGTTTCATACCATATTACAATCACTATTCATGTTATAGAATGGTATAAATAAAATTAATTAATAACTTTCTTATTTTGGCTAGACTGGCAATCTGGTGCCTTTTCTTGACAATACTTTATTATTCAGTTATTCCTTATGATCTGTGTGTGACAGAAGTTGATTCCCGTATGGAACAAGAAATTATTGTAGGTGACAATTCAAAAGGAAGCCAAAAGAAAGCAAAACATGCGCATACATCATTGATACAGTTGCTGTGGGAACTGGAAATGAAGGATGATGATAGGTATGGTGAACAAAATTGAGTTTCATACCATATTACAATCACTATTCATGTTATAGAATGGTATAAATAAAATTAATTAATAACTTTCTTATTTTGGCTAGACTGGCAATCTGGTGCACTTTTCTTGACAATACTTTATTATTCAGTTATTCCTTATGATCTGTGTGTGACAGAAGTTGATTCCCGTATGGAACAAGAAATTATTGTAGGTGACAATTCAAAAGGAAGCCAAAAGAAAGCAAAACATGCGCATACATCATTGATACAGTTGCTGTGGGAACTGGAAATGAAGGATGATGATAGGTATGGTAAATTATGGCTACTTGAAAGAGAAAGATGCAAAAAATCATTAAAAAGATTCACACCTGAATCTATTCAGATGGATATTATGAACACACCATAGGCCTATATAAACATTTGTTTAATGTGCAGAATTTTTTTTTGTATTAATACCCTAATGTTTTAATAAGAATAATAATGGATTTTATGCATTCATTTAATCCATGAAAGACATTAGGACAGCATGAAGAAGTTATGAACACCTTGTATATCAATATGTTTAATGTGGAAATTCTAATTTTGTTTGAACAAGAAATGTTTTTCTTTAATAATAAAATAATAATTGGTTATTTCATATATTCCCTCATTGAGGGATTTTGTTTAGTACATAAGTCAATTATCGGATCAAAACAGGAGTATCATTTCAGTTTCTGCTTGGGGGGGGGGCAAGATTGCCTGAAGCAGTTTCCCAAATTTTCATGTGAACTATAACGACACATTTAGCCCAAAACAAAATCATCTTTTACTTCTCAAATGTGAAATATTTGTATGAAAAGTATAGTTGTAATTTTCCTTTTCGTAGAGCAACAATAACCAGTAACTTCATTATTTCCCACAACCTAGGGGGACACAATTGACCCTCCCCCCTAAATGATGACACTGGATCAAAACCTATTATGTCCAACAGTTTTCCTTCAATTTGAAGAACACAATTGAAAAGTGATTTCATTTTTGCAAGTACCTAGAAGTACACCTCAAGCATAATAACTTTACATTTTTCATTTTGTGAAAAATTATCCAGATTAGAATAAGGTCATCTGCCCTTCCATTTAATTTGATCTGATTGGCAGAAAAAGAAAAAATATCCTTAAAAAATCACAAATTGTTGAACATACATATGTAAGCAATGTTCACGCTCGGGTGCTACACAAATGGTTCTACACTGCTGCCTGCTGGACCATTATTAGATGCAACTGATCACCAATTGTTTGTTACAAAAATGAAACAGTGTAACATTGTTCAGTGTAGAGTACAATACATATTAGTGCATATATAGCTTTTTAAATAATAAATGTACTTTGTTAGTTTTAAACATTGTATTTGTTACTTTCCACATTATCCGACCTTCCCGATCATCCGACTAGGCCACAGCCCATTTAATCAGATAATTGGGACTCTATTGTAATCTGGTTTTCATCATTTGTGTAAAATTTTGTTTTTTGGACATAATATTACTTGAAACAATGCTTCTCATACACTGTATTTATTTGTGGTTTGTGTTACAAAATGAGTCTAGTGAAATGGTTTAAGAAAGCTTCAGGCAGTAAATGACGTAGTGATGCAGCTAATAAAAATAGTAGTTTCAATAGGCATAGAAATAAAATAAGTGAAAATACAACACAAACCAAAGATCTAGTGCCAAGTTCAGAAACATATAATATCAGTTCACAAACTTCAACTTCCAGTGGGAGTGAATTAGGCCTATTACGAAATTGCTGGATACCAGAAAATGGTTATTTTCAGCACTGAGAATCCTGGCTCTCCATTAAAACAAGGTACCTAATTTTAGAGTATAAGAGTTACTCACAAGCAAGCATTATTCCCAACAAACCAATTGGAAGTCATGTTTCTCAAAAATGGGTTCAAGGTAAAATTTCATCATTTGGAAGTGATCAACAAAGGTTAAGAAAATAAATTTGAGGTCATAAATTAGATGGAGTTCATATTTCTGCTTTAGATATTATTTAAATAAGTAAAGGCATCAGTTACGAGAGGATTAGTTAAAATTCAGAAAGAGGGGGTAGTAATTACAGTGTTTTTAGAAACAGCATATAAAATTAGAAAAATCAGAGGCATGACATACTCATAGATATGGATCTTAAGGCACTTAATGGATGAATATGGGAAGGATTCCTCATTCCAATTTTTGCTACACTAATATTATATCACATAACCCTATGGTCATGCATAATAAAATATAAACATAGGTACATTGTTAAGAATAAAAGAAAAATAAGCATTATTTTTAACAGATCAGTCAACCTTGAGTAACAGATCAACAGTTACATGTAAAAGATTCTATAAATGATGATGATGGTTTATAAACCATCATCATCACCTCGTCCTCCCAAGGAGGCTAGGGCCTAGGGCAGCAAGTGTTGGAGAGGAGGGTCCAGAGGCTTGGGAACTCAGAATACATTCTACTAAGGTGTGGCAGAATCCTATCAGAAGTGTTTCTAGAAGTAACGATTCTTGAAAGATTTAATAAACATGGATTTACTGGACAAACTTTAAATGAGTGTGTTGTGTGTTTCTCACAGGATGGAGCTTCTACAATCATGAGCAGAAAACTGGAGTAGAATTAGAATTGAAAAAACTATTTCCATTCATACTAGTATGGCATTACTAACCATGGGTTTAAAACATGTTGATAATTATTCTCTTAAGGGAGTTTGTGGTTTAAATCAGTTTAAAATATCTGTGCAAAAATGGTATAGTATATTTAACTAGTCACCAAAAAAAATTAAAGGGAACTTAGGTTTTCTGTTAATCAAGGAAAAGGACTTTTTAAGAATTTTCAAAGCTTTCACCATTTGATAGATTTCATCTAGCCAAAGAACTGCTCTAGCAGTTTGGGAAAACTTTCTATTTCTTTTGTGTCACTTTGTTAATGCTAAAAGTGATGGTTAAATAGATACAAAAGAATCATATAAGTACACTGGTTTGAAAAATTATTTATTAGGTATCTGATAGATTTGTGGAAAATCTGAGAATAATGCTTGATGGTCTAAAGGAAATGAGTGACCTATCACTGGACCTTCAAAAAACAGAAACATTACTTCCCACAGTTGATAAAATTATAAGGAGAACAATAAAAGTATTTGAAGCATTGAAAGAAAATCCAAGACGCTATACCAAGATGGCTAGAAATGCTGTAAAGTCTCGCAAATTTAAATCTGTTTAACTAACAACAAAATCCAATCCATTATCAGAGACAATTCTATAGAAGACTGGTGGTCAATTGTATCTAAAATTGCAGGTAGAAAGCTAAGATTA
This sequence comes from Deroplatys truncata, assembly GCA_030765065.1. Classification (NCBI taxonomy): domain Eukaryota; kingdom Metazoa; phylum Arthropoda; class Insecta; order Mantodea; family Mantidae; genus Deroplatys; species Deroplatys truncata. The sequence goes on along the minus strand of CM060975.1, from coordinate 244,993,779 downwards.
GCCTTGGCAGGATTAAGAATATGCAATTACAAATTGGAAATGTCAGCAAAATGGATGAATAGAATGTATGAGGCTTTGGCATAGACAAACATGTTATATGTCACAGAAATCTGGGGAGGCTCAAAAGTAAGTAATAGAGTAGATCACATTTATAAATTATTTTGCAAAAAATTATTAGGACTATTGAGAACAGCACCAGTGGAAGTACCGTTATTAGTAATATGAAAGACAAGGAGAAAAGGAATAGTTATAGTCTTGGAAAGAATAATGAAATTCCGGTACAGAGGTCTAGTAAAGGAAGAGGGAAACATAAGTATACAAGTATTTATGGATCAACGAAGAAAAATAGTTGGTGGAGTAAGGTAGGGAAAATATAGGAATGGGAGACATATGGAAATTAGGATAAAGAAATAAGGAGCTTTTGGAAAAAGGTAAGAGAAAGAATGGAGGACATAGACAAGAGATATGGGGACGTATAGAAAGTAAAAAGTCATTAAGCTTCTATAGAACCCTAAAATGGAAGGGGAAGACAGGGAATGTTGACAACTGCAATAGACTGGAGAGGGAATGGATGTGAACAGGAACTATGTTTCTAAGAACAAGTGAAGCAGGAGCGTACAAATTAGTTGGGAGGTAAAGAGAGAGTAGTACGCTACCATCATTTTAGTTGTCAATTCTTAGCAAAGACAAAACTGCAGGGCTTCTGGAGTGTTCACAATTATGATCTTAACAGTAAAAGCATTGAATTTTCTTTTTGTACTGAAAACTGCAAACAACAGCAGTTCTCATACAGTTCTCCTTCCTCTCCCTCTCTCTCTCTCAAATATACCATATTCATTGCAGCAAAAAATATTTAAAGGGTTATCCAATAGATAAAAAGTAAATATGAAATTAAAGGTGTTAACAGCACTCTTTTAAGAACAAATACTAGGTTCTGAAATTATGTTATTTGTGGTTTGTTTCTCCAGAGACTTAATTTTTCAGAGTGTAGGAGAGTTCTTTCATTTGTTGATGTAAAAATGAAGATAACTTGTGATCAATGTCCTGATGGTAATAACTATGACAGCAATGGTGGAAAAGACGGATAAAATTATCAACATCCATAAGAAATCACAGCTGGTGCACTTACAGAGTTACTTGTCCTTCCTTTCCTTCTACTTCTATCTCATTCTCAATGAATCACCATTACAAAGTGCACTATTACTTCCTAGAGACCTTATAGTATTGCCTCACTCACATTTTACCTCACCACAATCTCCTGAATAGTCTTATAATTATGCCTGCATATACAAATTCTTCACATAGTGAACATAATCTTTGTCAGCAGGCCCACCCATTATGGGCAAGGAGGCTAGGAATTAGGGTAGCAAGTGTTGGAGAGGAGGGTCTGGAGGCTTGGGAACTCAGAATACATTCTACTAAGGTATGACAGAATCCTATCAGAAACTACCTGAGTTTTCTTTGATCTGGTTCACAGACAGCTCAAAAACAGCCTCAGGGATAGGTTCTGGAGTATTTGGTTTAAGACCCAGGTGTAGCTTTAGCAATTCATTGGTTCTAGTAACCATGGTAATTCAAGCCAAAGTATTTGCCATTTTACAATGTGCAAAAGAAAATCTTAGAAGAGAGCATGAAAGTAAACAGATCCTCATTTTTTCAGACAGTCAGGCAGCACTAAAGGCTTTAAATAGTCCTTTAGTGTCATCTGGACTGGTAGGTGAATGCATTACTGCCTTATCCAACCTGGCAGAACATAAAAAAGTTTGTTTGTCATGGGTCCTAGGGCACAAGGGAATTGAAGGCAATGAGAAAGCTGACGTACTTGCAAAGCAAAGATCGACACAGCTGAAACCCAAACCAGAGCCACCTCTAGGCACACCTGAGTTGAGGCAGTATTTTATATCACAACACTGTAAATGCCAGAGTGATTGTAGTGTAAATTAGCATTATTGTATGACAATGATTTGAGATGTTTGTTGATTATAGGCATTGTTAGGAAATAAGTTTACACGGCCTCACTGAAACTGACAATAGGAGCGGGTAACAATGAGCGAGGGGGTGAGTTGTTTATCAATTAGAAGAGTCAAACAAATGACGTCAGAGTAGCGCGCTTTTTTTTAGAAATGGAGGGAATATCTTCCCTAGAGCATATGTGTTCGTAATTTTGATTGCATATAAAAATAGACGCTAATGTTGGCGCGCTTTATTAACCAATAGCAGCTCTGTTATAATTTTTAGGCATATCGGGGTGAGAGAGTATAAATGCTGAAGCCAGAGACAGGTATCGCACAGTTTAAGAGAATCATTCACGGGTTACACGTCGCGCAGTTTAACAAAATCATTCACGAAGTACACGTCGCGTAGTTCTACAGAATCTCTCGCGTCGTAAAGTTAGTTAAAAAATGTGAAATACGCGAATTAATAATGTGCGGCAAATTAGTGATTATAGTTACATTCGAAAATATAAAAGTTTCAGTCAGGCATGTATTAAGAGTAATTATGTTAAATTAATAAAGTGTGGCGGCAATAAAAGTGTAAAAACAAATTCTTTTATCAGTGTTATCTTTTAGTAACAACTCCTTTCCGTTTACACACCCTGTTCAAGAGATTTGCTTGACTGAGTAATAATAGCTAGCCGGAGGACAAAGAACCCAAAATTCAAAATAGTAAAACCATAACAGGCGCTCAGCAAATAAGATAACATGAACGATACCGCGACAGAGTGTTCCATTAGAGAGACTATAACAAACTGGTGTAAAAATCAACACTCTTTGACCTGGAAGAAGATTCCAGGAATTCAGCATGGGGAATTGTTTATCAAAGAATCATGCAAACCTTTATCTAATAGACTGCTTAAATGTAGTAAGTTTTCGTTAAAAACAATAGCAGCGTTTGCCACTGGGCATGCACCAGTGAGAAAGCACCTACACATAATAGGAAGGTTTCGGGGCAACAAGACTGTAGACTGTGCAGGTCTGAAACTGAAACAACCTATCATATATGCTCCTGTGAAGCGTTAGCATCAAGAGACATAAAATCTTTGGTAATTTTTTATGGAATCAGAGGACTACTATCCGTACACATTATTGAGCCTGTGTAATCTGGTGAGGGACACAGGACTAGTGTGAAGGGGTAGCAGACATTATAGGGTTAGCACAATAAGCCTTTAGGCTGCAGTGTAACCAGAGCTTTTGCAGATGGGCCCAGAATGAAAGTCTGGTGGCTAGAACTTAATTTGTCTAATAACTCCAATTGTCCAGTTGCTATTAGCCTTTTAGTTGTTGTGAAAATGAGATCTGAATAAAACTTTCTGTTGCATGGAAAATACTTGCATTTAATGATATAACCTTTCCTCACATTCAGTGACAACAAGAAACCAGCAACATTATGTTTATATCGATATCTGGATTTCCCTATCTCCTGCTTTCTGCATTTGCTGCTGCTGCTGAGGACTCCAACAACAAATCTGCCAGATCCAGAAGCTAACCCAAATTCTACTACAACTGAAGCAATAACAGCAACACTAAAAACAACACAAACAACAACAGTCTCCAGCTTGTCAATCATCAATTTCGCCAATACACCAGGTTGGCAGTAGTGTAAACCGGGTCAGTGTCAAACTGCCAGTATTTTGGCCAGACAAACCGGCACTAAGTTTGCACAAGCAGAAACGTACTTCAGCACAAATAGTTCAGAGTTTCCGGCATCGCCAAGGCACTACGAAATTTGCTTACTGGTGTCAACTAAACAGCCCTTACTCATCAAATCCCTACGGCATAACGTATATGCGTACTTACCTATGGAACGAATACTATACTTATCCGAGGAATAGCGCGTGCGGCATTTGCTAATGAAGTGGAACTAGAAGACCGCAAGCATCACGGTTGCTTCGCCACTTGGGATGACTCGATGACGCAGGTGCAGCACAACCTATGGAGATAATTGTGGAGTTAGCGCCTACCACCGCAGATTCAAGCCATTCTTCAAACACAAGGGGATCTACCGCTAGACCAGGCAGTAATGCTGGTGGATAAAATAATGGAGGTCGCTTCGGGTCCCATCCCCGGCACCGTCCACGTCGTTATCACCCCACCAGCTAGCGAGCTAAATGTACTCGCACGACGCGTTGGTGATCTAGCCAAACAGATTGCAGCACTGCAATTCTTCTTTAAGCCCCCATTCTCGTACTCGCAAGTGCACCAATCACTCTTGTGGTCGATCCCTACAAGCTAAACCAATACTGGTACCAAAAGCATTTGCTGAAAATACAGGCACTACTGCCGGCAGTCGAAAAAATGCGTGCCTCCCTCCAGCTTCCCATCAAACTCCAACGACAATTACTAATGATGCTAGATGGTTGTCCTGCAAGTGTAAGAGTCTTTTTATTACCGACAGAAACAGCACACCGAACGAGACAGCTCCGCGGTAACGCATGAGGCTCGCATTAGGGAGGTCCGCGGTTCAAATTCACCATGAGCGTCCTACCTGTCTGAGGACTTTTTTAAGGTTTTCCTGAGTGCCCATAACTTGTAAATGCTCGGGAGGTACCCTAAACTTAGGCCTGGAACGTTTCCTTCCCACATTTCCAGTTATTTAATTTCGCGTGCCACCAATGCCCATCGCTTGCGGTGCCTATATAGTAAGAATGTGCGTTAAACATTACCAAGAAAAAGAGAGACTATAAATTTCTGTAACAATGTAAATGACATAAGCTGGTTTCCAAGAAAGTTACTGAAGGGATGACACCAACACACTGCTTAACATTTCATAGCGCCAAACAACTCAACCATCATACGTATGGCGTTTTACCTCTTTGGCTGAACTTCAGCCTGTGACGGAACTTCACCTGGAGGTTCGTAATCGCGGGCGTCGTATTGCCAATCATCGGCTCCGACTTCCTCGCTTATTATCACCTTCTTCCCGACAGAATAAGTGTCCTAGGATTATCCATACCAGCTCAGAACATACAGAACACACTCAACCCAGCATAAAATTTATCACCGACATGTCTAAATTGCATATCTTGTAAGAATTTCCTGAACTGCTCCGGTCCTCATGTACACGCGTGAAATGTGTCACATTACTAATTGTATTTTATTCGCACCACTCTAGGACCAACCATCTACTGCAGAAACGTCGTCTCGCTCCGTATCGATTCCGCATAACCAAGATGATTACAATAACATAATTCAGGATGGTACATGCGCCGTTCCGGAGTTCTAGGTATCACCGTTGCACCTACTGCAACAGCCGAAGGATCACCTCAAAATGATATTTGTCCTCAAGGTAACATAAATCTATTAAGGAGGTTGTTATTTTATTGATGAAGAAACTTATTAAGGGATCCTTGGTTTCATTCATGGTATAAACCAATTGTTAAGGTTAATAGAAATAGCATTCTTGTAATTGTTCAGATTATTACATTTGATATGAAAGGAATGATAGTCATACGCTAGCGTCCCTGTGGGTATTATCGCACCCTCAACCTCCGAAATATTACCCTTCACGTCACGTGCATGACTTCAGCCACCAACTTCGCGCTGGTAATATTTCTGCGATCGGCCTAGTGAAGGTCTACACCCAATTCCCGGTAAATTCCAGCGACAAACTAAACATGGCCATCATCACACTTTTTGGGCTCTTCGAATTTCCATTTATGATCTTTGGAATGCGCAACACTGGACAGAAATTCCAGCGCTTAATTAACGAAGCTCTTTCCGGCCTAGACATCACCTTTACTTAAATTGATGACAACCTGGTCTTCTTTAAATCAGAAAGAGAGCGCGCACAACACTTACACATATTCTTCGTCATCTATCCAGTTATTGCTTACACTGGTGTGCAAAACCTAAGGACGAGATGGGTAAAGTAACATAACAAATGAACTATATAGTGGAAGTAGATGAAGGTGCGGGAGCATGTTCCCAGAGGTCTATCACCCGTACATAGAAAGCTGGACGTCACATGGCGTGAGTGTAGCAAGCCTATAGTGCCAAATGGGTCTGGTCCCGCAGCACGGGGCAGTTGACGAAACAGGACAAGACGGTTTCTGGCAATTAGCGAGCTGTTACGCTGCACTGTAGTGGTATTCTTCATTGCAACATCGCCCGTAGACACCATTTGGATGACTTCACACGGCGAAGAATCATCGGGAAACAGGAAGAAGGGCGAAGTGTGACGAGTGTTGCTCAGGAGTTTGGAATTGCTCACAGCATTGTTTCACGTGCATGAGGAACCTTCCAAACCAAAGGCACTGCTGTCCCAAGGAGAAGTGGTGGTCGACCACGCTCAACTACAGCAGCAGATGACCGCTACATGGTGCAACAGGCAAGAAGGGATCCACGCCAAACAGCGGTTGCAATTGCTACCACATTTAACAGGACAACTAGGCACGCAATCTCACCATACGCAGTGGCAAGGCGACTACACACAGGTGGTCTCTTTGCCCAACGGACAGTACGTTGTGTTCCATTGGCATCCGCACATCGGCGGCACCGTTTTCGATGGTCCCAAGAGCATCAAAATTAGACCAATGGGGTCGCGTGCTCTTCTCAGATAAGAACAGATTCAGTCTAAGTAGTTATTCTCGACGTACCCTCATCTGGCGAGAGGTGGGAACACGTAATGAATCCAGGAACATCCTTAAACAAGTTTTTCTGGAACCTTGAGGTTAGCACCATATCATCTGCATAGATATATAGATTGACGCCAACCGGTATGATCTCTGCGATATCGCTGTAACAATGATAAATAATACAGGACTTAATGAGTCTCCCTGTAATATCTCAGTAGTTTGTTCCATTAGCCTTGAGGTCATTATGTCATTTGATCTCTGCGAAACTTGAGGTTAGCATTTTTCTGAGTCGTTTTGTGAGGGTGTTTTCACCCAATTTTTCCAGTTTCACAGCCAAGATTCTCCTATTAATGAAGCCAAAGGCCTTAGAGAAATCGATAAAAATAGAATGTAGCTTGCCCTTTGAGACTGCAAGTGCTGACTCTATGTTTGCTTCTAAGCTCAAAATAGCTTCGGTTGAACTTCCTTCTCTTCTAAGTCGTCCTCTGTGGTCTAGGGTACAATGCTAGCCTCTAGTTCTCGAGGTTGCGGGTTCATACCGGTGGAGGGCGGTGAATCTTAGCATGGCTTCCTTCGGAAGGGACGTAAAGCCAATGGCCCCGCGTCTTAGATTTATGGCACGTAATATTTTGGTAGTTTATCATCTGCTTCTCTTGGCAGACGTTTACACAGGAGTGCCTTTAATATTTTAAACAGCGCGCATTCAAGCGCGATGCCTCTATATGCATTTAGGTCTTTTGTTTCCTTTTCCTCTATATATCATTTTGCCTACTGATTTTCCCCATTCATACGATATATTTCCCTCTCTGAGACATGTCGTCCTCCGTGGTCATGGCGTACCATGCTAGCCTCTAGTTCCCGAGGTCGCGGGTTAAAACTCGGGGGAGGGCGACGGATTTTTCAGGCGTAAAAATCCTTTGTAAGTAAAGCCAGTGGTCCCGTGTTGTAGATCTACGGACGTAAAATAAACTCAAGCCTATAAAGAGGCCTCTGAGCAAAATGTCCGTTCTTTCACGCCCAATATACGGTGATAGATTTGAGATGTCAGAAAAGTAAAACGTTATATACAAGAGGATAATCCATCATCTCTGAGCAGTTTTCTGTAATATAAGCAGAAAGGATGAAAGTTAACAATAAGTGATGTTTCAGACTTCATCCGCACGGCATAGCAGCGCTATTGTGCATAGGAGACAAAATGGCAGTTATGACACAACAGCGTACTGTTGTATGGTACATGAAATGTGCCGTATGAGACCTTATGGATTCTCGGCTTCCCAAATAATGCAGTTATGTTTGCTGACTCGGCCAGTCACTGAAATGTTGCTTTGTCGATGAACATCCGTCGATTTACAATTGATCGTCCGCTTCCTGCATCTCATACATCCTTCCGCCTGTGCAAAGCCGTTAGAGACAATTTGCCAAGCCCTGTGTTGCCAACATTTCATTCTTTTGCCCGTCAGACAAACACCTAAAAATCCGTCACAAATTCTAATACACGACATTTTCCGTATTTTCATGTAAAAATTAGGTTTATTTCAAATATACCACTCGTTATTTGTTTATTCCTCGGATCAACACCAAAAAATGCGCTCAAATCAATCAAAATAGAAAAAACTGTGGTTATTTTCAAGTAAAAATAAAAAGCAAATTTACTGACCGATGTTGATTAAAATAATAATAATTCACCCACACGTCCTCTGCCTCTAGTTCTTCATTTGAGGTGCTGGGTTGGTTTACTCCTCGGTATGCAGCCATGTACCAATTTGCATCACAACATTTTATGGTAGGACATAATCATAACAACACTTTTTCACCCGCTTAAGTCCGGCCCTCACAATGAGAACTGAGTTAACCATATTTGTTTTAAGCTATATGTAAGGAAGTTTTTCGCAATTTGAGCATACTAAATGCTCTTTCGACGTCAGAGTTTGGCCAAGTTAAGACCAAAATCATCATTGGAAAATCTGAGAGCTCTTGAAATGGATTTTGGGAACTTGCATCTCTATATGATGCGACCTCTTGTCAAAATTCTATTGTATTGCTAACATTTTTCCATTGAACAGTAGTTCATTTTGACCACTGAAAGTCGATTTTGTAGTTTCAGGTAACTCATATTCTTGAACTAAGGGGATTATACTTTCTTTAATCACCTTCAATCGCTTTTCCGCAGGAATTAAAGACACTTTTGCAAAATCTTAACATTATTCGGCAGTCGCACTGGAGCTCCTCTGCTAAGCAAAGAAGAAAATTCTCGCACCTATATACTGCGAAATACCTTTTCACTTTCAGGACTGATTTTTTTTTTGTTTCATCAAATCCATTAGCAACACTTCTACTTCGTGGCCAAGATAAATATTAGGGGATTTGTATTTCCTAACATCCACGTATAGCATATCCCCCCTGTGACCGGGAACAACAATCCGTTTCGTAAAGCCTACAATTAGTAGAACTAAGTCTTGGAGAAGCTTTAAAGGATCTGCTGTACTTGACTGGAACAATTTATTCACTTTTTTACATTCTTCAAGGTGTAATATAAGAAACAAAATAGAACTTATTGATGACATCAGAGTTTATGTTATGAAGGAGTTCAGCTGCGTAGGACTTAGTTTGAAGTCTGGATATCTCAAAATGTGTCTATAGTTCAAGCCATTGATTTAGAACGCGATAAACAGCAAATACGATCGACAGTCTGTATTTAGTTGTACAATTTTAAGGGGTCGGCTCCATTATTTATTGCTCTAAACAAGTCCCTATATGTGATTTGTCGAGAAGAAGACTTAGAAAACAGAGAGTAAGTTACCGAAATTAAAATCCCAAGATTTCTTTGTAGTATTTCGGCAGCAGAGCACACAGCTGACTGAACTAAATGGCAAACACAAGGGATCAATACAAGGTTAGTTACCTCACATTTCAGCTTCTGGTAGACACCATAGTTAATGCCCACCATTACTGAAGCATTATCGGTTCCTGGTCCTCTCATTTTTTACTTTCTCTACTACGTATAGTAAGTAGGGGAAGTATTGCATTCCACCCAAAAATTCGATACCGAGATTTCACCGGAAATACATGTTTTGAGACCTCCTGAATCCAAAAAAAGCATTTTTGGAAACATGTCCGTGTGTGTGTCTCTGTGTGTGTGTGTGTGTGTGTGTGTGTCTGTGTGTGTGTGTGTGTGTGTGTGTCTGTGAACAGCATAACTCAAAAACGAACAGTCGGATAAGCACCAAACTTGGTATTTAGGTTAAGTATCTTCCAGAGATGCGACACAAAGGTTTTCAAGAAAATCCCCCCACCCCAGACTACCCTTTACATGGAAGATTTTTCGAAAATTTTAATTTTCTCAAAAATGGTTCTAACGATTTTGATGAAAATATCATATGTTTAAGATATTCTCATGAGAAATGAAATGTATATCTCGAATTTTCTGGGAATGTCTCCAAAAGTATTCTTCATTGTGAACGACTTTTGTATAACTGGTAAACTATAAGAGATAGACAAAATTTTACTACACAAAAAATGTATATCCCGTTAAAATACACAACTTATGTCATATAATTTCTTTTGTTGAGTGAACCGTTTTCGATATATTGCTTGTTATTTCCTTAAATTTTCCAATACTTATACTTTTTCTCAAATGTGTTATTCATTTTTACTTTCTCTACTACGTATAGTAAGTAGGGGAAGTATTGCATTCCACCCAAAAATTCGATACCGAGATTTCACCGGAAATACATGTTTTGAGAATCACTGAATCCAAAAAAAGCATTTTTGGAAACATGTCCGTGTGTGTGTCTGTCTGTGTGTCTGTCTGTCTGTGTGTCTGTGAACAGCATAACTCAAAAACGAACAGTCGGATAAACACCAAACTTGGTATTTAGGTTCAGTATCTTCCAGAAATGCGACACGAAGGTTTTCAAGAAAATCCCCCCACCCCAGACTACCCTTTACATGGAACATTTTTCGAAAATTTTAATTTTCTCAAAAACGGCTCTAACGATTTTGATTAAAATATCATATGTTTAAGATATTGTCGTGACAAATAAAATGTATATCTCGAATTTTCTGGGAATGTCTCCAAAAATATTCTTCATTGTGAACGACTTTTGCATAACTGGTAAACCATAAGAGATAGACAAAATTTTACTACACAAAAAAATGTAGATCGCGTTAAAATACACAACTTATGTCATATACGTTTCTTTTGTTGAGTGAACCGTTTTCGAGATATTGCTTGTTATTTCCTTAAATTTTCCAATACTTATACTTTTTCTCAAATTCGTTATTCATTTTTTTTATGTCCTGAACATGCAAAGAGAATGGAATTCGCCACATAGCAACCAGCGTTAAAATATTTGACTATCGCTTAAAAGCTACCATATTCCCCTTGCATCTACAAGAAAATTACCAATAAGATTGACATCTCGATATCTCGATTAACATGAAGCATATGGAGAATAGGCGTTTGTAAAATTAGATTGTACAAGAGTAGAGAAAGTCATGTGAGTGTAACACATCAGATTTTTTTATGTCCTGGACATGCAAAGAGAATGGAATGCGCCACATAGCAACCAGCGTTAAAATATTTGACTATCGCTTAAAAGCTACCATATTTCCCTTGCATCTACAAGAAAATTACCAATAAGATTGACATCTCGATATCCCGATTAACATGAAGCATATGGAGAATAGGCGTTTGTAAAATTAGATTGTACAAGAGTAGAGAAAGTCATGTGAGTGTAACACATCAGATTTTTTTATGTCCTGGACATGCAGAGAGAATGGAATGCGCCACATAGCAACCAGCGATAAAATATTTGACTATCGCTTAAAAGCTACCATATTCCCCATGCATCTACAAGAAAATTACAAATAAGATTGACATCTCGATATCTCGATTAATATGAAGCATATGGAGAATAGCCGTTTGTAAAAATAGATTGTACAAGAGTAGAGAAAGTCATGTGAGTGTAACACATCAGATTTTTTGATGTCTAAACCATAATCTGAAAGTAAAGACTTTACTGGAATGACAATACCATCAGCATTCCCCTGATCTAGTTAAAAAATTCCAAAAAAAGTGGATATAGTGCTTTGTGTTTCGAAAAGTATATAATACGACAGCCAATAGTTTAGTGAAGAAATGTCTGTAGACTTGTTTATAAGAAGACTAAAATGACCGGTGTCAATGTTATTTTGTAGTTCTAATTTAAAGTGCTGGTAGAGAATATTCCTAATTAAAGCACTACACTTTGTACGGTGCAGCCTTTAAAAGATGCGTGGTCACCAATTTGGAAGAATTTCTTGGTTAGATCTGAAAGATGATCAACGGATGATTGAACAATGATTGACTACAAACAACGAAAGTGCAGCTTCAGCCGCTGCGCGTTTGTTTGAAATGGCAATTTGACTGTCGTGAAGTTGAAAAGGGTTCTGCTACTTTTAAACGTTTTGTACTTTTTCCATGAAGAAGTAAATCTGACAAGCGCACATTCAGATTGCAAGGACAACACTTTTACCGCGTATTACAAGGTTCACCGGGCACTTCTAATAACCAACCCTTCAATTGTTAATTATTTAACCACTCTTTTCTAAACTTTCGAACATATAGCTTGTCCTTTTCTGACATGTTAAACCATCAAACAAAAAGCACTAGAGACTGAATCTTAAGAAATAGGTACCTACACAGTAAACGCGCCACAATATTCAAATGCCGATGTAATGGGCTCACAGAATGCAGTTAACTCTAATCTTGAATATAGTATCAGTACAATTAGAAACTGAAAAGCAGATTAATTTAATATATGGAGAAGTCACAAACCTGTTGATAAATAGCATTCAGCCCACTTAACTTATCAGAAACGCTAATGCCGTATGTTAGTCAACTATTCTGATGGAAATAGACTTCAGGAATCTCTCATGAAAATGCTATATCATGTGTTATTATTTATACTTTATCGCAGGCACCTGGGCTAGCAGTATACACATATTCAGTATACAGATAGCAGATGTTGAATAAACGAGGTGAAACAAATCTATGCTACGATAACCTAATCTATACCTTAGGCAGCATGATGAAACGTCTTCTGATGCGTAATCTGAGTTGTGATGCAATTCGAGTAATTCGTAAATATAGGTATCGTGGCCCATGCAGGAATCTGCAAATAAAGGCTTGTATGCATCTGAATTCTTCCAAAGCAAGTGCAACTCGTTGAAAATTAAAAAAGCTAGGAAAAGTAAGTCAAAAGAAAGATTAATTCATACTAATTTCTGTGGAAAAATCCGTCATCCGTCACACACAACTTGATATCCCTCAATTTTGACGGAAATGCCGTCATATTGGCGACCCTGTGAAGAACTTGTACCAGTTAATAATGCTTCGATGTTATGTGGCATACAGAAAATTGTAATGAGTAATGGTATTTAAAAGCTTGTTGGCTCCATATTACACTTGAACAATGTTAATACCACACAACACACAGTGCACGTTATGGCGTGACCACAATTTCGTCTTTGTCTCCTATGCACGATAAAGTAAGATCTTGCGGGTGGGTCTTAAACATTGTTAACTTGCATTCTTTCCGCTTATTTTACAACAAGCTGCTCAGAGATGTGTGCAGCAATCTCATATACCTATAACGTTTTACTTTTCTGACATTCAAACGGATCATCCAATGGAATGGGACACTAAGAACCATAATAATTTAAAAAATCTGATGTGTCACATTCACATGACTTTCTCTACTCTTGTACAAACTATTTTTACAAACGCTTATTCTCCATATGCTTCATGTTAATCGAGATGTTAATCTTATTGCTAATTTTCTTGTGGGTGCAAGGGGAAAATGGTAGGTTTTAAGCGATAGTCAAATCTTTTAAGAGCTGGTTGCTATGTGGAGCATTCCATTCTCTTTGCATGTCCAGGACATAAAAAAATGAATAACGAATTTGAGAAAAGTATATAAGTATTGGAAAATTTAAGGGAATAACAAGCAATATCTCGAAAATGATTCACTCAACAAAAAATGTATTTGACATAAATTGTGTATTTTAACGCGATCTACATTTTTTGTGTAGTAAAATTTTGCCTATCTCTTATGGTTTACCAGTTATGCAAAAGTCGTTCACAATGAAGAATACTTTTGGAGACATTCCCAGAAAATTCGAGATATACATTTCATTTGACATGAAAATTAATCGAAATCGTTAGAGCCGTTTTTGAGAAAATTAAAATTTTCCATGTAAAGGGTAACCTGGGGTGGGAGGTTTTTCTTGAAAACCTTCGTGTCGCATCTCTGGAAGATACTGAACCTAAATACCAAGTTTGGTGTTTATCCGACTGTTCGTTTCTGAGTTATGCTGTTCACAGACACACGTGTTTCCAAAAATGCTTTCTTTTTTGTTTGGATTCAAGGGGTCTCAAAACATGTCTTTCCGGTGAAATCTCGGTATCGAATTTTTGGGTAGAATACAATACTTCCCCTACTTACTTTACGTAGTAGAGAAAGTAAAAAGAGTGTCCATAAATAAAACAATTTAATTTTTGTGGGAGGCACTCAATTGTTATTTCATATTTTATATTGGTAGTATGATGTTCATATTCTCAAAAACTCGCTTTCAAGAAGAGCGAGAATAGCAAACGTTGCCAGTGTTACGCACAAGGATTATTAATTAGTGCATTGTATTTGCTCCGTAGTATTTTGAAGCACTTGCACCTGGAATTATGGAATCTCGGACAGACACATTTCCCTTGTAGCTGGTGTAATTTACTCAGAACGATAGCGAATTTTGAATCTCACATATTGGCATTATTGGCGGGAGTATGTGGAATTGTAGAGGGGTGCAAGAATAACTTGAGAGTAATAGCGCGTTTGTCTGTCATGCGCAGAGGTTTGCAAATTACCGCTACTTTGGTGTTCTGTGTTTCAAAGTGAAGTGTGAATAAATATAAAGAATCTTGTCTTTTATATGAACTGTTTAATGCATTCGACTTCGGTTCTGAAACAGTATAGTTGGCCTTGAGTTTATATTCCTGAAAACAAACGGTTTTTATGAGTTGTTATTGAAGTACAAACACACAAATGGGTGCTATTTGAAAAGTGTCGCTACATACAATAACATTAACCTGGATGATTAGGTAATTAATAACATTTACATTATCCAGTGTTGTGTAATTCCGTTTTGAAATGCTGTCATTCTCAAGTGCATCGTAATTATAATTGCATTTTCAGATTTCTCGTGGCTTCTTTGGAGGTTTACAGGCAAGGCAGAGAAGCTCTATTGTCCACTATTGTTTTTGTGTATATTGTTAATAACTAATACATGGTAGAGTTGTAAGTACGTAAAACTGAATAACATACTGTCACGTTTGAGGAATTAAATAATAGAAAATGTATGAACAATAAAGATTCAGTAACCCTGTGTTATAACTGATTGATCTGTGTTGTATAACTGTAACCTTAGGGCAACACCTTAGATATTGCATTCTAAGATTAGTGAAGCAATGTACAATATGTTCGTTGCAATTATTCAACAGTCTTTGGAACTGTCATACCCTCAATGTATTGGAAACCGCTTTTAGCAGAAATAAACATAGTTGTTGGCATGCAAAATGTTAGCGCTCTTTATATAATAGAAATAGGGGATTAAACCTCCAGGAGTCACATTTGAATGGGGTATGTGCGAAACTTGCTGGAATATCAAACAGAATATTAATATAAACATTTTTGTATGTCTACTGTAAAATGTGTCAAGAATTTGTGGATTTGTCTGGAGGCGTTTAATGCTTTTCAAACTATAATTGTTTGAACATGTGCTTTACAAATTCATTTAAACAAGTTCTGCAAAAAAAATTAAGCTTCTCAGTTATAGTTCTGTTTTGAATGCCATACCTCAATGGATGGCTTGTATAAAGTCACATCTTTATAGCACATCAATGTTGCTATTTTGGCTCTTCTTTAGATTACGTCCTGCAACTTTTTCCCGTATAAAAATCTAAGTCCAAAGGTACTTACTGCGCATGCGCTGAGATGAGTAGCAGACAATCTTCATTGCTACCAACATTGCTCCTGCAATCACACTAGTTTTTGTTGCCTAGTATCTAATCTAATCCAAAGTTTTGTCCTGATCTAAAACTAATATCTAATCTAATCCAAAGTTTCATTTACAGTTTGGAGCTGATGCACTAAGCAACAGGATAAACTTTTCGAATATCCTCGATCAGTTCTTGGAAGGGGTCTGCTAATCTGTTTTTTACGTCTTGCTACCACAGGTATTCTGACAAATGGACATCCATTTGCGCGTTTCTGATGCCGCCCCTGGATTGGCGATGCCGGAGAGATCGCCATCACGACTCGATATTGTTCGTGTGGAAATTCGTTATGGGGTCCACAAAATGCTCGTTGTGGTTCACCGTCAGGTGCACTGCAAAACCCCCAGCTATTAATCCATTATATCCGCCCCAACAGTCGGTATGAATTGTGCTGGCGAATTCCACGTGTTCCTCAATTAATGCGAAGAGGGTGGCACCATCTCTTCTATTGTTGGGGCACACTGTCATTCGCACCTCATTGGTGACCATGTCAATCATCCCGAGGATCCAGTTTCCTTCCACGATACGGCCGCGATGGTATTTTCTTCTCCTGATCTTGCATTCGTCGATTTGTACGACGTGGCCAGCACCGCCTATTTTACCCCTGTTGGTGCACTTGTCGTCCATTGAGGAGATACAGACCTCTCGGCAGTAACTAAACTAATCGGCTATTGTTGCGTGGCTTTTGTTACTATCACCGCAGAACTTTGAACTACAGTTTGTTCGTAAGATAACTTACTTGCGAAACTGTAAGTAGCAGCACTTGGGCAGGTGGTAGTCTTGAATTTTCGAATCACGTGCCTTTTGCTACAGACTCTGAAAACTGCTCTGCATGTCCTCTCCTACATGAAAATATTTGAAATTTTCGACCATGTTTTGTTACGGGATGTAGGACGGCATCACATTCCCGATATAACATCCGGGTTCTAAGCAAGCTTTCGTCGTATAGGAACTGCATACACTCTTGCACATTGTTGCATAAAGGTGCGAGGTCAATAAAATTTATAAATCTTGCCATTGCTCGTACGAAACTTCCACCTAGTAAGTTTATATACTGACTGCCAAGAGCCAGGTAGGATACCCATTTTCAGATTTAACAGTAAAACTGCTTCCTTTCTAACAATAGTACATCTGTTGCGCACATGTGAAGTTTCAAACATCTGCGAAACAGATGCTTGGGGTGATTGTGCAGAGGTTGGTAGGAGATGCATTCACAACTAACGATGTTTGCAGTGCTGCAATTACACGGAAACTTCGGGAGGTTTCGTCAGCTCTCATACGCCTATCCCGTGTCGGACTTTGACAGAATTCTTGCGGGACGTAATCTAAAGAATATCTGCTATTTTTATGTATTTCTCTTCAGATATTTCATTGTATCTATAAACCGTGTTTCTTGTAAACCTTACCCCGCTGATATGTATTCATCCACTCTCCTTTCCTTTCTCCTGATTGACCAATCATTTTGGTGCCACAGATGTGGCTTTCATACCGCATGGAAACCTGCAGTAAATGTCATAATTGCCAGGAACATAAATAAAAAGTGTACAAATAAGAATATGAATGTAAGTCAAAATAAAGGTTTATAATGAAACTCAACTCTCACATTTATGAAGAATCTGGTAAAATGGAATAAACTCCTGCATATCAGAATCTGATCCATAATGATTCACATGGAAGATAGACTGAGAGCGAATCCAACATGTAGAATCAAACATCCCCCCCCCCCTGCCTGTCATGCTTTATTTAAGAGAAGAAAATTTATAAACTATCATCATTTCAAGAGTAAACATCTCAACGTGCATTAGAGCAGGACAACAATAAAAGTGTAAATCACCATTACATGCAATCTGCCCTATGCATTGAATATTACCTGTTGCACGACATATTTCCTTTGACATTCTGCTCTTAGTGTATCTCCCACGGCGATGAAAATGATATGTTATATGTCCAACAGATGTCACTCTATGTCATACACTAACTCAATAGATGTCGCTCTGTCATAAATTAGCTCAACAGATGTCACTCTGTCATACACTGGCTCTAATGCAATGCTGGCAACATATGAAAAACTAATGCCGCCAAAGCCGGTAAGATACTCAGCCTCAAGGCGTAGCTGAGAGATTGAGGGCCCTCAGCCTGAAAGCGTAGCCGAGGGATTTTTATTTTGGAAGGGGAGGAGTGTAGCAGTTCCGTTCCTAAGCTTACGTTTCTGATTCATGAGAGTTTCGGTTAGGTTTAGTTTCTTTTATTTTTATATATATGCTTAGGTTTCTGATTTACTTATATATGTATAACCTTGTTTTAATTTGTTACCAGTGGTTACATCAACGCTTTAGTGTTCCTAAGCTTAGGTTTCTGATTCACGGGAGGTTAGGTTCAGTTTTTTTTTTTTTTTTATATGTAAGCTTACGTTTCTGAATTCACAGAAGGTTAGCCCTAGGTTAGGTTTTCTTTTTTTTTATGTAGGCTTGCGTTAACCACCGTTACAGTAAAGGAACTTCTTTATTTAATGGAAATAACATACTAATATAATAAACTTTCACAAAAAGATTACAAAAATTACAATTTTGGTGGATAGTCTTTCTTAATAAATGCATTGCGTTTTTGTCAGCGGCAACACTAAACGAAGAAGAAGAAATTCTAGTAACAACAGCACATCGCATATTTAGCGGTTTTCACTTTTTATTTCGGTTGGCAGTTTCTATTTTGCTTGTGCTTTAGCAACAACATGGCTACGTTTGTTGCGTTCATAACACGATTTCCCTATAAAAGAAACACCTAAAAAGGGCGGGCAGGTGGACACTAGATATTGAAGAGATCACATCCACTTCTAAACTCACTCCTAAGGTAATTTATTCGCTTTCCTTTTTCTTTTATAAGCATTTTCAATGAGGATACACTAAGAGCAGATTTGCCATTTCCTCCATAGTATATGTGGAATGAGTTTGTAAGAAAGACTTTAAATCTTTCTTGAAGATTTTGTGTTGATTAGGATTGTCTAATAGTTTTAGGTGATATGGAAGGTTATACATTTTTACTACAGAGTAGTAGCAGCCTTTTTGGAACAGTTTTAAGCTATTGCTGGTCTTTGCATATTGTCTGCTTGCATGTCTTGTACTATGGTATGCACAGCAAGGTTTGTTATGAAGCTACTATAGTTATTTGTAAGATAGTTCAAGAGAGAATATGTGTGTTCACCAGCAAGTGTAAGAATTTTCTGCGTTTTAAATAAAGGCATACAGAAATGATGGGCCCCAATGCCACAAATGCATGTGCCCCCCTTTTTTTTTCTTTTTTTTTTTTTTTTTTTTTTTTTTTCTTTTTTTTTTTTAATGTAATTCTGGCTTGCTGTGTGCCAAATTACACCAGGTAATTTGGTGCACAGGGAGTGTTCCATTTTGCAGCAGGTTGTGAAAGTAGGCAAAATATGCTGTTTTTAAGCATTTTGGTTATGGAGATTTTTTTGTTTCTTAAGGCAGCAAGCAGAGCTAAGATTTGGTAGTATGGTTCCCCCCCTCCCAACTGAGCTCTTCATCTGCTTGAAATTTAATAAATTTTGTATCAGATACTTTGTGTAATTGTTGTACCTGATTGTTAATTCATTTACTTGTTTTATGCTTCGTTTGAAATTGAATAAAGTTTGTTTTATCGTAGTTAAATGAAAACTTATTAGCTTCAAACCAAATTTTGAGTTTGACACTTTATTCATAGATTCTCTCAATTGTTCATGTGACGTTTCAGATATAAGTACAATACTGTGCGGTCCAAATCTCTTGACGTTTAGTGACAATCAATACAGAGTGGTCACGTGCTTGACAGACTTCGCCTCGTCAGAACATTATGCATTTGCTATAAATGCCGTCGCAATGTTCACTTAAACATTACAAGAAAACAAGAAGAGACACGATAATAGAAATGTAATACACAAATAGAGAAATAAAAAATATACCTTTCTGTGCGTCCTTTGTTATTCAACTGGCACAGCTAACGGAATACCCTCATCGTCCTCGATATCACGTTTATCATAAAATTAAAAAATACTATGCCATACATCTTATTTGATCGTCCAGGTTTTGTCTTAGGTAAGCGTATATGCTTTCTCGGCGATGTAAATTATTTTGCTTCCCTACACACACGTGAAGCAGTTGAGGTACTTAATGAGCACCCTGCAGCCTTAAGTTCTTTACATTTCGTGAAGTTAAGATTTTTGCGGTTTTCTTCGTTGGCATACTTTTTAAAGAAATTATACACATGAAGACAGCATCCTTAACCTTACTGCTATATCCACTGGTACTACAGGGCTTACTAAGAGACATTTTTATGAAAGAGTTAACTTTATAAATGCTAGGACAAACCTATCACTTTAAGAACTGAGTACACCACAGATGAGTCACAAGTGTGCTATAAAAAGTACACCAGCAGAGCTTTTGCTTTAACCTTGAGTATTACATCAATGGTATAATGAATTTCATTGTTAATGCTTCCTCGAGAATGTGATAGCAGTTGCTGATTCTTTGCTTAAAGTTCTGTTGGCTTATGCTTTATATGGCTTATTATTGTTATTGTTATTATTTTTTTTTTTGAGGGGGTAGTGCATTCCAAACAATGAGGTGTTGAATGTTGTAAAAAGCACGCTCTTCTCACGCGACGGATATGTGCTTCATTCTAGGCTTCTCCATATGGAGAAGTAAGCATAATAACCATTAAAATGCACTTAATTATTGGTTTGCCAATGGTATTATTCTGTGAAGCAGAACCATACATGACGTTATTTATTTAAAAAAAATGTCATGTATGGTTTTGTAGAGCTGCATCAGAGGGCTTCAAAAGGATTTTCATGACGAGTTTGTAGCTGTAATAGAAAACCTCGTGGAATAACTATTTTCTAAATTTATTTAGGACATGGAGAATTGCACATTATTAAGTGATAATTATGTCTATTACATAACAATATATAAATTAACTATGACAGCAATGGATTTATTACTATTACAAGCATGACTATGACTAAAAGTCTCCGTTTAAACATCACTATAGATAACTATAAATTAATGGCGAACCATTGGGTGTAATAATATTATTCTTTTTTGTACTTGTTCAGGAAAGTGTCGCCTTTTACCCAGCTACTTGTTGCTTTTCTGAAATATGCAATATGCACGTGCACACATGATATTCCCATTAGAGTTTACCAGTGGCGAGGTGTACTGTCCGTATGAGGCAATGTTGCACTGCAGCTATTCGCCCCTGCCGTTTTAGTGGACACGCCTCAAACATCAAGAGATTTGGACCGCATAATAGTATCATGGCTAAGTAAAGAGCCTTATGGGACACCTTTAGTAATACCATCTGGTTAAGAATTACAACCATTGATTCTGATTTCCTAGGTTCTATTTGTTAAGTAAGATCTGAACCAATTTATAAAGATCGCATTGAAGCTATAAAATTTTAGGTTTTGCATCAAGAAATTGTGATCTATATTGTCAAATGCTTTAGCTAACTCATAAAATATTCCTAATTGTAGTTCCTTCTTATTCAAGACTGTTACTATCGCAGAATGAGCATGTATGTTTGCATTTTTTGTTGGAGTCTTTTTCCTAAATCCGAACTGGGATGCTGAGAGAATGTTGTTGAAGTCCATATATTTTATAACCCAATTATATACCGTTTTCTCTATTGCTTTAGAAAAAGCCATCAGGGGAGAGATGAGCCTATAATTGGAAGTCAGGCTTTTGTCTGTCTCTGTTTGTATAGAGGCTTAACAATAGTGTTTCATTTTTTCTGGAAATGTCTCTGACAAAAGGGAATGATTGCATATATGACTAAGAAGTTTACTCAACTCTGGTAGGTAATATTTTAACAATTTGGTACTTGTCTCATCCCACCTGTGAGAGGTTTTACTTTTTAATGAGGTAGTAATTTTTTTTCCACCTCTCTGGGAGTTGTAGAGTCTTAACGCAAATTTATAGTGACTTTGGGATATGCTGTTTTCAGAATTTTCAGTGCAGTAGAGTTCAGGTCGGATCAGTTTGTTGCTGCATTAAGAAAATATGTGTTAAAGTCATTAGCAATGACACAGTAATTACTAACTTTTGTATTTCCAATAGTTATGTGAGCAATGTTACTATTTGGATTAATTCTACCTGTTTCAGTTTTTATTATATTTAGTGCCCTAAAATCCCCAGATTGAACATTTACACTTGTACTTTCAGAACAGAGCTGCTTGACTTTTCTCACTGGCAAAGATAGATTCTTCTCTGCGACTACATTAAACACATGCACCACAATTTGTTTTTTGTTGCTTCATAAAGGATTACACTTCTTGACAGGATCAGTGGTAGATCCTGTCATTCAGTAATTACATGTGCAACAAAAAATCACTAATTAACAGTTGCACTTGGTTCAGTGCACCTTTGAATGTGATATATGACAAAGAAGCTAGGTGCAATGCATGGTCAAGAGACAAAAGCACTAAAACAGTGTCATGATAGATGCACGTGCTTTCGTCATCCTGAGAGGCAGCTTCAAACCAAGGGATCCTCTTACCCATTTGTTGATAAGAATTTATGTGCATTCCAAACGCATTAACTCTGTTGATACAGAGTGAGCCAAAAGATTCCGAATCGCTTGTGCTGTGTTTTTCCTGTCCGCTTCCTTGGCACTCGCTGCTGTCTGCCGCTATCATGGAAAGGTGCGGATGAAACCATACAACATTTTTAAAACTACTTTTAAAGGCTTTACTTACCAATTTTACGAAAGGAGATGCTGAAATTGGTCACCGTCATTGTCCATACATTTTTTGGCACCTCTTTAGGAAACTATCTATCACTCACTGTAGTTCATGCTGAGAAATTTCCTGACGGATATTTTGTTTTAATTCTTCCAGGTGTGTGGGTTTGTCTTGTACACTTTATGCTTTAAGTTACCCCGGAGGGGTATTTTATGAACAATATTACCGGCTGCGCTGTGTTTTTTCACTGGGCATGTGGAAATATGATAAAACATGATAACGCACTGCTGCTGTAAACAAAGTCACGCTGTTGTGGTTTTGCTGTGCAGTATGAAGTGCAGGTTTGAGTTGACTGATGTGATGTAGTTCAGTTCGCTACCTTAGGATCAGACTGACGTAACTACATGAATGCATGTTTTGAGATATTTAAGTTTTTAAGTTTGTGATGATGCTATTTGTATATTAGCGTTGCTGAACACAAACTTTGTTATGAAATTCGATAACCTAGTTCATTTGCCCAATGATTGTTAATGTTTAGTTTGTAATAATCATTTATTAAGTAGATATTTAATATTTTAATAAAACACGCTGTAATTACGTCTCTTTGATCCTAAATAAATTAAGATTTCCTGCTGCAACTCTGTGGGTATTGCAATCTTATAATGAAACTGCACACGCTTTGTTGTTGTAAGACATTTTTTATTAAAGCACAAAATAAATTATGAACAAAATTACATTAATATTACACTGTTGCAATGGGAGTGAAGTGAGGAATAAAACTTGGTACTTCTGTGGAATTATACCTTTCTGGCATAACTCTTTCAGATCGGATAGTTTCTCTTTGGTGACTGGCAGGGGACCATCATAGACAGGTTGTAATGCTAACTCCTCTGCTTGATTTCTTCTACTGTGCCCAGCTCTTATGGTCTGCAACTCATGAAATTCTGCCTCATCGTAACAATACTTGAAATATATTTTGTATGGTTCACCCTTACGTATTGCATCCATACAATTTTCAACAAGCTCACTGCTTCTCCTTTTTCATCTGTCTTTATATTCCTAATTGTTTCTTTCTGAAGTTCAGTAAAGTTTACGAACTTCGTAGAATCCATCTGTATGATAGTGTGTCTCTTTGATGCCATGCGTACTACAGTGAACCATTCTATGGGATCGAACACATCTACATGCTTGCTCTAATTTTCTATGCAGGCATGTACAGAGTCCATTTCCATCTGTGAGTGGCCTGGTTCGAAAAATCGCTGATTGATTACTGGAATGTTCATATTCTGGACGGCATATAACATTGCACACATGTTAATATTTCGGTTTTGTCCACATGTATCTGAAAATAGATTTGCAACATCTCTCAGAAAGTCCAAAACACACGATGCCGTTATGTTGAACCCCTTTTCGCTGTTGACTCGTCTCACATGTTGGCTTGGTTGTTTGGTAAATTCAAAATTGTCAAGTTATAGACAAAAAATTGTCTTTTATAAAACAAAGACTTGGAATTTGTCTTAGGACAGTACAGTACTGGCTCCAACTCATATTCTGCCATAACACATTCATCTTTTTTTGCTTCATCCTTTTTCTTATTCTTCATTTCTCATGCCAATTCTTTCTTCTTGATGTGATCATCATGGTTTTTCTTCGTATTTTCATCTTCCTTCTCCATCTGTGTAAGATTACAATATTTTAAACATTCATTGCTATACATGATCCGAATATTTAAATATGCAGGTAAGTTATTCCTTGTTAAACTTCTTTCTGGAATAATGTGATGGGAGAACTGGAAATTTCCAGATATGGTTTCTGATTTACTCCTCCTTATCTTCCGGTGGTTTCCAACCAGGTGCATGGTGACCTCTTTTCTCCTTCTCTATTACGTTGTGATCACCTCTTTCCTTAATGGTTGTCCTCACAAACGTTTCCGATGTGTCAAAGGTAGTGAGGAAAAATTGCTTGTATACCTGAATTTTATCAAATCCTTTTTCTATGAAAAGACGTTTACTATTTTTTCTTCTAGAATGTTCTGATTGTGTTCAGATACTTTCCTTTTCATATTCATCAACTAATGAACTCAAATATTTTCTCTGAAGTTCAGTAAAACCAAGGTCCCAGAAAGCTTGATGAACTTTTTGTCTATCATCGTTCCTGAAATTATCATTACATTTTCGAATACACCTTGCACAACCTTTTTCACGTACCCTTCGAGCTGGAACATCTTGGTTTGTGGTAGAAGTGTATGCTTTCACTGACCGTCTATTAAGTCCTTTTTGTTTCTTTTCCATTCTTCCATAACAACCCTCTTCTTTCTTTTCCTTGTAACGGGGTCTTCACTGATTTTACCATTAGTTTCTTTAGATTCTGCAACCTGCTCTCTACATTTCCATTGACATCCCTTCCTGTTTGTTCATCATAGTAATAAATTAATTATAAATGGTAACTATAAACAGGCCTATTCGTAAATATAGGAATAAATATGGTTTAATAAAAAGATAGTTCCCTAGGTTCTATGATGACTCACCCTTTCACACAGATCATCTAGCACAGGCTCTTTGCCTGAATTAGTATCATCCATTTCCATAGATTCTGCAACCTGAACCATGTTTACATTAATAATGCCTTTCTGCGTCTCATTAGAATCTGTAATATATTATATTTCAAAATGTAGTACCTATGTTAATCAGAAGAACTCTCAGAAGGTTATAAGATCATCACCCTTTTCATCCAGATAATTAGAATCGTTACTGGCTTCATTAACTGACTCAGGACTGTTAATTTCATAGATTGTGCCACCAGAACTCTGGCTTTCACATTAGGATTGACAACGCCCCACTATACTTGTTCACCATTAGAATCTGTAATAAATGAATAATGTGTCTATAGTGTAGACCTCCAAAACACAATAAAGCAACCACAACAATGATGATAACAACAAGGTGTAGGAGTAATAGTACCTAGTCCAAAACCATAACATCATAATTATTACTCACCATTCTCACTTAGATCACTTTTTGGCTCATAATCGGGATCAGTATCTGAGTCAGCTGCTGCTATAAATTCTCTAAACAATGCTTCTCCTTCCTCATCTTCTGATTTCCCACTATAATAAACTATAAAATAACAAAGTACTGAATGCTTTAACTAAGTTACAACGTTTTAAATGACAGTTAATATGTAATTCAATTATTATTTCAATATCGTATATACAAGTTTAATAACTAACATAAACATATATTTATTTATATTTTGTTCCAATGTGTTTTATATTTACATTTATCATTATTTTCATTATTCTTCTGTTCACTTACTAACTGAACCATTCTTCTCCCTCTGGATTCCATAATAGAGTTTCACTAATTTTTAAATCTACAAATGTAATGCTTGTGAGCTAAAACCACACTGCTAAACAATATTGCACTAAATAACAAATTGCCTTTAAATACATGCGCGATTTGGTGATGTGCACTCCTTCAAATGTGGAATTGTGTATGTAAAGGCAATAATTAAAAAATAACAGGAAAATTACAGTGGTCGGCCACGTAGGCAGGAAGCATGAGACAAATGTAAGAGCTATCAGGTGTCAATAATAAAACAAAGCATTAGGGTCAGACAAACGTATCAGCTTTTACCATCCTCTGATCCTTACCAAAATTATTATTTTGCAGATAGCGTTAGGGTCAGTCAAACATAACAGCTTTTACGTTCCTTTGACTCTTACAAAAAGTATGACATTGTAGTTACGTTGACACTTAACTTCGACACTATTATAGCTAGAGATACGATTGTTTGATCCTAAGATAGAGCGTAATTTTCTGATTACAGAAGTAGTCGTAACCCAAAAACAGCAAAAAGTGTAGTTACGTCATCTGATCCTAAGGTAGCGAGTTATTATGAGTTATTTATTATTTTGTCCTGTACTTAGTCACAAAGTATATTATGGCTCAGTATATGTTTTCTACTGCACTGCGTGTATTTATTTATGATTCGTATGTGGTCAGCTTGCCAAGTGAAAGTACGATTTGCAGAAAGACCTCCAGGTGTAAAAGTTCCAGGCCGTACAACAATCCATGAACTTTACAGTAAATTCAGGCCACAGGAATTGTTCAGGCTAAGAAATCTAAAAGACAGCATTCAGTTCTTACTGAAGAAACATTAGGCGACATCGCTCATCATTTGGAAAATTCCCCCCCAAAAATTCCATGATGGATAGTTTCCTAAAGAGGTGCCAAAAGTTTATGGACAACGACAATGGGCCAGTTTCAGCATTTCCTTTCATAAAGTTGGTAAGTAAAGCCTTTAAAAGTAGTTTTAAAAATGTTGTAGGTTTCATTCGTACCTTTCTATGATAGCAGCAGACGGCAACAAGCGCCAAGGATGCGGACAGGAAAAAAACAGCGCAGGCAATTTGGAGTCTTTTGGCTCACCCTGTATATTTGATTCAGCCCAGGTTCAAGCCCAGAAACCCAAAGAGCTTGAAATATGGGAGAAGATTCACTGAAGAAGTTTGAAAACCACATCATGAACTTTGATTTGTTAGCAGCAGGCAACCCTTTAGGTTCACTCACAAGCCACCAGAGGATACCCCAGGCTTTCAACAAAACGACTCGAGAGTTGATCCGGCAGTCAACAAGCAGCTGATAATGTGATCTCATGCTCATGATACATGTTCTGCGAAATAAATAGATGAGTGAAGCTAGTAAAAGAATTTGTTGTTCACCCTAATATAAAAATGTGAAAGTTGTGTCACGTGAGTAAGTAGCAAATAAAAGCGATAGTTGGGAATTTAAAATATAGCCAGTAAACTTGCATTAGCCAACCAGAATTAAATGTATAAATGTTTGAAAATTTATGCGGGAGGACAGATGCTTCTACAACTGAAATACATTTGTTCATAACTGTAGTTCTACGGAGACCGACAGATGTAAGCCTTGATATGCTTTAGTGATACAGGATCAGTTAGAAACCAGAAATAATGTGGCAACCACATATACAATTCAGTATTTGTAGTGATAAAAACAATACAGTGTGGGGATATAATTTTTGTGTGTGTGTGTGTGTGTGTGTGTGTGTGTGGGTGGGTGGGTGGGTGGGTGTGAGAGAGAGAGAGATATATATATATATATATATATATATATATTCCTAAAACCCACACTATGAGAGAATTCCCAGAAGTACCCTACCTAAATATAGATAGCGGTTGTTTCAAACAAATGACTATGGTAGAAAGTACCAACCTTATAAAGTTTGAAGTTTCACGATGCTATGTTATTTAGTTGACTTTTTTGAAGATTTAGAAGCTAGTAACAGTGATGTGTTATAATTTAAAATAAAGAGAGTTGAGGGTTGTTACACTACATCACTAAAACAGTGTAGTGATGTGAGTTTAGTGATGTAGTGTAACAACCCTCAACTCTCTTTATTTTAAATGTTATTTAGTATTTATTTTGCACCCACGAATAGTGAGTGCTCTCAGCAAATTTGTAAACATGGATAAAACTGGTCATCATTATATGATACAATACTTTCATTTGAAAGGTCTTAGTCCAACTAATACTAAAGCTGAGCTAGATTCTACTCTGGGGGAGTCTGCTCCTTCGTTTACAACAGTAAAATATTGGATGACAGAGTTTAAGTGAGGCCATACGAGCTGCCAAGAACAAACATCACAGTGGTTGACCAAATGAGGTGACCATACCATAAATTGTGAAGAAAATCCACAAAATGGTATTGGATGACTGTCGATTGAAAGTGTGTGACTAGCAGACATCGTAGGCATTTCAAAAAGTGCTATACATCACATACTAACTGAAAATTTGGACGTGAGAAAGCTTTGCACAAGATGGGTGCCTCATTTACTTACAATGAAACAAAAACGGCATCGTGAGGATGTTTCAGTCGAGTGTTTGGGGACGTTTCACTGCGTTAAAGCAGAGTTTTTGCGTTGATTCATGGATGAAACATGGGTTAATCAAACTAGTGGATTGAAAGGGGAGAATATGTTCCAAAGAAGGCAGTTCCATCTGCAGGCAAGGTCATGGCATCATTTTTGTGGTATGCGCGTGGGATAATTTTCATTGATTATCTTCAAAAAGGAAAAGTAATCAATGGCAAGTATTATGCACACTAATTGCAGAGTTTGAGTGATGAAATCGAGCAAAAATGGACGCATTTAATGAAAAAGAAAGTTTTGTTTCATCAAGACGAATGCACCAGTTCACACATCCACTATCGCCATGGCCAAAATCAATGAGTTAAAGTTCGAATTGGTTCCTCATGCACCCTATTCGCCAAATTTAGTCCACCTCGATTATTTTATGTTTCCAAATTGAACAAATGGCTTGGTGGTAGAAGATTTGCCAACAATGAAGAGGTGGAATCTGCAATTGACGGCTATTTTGCAGAATTTGACAGTTCCCACTCTAAACAGAGTATTGAAGCTATTGAACATTACCGGGAAGAGTGTATTGAACTGAAAGGAGACTATGTAGAGAAGTAAAGATTTTTTTCCCAACATTTTTGTGTTTTCTTTGTTAGGTCGGGTACTTCTGCAAAAGCCCTCATATGTAGAAACTTATAATATGTGTAATGGTAATGACCACAACATAAGCTTGAATCCCATACAGCAACTTTTTCTAACATTATACTATAACCACTAGTAACTGTGTGATCTGTAGAACAAGTGCTAAAAGTGCACATTAAAGATAGGACATAGATCCAAGTTTTATAACTTATGTTACACAGGAAACCTTCCTTCCTGTACCACACCTGACTAAGAAATACATGTTTGACTGACTGAGAACTGGCTAGCCAGCACAACAATAGAACCCAGTAACTTCAAGAAATTACAATAAAACAATAAACCTTTGTAACAATAACAAAACAAGTTAGGCCTCGCAGTACCAATGCAAATTCATTAACCTAGTTAAACCAACCATCTTTCTTAATCCTCACACCAAATTTTCAAAATTCTGTGGACAATGTATCAATTCCTACTGTTTTATTTCTTTTAAATTTCTGAACTTGGCTCGGTATTTCTCCTATATTAAAAAGTCTATCCAATTCCTCCACATAAGAATTGTGTAATTCCAGCCTCCAGTTATCTACATCCTCCCTTTCCCTTTCAAACAAGCTCTGAAACTAAGTGACCCATTTGTTTAGATTAATAAAAATGTTTCCATGTCTCTTTTTAGCACATTCTCTAATAACTTTCCAAGCGTTTTGCACTCCGCCTGTTCTGACTCTCTCTGCAATTTCTAAGACCTTTGCTCTCCCCCACTCTTGTTTCTTTTGCTCAAGCAATAACTTATACCTCTCTTAAATATATCATAATCTCTCTCTCACCTTTCTCATTATGCCCCCTTCATCTAATCACCGCATCTCTCACCAGTCTTCTTATCTCTCTTCATTCATCATCAAATCACTTTCTATTTTTTCACCTCCTTATTTCTGATCTTTGTACTTTTGCCTGTCCATTTTAAAGAATTTCACATTGTTCTATTGCTGACTCACTTCTTCCCTTAAGCATCATTAAATATATTCCATATATACTCAGTTTGCCTATTGCTGAGTTCAGTAAATCACCAAAATCATCCTCACTCACAGGTTTCCAAATACAGTTTTCGATTTTATATCTAACCTCTTTGTTATTAACTTCCTTATCATTTCCTAACCGTCAGTGTACTACTAAAGGAAAATGCGCACTAGAACTAGCCATATTGGTCAGTTTAAATTTACTTACTCTGTCCAGTATTTCTCTACTGCACATAACATAGTCAATCACACTTTGACCTATGTTATTTGAAAAGGTATATTCACCAGTTTTGTCCTCAACCCAATAACCGTTCAAAATTATCAGCTCATTGCTCTCACAAAACTCCACTAGTCTAATAACATCCTCGTTTACAGCTTTGTCCTTACTGTGCCCTTTGTTATTTTCTCTTCCCGTCCCCCTTTGCTGTTAACTGATAAGGTAAATTACTACAAATCACATTTAAATAAGAAGTATTGTATACCTGGATGTCATAACTTCTATGAAATATGTTGACAACTTTTTAAACACTTTTCTCTCCATTTGCATCTTCTGTTTATTAAGACTTGTTTCTGAGAACTTCTTCCCCATTTTATGGTCAAGTGGTGTTCCCATGGATGGTGTGGTCCTGCTTGGCATTGTACTGCCCTATGTTCTTCTGGTTAATAGATAACTTCAGCAAGAGCAGGTATTTCAAAATCTTTTCTTAGTCATAAATATTTTCTCCCAAGTGTTAGTCCTTATGGCTTCTTTATGCATTTCCTTAATTTTATCTCATGTTTTATGCTGTGATTTAATGACCAAAAGTGATGTGCTACAGCCGACTTTCCCATGTACTTGGATTTGGCATTCCTCAAATGTTTATTTCATCCTGACCTCCAAAATTCTTTTGGTTTTTCCAATGTATAGTTTTTCACAATCTTGGCAATTCATTTGATAGATACCAGGTAATTTGGTTTTAGGCATACTATTTTTGAGTGGGTGGTTTTTTAGGTTCCTGATGCTGTATTTTTGGCATCATTTTGTATTGAATTTCTTGAAAATTATCTCGAAGTTCTGAAAAAAATGTTGATGAAAGGAGAATTTACTATATTTAAAGTTAGGTTTCTCTAACTTTTCTTTCAACCTGCTGTGTGTTTTGTGCTTGCCAGTCAATTTGTCAATAAAGTTGGTGTTGAAACTGTTCAGCTTAACAACATGATGTAAGTATGCATGTGTATTCTGTTTGTCTTAAAGGGGTGTGAACCAATCTGTGAATGAGGCTATGGAATATGACATACTAGTGCTGTGTTGGGTTAAACCGGTTACACTTGATATAGTTATCTACATGTGTTGGTTTTCGTAAGTGCCAAATTCTAATCTGTTTGGTTTCTCATGATCTTTAAATCCAGAAATGGTAAGAGTCCTTGTTCTTATACTTCAACTGTGAATTTTATAGACTTGGCTATAGGTTTAGTAACTTCACTGCATCTTCAATAAACTTTTTTGGAATGATGGCAAAAACATCAACATCCTATGCCAATATCGAAAGATGTATGGAAATGCTCTAGTTAGATGAATTTCAAAACTACTCATGTATAAAAAGGCCAAGAAAGATGAAAGGGAGTTGCCCATGACTAAGCCATCAGTTTGTTGGTAACATTTGTTAACAATAAAGGAATTTTATTTGATTACATAAATCAGTCAGTTTCATATACTCTTCAATTTCTTCCTATGTGATCTTGTTCTTGCCTAATCACTATTTTATGAAATCCAGTATTTTTTTTTTTTTATTGGGATATTAGTGCATAAAGATTTTGTGTTAAAAGGTACCACAACCTCTTCAGTTTTTACCACTATGTCTTGATAAACTAATCAGAAAAAATCTTAATAAATAGACATAAGTGAAGAGGAAAAAATGTTTAAAAAGTTGATTCATTCCAACATAAGTTACCTCAACTTCATATGGAACTATTCTTTAACCTGTAAATCTGTGCTACTTGTAAGTTTATGCAAGAGGCAGGGGAAAAATGAGTATTTTTGGTAATAGCTCTGACAATTTTAGGTTTCAAACGATTACAACATAAGTTGATACATTTATGAGCATACTATTCATGTGTAACTAACAGTGAGATACTCTTGATAAAGTGCTACTTGCTTGGATTCTTCATTACTAAGTGGCAAGACAATGATGCTCCTCTGCTTTCCTATCTCCTTCCTGTGCTACATTCAGCCATGCACACACAAGTTCATAATGTACTGTTAACAACAATGCACATGCTGCATTACATCTAGGTATATTAATTACTGCTCAACTTATGTTAACCATTTTGTATCAGTTTCTATGATATTAATGATTATTTCAGAATGGCATCTCAGGCAATAGCCTTTCACATGTTTAATGAAAGAGTTCAGTAGTATTATTAAATATGACTGGCTAGAAGATTTCTAATGGGAGCACTAGATGTAAAAATACTCGAAACAAATGGCATTGCTGCAAATTTGGATCATTATTACTTTGAGATTATGTAATGGGACCTGTGGTTATTTTCTGCAATGGTTTCATCCTCAGAAGTGTTCCAAAATAACAGGTTGTTTTCTTACCTCCAGGGCATGCAAGTGCTTCTCCATAGATGAGATGGAATCTTTCTGTGAGTTCCGGTATAGCTGGTTGAGATTAGTCTTAGCATTATCACTTAAATTTTTTTTTTTTTTTTGGAAGAACAAAACTGACTCTCTTAGTCACTTATTTGATTTAAAATATGCAGTTAAGCTATAGGATTGCTTTTTAAGTATGTATGGATGTGGTGTTGCAGGTTTCAATTTATAATGGTTTAAGATCATACTCAAAAGCACCATGAGCAAATGCAAAGGAAAAAGCAGTGCAAGAACATCAGCACTCCAAGTAGTTGGTGTTGTGTACAATCATAATAAAGACGACAGATCTCTGCGACTTATAGACTTCCTGCAAGCAGGAAGGGATTTTGCTGACCGCATTAGTGCTAAAGCAGAGGAGGAGGAGGAGGAAGTGGAGAGATTGAAGGCTGAAAATGATCAGAGAGTGGAAGAGTTGCTTGCAAAAGCTAAAGACATCAAACAGTATGTTTCCAGTTAATTGTTGTTAGAAGTTTATTGTGAAGTAGATCAGATAACTTTAAAACCTATAAAGTTGACAAATGTATCACATTCCTTCACAAATGTTAACACAGTATTTTTGGAAAACTTTTGTTCCCTACTCAACTAGAAGTTAACCATTGGTGGTTGCAGATTACGCAGGGAGATCTGGTGTCTGAAAATTGAAATCACCCAGGCTTTCCAGTGATGGAAATTACTGCTACTTTTACTGATTTAGTGAAAACACACTTTTTTTTTTTTTTTTTTGCTTTCTCTACCATGTACCTAGTAGGTATAGAAGATATTCTATTCCACCCAAAAATTCAATACCAAGATTTCATTGAAAATACATGTTTTGAGGCCCCCTGAGTAAAAAAATCTGATGTGTTACACTCTCATGACTTTTTCTACTCTTGTACAAACTATTTTTACAAACTCTTATTCTCCATCTATTTCATATGATAGTCAAATCTTTTAAGAGCTGCTTGCTATGTGGAGCATTCCATTTTCTGTGCATACAAAAAGAAAAACAAAACGAATAACAAATTCCCATTTGAGAAAAAGTATTAAGTATTGAAAAATTCAAACAAATAAGAAATATGTCGGAAATGGTTCACTGCACACAAAAAATGTATATGACATAAAATTGTGTGTTTTGTGGTAAAATTTTGTCTATCTCTTATGGTTTACCAGTTATGCAAACTTCATTCAGAATGAAGACGACTTTTGGGGACATTCCCAGAAAATTCTAGATATGCCTTTCATTTGCCATGAAAGCGTCTTAGAATATATTTTGATCAAAATCGTTAGTGTCATTTCTGAGAGAGAAAAAAAAACTTTGAAAAATGTTCCATGTAAAGGGGAGTCTGGAATGGGGGGATTTTCTTGAAAATCTTTGTGTCGCATCTTTTAAAGATACTGAATCTAAATACCAAGTTTGGTATTTATCCGACTTTTCTTTTTTGAGTTACACTGTTCACAGACACACACAGGCTTTTTCTTAAAAATGCTTTTTTTGCATTATGGGGCTTCAGAACATGCATTTCCAGTGAAATCTCAAAATCGAATTTTTAGGTGAAATGCAATATTTCTACTTACTATACATATTAGAGAAAGTAATAAGCTTAAGTAAAAATACTTGTATACCCATTAATAAACGATAGAGGGTAGGGAAAGTAATGTAAATGTATCACATCAGATTTTTTTCTTCTAGTTTACTGCTTTGCTGGAAACATGTGCTGCCTCACTTGTACCTCAATTTTAGCCTTATCCGAGTGCACTTCCGCTCGTTTATAATCACACCTTGCTTTATCCACACACATCAGTACTTCTGTTCATATATAATCATATCTTGTTCTGTTTTTTGGTTTTCGGTATTCTTGCTTGTATTACAAATATCATTTTGACTGTTATGTTCTCATTTCTCTTACGCCCACAGAATATTTTCTATGTTCTTGACTTACAAAGAGAATTACATTTTGCACATAACGACCAGTTCTAAAAATATTTGACTATTGCTTAAGGCCTACTATGTTCCCCTTGTTTTGTATTTGCAAGGGCAATATAGAAATACAGTAGCCTTTAAGCATAGACATATCTTTTAATAGCTAGTTGCTATGTGCATCACCATTCTCTTTGCATATCCAAAAAAAAAAAAAAAATTAATAACAAATTCCCATTTGAGAAAATAAGTATTGAAGAATTTAAGGGAATTACAAGCAATATCTGGAAAATGGTTCACTCAACAAAAAAAATGTATATGACATAAATTGTGTATTTTAACGCGATCTACATTTTTTGTGTAGTAAAATTTTGTCTATCTCTTATGGTTTACCAGTAATGCAGAAGTCGTTAACAATGAAGCATACTTTTGGAGACATTCCCAGAAAATTCGAGATATACATTTCATTTGTCATTTTTAAGATATCATAATCGAAATCGTTAGAGCCGTTTTTGAGAAAATTAAAATTTCGAAAAATGTTCCATGTAAAGGGTAATCTGGGGTGGGGGGATTTTCTTGAAAACCTTTGTGTTGCATCTCTGGAAGATACTGAACCTAAATACCAAGTTTGGTGTTTATCCGACTTCGTTTCTGAGTTATGCTGTTCACAGACACAGACATGTTTTCAAAAATACTTTTTTTGGATTCTGGAGGCCTCAAAACATGTATTTCCTGTGAAATCTCGGTATCGAATTTTTGAGTGGAATGCAATACTACCCCTACTTACTATATATAGTAGAGAAAGGTCCATGTGTGTGTGTGTGTGTGTGCGTGCGTGTGTGTGAACAGCATAACTCAAAAAGAAAAAGTAGGATAAACACAGAACTTGGTATTTAGGTTCAGTATCTTCCAAAGATGCGACACTAAGATTTTCAAAAAAATTCCCTCACCCTAAACTACCCTTTACATGTAAGATTTTTTGCAATTTTTTATTTCCTAAAAAATGGCACTAACGTACCATATATTAAAGATATTTATGTGAGAAACAAAATGTATATCTTCAATTTTCTGGGAATAGCCTCTGAAGTCCTCATTCAGAAGACATTTTTTATAATCTTGTATATCTGGTAAACGTTAAGCGATAGATGAGAATGTACTACTCAAGAAATGATGTTCTCCTTAAGAGAGACAATTTATTTCAAATAACATTTTTGTGGCATCAGTCATTTCCAAGATATCAATTATTAATGGTTCAAATTGTTCAATACAAAGTAATTATTTTCAAGCCTGTCGATTCTCAGTTGTTTTTTGTAATGTTATGAAAAGAGTATGGAATTTTGAGGCCAGCTCATAACACCCAGTTCTAAAACGTTTGACTATCGCTATTCCCATTGTATCAGTAACGAAATGTGTAATGCAGCTATTTCTGGAAAGATTTATCTTGATTAAAATGAAGAAAAAAAAATAAACTTTCATAAGAATAATTTATATACTCACTAATATGCTACAGAAGGTACAGAAAGTCATGTGAATGTAACACATCAGATTTTTTTTGTCCTTTTTTGTTCTGGTTTTTCAACCTAACAGATAAATTGTTCATTTCTAGTTGAGAGTTTCTCAGTGAAAAAATAAAGCTTCCAATGTGAGCACAAGACCTCAACCAGAACTTGGAAAAAGTCTCTCTTCATTATCATTTCATATCTGTAAAAATTACAATATAATTTATTGCAACATCAGGAATTAGATCCTAAGATGCAATAGTTATAAAATAGGTAACTTATAAATAATAGGTGTGCAATTCAAAGCATATATAGGCTAAGTTGAGTATATACTATATATCTGGCCCAGTTGCATAAAAGTTAATCTGAGTTCAACCACTTGAAAATGTTCTCAAGTCAAGCTGAACTTAGAATTTTGGTTGTATAAACATTGATCTAAGTTCATGGCACCTTGATCTAAGATCAAATCTGACGGGTGAATTTTCTCCAGTTAACTTGATTGAACTTAGATCAGTAGAATACAGAAGCTACATAACAGCTGTTTTCTTTTTTAATAAGGAAGAAATAAATAGCACAGCTTTAAAATGGTAAGTAATGAATTTTTTGTAGTTATTGGGGTAATTGAGTGTCTGACAAAGAAGGGGTTATACCATACAATATTGATTTACTTTTGTAAAATGTTATTCACATAAATTTGGTTTTTAACAATTTTCCAAACACCTTGATTAGTTTCAAGAGGAAATAAACCATTAGTTAACATGTTATGTATTTTGTACTTTAATGAAACCATTTTTCTCAAAATTCAATTAACCTCTTTATTTCACAATTGGCTTGGTAGGATGCATTGTTTTGTGTTTATAACCTATGCTACATGTTATTATTTTCAGATGTCAGATTACTCCGATATTTCCGATGATTAGGATTTTGAATTTGTAAGGGCTCCTAATGTTTTCCAACATAGAAAGATTCCCATCTTAGAACTTAACAAGAGAGAATTCAAAATGAGGTTTCGACTGTCAAAGCGTAGTCGAACTGAAGCATAGGCTGCATGCACAATTAAGGACACAAACCCTGAGAAATTATGCACTTAATCCAATGTTTATTCTTCTTCTCACATTACGGTTCTATGCAACTGGAAGCTTCCAGATGGTGATTGGGGATGTCTTTAATGTGAATAAAGGAACTGCAAGTAGGACTACTCACAAAGTTGCAAGTGAGATTGCAACCTTAAAAGCTTATTTCATCAAGATGCCTAGGAAGAGGCTGAAGTAAGAAGGGTTATGTGTGAGTTCCATAATGTATGTAATTTCTCAGGAGTTTTAGCTGCAATAGACTGCACACATATCCCAATTATATCACCTGGTGGGAATGATGCAGAAATTCCCATGGTTGGTTTTCTTTAAATGTTCAAGCTGTCTGCGACTCACAGCTTCGCTTCCAGAATGTTGTTGCTAGATGGCCAGGTTCAGCGCATGATAGCAACATTTTTAGAAATTCTAGAATTCATGCAGTTTGTAGCTGAAGAATTTCCCCAAGGTGTGCTCCTAGGAGACAGTGCCATCGCTGCTGTCATTACTTACTCACACCTACAATGCATGAAGAAACTGCTGCAGAATGGGCATATAACAGGACTTATAGACAAACAAGATCAGTTATTGAAGGCTCTTTTGGCATTGTCAAAAGATGATTCCCATGTTTAAGAATGAAATTAGCTGTGAAATTACTTTGAGTTCCTCCTATAATAGTAGCAGCATTTGTATTACATACCTTGGCCATTAATGCAGAAGACGACACTCCTGACGTAGACGGTGCTGTTTACAGAGGAAGGAGAATTTACCAGGAACTGCCTATACCTGGTTTAAATCAGAGAGATAGAAGGGAAAACACAGCAGTGAGAACTGCACTAATTAACAACACTTTCAGGTATTCACTGTAACTTTATTGAACCTAACGTCATTTTCACGTTAGCTTTTTTGAGATTTTTTCATTTCTAGTTCCAATTTTAAAATTTTCGTTTTCAGTTTATGTTCTTCCTCTAAGCATTCCAACCTCCTCTTGTAGAATTTTTCCCTAATGTCTTCCTTTCTCTTCTTTTCAGGGAATGATGTGGATCTGGATGTACCTGCATTTGAAGATGTTGAAGGACCTGGCTCCACAAGCTGCATTTCTCCCTCTTGTGAAGTGCAGACCTCCAATTGGACATCATTTACGATTATATCTTGCGGTGAACTGCAGACGACTTCCATACCTATTCCGCGATTTCTTCGGCATGGAAACCCACATCGCCATCGAAGTTGCAAGTAACTGGCACAAACTGCGGCTTGAGCGCTGCAATTAATTTGTGGCCAGTTTCGTCCAAGGAAGACGACACAAACATACCACCCTCTGTTTTATACATTTTAAACTTGTCATCAGCATTCATTTTCTTTGTGCGCTTTTTTATGCTTTCATAGCATAGTTTCAAGCATTTGCAATCGCGTGCGATAAAACTTCTTGAATTGAACTTCCTTCCACGCCTCTTCCTTTTTCCTTGTGGTGTTGCTGTCTGTTTTTTCGTTTTCTATTATATCTTTATATTTTAAAACAATGTCCACTAGCATATCGTTTTCTTCACTAGAAGGCACTATTTTCCTTCCCTGAACCTCCATTTTATAGTTATGTATTAATCTGTGAGTTATGCTTTCCAAGTCGCAGTATTGCAAACAGACCAAAATAACAAGAGATACATTACACATTTAATCGAGATAAAGTAAACAAAATACCCTTTCTTTTTATATTTTTTTAATTTGGAGTAAACTTTTGTACTGTCCTTAAAAAATAACACTATTTCTGGTACTAAAAGCCATAAAGAGAAAGTTTCATTTAGTTTTTGTTATGCCTATATTGGCTACCTGTGCAGTTGAATCAAACAGAGTCGAATGTTCTCAATGATTCTGGAGTCCTTTTGATACAATATGAAAGTTGCCACATGTTTGGCGATGTTGTTCACCAATGGCACTGGGGATTAATTGATCTGTATCATTTTCTCTCTGGCTTCCCAATATAAAGTCTGTAAGTTATCACTTTTAAGGCCTTTGCATTTGGTAAGATGCTGTTTGTTCAGGATGACATCTTCTTCACAGAGAGTGCACTTGGGTGTAGGTAGGCATTGTATCTTGTAGAGGTGTTCTGCAAGGCAATTGTGGCCAGTTTCCATCCTAAATAAGGCCACTACAGTTTTCCTTGACATTTTTCGTATATCAACTCTATCTTTACTATTCTTATAATCTTTATCTTTTAATTTATCATCTTCCTCAAGGCTCTGCTGTCTTTTAAAATGCTATTTAATTGTTTATTTCTATTTGTCCTACATGTTTTATTTGTTGTATTGCACCTTTCTTTGCTAATTGATCGGCATGTTCATTGCCCAAAAGTTCGACATGAGCTGGGATCCATTTTAGAGTGACATGATTTCTAGTTTCAACTGCTTTAATTATGCTTCTTATTTCTTTAATATTTCTTCTTGTTTTATTATTGTAATTTACTATCCCATCTATGGCTGATTTTGAGTCTGATAAGATTACTATTTTTTTGTTTTATGTATGGTCTATATAAAATGTTTTCTGTAATGCTGCTTTTATAGCTGTTAATTCTCCAGCATAGTGGTTTGACATTTCATCTAATGATTTAGATTGAGTCACACTTTTTTACACTCACCTTCACTAATTAAAGTTACATAAAACAGAAACGTTTTCGAGGGCATTCGTCCTCATCGTCAGCGACTGGGTGACTAAGGGTCGCTTTCTCCCATGTCCTCTTCTTCCTCATCCTGCGAATTCTGACCCTGTTG
The DNA here is from genome assembly GCA_030765065.1 of Deroplatys truncata. Lineage (NCBI taxonomy): Eukaryota > Metazoa > Arthropoda > Insecta > Mantodea > Mantidae > Deroplatys > Deroplatys truncata. The sequence continues at coordinate 244,953,994 of CM060975.1, read as the reverse complement.
CCATCTGGTGTTGGGGGCACAAAGTTTTAACACATTGCTTACAGGCAGGATTTCAAAATTAATGACGTAGTTGCTGTTTTTGACGATATGTATTTTTTCCCAGATGTTCAATTCTATTGGTGTGGTGAGGGGTTTTAACAACTTTATACTTTGGCCAATGTTGTGGTTTTCAGTCCAAAAATGATGTGATACAGCGGATTTCTCTATTTGTTTTAGTTTTATGTTTCTTTGGTGTTCCTCGAGTCTGGTTTCCAAGTTTCTTTTAGTTTTTCCTATGTAGTATTTCTCACAATCCTCACAACTGATCTTGTAAATTCTGGATTTTAGTGTGTTTGGGATGGTATTTTTGAGAGGTGTGTTTAGTAAGTTCTTCAAGCTGAATTTGTTCTGTGGAGCTAGTCTAATGTTACATTTGTTGAAGATTCGTTCAAATTTTCTAAAGGCCCAAGGGTGGTATGTGAATTTCTTGTATTTCCAATTTGTGTTTGAGAGAGGCGTTAGAGTAGTGGAATGTGAAATTTCCTTGAGTTTTTCCTTCTTGTATATCATGTTGCTTATGAGATCTGAGTTGAATCCATTAGTTATTGCTATTTTTTCTATATGTTGTTCTTTTAAAAATTCTGCTTTACTCAAGGGAACGCTATGCAACCGGTGGATTAAACTTCTAAAGACGGCTAGTTGGTGTGAAGTTGGGTTGCAACCATTTTTCTTTATATAGTTGTCCACATGTGTGGGTTTTCTATGTATGCCGAATTTAAAGCTATTTTGATCTCTGGTTATAGTAAGGTCCAGGAAGGGTAAGGTATTGTTCTCTTCAATTTCGATAGTGAATTTAATGCTGTTGTCTTGAAGGTTCAACAGTTTCAAAGCGTCTTCTGTTAGTTTCTGTGGTATGATGGAAAAAATATCATCAACATATCTCCGCCAAAATTTATATATGTGGGGGAAAGCTTTCACTATGTGGACTTCAAGGTGGCTCATATATAGTTCTGCCAGAATGGGGGACAGTGGGCTTCCCATTGCTAGTCCTTTTGATTGTTTGTAGAATTTATGGTTAAAAGTGAAGAAGTTATGTCTAGTGCATAATTCTGTAAGGTTGATGATGTCATCTATTTCTGTGGAGTCTATTGTAGTCTGATCTAACCATTTTCTAAGTAGTGTAGGGATTTTATCTATGGGAATACTGGTGAAAAGTGCTTTGACATCAAACGATACCATTATGTGGTTTTTTGGGATGTTGTAGGTCTGCAGGTGGTTTATTAATTCCGTGGAGTTTTCAATTCCCAGGTTTTCAAACTTTTTGTAGGTTTTTAGTTTGTTTACTAACCACTTAGCAATGTAGTAAGTAGGTGAGTTAATGCCATTGATAATGGGTCTCATACTATTGTCATCTTTGTGTACTTTTGGTAAGCAGTATAATCTTGGTAAAGTGGGGTTAGCAGACTTAAGAAAGTATTTTTCAGATGTTGTAAGGGTGTTGTTAACAGAGACAGCCTTATTTACAACATTTATGCATCTAGTTAAAGGGTTCTTGGAGATTTCTTCATAATCCGGGCTATTTAGCATCTGGTTTACTCTGTGGTTATAGTCATCCAGTTCCAGGATTACAAGAGAGTTGCCTTTATCTGCTTTCATCTAATGTTAGGTATTGTGCAAAATGTTTACAAAATACTTCTGCACTGGCATTTTTTTTATTGATGAGGGATCCATCTGTATATTCGGAGCCATTCTTTTTCTGGGTATCTTTCATTTTCCGTAGCTATTGCTATGGCTCTCTATTCATCTAGTATATTGTTTTGCTTGTGTATTGTATATATCAGATCATTCTGATATTGTATATTAATATATTCTATTGGACTCGTTACCTCTGTTGCTATTATATTTGTAATTATATCCTTGTATTTTAAGTTATTAATGTATTTCTGAAGCTTATTTGAGTTTTTAAATTACTTATAGTGTCTGCTGTGTGGTACCACTTGTATCTGTTTCTATTGACTTGCAGTTTTTGTGAAAGAGTAATTGCTTTCAACTCATGTTCCAATTCTATAGCCTTGTTTTTTGTGAAGCTTTGTAGTACTGTTTGGCGATGTTGCCACATTTGTTTTGGTGTTCTCGGATCAACACTGAACGGAGTTCATCTGACCTAAGATCAGCATTATACAACCCGCGCTGAGAAGCAAAGTATGTTAATTTCTGATCTTCGGTTATAAATGAATTGCAGTTAGTAATTTTTATGCAACGAGGCCTTAATGTCTTAACATTATACACAATTTTCTTTTATGTATAATTTACAATACAGAGTGTTACATGTATACAATTAACGTATTTTATTACAATAAAAGCTACAAAATACATTGTTCCTGTTATTTAAATATACAGGGAGACCCAATGAAGTATGAACCAGCTGCATGATGTTTTTCCGATTTGTGATGGTGGTGCACATAGCCATCTCAGCTATCATAGAGTGGTGCTGATGCAACCATACAAAAATTCCCTTAACTATGCTTAAAGGCTTTACTTACAATGTTATGAAAGGAGGTGCTAAAACTGACCACTGTTGCTGTCCTACATTTTTGGCATCATCACTTGCCGTAGTTCACATTGCGAAATGGTGGCAATTTGCTGGTGGATATTTTGTTTTTAATTCTTCCAGGTTGTTTGGGTTGTCTTGTATACTTTTTGTTTTAATTTACCCTAGAGATAAAAGTCGCAGCGGTGTTAGGTACACTTTCAATTGTTCTCATCCAAATATTAAAAAATGTAAAGGCACGCTCCCTGACTGTTAATTCTCTAAAAACGGACTGCATGTATGGGGGCATCAACTGTTGACTAAAAACCAAAAAAAGAAAATGGGCCGTATAATTTGTTCTCCGCACATGACGCATCATAAACCAATTATTTTGTCATGGAGGGGCACTTAACGAACAATATTAGGTTTGTCAGAGCTCCAAAAGTGATTATTTTGTGTACACACATATCCATAAAGGTGGAACAAGGTCCTGTCCGAAAAGAATCTTTATTAGTCTAATTCGCCATTCTATACACGATTGAAACTCCACTCAAAAAATGTGTGCTTACATGCAGGATCTCTGGTTGAAGAGCATGTGCCATTTATATGGTTTTAACTTAAATCTAGTTGCTCTTTGCACAGAGCCATACGAAATGCCTTGCTGTTGTGAAAGTGATTTTTGAGAGGAACTGTCCAAACGACGATCGATGTCATCTAATGTTTCTTTGGCAAGAACTGTATTCTGTCTGTTATGTTTCTTAGACTGAACACTAGCTGTGGCCTGAAATTTATTATGCAGATTAGGGATTGTTATACAGCCTGGAACTTTTACAACCAGAAATTGTTCTGCAGATCGTATATGCTATTAGTGAGCTGACCGTGTTAATGCATATGAATCATACATAAATATGTGCTGCGCAGTAGTAAACATATACCAGCCATAATTGTAATGCAATAACAAATAACTCCTAACAGCTGCACTACACCCGCTCACACTGAACTACACCCCATCACACTTAATGCAATACTGCAGCATCAAAGCAGCAATGCCAATGTCAGCATGACCTTGCTTGCAGCAGCGGTGGGAAACACTTGCTCAGTGGAAAAACATCACGCAGTTCGTTCATAGTTCATTGGGTCTCTTAGTACTTACAATTTTACTTGTAACTATTCATAAATTCATTTGTAGAATTAAAAGCCCCCTTGAATACAATATCTTTTTTAGTTTATGCTTAATTCATTATACATTTTGTGTGGTATATTATTTTGTAATGTAACATACATGCAGGTACTGATGGTTTCTTCCATACAATTTCAATTTATGAGAATTGAAACGAAACTTTGTATTTCCTCAAGTTTTAGATGCATGTTTACATACAATTTTTAAAAATATTTTCTACATGATTTCTCTTTAGTCATTATCCCAATGACTCTTTTTTGCGGAATAAATAGTGTTTTTGTATGCATAACTGCATGTTGTACCCATACAGTATTCCCATATGTTAAAAGTGGATATACTAATCCATAGTAAATTTTCAATAATGTGTTTAAGTCTACTAGTTTTGACATTTGTTTTAATATAAAAAGACATATTTTGTTGATGTTTCTTTCTCAATTTAAGCTTTTATCAAGTATGACCTCCAGAAAGTTAGCACTGTCCTTTTTTATGATTTCCTCATGTATTTTTACATCTAACTGTCTAGTCTAGTATTTTCCTTTGTGTAGTGCTCAATACTGTATTGTTTCACTGGCGTTGGTTGTTGACATAACATTGGTGTGTGTGATAATATTTCAATTTTTTAACTGCGGTATATCATTTTATGTATATATAATAAATAGCAGAGGTCCCAGAGCTGATCCCTTTGATACCTCATGTTTTATTGTTTGAATGTCTGATAGGTATTCTTTTATTTCTGTTCATTAATGTGATTAATTTTTACTTGTTGAGTTTTGTTGTATATGACTTTATTAATTTGTATAGTGTTCTTATGCCATACTGTTATACTTTGCTTAGGTCTAAAAACAACAGTAGCTGACAGTGGATATCTTTCAGCAGAAAACGCTGAAAAGCCACCTGTAGTTTATTGAAACTAGTGTTGAGTTCAGTCAAAGTGACCCTTGGTTTGTTTGTTATCTTATGCTTGGGATTCGTGATGCTGAAAGACTATACAGTCATTATAGTTTATATGCAGAATGAAAGTAAAGTCTGGAATCACAGCTGTATTGGCAGTTTTATTTTATTTCACTTCATTTTGTTTTTATTTTTGTTAAGCTTTTGGGTGTTTACATCTAGGAGTACATAATTACATTGACTGTTTTTCCATTGTTTTAACATAGTACAACCACATAGTTGTTTCTTGTGTTTCTATTGAACTTTTTGACTTTCTCTACTACGTATAGTAAGTAGGGGAAGTATTGTATTCCACCCAAAAATTCGATACCGAGATTTCGCCGGAAATATATGTTTTGAGACCTCCTGAATCCAAAACAAGCATTTTTGGAAACATGTCCGTGTGTGTGTGTCTGGAACAGCATAACTCAGAAACAAATAGTCGGATAAACACCAAACTTGGTATTTAGGTTCAGTATCTTCCAGAGATGCGACACGAAGGTTTTCAAGAAAATCCCCCCACCCCAGATTACCCTTTACATGGAACATTTTCGAAAATTTTAATTTTCTCAAAAATGGCTCTTAACGATTTTTAATAAAATACCATAAGTTTAAGACATTTTATGGCAAATGAATTGTATATCTTGAATTTTCTGGGAATGTCTCCAAAAGTATTCTTCATTGTGAATGACTTTTGCATAACTGGTAAACCATAAGAGATAGACAAAATTTTACTACACAAAAAATGTAGATCGCGTTAAAATACACAATTTATGTCATATACATTTTCTTTGTTGAGTGAACCATTTTCGAGGTATTGCTTTTTATTCCCTTTAAGTTTTTCAATACTTATTTTCTCAAATGTGATTTCGTTATTCATTTTTTGTCTTGGATGTGCAAAGAGTATTAATCTGTGGCAAAGAGAATGGTGCTGCACCTAGCAACCAGCTATTATGTGTAAAGGCTACTGTATTTCTATATTGTCCTTGTAAATATATATTCCCCTTACATCTACAAGAAAATTAGCAATAAGATAGAGTCTGCAAATGTTTATCTCGATTAACATGAAGTAGATGGAGAATAAGCGTTTGTAAAAATAGTTTGTACAAGAGTAGAGAAAGTCATGTGAGTGTAACACATCAGGTTTTTTAATGATTGTATAGACTTTCAGCATCATGAAACCCATGCACTAAGATAAAAAACAAACCAAGGGTCACTTTGTGTAAACTCAGCACTAGTTACAATAAACTTCAGGTGGCTTTTCAGTGTTTTCTAATGTAAGATACCCAATGTCAACTACTGTTGTTTTGTATGTATAATGAAAAAGATTGCTCCACATCACATTATGTAATGGGAACACCTGTATTGTACCACATTTACTAACTTAATATTTGCTAGTATTTCACTGCTCTTACGACTTTGAAGTTACCTTAGTAACTTAAAGGAAGAGTACAATGGAATTTTTCCAACAGGAAGTGATGTTTGGTAGAAATTACATTTCCAAATTTTCCTGGGACTTGGCCAAGTTTTCTCTAAGACCTTCTGCATATCAGAGTGTAGAATGTAGTTTTTGTGAAAAACTCTCAATAAAGTGTTGGGAAAGCCTGTTTATTGCTGATGGAAATATTAATGAAGAAAGAAGAAATTTTGCAAAATATGTATACAAAGTATGGTTTTTTAAACTGAAATTGTAAAGTGTACAAAGTATTAAATAATATGCAGATTTGAATAAAGTTCTGAAACCTTTATCAAAATATTGTAAAAAATTTTGTTTCCCTTAGTGCTAGCAACCTTGATTTAGAACATAAAATTTCATACTTTGTCTATCTCAGTTCATAACTTATATAGGAAATGCACAGCATTGATTTAAATGTTAGACTGAATTTGATAGAAAGTAAGTGAATAGTTCAATTTCTTTTAGGAGGCGTACATGTGAGAGTGAAGATCAGAAAGATACAACTGCAGTGGATCAATCAGAAACTGGTAATTTGGAGAAGAAATCTAAGCCTAAACTTGAAGAAAATTGGAATGTTGTAAATAAAACTGAAAAGCCACCTTCTAAAGCAGATGCATTAGAACAATTGCGCAAAATGGAATGGAAAAGATGCCAGGAAGATCACAAAAATATAGTAAGGTAAGCTTTTTCTTTTACTTACACAAAATTTGGGCCAAACAACTGCATATTATTTAATCTAAGAATTCCAGTAAAAATTATACACCTGAATATAGATTATCTTCCAAAAATCCTAAGGACCAGATCCATATTCCTTTAAAATGCGTTGTCCTCCGTGGACTAGTGGTACCGTGCTAGCCTCTAGTTCCCAAGGTTGCGGGTTCAAACCCGGCGGAGGGCGATGGTTTTTTTCGGGCGTAAAAATCCTTAGCATGACTTCCTTCGGAAGGGAAGTATAGCCGGTGGTCCCGTGTCATAGATTACGACACGTAAAAGAACCTCAAGCCTGATAAAGAGGCCTCTGAGCAAAATTACCGGTCTTTCACGCCCGATATGGAATGGGATGCTAAGAACCATAGTAGTTAAAGAGCGTCCATAAATAAAACTCAATTTTATTTAAAATGCGTTCATAAATAAAACTCCATTTAATTGTACTTGAGGAATACTCATTTATCCTGACACTTCATAGCCATAGAAATTTACATTGCTAAGGTCTGGTTGTACAAACTCAGAATGAACTGCTGTTAGGTGCTAAAGCCGGAATAGATCCTATCAAGGATATAACCACAGAATAGGTTATTCTATGCTTTTATGTGGCAATAACTCGTTATTCTGAATATAAAAAGAAAATGGTTGCCTGGTTACTAGGCACAAATTTGAGCTATATAAACAAATTTCTTAATACGTTTTTGAAAACTAAATAGCTTAAGACAATACATCATAGAGGTGATCTGATAAATGAACATGACAATAATGAGATTCAAACCATGCTGAGATAAATAAAGTTATTGTTTAAAACAGAATAACTTACCTAGAATATTATTAGCACAATACATAGTTTTATTGAAACAATGAAGTTAAATATTACCCAAGTTAAACACAAAATATAGTGTAGCAATTAACTAGTACAGTGCATAGCATGTAAAGAGTGAGGTTAAGTTATTGACAAAATACAAAGGACTGAATACTTCAAGAGGTACATAAACATCATTCAAAGTGTAACATAGCTAAAAGTGTTAATGTTGGTGCCATTCTGCGCAATATTCAGTAATTTGAGGTTATGTAAGTTTAACAGTGGTGAATCTAGTGACACCATAGACTTCTTGTTGCAGAGAGGAGGTGCCAGTAATGATCAATTACTAGAGACCTTCAGAGCTTCTGTATCTAACCTAAGATTAAGTTTAAATTATTTGAAAACGAATTCATAACTTATGCATGTTTACAATGTGGGTTTACACTGAACAAGTGTGGAGATTTAACTCTTTTTCTTTACTGCCACTTACCTAGGTCTCGCCAGGGATATTGGCATATGTCCTTCAGGGCTAGCCCAGTCAGCCAGCCCCCTGATGTTTCAATATCTCCCTTGCAAGTAGCACGTGGTGCTGATTAGACGAAATCAACATTGGAATGTTTACTACATTACACACATTGAGCAGTATAGCGATACAGTCTCTATTAAAATTGTTACGCGAGAGTTGTGTCCGGCTTTAGTGCGGTTAATTGCAATACTATGCCTCCTATTATTTCAAAATTGAAAGGGAAAACCTTGCACAGCCATAGCCGCGAAATAGTATCCAACGTTTATGAGTTTATGAAACAAGCGAAAAATAAGGAAGAAGTTTGTTCATCTCATTATTTAAAGAAAATACAGAAGGTGCAAGTCAGGGTTGCAAAAGCTACTGGAGTGTCAGTGCATTCTGTTTCTAGGATTCTAAAGGATAGTGAAAAACATTCTCAAGAAGGTACTTTTTTTTGATACTCCAGGAAAAAAACACAATGTGCCTAACAAAATCCGAGATATTGATGACTTTGACAAACGTGTTATGAGACGTACAATCCACAATTTCTATGCCCAAGAGGGAACTGTGCCTACAATTGGAAGACTGCAGATAAGGTTAAAGGAACTAATCAAGCCTTAGGAGAATATTTCGAGATTTGGGATTCAAGTGGAAGAAAACCTGAAGAAAGAGAAAAGTGCTTATTGAAAAGCACGATATATGTTCACAGTGAGAAAATTATCTGCTATCCCTTCGGCAGTGTAGGAACGAAGGCAGACCTATTGTATATGAAGACGAGACCTACATACATAGTAGCCATTCAAATCCTAAAAGCTGGACTGATGAAAGTAATGCTGATTTATTAACACCCATATCCAAGGGAGAAAGATTAATCATAGTTCACACTGGTGGGAGGTATGGGTTCATACCAAATGCTCTACTTATGTATAAGTCAAAGCAAAGGTCTGGAGATTTCCACCATGAAATGAACACAGGAAATTACGTTAAGTGGCTGAAAAGCATGCTCATTCCTAATCTTCCTCAAAATTCTGTCCTAATAGTTGACAACGCGTCCTATCACAATGCTCAGGTAGATAAACCTCCAACTCCATAAAAACTGATATGAAAGCCTGGCTACTAAAAAACGGTATTGCGTTTGAAGAGTCATTTTCAAAGACAAAACTTTTTGATTTGGTCAAGTTGCATAAGCCTAGCAAAAAATTGTACGTAATAGATCAGATATTGGCAGAACATGGACACAGTGCGCTCAGACTCCCACCCTACCACCCAGATTTAAATCCTATTGAATTAATCTGGGGAGATGTAAAACAGTGGGTAGGAAGTACAAACACAACCTTCAAGATGAAAGATGTGGAAAAACTGTGCCGTCAAAGATTTAACGAAATTGGTCCTGTGGAATGGGGAAAAGCTTGCCAACACATGGAAACAATTGAGCAATATTATTTTGAAAAAATTGCATCGTAGAAAACACGATAGAGTGAATACTTATTCAGGATATTGGAGCTGAAAGCAGTAACAGCAGCGAAGATTAGATCGTGAGCATTTCTGGCATGGCAGAAGAAGAAGAAGAAGAAGAAGAAGAAGAAGGAGGAGAAGGAGAAGGAGAAGGAGGAGAAGAAGAAGAAGAAGAAGAAGAAGAAGAAGAAGAAGAAGAAGAAGAAGAAGAAGAAGAAGAAGAAGAAGAAGAAGAAGAAGAAGAAGAAGAAGGAGGAGGAGGAGAAGAAGAAGAAGACGAAGAAGAAGGGTGGTAGTTTGTCAGGAGTAAAAGAACTGGAAGACAGTGAGTGAACTAGAGGTGTAGCTCAACATTTATACCATTGCACATTGTAAACATTTACTCTTGTGTGGACGTCCCGAAGGTTACTATGTTTTATACTGACTATCCAGTTCCTTCCACTGTATATTCCTCCCATCTCAACTTGCACCATTCCTTGAGCTGCAGCCCTGTATGCGTCATACAGATAAGGTAAGTGACTCGCATCGTAGCTTTCCATTAAAATTTTCACATGCCAAAATCTGTGGCGGACCTATACAATACAAAGCAGTTGAATGGCATTAAAAACAAGTTTTCGACAAATGGAAGAGGTGGTCAGTAAAAAAAATTATGCTGTCTATGCCATTTCTTTGATTCAGCATTTCTAGCTGTTATATTAATTATTGCATCAGAAAAGTGTGAGTTGTAACGAGAATTATTTCCTAATGTCCTGTTCATACTTAGCATTCTAACATTTTTGTTTGTTTATAATACCTGCTTAGTGACTAATTTAGGTACTTGATCTCTGCAGCAATTCAGTTTATATCTTAAGTAGACAGCGACATCACCAAAAGTTAAAATAATTTTCAAAGCTGGAATTAAAAAAACATTTTAAGGAGTGCAATGGCAAAAGCCAGGTTAAGTGTGTTAGTGTTTGGAGCATAGAAATTAAATATTGTCCATTCAGTGTCTTTAGATCCAGTGGGAAGAGAACGGTAAAACCCATTGGCACGCGACCAGCTCGGCTTTGTGTGGCTGTTTTTTGTTCTAGCTACTGTGTCGACCTTACAAATTTCTTATCTCCCCCTTCCACTGGCTCAAAAGACTGAACAGACAATATGCTGTAAACTCAATTTTAAAGCAAATATCAGTATGAGATGCAGCTTTGCACAAAAGTCAAGGTTATTCACTTGCATACTCTTACCCTATTGCAATAAGTCAACAGCATCTGTGTTTGTATTTTCCACCAAGTGCTTGTATTTTGTATAACATACTTGCAGGAATATAATTTTGCATCCAAACACGCTTGGGAGCATTCATAATTATTTCAGAGTACAGCAAAATATTCAAATAATAAATAATAACAGTTTAGTAACAGCCAGTTGTGAAAACAATACAAATTTGCTACACAAATTTCAGCAAAACCAAGCCTCAAACCAGCCGTGATTACATAGCCATGAATGACTCACAATAGTTTTAAATCTGTTAATAGTGGAATAGCTATCTAAGGAATAGAAGTTTGTCATATACTTTATTGCCTCATACTCTAATTAGGGTATTCCAAGTAGAACTATTCCGAGTTTGTACAACCAGCCCTGAATTTGTTTATTTTGGTAAGCAAGTTACAAAAGAATATGGCTAAGCATTCAGCCCAGGCTCTTAGCTTGCCATTTTCATACAACAAATAATTTCCTTATTGTCTAAACATACACTTTAACTACCTTTAAAATTATGTTTCATTTACTTCCCCGTTTAATGTGCATTTGTTTTTAACTTTACTTACAGTACTCCTCTATATTCCTGTCGTCCTCCATGGTGTAGAGGGTACCATGCTAGCCTCTAGTTCCTGAGGTCACGAGTTCAAACCCGGCGGAGGGCGATGGATTTTTTTTGGGCATTAAAATCCTTAGCATGGCTTCCTTCGGAAGGGAAGTAAAGCCGGTGGTCCCGTGTCATAGATTTACGGCACATAAAAGAACCTCAAGCCTGATAAAGAGGCCTCTGAGCAAAATTATCGGTCTTTCACACCCATTATAGAATGGGAAGCTAAGGACCACAGCAGTTAAAGAACATCCATAAATAAAATTCAATTTAATTTCACCTACATTCCTGCTATTTTTACTGAAGATTTATTAAAACTTTCTCTCTAATTTTCACCATTTCTCATTTAAAAAAATATTCTCCAAAGTCCCATCTGTCTTCCTTTCCTCCACATATTGGACACGGATTCTGTCGAAAATCTTTTCTTATTTTATTTGATTTAGCAATACATGTTTCTCTTTTCCATATATTTTTTATCAGTATGTAAAATAATACTAGAGATCTTTTTCCAAATATCTAAAGAGGTTTTTGTATTTCTATATTTTCATATCTCTTCCTTGCTTCTTTCCAAAATAACTAGGTGCAAATATGCAGTACTGCAAATATTCATATTCTTTTCCCTGCTTCTCCAAATTTCCCCCAATTCATTACTCTACAAATGAATTCAAAGGACCGAATACTTCAAAAGGTACAGAACTTCACTCAAAATGTAATATAGCTAATTAATTCAAGCTCCTTTCATCTAAATGTGAATTCTAAAGTAATATTTAAAAGCTATCTCTATATTCACACCTTTCCTTGCTACTCTTCCCATTTCCATTTGAGCAAATTCCTTTGCTGTTGCACTTGGTAGATCTAAAATTTCCCCAAAACTAATTTTTCATTCTCACACAGTCCCCATATTTCAGTGCTGTATATCATTATAGCCTCAACTGCCATATATATTTTTATAGCTGACATTGCTCATTTCATTTTTGCCAAAACTACTTTCTTCTTTTTGCTTCTCCTATTTTCCACGCCTGTCTATTTTAACTCTTAGATAAATACAATCTATAACCTCAATTTCAAATACAATCTTTCCTCCACTTTTCATATTTACTCAATTTTGTACCTTTCTTAAACACTATAGTATGGGTCTCCTGATTTGCTTTCAAGCTCCAATCATTACAGTATTTATTTTCTGCAAGAACTGCTTTAAACCAATAATTGACATGGATTCTTTGGCCAAATCATTTGCAAATAATAACCCAGGAATTGCAAATTATTTATAACTAGCAAAGAATTATAACTGTTACCTATTTCTGTTAATATATCACCAATAAACAGACTAAATAATAGTGGACTTAACTTGCTATTCTGTAACCCCTTTTTTTATTTATTTCTTTTGTTACCATTCCTTCCCAGCTCTTTTTCCTTGTATAAGTTGAGTGTGATATTAGTATGAGGCGAGTAGTGGCCAATCACTGTAAGACCATTAAACAATTATGGACAGACTTCAAAACATCAATAATTTTGTCTTTTTCTGAACAAGTGTTAACTCTAAATGCTAGAGAGTGCTGTTAATTGCACAGTTGTAGAGAAGCAAGTGGTGTTTTGAAAAACAAGAAGTAGCAATGTGTCAGTGTTTCAAAAAATAAATCTATTCTAGAAATATTGGCAAAACACCAATGTAATATGTGCTTAATGTTTATAAAGACAAATTATTAACAGTTTCTTTTGCATCTTCGTTGTTGCAATTACAATTTCTTATTGCTACTTAACATAAACCAAAAGGAAAAGAAGGAAACAGGTCTTCCATGACTGTTTTATAAGAACACTTTGTATTTCTATAAATTTCAAAATGTTGTTATGTTACTTTTATATAAAAATTGAACAAGTCAATGTAAATTATGACATAAATGACTTGGAAGTACCAGAAAATCTATAACTGCAAGTGAAGAAATCCTTTAACATAAATTAAGTAATAATCCAATCATAGCCTTTAAAGCAAATTACAAAAATATATTCTGGGATACCATGGCAAAAGTTAACTGTTGTTGCCTTCAACAAGGCATGTAATGCTGTCCTAGGTTGATATAAAATTTTTACAATTCTTTAAAATAGTAAACAGTTCTTGATGTTAAGTTTCAATAGGTACTACATAATGTTTGTTTTTAAAATATGTGTTAAACAGACACTAGCATGGTACGTACATTGCTTACATGCACTTTATGTAATTTTAGCTTATGTGTGTTTCAGATTACATTGTTTTATGTGTAACCTTCATGAACAGATTATTCAATAGCAAATTTAAATTAAAATCAAGTAAATACATTAAGTGACTCACCAAATGGATACTACAGCTTTCCAAAGTGCTTGTATTTCAGGGATTTGTTCACGGCATGTTTCATTTTCTATGCTCACAACTAACATACTTACTGATCCTTCTGTCATTGTGCTCCTTAAGAGTTTTATTAATTTGAGATTTGAAAATGACTTTTCAGCCTTTGCTGGCAACTTACATCATTTATCTCTGTGCTGAGATCAGGTAAACTACATGCTAAATGCTGTTATCTACAATCGTAAATTAGAATGTTATATTAGAACTGGACATCAGGAACCCATTCTTGTTACATTTCACACTTTTCTAACAACTAGAAAAGTTGAATCCAAACGATGGCAGCGAGACCAATGTTATTTACTGATATTGTTTTCTGCTTTTTTACCACAATGTCATCCAGCAGCATTGCATTGTAAATATACACAATTGTGATTTCATCTCCACCCCCTCCCCTATATGGCAAAACCTGCTGGGCCTTTAGTTTTACCACTCTTAAATTTACACATAACCTCTAAACTCTGAAGTAACAGAGTTGCAACTATACTTAAATGTCTGAATAACATTTCTGAACCTCTTTTCTTGAAGTATCTAGTTGTCAAAAAAATTTTGAATGAATGTTAAATCTATGCCAGACTTCACTAGAAAAATACTCAAATCTCATTCAGCTTATACTCATTCCCTACTCACTTTTGAGTTGAGTTGTTTTGTTTTAGACTTGGATATTAGCACTCAAGTGAGATGTGAGTATGAGTGTTCCAATTTTCCAGTGTAAGCTGTTAAAAAACAATTATTTTATTAGGACAAACATTACAGAGATTCTTGTTGAAATAGTATGTAAATAAAGACAGAATGAAGCAATGAGTGTATATGATGATGATGATGATGATGATTTATTCACCATTTGGTAATTACAATAGGCTTCATCAAAGCTCAAAGCTATACATTATGTATTACTTAAAACTAATAAACATATTTACATATCACTTTTACTTAATGTGTCAAATACCTGTATACTATATAAAGGTGTTTTATTTGCCATTTGTGCAATTTCTCTTTATAAAGTTGAAGATTTACAGTAGTTACTTTTAAGGGAAGTGAATTGAAGAGTTTTATGCCTACTGCCTTGTAATACTTACAGGTCTTGTATGTATACATTTATGCCGATGATATGGTGCTAGCCATGAACAATAGGATACAACTGCAAAGAGCAATAAATAATCTAACCAAATGAACAGAAAACAATGCACTACAAATCATCACAGATGAGACATAGCTAGTAATCTTCCGTAAAGGAGGAAGAGTGGCAACAGAAGACATAATAGTGCTCAATAAAAGAAAACCCATTCTGATATCTAGGAATCACCCTTCAGACCACCGGAAAGACCTTTTACAGCTTGCATAAAAGAGAAAATAGCAGCAGCAACAAGGTCCATGCATGACATTCAGTCTCCTTTGAATTTCACTGAAAATAACTATATGACCCTTTGAGGCCAATGTACTCCTGGTGCTAACTTATGTGTTGGAACTCATAGCAGAGCATCTATCAAGAAAGCAGTGGTCAGAGATTGAAAACATAAAAGCAAGATTCTTAAAAAGAAATGTGCTCCAAATTTACAGCTTTGAGATGAGTTTATGTCCTAGCTAGGGAAACCTTCCTACTGGAAGACTAAGATTCAAGGTAGCACTATCTCTCACAGCCCAGCTGGAGGCAGCCGCAGTGAGAGAAGACAAAAAGAGAAAGAATTCTACAGCATGGATGCTATAACCAATGATGTCTGGAAGGGAATGAACTTTGATTTGTGCCACCTAGTGACAAAGATGGCAGTACACGGCTTCCACAACAAGATCTAAATTGAAATTGAGTTTTATTTATGAACTCTCTTTAACTGCCACAATAAGTGGTATCACGACTTCAGTAAGAACTACATGTGCATACTCTGTGAAAGACTTAATGTTCATGGGATGCACTTCTACATTGTATAAATGTAGAATGTTAAATAACAATTTTTGGATTTATAGGAGTAGAAAAACAGCGTGCATAAGAGAACTGCCAGAATATGATCTTTTTCATCTCCATAATCACTTTTGTGTAAATAAGATTCACTGTCCTTTAGGCAAATGAGCTTCTGAACCAAGTCATCCCTTGCAAGGTTATATAATTTATCCTCCCCCCCCCCCACTTCTAACCCAAAACCTTGAATTTGGACAGTCAACTTCAAAGTCAGTACCTCTATCTCATGCCATTATCATAAAAATCCTAAACTTAAAGAATTTTAGCATAAAGAAGGAAGCAAACTACTTCACCACAG
Organism: Deroplatys truncata; assembly: GCA_030765065.1. NCBI lineage: Eukaryota > Metazoa > Arthropoda > Insecta > Mantodea > Mantidae > Deroplatys > Deroplatys truncata. The sequence continues at coordinate 244,937,980 of CM060975.1, read as the reverse complement.
TGAGCTAACACATTTTTTCAAACTAGACAACAATGCAGTAATCTCACTGGCTACTAGCTGATAAATGAACTTACATAGCCCTTCCATAAGTCTATATTGTTTTGCATTTACTGTAAGAGATATTTAATAGTTTTAGGACTTTTCATACCAGTGAACCATAGTATATTAGGGTTAATTTATCTTTAGAAATTGATTGTTCGTATTTATACCGACTTGACTAGAAGTCTGGTAATAAAGAACTTGCAATAATAGCAAGCCATCTTTGAGGTTATGATACTCAGTCGAGTTTGCCTAGGAGGCTTGTCAGAGAATATACATATGAGGGTGCCTAGGAAATTTTTGGCCTGATTCAGAGATGTTGCAGGCAGTATCAAATAGTGGGGATAGTTCACAAGTACGATCCTTTAGATGGCACAAAGTGCAGTTTCATGTATGTGCTTTAATGTATTTAGTTATAATGCTGCAAAATAAACAAGTTGAAGTTTCTTCTGAAAATGGATAGAATTAAATGTCATGCATTGATTAGGTACTTTGTATTAAAAGTTGTCATGCCAACCAAATAAAGAAATGGAATAACTTTGGAGGATTCATCCTCATTTGCTAAGGTAAAGAAATGGACTAAGGAGTTTAAACATGGCCATTCTTCCATTTTTATGACAGGTGTCCAGGATGTCCAGTTACTCCACATTGAAGAAAACATTGCAAAAATCCACAGTGCTGTGTGGAATGACAGATAAATCAAAGTACTTGAGTTTGTTGACACTGTCAAGATCTCATTAGATCGTGTCTGGAACATTTTGCCGAATATTACCATATGAGAAAGTTTGCAGCACGATGGGTGCCATATTCGTTAACTACTAATCAGTTAACATTCAAATGAACATCTCACAAGAGTGCATGCACATGTTAAGATGAAACTCAACCAAGTTCTTTTGATGTTAAATCATTGTTGTCAAAACATGGGTTCATCTCACACACCAAAGTGTCTAAAATGGCTGCAAGAGCGTGAAAGCATTCCAAAGGAGGACAGGTGCAGGAAAGGTGATGGTCGCTGTTTTTGGAGATGACCAGGGCATGGCGTTGGTAGACTATCTGGAAAAGGACAAAAACCATGAACAGAGACTTCTATGCAGGTTTCCTGGAGCAGTTGAAGGATGCTATGAAGGCCAAACATCCAAATTTATTAAAGAAGAAAGTGCTTTTTCCACCTAGACAATGCACCAACACACAATTCTTCAATTGTGACTGCAAAGTTGCGTGACTTGTGATTTGAACTGCTGCCATATGCACAATATTCACCAATTTGGCTCCCAGCGACATTTTTCCTTTCCCATATCCGAAGAAATGGTTCTCTGGATAGATATTTACTTTAGATGTGGAGATTGTAAATTACACACTCTTTATTTCACAGAGTTGGGCAAATCATAAAATGATTGTGCATACTGCATAAGGTGTAAAGAAGTTAGAGTATCATTGATCCAGTACATAGAGTTGAAAAGTGGTTATGTTGGGGGGGGGGGAGTTTTTTTTTTTTGTGTGTGTGTGTACCTCAGAACTTCTAAAACAACTCTTGTATATCAATCAGGTAATAAGAGTTCTGTGTGCAGTGCATTTGGTAACAGGATCCACAATAGCTCAGTAGTTACCATTGGCACAGAAAGCCAATGGTCCATGGTTCAAATCCTAGAAATGGCATAGTAGAATTTTGCGGGTCTAATTGAACTTCCCATCTTGGTTCTACATATGTTAAGTGTAAGAATAGTTTTTTTTTATTTCTGTGTATAAACAAGCCTTGTATTAGTTTAGGTTTTATATTTAAAAATGTTGAATAATCTGTTAAGAAATTGAATATTTTACTAATCTTAAAAGGAAATGTAACACTATCAGATTTTTAAAAAGTTTACTGTATTGAACTTTAAAGTTGATGAACTTGCAATCAAATGAAAAAAGTATGTTGTCGGCCAGTTCTAAGCAAATGATATCTGAATGTACAGAGTAAATTTTCCATGTTATCGATAAATTTATCTATGTGCTTTTGCTTTCTCATATTCTGGTTCCAGTTTATTGTGCCTTAGGAAAATAAAAATTCCAATCATCAAATTCCGGCTAGAAGTGTAGTTTCTTTCCATTCTCGACTGATTGTGCATGGATTTTGCTTCACCTACCTGCTCCATTTCTGTTCTCATTTCCAGGCAGTTGTGCACCAGGCTTTAGAGTGGAAACCTCTAATGTATAAATGTTTACAGATTAATGAAACAAGTAGCTTTTTTGGTATTTATTAATTTATTGCTACCAGTATAATTACATTTTGTTGCATATGGTATCAACTGTTATGAACACAGATTTTCTATTTAGTAAAATCATGTTACTTGAAGATTTGTTTGTTTACGTTATTAAATTATTTGCCCCACGCTTTGGGAGCCAATTTGAGAAGTTTGTATTGAAGGAGTTGTATTATATTTCAACTGTTGGGGAGCCGAACACTTGAAGTAGTTGCAACCGCAAGTATAGTAAACAATTTCCGGTAGCCTTTGCCCCAATTTTTAAAAATATTAAATTTGTAATTTGACTGTTTCTTTAAGTATTAAATATTTATGTTTACCTCGGCTGCATCAGTATTATTGTTAGAGATACGTTTCTCTTAGCAGGGTTATGGTGCAATAAGAATGTAGGCTTACACAGATTATAATTTTACTTCACTCCTTTTATTAATGCTTGACACGATTTAAATAACACTTCACTGATATAGAGAGCTGTGAGATTCTTTTATGAATTACTTGCACTTTTTTAACACGTAAACTATTTTTGTCTCACACGAATACGTATTAAATTTCTCGAGGACACTTTTTGCGTCTGGTTAGTAATGCTGTCTGCAGGCAACTGGCTTCTGAATTTGTAGATGTTTATCCTTTTCAGTTTCTGATTGGCTAATCCTACTCCAATAGAATACCTTCATTTAACTAAAGCTTTTTCTGGTTGTTGATTGGCTATTTTATAAACTGTCACTAAAATTACATTATTGCTTCCAAGAATCATAAGTAACATTTAAACTCTCAAACTCATTATTGCCTCAAGGTTACCTCATTGTTAGCAACTTTTGACCTATTACTCACAGCTCTTACATTATTAAATAATACATTCATATAACATTATTGAACATGGATACAATATACAATAAAATAAACATATATAATGACTGTAATATACACTTTTTATATATTGTTACATACACATATTGCTTTAAGGCGGGCTGTTATTGAATTATATATTATATAATTAGACTGAAATTATTTAAGTGTTAAAGTGTTAAGTTTTTAAATATTTTCTGAAAGAAAGAAACATAACCTTTTTATTATTGCACTTCCTATTTTTCACTGTCACTTTTATTTAACGCTCACTGGTTTTTCACTACACTCGTGTATAGCAGAATACTTCATTTTGTTCTTTCACTTGTTCGACACTTTGAGGTGAATGACCTGGTGTGAGGGCAATGACCTGAGTGAAGTTTGTTTATTCACTAGCTCAGCCACTATTAAGCATTTTATTTGCTATACATTCAACATTTCATTAGGCATATTACTCTTGTTACCCTTTCTTTATAACTTATTTCTTAAACATGTTTATATTTTTTACAATTTCTAACAATTTATACCTTATACAATATAATTGCAGTTGCTATTCAGATTTATTATGTTTTTCTTACTATCAATGGTTTTTCTTCTATGCATCTCTTTATCTAAACTCTCTTTTGTTATATTGACAATTGGTTACTTTTAGTAAAGATATTCTTATACATTTTTTTTTTAATTACATTGCTTTCCCCTTTTATGTTCCAGATACTTTATTTTCTTTTTCTTCTTGTGCCACAGACTTTTTAAACTTTCCCTAATCTTATGTTGCACAGTTGTGTTCCAAAACTTATTCATAATTAAAACTCGAAATGTTTCAAAATTCATTTCATTATCTGCTAGCATATGAACCATTCTAAGGTTTTGTTATCCAAGCATTTTCTAACAAGTATCATCTTTAATGCTTCAGGCACATTTTTCAATTTAAAATATTCTACTAAATCATGTATAAATTGTACTGGACTTGAGGAAGCATTAAAATAAGGTAATGGTAATTCATTAAGCACAGAATAATAGTTTCACATCTGATTTGGTACATTCACGTGTGTGTCATCATTATTGTTTTGTATTTGAGAGGCTGATGCTATGGAAAAAGCAGTAGCGTCTCTTGTATTATTAGTTAACAAAGGTGATATACTTCTTTCTGCACTTGTATTATTGTCATGCATTTGATTAGCATTTACAGAACTAGTTACATTTGCATTTACCTTTGGTACACTGGTACTTAAATTTTCAAAACTGTTTCTAAGTTTATCAATTTCTTTGCTACTTTCTTGTACTTTATCTTTAATTTCATCTATCATTGACTTGTGTGCTTCTTTAATTGCATCTGCATTTGCTTTTGCCATTTCATGCATTTTATTTATTTCCCTTGTTAAATCTATTTGTACTTGTACAAAATCTGCAATTGTATTTTTTACCATTGTTTTCAATTCTTCACCCTGTTTATCTATCTTATTACAAATACCTTGTTTAGTATTAGTAAGTTTTAACTCCATTTCAGTTACATTTTTATCAATATGACTTGACAATTTCTGTTCTAGCTGCTTACAACGTTTGTTTACTTTTAAATCTATATCTTTTTGAAGTGCTTTAGAAGATTGTTCTAGTTTTATTTCTAACCTCCTACTTTCAGTTTTGCTTTCTTTCATACAATTTTCTATTTGTTTAGCTAGATCATTTTTAATACTAGATAGCTCTGTATTTGTTTCACTTAATTTATTACTTAACTCTGTACTAGTTTCATTTAGCTTATTAAAGTCTTTTCTCAATTCTGTATTAGTTTCAGTTATCTTATTATTTAATTCTTTACTTAATTCTACTCTCAGCTCTGTACTAGTTTCAGTTATCTTATTACTTAACTCTACTCTCATTTCAGTTGTCGCAGTTACTTTCATGTTGTATATTTGCTGAGCGTCTGTTATCGTTTTACTATTTTCAATTTTTAGTTCTTTGTCCTCTGGCTAGCTATTATTACTCAGTCGAGCAAATCTCTTAAACAGGGTGTGTAAACGGAAGGGAGTTGTTACTAAAAGATAACACTCATAAAAGAATTTGTTTTTACACTTTTATTGCCGTCACACTTCATTAATTTCACATATTTATCTCTTGATACACGCCCGACTGAAACCGTTATATTTTCGAATGTAACTATAATCATTTATTTGCCGCACATTATTAATTTGAGTATTTAACATTTTTGTAACTAGCTTTACGACGCGAGAGATTCTGTAGAATTGCACGATGTGTAACCCGTGAATGATTCTATTAAACTGCGCTACGTGTAACGCGTGAATGATTCTCTTGAACTATGCGATACCTGTCTCTGGCTTCATATATTTATACTCCCTCACCCCGATATGCCTAAACATTATAACAGAGCTGCTATTGGTTAATAAAGCGCGCCAACATTAGCGTCTATTTTTATATCCAATCAAAATTACGCACACATATGCTCTAGGGAAAATATTACCTCCATTTCTAAACTAAAGCGCGCTACTCTGACGTCATTTGTTTGTCTCTTCTAATTGATAAACAACTCACCCCCTCACTACATTGTTACCCGCTCCTATTGTCAGTTTCAGTGAGGCTGTGTAAACTTATTTCCTAACAATGCTTATAATTAACAAACGTCTCAAATCATTGTCATACAATAATGTTAATTTACACTGCAATCACTCTGGCATTCACAGTGTTGTGATATAAAATACTGCCTCACAGTTAATGCTTTTAGAAGGCACATAATATTTTGTTGTGATAAGTTTTCTTGCTCTTGTTGGCTAGATGTGTGAGGGTTTCTTTCTTTTGTTGTTCCCTGCACTAATATATGTAAAGGTGATTGACCTTGCATATTACTGCTATCTCTTTCTATGCCTACCTGTGAATTTACAGATAACTGCTCTTCTACATCTAACCTATTTGTTTCCTCTAGCTCTGATTGTAAATTTACATTGTAATCTATAATATCCTCTCCTACTTCCATATTTTCATTGTTTGCTGTTTCCATTTTATTTTGTATATTTCCTTTTGTTATATTTGGTTTGGAATTACTCAATTTTAATTTACCACTTCTTAACAGCATGAAATTATCTTTATAACAATATATTTTCTAAACTATTTTGACAATTATTTTACATACAATTCTGGAATTTTCTGACCTTTTGTTCTGGTTGTTAGTAAACCTTTATACTCGGTGTTCCCACGTAGATTGTTGTTGACTCCGTGCCCCGTACTCCTGTTGCTCTCCTTGGATGATGTTGGTGATTTTTAAATTCTCTGGAGTTTTTCTGAAGTTTCCTGAAGTGAAGTCTTGTAGTTTCGTCGATTCTGGTAGTTCTCTGATGTTCGTTGATCTCTTCTTTTCAGATGTTGTCGCCAATTGTTGTCTCTTCGAGCCCCACGTTGGGCGCCAGTTTGAAGATTTGTTTGTTTACGTTATTAAATTATTTGCCCCACGCTTTGGGAGCCAATTTGAGAAGTTTGTATTGAGGGAGTTGTATTACATTTCAACTGTTGGGGAGCCAAACACTTGAAGTAGTTGCAACCACACGTATAGTAAACAGTTTCCGGTAGCCTTCGCCCCAATTTTTAAAAATATTAACTTTGTAATTTGACTGTTTCCTTAAGAATTAAATATTTATGTTTGCCTCGGCTGCGTCAGTATTATTGTTAGAGACACGTTTCTCTTAGCAGGGTTATGGTGCGACACGAATGTAGGCTTACACAGATTATAATTTTACTTCACTCCTTTTATTAATGCTTGACACGATTTAAATAACACTTCACTGATATAGAGAGCTGTGAGATTCTTTTATGAATTACTTGCACTTTTTTAACACAAACTATTTTTGTCTCACACGAATACGTATTAAATTTCTCGAGGACACTTTTTGCGTCTGGTTAGTAACACTGTCTGCAGGCAATCCTACTCCAATAGAATACCTTCATTTAACTAAAGCTTTTTCTGGTTGTTGATTGGCTATTTTATAAACAGTCACTAAAATTACATTATTGCTTCCAAGAATCATAAGTAACATTTAAACTCTCAAACTTATTATTGCCTCAAGGTTACCTTATTGTTACCTGATTGTTAGCAACTTTTGACCTATTTCTCACATCTCCTACATTATTAAATTACATAATACATTCATATAGCATTATTGAACATGGATACAATAATATAAACATATAATGACTGTAATATACACTTTTTATATATTGTTACATGCACATATTGCTTTAAGGCGGGCTGTTATTGAATTATATATTATATAATTAGAGTGAAATTATTTAAGTGTTAAAAATACACTTGATGTCAGACTTAAGTGGTTGTAATTCATAAATATACTCAAGACCTACAAGCTTTAAATCCTTCTGTTGTTTAATATGACACAAAATTATAGATTATAACCTTAACAAGAATGCACAGTAAGTAGTTAAGATTATCTGAGAAGAAAAAAATCTCATGTTCTACATTCACATGACTTTCTCTACCCTCTATCATTTATTAGTGTGTATACAAATTATTTTTATGAAAACTTATTTTTATATGTACTTCATTTTAATCAAGATAAACCTTTACAGAAATAGCTAAATTGCATGTTTTGTTATATATACAAAGGAAATAGCGGTAACTAAATGTTTGAGAACAGGATGCTATATACTGGCTTTAAAATTCCATACTCTTTTCATGCAATTGTAAAAATAATTTAATGACGACAGGACTTTTAAAGAATGACAAATTATTGAACAGTGCAAACCAATAATAATGGATATCTTGGAAATGACTTATGCCACAACAACAAAATTATTTGAAATAAATTGTGTGTTTTAAACAGATCTACATTTTTTTGTGTAGTACATTTTTGTCTATCAACGTTTACCAGTTGTACAAGGTAATAAAAATTGCTTCCAAATGAACAGGACTTCACAAGCCACTCCCTGAAATTTCAAGGTTTACAATTTATTTGTCATGTAAGTATCTTTAATATACAGCATTTTAATAAAAATCATTAGAGCCATTTTTCAGAAAATAAAAAAATTTAAAAAACTCACCTTGTAAAGGGTTGTTTGGAGTGGGGAGATTTTCTTGAAAATCTTTTGTGTCACATCTTTGGAAGATACTGAAGTTTAATCCCAGGTTTGGTATTTATCTGACATTTCATTTTTGAGTTATGCTGGAACATATTTCAAATTTTATTTTATAAAAAATGGCTCTAACAATTTTGATTAAAATACCATATATTAAAAATATTTATACAAGAAATAAAATGTATATTTTGAATTTTCTGGAATAGCCTAAGAAGGCCTCTTCATTTGGAAAGAATTTTGTGTAATCTTATATAACTGGTAAACATTAAGCAATAGATGAAAATGTTCTACACAAGAAATGTAGATCTCTTTAAAGCACTTCTTTTTTATTGTGCGGGTGCCATAGGCAATTTCTGAGACATCCATTATTAATGGTTCGAATTGTTCATTACTTGGTCATTCTCTTAAAATCCTGTCAACATTCTGTTGTTTCTTGAATTGCATGGAAACAATGTGCAAATTTAAGGTCAGCATATAGCGTCCAGTTCTTAAACATTTGATTATTGCTGTTCTATTTGTATCTACAACGAAATGTGTAATGTATCCATTTCTATAACGATTTATTTGGATTGAAATGTAGTAGATAGAAAAATAAGTTTTAGTAAGAATAGTTTTCGTATATCTGCTAATAAAGGTAAAGAGGGCAGAGAAAGCCACGTGAGTGTATCTTTTTATTTATTTATTATTATCTTTTGAATTTTTTGTATGCCAGAGGGTGGGTAGTGAATTTTATGGAAACGGTTTTTGGTTTTATACTTTTCAATATGTTTATTTCTTTTACTTTCTTCTGTTTCTCAAAATTATTGATTTTCTGCTTTACAAGATGGAGTAGGCTGGTCTCGTTGCTTAGTTGATAAGCACCTGCCTGCTGTGCGAGGGGTCCTGGGTTCAATTCCTGGCTGGGAGTGGGAATTTTTCTCTAGCCAAGATTATTCCTTATCCTCCCCAGAATCTTGAAGTGTGAATGTGTGTGTTTTCTAATGAATAAAACCCAAAGTGTATCACAAGTCCAACGGTAAGCACATACAAGTTAACACCATTTCCTATAGGCAATTATAAGCTCCAAAAGAAACTCCATCGATAAGACCATTTCAGTTAAAGGTATAAATGGAACTTAAACAAAAAAAAGGATGGAGTAGTAATTCTTTTGTACAATTTCTATAATATCTTCGTATTCTAGTTTGCATTCTTTTGGTTTTTTAAGATTCTATCTATAATCATACTCTTTCTTGTTAATCATCCCATTTTCATTAGTGCAACTTCCTTTGTTGTTGCTCTCAGTAACCCAAGCACTTACCTACGAAACATTTTATGAACCCAGATAATTGGTTCCCATATTTCAATTCCATATAACATTCTGGCTTTTACCACCAGTTAACATACTCTCCCCAGCCATAATAAGTGATTTGACTTCTCTTAGAGCATCTTCTAATGTCATATAAGATGTGAATCCTGGTTCAATTCCACTCCCTGTATCAGTAGTATGATTGTAATCACTGCAACTTTGTGTCATTTGTCATATTTTCTTCCTTTCTTCATGTCCTTTGTCTGCTTGGAACTGCCCAGTGCAATTCCCATACTGTTCTCTAATAAATCATGTTGCATATGCTGCTTTTCTTATCCTGTCTTGCACTTCTTTCTGAATTCAGTGCTTGCTTGACTGCTGATGGGATATTTCTGGTCACTTAATGACTTAAATTTAATGCACACAAGGTGATGTGCTTCAGTCTAGCACAAGGATGAATACTTTTCTCTGTTGTTCAGCTTTGTTTCTGTAGTGACATACATCGAGTTGCACTCCGGTTTCTGGGTATCTCTTCTGAATAGTAATGGTCATTACAACAGCATTAAAATGCAAAGCATGGTCAAAATAAAGTTTCTCTTCTGGAAACAACAGCAATCACTAAAAGGGTTGTTAGATTTACACTTGGGCTTCTTTAAGTAATTATATTGATGACTTTGAAAATTATTGTGTGAACATTGCAATTTGTGAATAGCCCTTTTATGAAGCAGTAAAATTACATTTTCTTAACTTGACAACTTAGCCTGTAGATAACATCCTGGTTCAGTTATCTTTGTGGCTATGACATTAGCGTAGAACAGGGATTTAATAGAGGGTAGTTGATTAGCTATCCAATATGCATGTAGCCAAGCCAAGGGCGACGCTGTGGCTGAGTGGTTGGACCACTTGCCTCCCACCAAGGTGGCCCGGCTTCGATCCCAGGGACTTGCATGTGGGATTTGTGGTAGACGAAGTGTTGTCTGGGTTGGTTTTCTCCAGTTTCCTCCACCATTCATTGCACCAATTGCTCCATCATCACCTAACCTTTCATCCATTTTGCCTTCATTTTACATCTTCTTCCGTCACACTCGCACCTGGGTATGGGCCAATCGCCCATTTCGGTTCATTCTAATTCAGTGTCCATCTGCTCCTCGACAGACTTCTGACCCTATACCTTTTTCACTATAAGCTGAAAGGAGAAGTAAACAAAACTTAAATGTATCATTCCACTGAGAACATGGCAGCACCACATGGAGGATGACGGGAACTAAGACCCACGAGAGGAAATTGCTTCTGTAGTAACTTTATTGCTTACGTAATATGTTTTTACGTAAATTATTAGAACTTGAAGATCTTATGTTGTGTTGCTTTTGTTTTGTTTGGTTACATAATTTTAACTGCCCCACGTATGGGAGCCACTTTGCGACGGTATTAATGTTGTATTTATTTAACATTATTGTAGCCCCACGTTGTGGTAGCCAATTTGTAACGGTATTACTTACAAATGTTTGTTTACATCACGTGTGTTGAAGCCATCTTGTGACGTCATTCATTTGTTCGGTTTGTAGCTCCATCTAGTGTTAGCAATTTGTGGTACCTAGTATCAGTGTTTGAAAGAATTTTAAGTTTTGTTTATTGTCCTCCGGCTAGCTATTATCTTATCTTGGGTCGAACATGTGTCTTGATCAGGGTTGTGTAAACGGAAAGGAATCTTTTATCCAAAAAGAACACTGATGAAGAAATTTGTTTTATAATTTTTATTGTCGAACACGTTCACTATCACTTTTACATATTGATCTAGATACTCGCCAAACTGAAACTGTTATAATAACTTGTTACTGATCACTTTTAATCAACGTACTTCAACCTTTTGTATAATTAACTTTACCATATTTTAGATCTTTCATAATTCTGCTGCGCGTAACTTGTGAATCTATATCCGATGTATGACGAACTGACTGACTGAAGACGACGTGTAGTGTACACAGATTTTTGATGAACTGAGCATGAAGCTACCTCTAACCTACCCTATTTATAATCCTGCATCCAGATACGCCTAAAGATTATAACTGAACTGCTATTGGCTAATAAAACGCGCCAACATTAGCGTCTATCTTAATATCCAATTAAAATTATGAATACATATGCTTTAGGGAGGAAACATTCCAGAAGTTTCTACCGAAAACGCGCCAACATTACGTAACTTCCTCGTTTCCAATAATGATAAACAGCTCACCCCCTCGCTGCATTATTGCGCGCTATTATTGACAGTTTCAGTAAGGCCGTATAAACTTATTTCCAAATAATAATTACAATTAATAAACATCTGAAATCAATGTCACATAAAAATGCATATTCATATTACAATCATTATTTACATTTAAGTAATTTGTGATACAAATTACTGCATTACTGCATCATATGCCCCACTAGAAACATAATTATAAACATTTACAACTTGTTTGGAAATTTTATAATTGGGTTTTTAGTCTCCTAAATCTTGGAACACACGCTATCACTTTCACTTAACACTTCACACGCATTTAACACACGACATATTTTTTTTTTTTTTTTTTATCTCGCCACTACTTACTGGCTCTGGTTTAATTAATTTAGATATTAATCTGACATCACAAAATTTTTTTTATAGCAAATACTGTACCCTAAATTATTTAATTACTGTTACCAAATTGTTTACTTTCTTAAGTTGTTGACAAAAATTTATACATTTAAGATTTTTGTAATTGTTTAACATTTTTACCAAAATATTCACCCTCTACACAAATATTTACATCTCTTAAATCTAGGCACTGTTTCACATGTTCTATTTGCTACATAAATATTTGTTTTTAATTATATTTACCAATTTTTGTTATTTTGTACTTTATCTTAACAATACTCTTGGAATAGTATTTATGTACTTTACTTTAATATAACATCATGCTTTATTTCACATGTTCAGTTACTAATAAAATGTTATTTTCCTCTTAAACATTTAGTCATGTCCAAAATTTATTTCTCCTTTCACATGACGTACATATTTATTTAACCCTCTTACGTTCCAATACATTGCTCTGCATTTCGTCTTTAACTATCCAGCATTTACTATTTATCATCTTTGTCTTTTGTTTCACCTTGATCTTCATGGTTGTATGGTTTCAGCATCTCAATATGGAACTTTCCTATGCTTTTTCGAGTTGTTGGATTACATAACTCATATGTATTAGTTCCATATACTTCAACAACTTCATATGGTCCATGGTATTTGAGAAACATTTGCCAATAAAGTTTATTTGCTTTATCCGACAATTTCTTGGTTTTGACCAAAACTAAATCTCCTATTTTGATCCTCCATTCCTTTCTCTTCTTTTCTTCATGTTTAATTTTTCTTTTTATGGCCTTTTTCTTCATCCTCTCGAATGCTTTTCGGAGCATCTCTTCTTCTGTTTGTGGTATCGAATGCGCATCTGGAATGGCTTCTGGAATTTTTTTACACATTGTATTGATCTTCTTTCCTAACTTAAGTTCACATGGTTTGTATCCTGTCACATTGTTTACGGTTTCATTTAGTAGATTCTGAACGAAGTTCACGTATCCATACCATTGGGTGTGTTTTCGATGACACAACACCCTTAAATAATTTGAAATTTCCTTAATTTCCCTCTCCACTGGGTTGGAGTTCGGTCTGTATCTTGACGAAAAATATTGTTTAATGCCATTTTCTTTCAGTCCATCCATAAATTTTTTTCCTGTGAAGTACGAAGCATTATCGCTCAATACAGATTGAATAGGTCCTTCTTCTATCACATATGACTTGAGTAGTCTATTCAAACATGCTAAACCTGTAGGTTTTCTCAAAGGGTAAATTCTTACATATTTGCTGAATATATCATAACAGACAAATATATATTTGTTTCCAAATTGACTTGGAGGCATCGGACCATGAATATCAATACTAATTACACATCTCGGCTTATCCCTTATAACCGAATTAGTCTCAAATGCATATGCTGTATTTATTTGCTTTGCCTTCTGACACAGGTTACAGCACGATATAAATTTCCGAACTTTCTGACGCAATTTGGATATGTATAAATTCTCTAAAATCATAGAAGTTGTCCGGTCCGTCCCTGAGTGTGCTAACCCTTCGTGAAAATTCTTAATTAGTTCCTTCTCCATGCTTTTCGGAGCCATTATCTTCCAACTAGGCACTTCTTTTCCATGCTTCTTGTATAATGTCCCATCCCGAATTGCTACAATTTCTTTCTTTGCATCTTCAATTAATGGTGCCTTTTCTTTAAGTTCAAATAATTTTGAGTCCTCATTTTGAATTTCCCCCATATTTTTCAATTTTCTAATCATTTCTTTGCTTAAAGGAATTTCAATTGTCAATATTTTGACTTCATTTCTAGGCCTTTCAATATTTTCGGGAATTTGTGGGTTGTAGTTCAATCTTGATAGCAAATCACTGAAGGTATTATTTTTGCCAGGAATGTGGATAATCTCAATATCGAATGCAGATATTGCATGAATGTATCTAGCAAGTTTTCCACTACATAATCTACACCGTTGTATGAAAGTTAAGCTGATGTGGTCTGAATATACTTTCACCTTTTGCTGATAAATATAGGTTTTAAAACGAATTAATGAGAAATATAGTGCTCCAATTTCTAACTGAGTCACTGAAGAATTTCGCTCAATATTTGTAAGTCCTCTAGAAGCTGTACTAATGACGTGAAAGTCATTGTTGATGTCTCGCTGTCCTAAAATTCCGGCGTATCCTTGCATTGATGCGTCGACATAAATCTCATGTTCCAAATCTTCTCTGGGCCTCTCGAGTAATATGGACTTAGCAAAGAGTTCCTTTACTCTCTCAAAACATTTTTGATGATCCTCTGTCCATTTCCACTTATTGTTCTTTCGGAGAAGCTGCCGCAGTGGTTCTATTTCAGCCGAATATCTTGGTACGAACTTACTCTGAAAGTTCAATACCCCTAAGAGACGTCTAATTTGTTTTACGTTCCTTGGTGGTGGAATTTTCATTATTGCTTCTATTCTTTTCTGATCAGGTCTTATACCTCGTTCATCCACTACATAACCCAGAAAATTTATTTCCTTGACACAAAATTTTGATTTTAGTATGTTCACAGTCATACCATGTTGTTGTAGTTTATTTAACACATAATGGACATTATTCATGTGTTCTTCAAATGTTTGACTAATGATTAGGAAGTCGTCAATATACTTTATTAAAAAGTCATCTGCAGAATTTCCAAAGATACTGTGAATGGCTCTCAAAAATCCACTTCCTGAGTTTTTTAAACCAAAAGGATTTACACAAAAACGATACTGGATCCCTGAGTACTGAAATGAAGTGTAATCACGCACTTGTGGATCTAATTCCACTTGCCAATATGAAGCAGTGAGGTCAATGGATGTCAGAAATCTCCCTCTTGAAAGTTTCGTAATTAATTGTTCAATTCCCTCACTTTGAAAATGATCTGGCTTCATATACTTGTTGACATATCTACCGTCTAAAGTTAATCTCAAACTACCATCTCGTTTAATACTCCAGCAGATTGAATTTATATACTGAGAATTACTTTGCTCAATAATCCCATTTTCTAACATGCTATTTATTAATTGTCTAGCTTTGTCTTGAAGACTTATAGGTAAATTGTCATACTTGTGCCTATATGGTGGTACGTCTTCTACTTGAAATGTATGCTGATATACATTATATCTGCCTGGGATATTACTAAATACTGAACTATTGTTCATCAAAACATCATGAAGGATTTGTTTTTGCATTACCGTAATATTATAAGCTTCTTCACACTTGTGTATTATTTCCTCAATTCTCTTCTTTTTCCAGCTGTTGTCTGTCTCGCTCACATGGTCGTCTTTTGTTTGGATTGTAAATTCCTCTACTTTCTCTGGCATTTCTACAAGCTGTTGAAAATATGGCGTGGTATTCCCTTCATATTCTGTGACTACCTGCTTTATCTGACTATTTCTATCAGTTTCTGTTATTTGCACAAAAAAC
Organism: Deroplatys truncata; assembly: GCA_030765065.1. Taxonomy (NCBI): domain Eukaryota; kingdom Metazoa; phylum Arthropoda; class Insecta; order Mantodea; family Mantidae; genus Deroplatys; species Deroplatys truncata. Next base: position 244,922,433 of record CM060975.1, on the reverse strand, counting down.
TCTTGGTCACAAAGATTTTTCTCATCCTTCGTCATCTCGATTACAGAAACTTTCTCTTTTATAAATGGTACCCTTATTTCTCTATCTTCTTTTGTTATTTTTAACTCTTCATGTTTAAAATCTATACATGCTTCATATTCATGTAGGAAGTCACATCCTATAATTATGTCACAAATCAGATAGTTTACAATTAGAAACATAACCTCAAAATTCTCTCCGCCGATAAGTATATTAAGTAGAGCTTGTGTTTTTATGACCTGTGTCGTTCTTCCGATTGCAACACGACAAACTAAATTACTAGTGGGAAGAGCCATAATTTTGTTACCTTCATTAATCAAATTTATGTAAAATTTCTGTGAGCAAATTGAAGCTGACGAACCAGAATCTATAGTTGCAATGATCTCTTTCTTCGCAATTTCCATCCTAACATGAGGTGACTCAAAATTTTCTCCCTTATCTTTTGTTGCTGTAATCTTAATACAGGGTGTATGTGTAGGCATATTATTTGTATTGGTAATGGATACTGAATTATTAAAGACGTCCTGAGAACCTACTACACAGGAGTCTATTAACAGTTTTCCTGGTTATTTCCATGTTCACGTACGGGACTGCCATTCCTAACAGGCGCTAAATCTATCTCATTGTCGCTACCATTGTTTTGAGTTCCCCTTCCTCGAGTTCGAAAGCCTTGATTTCTGAAATTATGTCCCCTTGGCACGTAATTTTCTTGCCGTTCCTCAGATCTTTCCCGGTTATTGTTTTCCCTCCAGTGAGTAAAATTTCCCCTTTGTCTAATGTACCGCCTTCCATAATTTTGCCCTCTTTCAGCCAATCTTTCTGTCCTGACATAATTTATTTGTTCCTGTCGACCTGGTCTCCCATCTATCCTCGATCTTTCAAATTGTGGAACGTATGATTGATACCGTTGTCTGGTATTATTTTCATGACGTCTGTCTTGTCCTCTACTTTGCTGATAACTACCTTGATAATTTCGTCTATCTCGTACATCTAAAAATCTATGCTCCCACTCTCGAGATATATCTTCTCCCTGTTGTTCCAAAGCTGTCATTAATTCTGTCATCTCATAGATGCTACGTGGTTTTGCAATTAATAAGTAATTTTGTATCCTTAAAGGATAATGTCTTGCGAGCAAACTCACAAAATCTTCCTCATTGATTGGAGGTGACAAGTTTCTAACCTGACTTGCATGTTTCAGTAAGTAATCAGTCATTGATATTCCCTCTCGTGGATTAAATTGACCATGACTAAGCATTGCTCGAATTCTGTGCTGTACCGTAACATTCCAAAATCTGTTCATGAATAACCTCTTAAAGGATTCATATGAAATTTCACCCCCTGATACCATTTGTAACCAATCTAAAGTTTTCTGGTCCAAACATCTTTTGACAACTATCATTTTCAATGCTTCAGGTATCTTTTTAATTTGAAAATACTCTGATAATTCTGCAATAAACTGTACTGGACTGGAGTTTTCATTAAATTTTGGAAGTGGAAAATCACTTAAGATATGATTGTAGTTTTGCAAATTCCCTACTCCCATATTTAAATTCTCTAGTGTTACTTGTGCACTCTGAGTTTCAGCATTAGCTATAGATGAAGCTGCCGCATCACTCACATTATTTGTCATACCTGAGGAACTACCTCTATCATTATTTTGTACATCTGATACATTCACATCACATATATTTGCCCTTGAATTCAATTCTAACCTATTTACAGTACCTTGCAGATTTTCTATTGTCTGTTCCAATTTTTTATTATTCTCATTTTGAACAGCTTGGTGTTTGTTAATTTCAGAAGTTAGCTTTTGATTCAAATCTATAGACAAAACTTAAACTTCTTCGGACAATTTATTTCTCTGTGTTTCTGACTCCTTCTGAATTTCAGATATTTCCCCTCTGAAATTAACTTGCACCTGAATTAAATCTGCATTTGTAGCCTCCATCATCTCTCTTAACTCATTTGAAATGCTACTCATTCGGCTACCTAACTCTGTACAGTTTACATTAACATTTTCAAACTTAGTATTAACCTCACTTCTTTGGTTAGATATTTCCCTGCTCATGTCCAACATTTTCTTTGAAACTTCACCTATTTCATTTGCTATCATTTCTTGATTTTCATTTTTCATTCTAATCATACTACTATCTAGCTCCATGAATTTCTTTTCAATTTCTTCCCTATTTTGTTCTAAGCTTTTACCAATATCTTCCCTCAATTCTCTCTTATTCTGATCTAGTTTTTTGTTCTAAACTCCTATCAATATCTTCTCTTAATTTCCTATTATTCTTTTGCATATCTTCCCTTAATTTATCATTACTCTGAGTTAATTTTTCTAATTTCTCATTATTCTGAGTTAGTTTTTGTTCTAAACTCCTATCAATATCTTCCCTTAATTTCTCATTATTCTTTTGCATATCTTCCCTCATATTTTTCATATTTATCAGCATTTCCATCATCATACTAGCATCAAAATTAACATTTCCTGCTATTCTATTCTGACTTTCTGCACTAACATTTCCACCCTCAAATCCTAAAAAGTTTGAGCTATTTTCTGTAACCTGTATTGAATTACAGCTAACTGTTACATTATCTCCCTCCATAATTATTTCTTCTGTATTATTAGTAGCCATTGTTTTCTTTATCCTACCACTCCTTAAGTACATTTGAAGGTTACAATTTTGTTTTCTAAAAAAAAATTACGATACTCTGACCTTTGTGATGCTGTCTGTTGCTGTCACATTGATGTCCAGCTTCCTGCCCCTCTCTCCTAGATTTGTATGTCGCTTCGATTAATCTTCGTCGTTTTGTTGTCCTGTAGTGTTTGAATTTCCCTGTTGCCTTGTAATCTCGGAATTACGATCGTAGTCTGTCGTCCCTGTTGGTTCTGGAATCTGCGTCTTGTAGATCATTTCACTGCTGCATTCGTTCCACGTCCTGGTTCCTTTCCTGGTCACTCTGCTCCTTCCTGGTTATGCTGATCCTTTCCTGGTCATCGTGTTCCTTTCCTGGTCACTATGCCCCACGTTGGGCGCCAATTTGTAGTAACTTTATTGCTTACGTAATATGTTTTTACGTAAATTATTAGAACTTGAAGATCTTATGTTGTGTTGCTTTTGTTTTGTTTGGTTACATAATTTTAACTGCCCCACGTATGGGAGCCACTTTGCGACGGTATTAATGTTGTATTTATTTAACATTATTGTAGCCCCACATTGTGGTAGCCAATTTGTAACGGTATTACTTACAAATGTTTGTTTGCATCACGTGTGTTGAAGCCATCTTGTGACGTCATTCATTTGTTCGGTTTGTAGCTCCATCTAGTGTTAGCAATTTGTGGTACCTAGTATCAGTGTTTGAAAGAATTTTAAGTTTTGTTTATTGTCCTCCGGCTAGCTATTATCTTATCTTGGGTCGAACATGTGTCTTGATCAGGGTTGTGTAAATGGAAAGGAATCTTTTATCCAAAAAGAACACTGATGAAGAAATTTGTTTTATAATTTTTATTGTCGAACACGTTCACTATCACTTTTACATATTGATCTAGATACTCGCCAAACTGAAACTGTTATAATAACTTGTTACTGATCACTTTTAATCAACGTACTTCAACCTTTTGTATAATTAACTTTACCATATTTTAGATCTTTCATAATTCTGCTGCGCGTAACTTGTGAATCTATATCCGATGTATGACGAACTGACTGACTGAAGACGACGTGTAGTGTACACAGATTTTTGATGAACTGAGCATGAAGCTACCTCTAACCTACCCTATTTATAATCCTGCATCCAGATACGCCTAAAGATTATAACTGAACTGCTATTGGCTAATAAAACGCGCCAACATTAGCGTCTATCTTAATATCCAATTAAAATTATGAATACATATGCTTTAGGGAGGAAACATTCCAGAAGTTTCTACCGAAAACGCGCCAACATTACGTAACTTCATCGTTTCCAATAATGATAAACAGCTCACCCCCTCGCTGCATTATTGCGCGCTATTATTGACAGTTTCAGTAAGGCCGTATAAACTTATTTCCAAATAATAATTACAATTAATAAACATCTGAAATCAATGTCACATAAAAATGCATATTCATATTACAATCATTATTTACATTTAAGTAATTTGTGATACAAATTACTGCATCACTTCAGACAGAATGCGAATAAAGTATATTGCGCAGCTTGGGAATCATTAGCTTTTAAACATTGTATGTCTTATTCCTATATGTTGCCTTACATCCTAAACTTATAACACACAATAGTAAGAGTAGACAAATAAGTTATACCTGAACAGTTCAGCATCTGTGATTAAAGGTGCTGGATTAAACTGTTCTTAACTTCAGGCTTTAGAAATCATTAATTTAGTGACTAATATCAGTATACCACTTTTGCTTTAACCGTTTATGAGTCAACAAGTTAAATAACGATTAGCACTATAGGTTAAAACATAACAGAAAACAAACGCGACCAAGCTATCTGAGCAACTAACTGCATCATTAACAAAGAAGTTCAACTATTGCTAAACAATGGCCAACCATATTCATTGTCGATTAAAGGTGGATACTTTTCACAGAATTTGTTAAAAGCATTTAACACAATTGTCTTCTTTCCATTTCCCTCGTTTATATTTTCTACAGTAGCAGAAGATTCTTAGCCGGAAACCAGAAAAGAACTGCAGCGCCCACATAGCCTCTTACCCTCTGATATAACGGTTCATGTAGTTATACGTTAATCTGAACAAACACATTTAGTTTCATAAATTTAACTATTACAATAATGAGTTTTTTAAATTTCTCTGCACAAGAATAACCATAAAATGTTACGATATGAACCGAAGTGTTTTTTGTAGAGAAAGAGGCGACATGTTAAGCGGGAAAGGTTGTAATTTGTCCACCAGCCAATGAGGTGCTGTCTTGTCACGGGGTTTTGTTTACTTCTCCTTTCAGCTTATAGTGAAAAAGGTTTAGATATGGTTGTAAGTCCTATAGGTATATGCAAGGAGGATAAGCTGACTTAAGTAACTTGGTTAGCACTACCCTAGCACTTATTATAATTATATATTTGGTTACATCTGCGTATTAGTTTAAATGTCATGAATATTCTTTTTGGTTAATGCCAGCTTGAAAAACACATTTCAGTTTTATATGAAAGCATGGTAGCATCCTCTCTACCTAATTGATTAGAATTGTCTTATACAAGAGTCACATGATTCAGATACTGGATTAGAAGATCTTAGCATGCTTTTGTGTGTGAGAGAGTTGGTACTACTTATCTATAGAGAAACTTGTTTTCTTCACAAACCTTGCACTGAAAATTACCTGTACTTCTCGTAATTTCACTTTTATTGTTAGTTAGAATTCTAATGCTGCTTCAAGATATTCAGTATTTGTGTTTTGTGTGTATTACAAGTTATATGGTTAATATTTTCAACATAATGAATATAATAAGTTTGAGTAATACTGTATTGGCCAAATATAAGTTGATCCTGAATTTTTGGAAGCTTTTCTCAATAAAATTATCTAAACAATGAATGCAATTAGAAAATATTCACAAGATATTGGAAACCCCTGATTTTGTTTCTCCTGCACAAATCAAGTAACAAGCACATAAATTTCATGAAATAATTTCCCTGTTGTTTGGTCCTCTGAATGCTTTCCTTGATGTGCCAGTGCTCATAAACTTTTCTTCATCTTTCCTTTGCTGTGCATTACACTCAGAAACTCTAAACTTGTACAATCATAGCTTGTTTGTTATTAATACATTTTACCTCATACAAAACCTATAATTTGAAGTTCATATCATAACTTCTTCCCTCTCCTTTATTCATCTGGCATGATGATGCTATTTGCAATGTGTGGAACACTGACCAAAATTGAATGTATTAACACAAGGCGCCAAGTTGGGCAACAGTGGATTACAGTGGAACTAATCATCAAAGCTCAAGAAGTTCTGGTTTATTCATGACCTTAAGTTCAGCTGCAGTGTGTATTTTGGCTCCCACTGCTCAAGCCAGCACAGTTCTCCATGAAAATGAGCCTCTTTAAATATTAGGATATCATATAAGACCACTATGGTTTTTTAAAAGCACATGTTAAGGTAAGAAAAACATATTATATTCAGGCCAATATGGTAGCCATATTTTCTATACGAAATGAATGAGAGAGATTGTTAAAAATCTTTGATACCAGATGCCACCTGTTTTAGAGCAGTAAATTAAATTTAATCAAGATTTGCATATGTGAAGGACAGGTGCACGGATTTTCTGTAGACACGTAGTTATGAAATAATTACTTATTATTAATACTTAATGCAGAGGCATTTTGATGCCACATTCTTTAAAAGAACTGGAAAATGTAAGGTATGAAAAAATATTAACTTAGCAACAAAAATTTTATTTAAAAGCTTAAAGTCTAGAGCATGTAAAGAAGTGTAAAACAAGTGTGATGTTTTGCCCCATTTTGTGCAAAGGGTTATTCATAGAGGTTTAAATTATGTACACCAGTAGATTTTTGAGTCACTTGTAGCAATATATTAAGATAAAATGTCTTTTCTTCAGTGATTTAAGGTCCAGTAATGGAAGACAAGAATTTCCACCTCTGACAAAGAGTAAGAAAGATGATGAATACTTTAGTGGAACAAAAGTGAAGAAGAATAAGGAACGAAAGAAAAACAGAGAGGAAATAGTGTCATTGAAAGAACTAGAAAAATGTCGAAGCACAATGCCTGTCTCCGAGAAAAATTCCAAGTTGGGTAAGCAAATGGCAATATCATGGCAGAAATTATGTTTAAGGTTTTATGTGTGTGTTGCTGTGGTGTAGCAAGACTTATCCAATGCATCCAGATTCAAACAGTTCTTTTTGAAATGTTTCCTTACGCTCAAAAAACAGATATCTGGTTAGGCTCTTAATAGCTTGTCCTTAATTTTGTAGATTACAATCAACATGACAGTAGGATTTTGCTGCTTGCAATAAGTTGATACCTTAACTGTTAATGATTGATATGCCAATCACCAGAACACGGCCCTCATTGCTGGTGAAAAGAACTTACATTGACTCTCCTAAACCTAAGGTTTATGATTCTGCAGCATGTAGAGTTGTAGGTAGTAGCCCAATTAATATCACTGTAGTTTTAGCATTATTTTGCTTATTATGCTTTCTCACTGATGTTACACTTTTGCTATACAATATATCTCTCCCAGCCTCACTATTATGCAAAATTTGTTCAAAGTTATCTTCCCCTGGAATAAAACCTTATTATTTTCATTATCTACAAACACCTTCCTCCATAAGTGTACAAAATCTAGAATGTACTGTGCCCATTGTTGCAAGTGTTTGTTTCTTCTAAAAAATGCATTACGTATCTACAGCATATAAGCTTAATACAACATGGATATTAAATTTCTCTTCAACAATTCAGTCATGATATAGCTTTGCTTCTACTCATTTTTTCTTCTCATCACTTTCATTGGTATATGCACTGAACTTCCATAATTTGATTCAAACATGCGCTTTGCTAATAGAAAGACTATCCTAGCTCATCACAGAGGATGAAATTCTCTTATTTCTGTTGACATATTTAAAAATTGTGATGTCATACAGTCACGCGACTTTCTTTGTCCATGACAAATTCACATATATCCATTATATATTACAGTTTTCATATAAAAATTATTCTTCAATCAATGTTACATTACTCAGGATATAGTTTTACCAAGGAATGATTTCAAATTAAGTAAAAAGTGCTGAGTTACAACATGCAGAATTAGCATTAGATGTTTATTTGTAGTAACCAGCTCTTGCGATGGATACAAAGGGGGGAGGGAGAATCACAGACTTTCAAGCATGTTCGTAAGATGACGCATTCAAATGGAAGGCGTGTAAAACTTGCTAAATGGAACATTTAAAAAAGCTAATGCTATTTGTCAAATTCTGTATTTTAATGAGCTCTATAATTGTTGTAATAAGCTTTCATATATCTGTTATGGTTTCCTAGTTGTACAAAAGTTTACAAAATTCAGTCTTGTAAAGGGGACATTACAAACTTTTAACAGAAACTTCAAGATAAACATTTTATTTCTTATGTCTATATATCAAAATGTGATATTTTAATCAAACTTGTTAGAGGAGTTTTTGACAAAATAAAAAATTCCAAAAATATTTCCACATACATGATAGTTTAGGTTAGAGGGAATTTTCTTGAAAATCCTTGTGTAACATCCTCACAAACACCGAACTTCACTACCAAGCATGGTATTTATTCAGACATTTCATTTTTTTAGTTATGCTATTCATACAAACACAGAACTTTCTCTCCGGAATGTTTTTTGTTATTCAGGGGACCTTAGAACTTGTATTTACGGTGGTCTCAATATCAAATTATATAATATCTACTATATAAAATTAGTTTTTAAATACAATGTGCGAGTGTAAGATTCTTGCTTACGTAATATGTTTTTACGTAAATTATTAGAACTTGAAGATCTCATATTGTGCTGCTTTTGTTTTGTTTGGTTACATAATTTTAACTGCCCCACGTATAGGATCCAATTTATAATAACATTATTGTAGCCCCACGTTATGGTAGCCAATTTGCGACGGTATTACTTATAATGTTTGTTTACATCACGTGTGTTGAAGCCATCTTGCGACGTCATTCATTTGTTCGGTTTGTAGCTCCATCTAGTGTTAGCAATTTGTGGCAGTATTAGCTTTTGCTTGATTTCATTTCAAATGTCCTCCGGCTAGCTATTATCTTATCTTGGGTCGAACATGTGTCTTGATCAGGGTTGTGTAAACGGAAAGGAATCTTTTATCGAAAAATTACACTGATGAAGAAATTTGTTTTATACTTTTTATTGTCGAACACGTTCACTATCACTTTTACATATTGATTTAGATACTCGCCAAACTGAAACTGTTATAATAACTTCTTACTGATCTCTTTTAATCCACGTACTTCAATCTTTTGTATAATTAACTTTACCATACTTTAGATCTTTCATAATTCTGCTGCGCGTAACTTGTGAATCTATATCCGATGTATGTCGTACTAATACTTTCGACGAACTGACTGACTGAAGACGACGTGTAGTGTACACAGATTTTTGATGAACTGCCACCGATCTACCTCTGACTTGGTTTATTTATACTCCTTCAATCAGATACGCCTAAAGATTATAACTGAACTGCAATTGGCTAAGAAAACGCGCCAACATTAGCGTCTATTTTAATATCCAATGAAAACGACGAATACATATTGCTTTTAGGGAGAAAATATTCCAGAAGTTTCTACCGAAAACGCGCCAACATTACGTAACTTCCTTGTTTCCAATAATGATAAACAGCTCACCCCCCTCGCTGCATTATTGCGCTATTATTGACAGTTTCAGTAAAGCCGTATAAACTTATTTCCCAATAATAATTACAATTGATAAACATCTGAAATCAATGTCACATAAAAATGCATATTCATATTACAATCATTATTTACATTTAAGTAATTTATGATACAAATTACTGCATCAAATGCTTGCTCTACCTACTGTAGATGGTAAAGCAAAAAGGTGTTTGAGTTGATATTTTTTGGTGTTTCAATAAGATTTATCTTAGGTATTTTTAATATAGATAATTCACTCTCAAGTTTGGTATGATTTGATGTTGCCTACAAAATATATGAATTATTATAAAGAGTATGAGTGTGAATTTATTCATTCATTTATTTTTAAAAAAAAATGGTTTAAGTAATGCTTTTACTTGTAACAGCACACACAATCCTACCACCAAGCAACAGCTGTTGGCAAAATAAGGCTGGTGCAGCGTTGTTTGAGAGTGCAAAACCCAAAGCAGAGCAAGATGCTGATGATGTGGAGCTAAACTGGGCACTGAGCGAGAGTTTGAGGGAACAACAAGAGCAGCAAAAGCGATTTATGGAAATACTAGCTGGATCTTGTGTGAAAACTAATAGGTAATCATTTTATAGAAGAGAAAGTAATACTTGATTGACTTTTTGTTGCCATTTTATATCTGGGGACATACTTTGCTTGTCATTTCTGTTTTATAAGTAATTAGTGGATCATGCAACTTTGCTTGCATTCTGCTTTAGTAACAATGTCTCTGTAACCTATTTAATGTGTGGTTTCCAAAATCAGTTTCTGGTAAGAATTAATACTTAGGTAACTAAGTTAATATTAATAGTAATGTTAAGTAATAATATCAACCAAAAGTGAGAAAAAGAAAATAATGTTGTCAAATACAAAGTTATATGCTTGCTGTACAAATGTAAGTTGTCAAGCTGACAATACACGAAGCCATTAGTTCAAAAAATGAAGGAGCACAATACTTTGCATTATGCTGAGAACTGAACAGTTTCTGGTGGTGATCAAATTCGATATTGATGTACAGCCTTGGACAAAAAAAAAATGTACAGCCAAGTGAAACTAAATTTGCTTTAGTTTCACTGGACTCCATAATTTTTCATATGGCATGTGAGTATTAAGTTTCATTCCATCTTCAGTCATGGAGTTAGCAATGCCTAATGTGTGTTGATAGCCATACAGATTATAAGCAGGTATGTAGAAGTGAGGACTACCAGGATTCTAATCCCACCCATGAGTGTTTCTTTTCTTCTTCTATTCTTATAGTGAGCTGCTGCCACATTACTGAAGTATTAAATCTTATTTACATGTGAAAATTGCTGCTGTAAATAGATAATCAATTGTTTTTGAAAAATATGAAATGCAAGACTGTCATAAACTAAGTATTCTGATATAATTGAAAACCATGTATGTTCCAAATCATTGTTAGCTTTCTTATAGTAAATAACAAACAAGCGGTTGGATAGTTCCTTGAGACTTGTTGCTGTGTCTGAAAATTACAGTATAACTGTTATTTTCAGAGTAGTTGCAAATTACAATAAATTTCCCATGTTGGATTACAGTTTGTAGATGTTTCGGGTACATCAATGATGTTTGAGCTTTTGCTATGAAATTTTGTGGTTTAAAGCTTTCAGTATTAGCTTTTACCAGGATCATCTCTGCTATGTCTGTTGTTTTCCACTTTATATACATGACTTCTTCCTTTAGATTTTTCTCCAATAATGGATTTAGAAATTCTGAAATAATTACACTCCAGGGCATTTTTCACATCGGTTTAGATAATTTGGAGGGGGACTGTGACAAACCATTTTTTGTATTAAAAACCCAGTACTGTTCATTTCACTTTCATCATCATGGCATATTTTTTGCAAACTCATTAATATCAGTTTTGTGTTTTTATTGTCACTGTTTTGAATATCAACTCATCCCACAGTCTGGCTTCAAATGTGGTGGACTTTTAATTATGATTCACTGCACATTGGGAAGTTAGTTGCGGTGGTAGCTTTGAATGTAATTTACTCACCAATGTTGGAGATCTGAAAGTGCCATATATCTCTGCGATGATTCACATTTTGGATTCTGGGTTTAAATCTCTGTTGCCTTTTCTCACATTGTAGAATTTGTTTGCATGAGCTATGAGTACTCTAAATTTATCACGGGTCGAGGTATGGCAAGGTAATGTAAAATGATTCTATGGAAGTTCAGAGAAATTGGATTTATTCTGGAATATCAATCTTGTTACAAAAATAATTACTTTTTAGCAACCTTTTTTTAACCTGCTGACCTATTTTACAAGTCTTTCTAACACATGATATCCATCTGGAATATTGATGTTGAAGTCCTCATCTGGGGTTTTGAGTGCCACTGATGCCAAGCTAACACCTTCTCTTCAGAAAAAGCTTATATAGAAGCCATTGTTGCTATGACCGAATCAATAATCATTGTTGTCTGGCCTCTCTCCATAGCTAAAAACAAGCAATATAAATTTTTTCACATTGATGCATTCTTTCATAGTGGGCTATGCAAATACATACAAATATAATTAAGAATAAATAAAGAAGTATTATGATCTCATTAAGTGATGAATTCAACTCAAATTAACAAATATTTTAGTATGCACAAAGTTTTAAGCAAGGTCTCCATTTTGTAATTCTGTTGCTTTATATCTGCTTCATTGCAAATGTGCATACACAAACATCATTAGTTTCAGGTGTCTCTGATAGTACAGCATTTTGGTCTCAGGGATGCAAAACATGGAAACTAACTTTAATACCCAGATGTCTGTTCTTAAATTCCTTTTTAAGATTGTTTAAAATCAGCATTTTTGTTTTTTCACTCTCTTGCTATCCTATTTGACCGACTTAGTCGTCTTCATAAAAATTAACAAGTTTTGTAATATCATCAGATATGTGACAGTGGTACTTTCTAATAGACACTGACATTATACCCTTACTGTTTTGAGTAATTTTCACTGTATGAACTACATAAAGAGAGATGTCAAACTCGTGCATTATTTTGTGCCGAGTCCAGCTTCTAGGAAGGCATGTAAGAATCATATATTTCTCATTAGCAATTTTTGCATTCAGAGATTTTTCCTTGAATTGTGCAATCATTCCTTCTCGTTCATTGTCGTCTCTGCACACATTAAACACTTCATTAGTAGCTTCCTTGATCATAATGGCCTTCTTACAAGCGTATGATTTGGCATGAGAATGTGTTTGTTTGAAGATAGGTGATTTACCAAGAGGAATTACAATTTGATTTACATTACTGATTGTAGCCTCCACTTCTGTTTCTAGTGGTACATATTCATCTTCACTTGATATTTTTGGTTGCTCTTCATTTGATGTTTTCCCCTCATGATCTGTTTCAGTTTCTTCCACATTAGTAATTTTATATACCATCATATGATAGCAATCACGTATATTACAAACAACTAAATTATGTAATTTATTTTGTATTCCTTCCATCATTTTTTTCTTTCCTATTTGTTTAGTGTGCTTCAGAAGACCAAAAGGATTGCAACACCAATTTTCATATTACTGTATTTACTTGCATAATTATGCCCCTTTTTTTTTAAAAATTCTAAGGCAAAAAATTGAGGAGGAGGGAAATTGTGCGATAATAGAAAATAAAAACAAATAAAAAGGAAGTAAATTGTGATAAATAAATCAAAAACCTTAAATTGAAATGGAAGTTTATTTTAAAAAGAATTATATACAAAAATACAACAGTTGATACAGTTTTGCAATATTTCCATGGTTGCCATGCTGCTTATTATGCAGCCATGTCGGTAGCATGACGGACTCACCCCTGCAACACCGAAACACGGACCAATGATAAATATGATGAATGGAATGTGCATTAACCTTAGTCATATATTACATACCTATATAAATAAACATACCTGTTTATTCTGTACTACTTCCATGTGATAACATATCTAAATTATCATCACTAGAATCGGCATTCCATGTCACTGGTCCTCGAAGCCATCCATTACATTTGAAATGCCAGTCTTCTTGAAGCTCTTTGTGATGTGCTCTATCCATGGCAGATGCTGGGCTAGTATTGTTTCTCTTCTCAAACTAAGACCTTCCTCTGCATAAATTGGCTAACCTACCCTTGACTAGATTTGAATTCCACATGTGAAATACCATGCTTTTTTGCTCCTTCCCTTGCTTTCCACTGCAACATTTTGTATGTTCGCAATACCATCATTTCTTAGTTCCACAACATAATCTAACGCTTGTTGGTCAGTGTCGGGATATTTGCAATGTTTTGGGCTATAAAACGATCAACAGATCAATTTGGCACTTTTCAATTTTTCTGTGTGGTCCCTCCAGTAATGAATTGATTTGGGTTCTGTGTCAAACTCTCTTCCTGCATGCTTCACTCCATTTCTCTCTGCAAAATTAACTACTTGAAGTTTAAATTTCGTCTCATGTAACAATTATTCTTTCTTCCCATTGGACACTACATACAACCGCTTAATGCTTTCAGGACAGGAAAAGATTGAACTGCTGCCAGAAGTTTAAAGCAGTTTTGAAATATGATAGTTGCTTATGTACATAAGGAGAGACTAACAGTAACTTAACTACAATACTACTAATTAGAATAACAATTACTATGTGAAACGTTTGTGCTCTTAGGACCACTTAAAGGCCAGGTATGTGGCTTTTTAGCTACCTATATGGGAGGTTGCGCATTCCAAGAATTCTAATAAACAATGCTTCTGAAGGCCAAGGGATGTCCAAAATTTTTCCACAAAAATTGCAGTGAAAATTACTTTTGTTTGACAGCCTTCTAATATCGCAGGGGAGGGAAATTATGTAAGTAATATGGTATATATTTTAATTTTTCTGTATGATGCTGTTGACATACTAAAATTCAAAAGAAATTGGGTATTTTACTGACAGAAATTTTAAATTTTGTAGGGAATATAACCATTAGCAAATATAGAAAATTGTGGTTGAGTTGCTTAACCAAAATGCCCTTGCGTGGGAAATCGGTATTTACTGGTTTGAGTACTCGCTTGTTAGACAGTTCACATCATAGTATTGTTGTCAAGTATCTAGCTTCAGTATGTTAAAGCAAATGAATGACGAGCATATGCCATGTTACTGCATTTTTTACTTCGTTTCTACCTACTCTTATGGTCAAAACTTCTTTTAACACTTTATGAAAAACACATCCATTTCATTATATTTTCATTCATCATTACTCATAAGGAAAAAGTATATTAAAACGTGTTCCAAAATAAATATACAAACTTGATATACAATTACATTCAGAATTTCTTTGAGAGAAAAAGAAAACAACTCTTGAGGCATGTATATTAATGCTAAGTTATATAAGCATTACAAATTATATGTAACACAATAAATTAAATAATGATTATTCTTTAAACTCAAGAAATTGCACAACTGTCATTAAAATAAATTATGTTAATAACAACCTTTAACATAAATTAAGATTAATTAACTCAAAACACGTTGTTTTAATGCTACATATAATCAGGTCCACTACTGAAAAAAAAGGTTGTTTTACTTAAAATTTATGTTTTAACGAGATACAAATTAATAAACCTGAGAATATGTGTGGTAATGACATCTAATAACCTATTGTCCCTTATTAAAGGGATAGGGCTATTTGACTAAAATGATAGAAATAGGCGGTAATTCAGTAAACCTTATAGGTTTCAATATTAAGGGGAATCATAAACTAACTCCATCTTTACATGAGTCAATGACATTTAATGGAAAACTAACAATATTTGAGATCATCTTAATGTTTTACAATACAAATTTTAAAATAATATAAAAATAGAACAAAAGAGTTTTTTAAAACTAAATATTAGAACACTTTAACATTTCTTATCTTCATTATTATCTTCATCAAGATGTTATTTAGTTTTCTTGACAATAACCTTGAAGTCAGCCTCTGTGGTGTAGGGTTAGTGTGTCTGCCTCACATTTAAGAGCTCGAATTTTGGTTAGAGTGAGTTACCTGAATAAGGTTTTTTTCTGGGGTTTTTCCTTATCCCAAGAAGATGAATTATAGGTAACTTCAAGCTTTATGGATCCCGGGCTCATTTGAGCATCATTTCATCAATTTCATTCATTGTCCAATATGACCTACCAGGTTAAAGGATGTTTAAAAAATAAAAATAATAATAATAATAAAATTGAAGCACTTCCATTTTCATGTACTAAAAAGTCTTTAATTTAATTTTAAGAAAGCATTTTCATGTGTATCACTGTACCAGAATATCACAACTGTACGTAAGGTAACAACATCATTAAGCAACCAGAGCCTTCTCCTTGCATCTGGTCACAGTAGGCATTCAAACAAGAAATGACACACAAAACCATTTATTATTTGAAACAGAATGGACTGAGAGTAAGATATTCAAATTCTAGTATACCTGACTCACCTGTATGAGCAAGCTCATTTGTGTTCAAAGGCATGAATGGTACAAATTAGTGACCAAAACTTGTATGATGGACAACTCTAACATATATTTCACAGAAGAGGTTTATGACAGTATGGCTGTAAATGCTTTTTTGTCTCCCATTGTACTTCAGTCTATATTATAGGAGACTTAAAAATAGTGACTTGTTTGAGGAATAAAGGGCATAATACAAGCATGTTTATATTAATTTATCATGTTTTAAATCTTCAATGTAATTAACAAACATATGTTACAACACAGTCCCTTCTTTCACTGCAGCTATTTATATTTTCATAATAGGCAGCAAGTAAGTAACTTTGAATGCAAACATTAAAAAGACAGCTAAGCCTTCAGCGAAAATTTTGTCTGTTGCTTGAAAAATTTAGCACATTTATCATTTACTTGTAGGTATGTTCTCTTAGTTTATAATATGAAAAAGGAATTATATAGGCAAACTAATGAGATATGTTTTCCTTTCCTTAATGTTTTCATTAATTAACCCATAAAGGAATTATATAGGCAAACTAATGCTTTTTTGAGCAACTCTCTTAAAGGAATTTTGAAATGTTATGCACTGTAAACTGTCCCTAACATTGTAGAAATTTCACAACAGCCCTGTTCATTTGCTGGCAGCTACATCAATCAGTATTTGATAAGTGTGGTCCTGTAAAGTTTGTTTACTAGGCTCAAACTGGTGGTGTTTAATACGTTGAAAGTCAAGAAGTCAGAATTACTTATTTTGACAAGCAGCTTCAGACCAATGCATCATAGAACAACATCAGTAATACACACAACACTCACCTACCTCATTGGATGTGGGGTGTAGATGTCACTGCTGTAGCATCAAACAAAAATTGTGGATTCTAAACATCATAGAACATTGATCACAGCTACCTTAGACATGAAACTAATGAATAGGCAATATTTTGTAACTATTGCTTTCTTAACCAGAATTTCAAAACTTGCTCCATAAAAACTTTGCTGTCTCATTTCTTTTAAGAATGCACTATTTACTTAAATATTTATCACATTTTAAACATTGTGTTTGTGTTTTTATAGGAAACCAACTGAAGTTATGACCTTTCCACCACCAGAACCTGCTAAAGAGGAAGATTGGGATGCAGATGAAAGTCACTACACAGATGCAGAGGAAAGCATTGAGGGCAGTAAAACAGAAAATAAATGTCAGGCTGAAATCAAGGGAAAGCAAAGGATTAAAGGCAGTGAAGCAAAAGGTGTAGGAAATACAGGGTCAAAAACCTATACTGCTTTTGCCACAAATGACAAATCTCTAGGTTTGTGTGATAATGGAGAGCAAAGAAATATTAACGAGGTACGCCATTTCAGCAGTGCACAGCAGCACATGAATAAATTGGCTACTAACCTGAGTGAAAAGTTACAACAAAAAGAGGTACAAAGTTCGAATATAAACAGGTCATACACAACCCCATATCACATCAAGAGGGGGCAGCATGACGACTTGGAAAATAAAAGTAAATATGAAAATGGGCATTGCATGCAGAGAGTTTCAGAATCATTGAAGAATAAATCTGATACTATCCACAGACAAGAATATGTAATAAAATCTGCGAAGGAGACAACTCCTCGTGAATCCCTGAATCATGGTAATACAAGCCATGTCTACAGAAATATTCATGATATTCCTCCTGCAAGTATCAAAATCAGAAAAGATAGTGATTTGAGTCCCAAACTGCTTCCTTTGGAGCATAGTTCAGAGCAGAAGCATATTTCTCAATTTGATGTTAAGAGTGATATTTCACAGTCTTTGTCAGCGTTACACATTGAAACAGGGCCAATGAGAAGTTGGGAAGAAGGAGAATTTACTCACCAGAACTCTGCAGTGGCAAATGAGGTACAGTCTGGTTCACATGAAGCTTCTTTACTGCTGCCTAACAAAGTACCATACTTTCAAGCTAAAACACAGGAATCTGGTGCAGCAAATATGCAACATTTAACACAAGGAAGAGAGCAGCTCTCAGGTTCTTCAGTTTCACAAGGTATTTGCCCACCTTTCAGTGCTCAAGAAGTAAATGCCTCAACAGAACATTACCAACAACAAAAACAACCACTGTCTTCTCAAAGTGCACCTGGCCAGTCTGTAAGCCCAGATTCATATGCATCACTTATGGAGGAACTACAAAGGATTAGAATATATCAGAACTTCTTAATGCAGCTGAGTGCTCAAGAAAGTTTGCAAGTGGCGATGCAGCAACAGCTGCAATCAATAAATGCTCTAGGGACCTCAGGCTCTGGATTAACCCAAGAGCAACTGCAGACAATGTTTCAAGTGCAGCATCAGCATACTTTGATGCCAGATGTTAAAGCTTTGCTGCAGCAGCAAACTCAAAGTCCCCCAGTTTATGCTCCTGTTGCAAACATGTTGCAACCACAGTATCCTGGTGCAGCACTTCCAAATCCAAAGGACGCTTCAGAGCATTCTCAAACTCCATCAATAAGTCCTGGTTCTCCAGATAATGTTTCAACGGTTCAAAAGCACTTTCAAGGTGTGTTACAACAGCACCAGCAGAATCCAAGTGTGGGTGTAACAGATAAAGAACGGACACAACAGCAACAATGGGGTGGCATGGCTCAGCCAGGGACCCAGACATCAGCTACAGTCCATTTGTCATTACAGACATCATACCCAAATGCTCCTCAAAGTGGCTTTGTGGGACCAACACAGTATTCACAACCCATGTTGATGCAGCAGCAGTATGCACCCAACATGCATGTAGCTAAGCCACCATCACCACAAAGCCTTACAGGAGTGCCATCTAATATGAATCCTACAACTACAAATGCTGCTATGTCAGCAGTGGAAGCAACACAGTATCCACAATCCATGCTATTGCAATATGCACCCAACACACATGTAGCCAAGCCACCATCTCCACAAAGCCATACAGGAACGCTGCCTAATATGAGTCCCACAGCTACAAATATTGCTATGTCAGCAGTGAAAGCAACACAGTATCCACAATCCATGTTGCTACAGCAGCAATATGCAACCAATATGCTAGCCAGTCCACCGTCACCACAGAGTGTTACAGGAATGCCATCTAATATGAATTCTCCAGCTACAAATGTTGCTCTGTCAGCAGTGGATGCAACGCAGTACAATATGAGAGCGCAGTTGATGACAGCTGGCATGTATAACCAGCAACCAACACAGCATGCAATGGCAGGACTTGTTCCCCTAGTGTCTCAGGAAAAACCTAAAAGCAAAGGCAGAGGCCGTCTTTTACGCCAAATGAATGACATGGCTTAGATATGAGCTTTTTGTGATCTGCACATCATTCTCTTCTTTCAGATCCTTCTATTTGATACAGCCATCTTCAGTTGTTCTGAGAGACTTTTCTTGTTTTATCAGTTAGTGTTTGGTGCATCTGCATATAGCAAGAGCACAGCAATGAAGTCACATGAAAGAGGTTGTGTGACAAACATGTGTTTTGTAGTGAACTTCAGGGTGAGTATAGTTTAATAAAGTGAATCTCAGTAAAACTAAAAAAGTGGTAACAGAAAACGATGTACCCAATAGGAATGAGCAGTTACTTTCATCATTCCAGTAGAACTCTGTTTTCATGTGGTGTATCACCATTCAATTTCTTTCTTCTAATCATACTGCATGGTTTATACAACTGCAGCCTTGTATTATACTCTCAAATTCTTTATGTATAGGTCTTGAACTATCCACAGTTATAAAAGCTATTCTTTCAATTGCATATACATTATTTTTAATGGAACATGTGTTACAAAAGTATTGCTGTAGTCTTGAAAAGTTTATTTTTTGTTTGACTCCCTTGCATTTCGCTTTTTCTGTACAATTATCTGGAATTCCCGAGAGCTTGCATCATTAAAAAGAATCAAACTTTCTTTTTCAAGAGGTTTGTAAACTTGTACAGAAACCAGTCCTTAAACGTATCAGCACTTGTTTCACCACGATAATCTAATGTCAGTTTTAATACCCCATTACTCCCAGTTTTGCCAAAATTAACATGACGCTTAACATAAATTTTTAACAATACATTTGAAGTGTGATTGTGGTTTATCCAGATCTCATCTAGCTAAAATCTTGCTCTCATATGAACAAAAATTTGAATTACTTAAAATTTTTGAAGGGGTTTCAATCTTCTCACAACAGTGTCACTCATTTAATTTATTTAGACACTCCATTGTTTTTCGTATACGTGCCTAAATGTTTTAATATTTTCAAGGTGCACAGTGTGAACCCGTCATAAGAAATTCTTTCCTGCAGGGCTTTAGAAAACTTACCTAATGGATCTGTCAATGACAGATACTGGTATTTGTTGACTAATTTTGAAGATTTAGAAGCTAGTAACAGTGATGTGTCATAATTTAAGATAAAGAGAGTTGAGGGTTGTTCCTCAATACTGGTATTTGGTTGTTTTTTTCCAAGGGAAATCATATATTAAGGTAACATTGTATGTTGGAGTAGTTTACCCCATTCCGTATGATACAGATAAAAAATAAGCTTCTAGAATTTGAAATTGAAAATCTTAATAGCTTCACTTTATAAAAGTTCCATATAATTTACTTCTGAAAAAAAATGCTGTTATGTTTGCCATGTTCTATTTCCTTTCAGTCATTTGCACTACTATCTGCTTTATTACATATTCCCTCCCATCTAAAAAAATAAATAAAATGTATCACTTAGTGGAAACACACTGATTGGTTAGCCTTGTTGCTGCTACATGCATGCCATATGCCAACAGAACCAGCAAACACCTCAGCCCTTCTTTTTTGAACCTGAATTCAGGGAATTCATGAATTCCTAAAGTCACTTGTGCTCCATTGTTCTGTTTACTTTGAGATAGAAGTAAGAGTGAACAAATAACGGTGAAATGCTGCAGATTACTAAATACCATGAACAGTTGATCTAGTCAGAAAGCTTAGGATATGTGAGGAACAAAAGGAAAGCATATAAACAACATTTTACAGTTTAAATCACAGCTCTGTTCTGTTTTATTCCTGGCAGATAAGTTAAAAACACTTGATCATACATATTTTCAACTTCTTTCTCTATACACCTGATATACCATTCCAAGTTATTTGTCGAAGTGCTGTTAGCATTACTACACAAAGTGAAAAGTGACCAGGAAAGTTCCAATCTAACTTAAACTTCTATTGCCAGTCAGCATTTGCAGGCCGTATTATGTGAAAGATGTTACGTTTATGTAGACTTCAATTGCTCTTCTATAGAACCCCAGTTCTAACAATATTTATAAGCCAACTGAAGCTTTTCAGTTATTTAAGTAATCACATTGTTACTTTCCTGAAGCTTGTTACTGCGCTGACTAAGAAATCAGTATGCATTGTATTTCTTTCATGTTGCAGAATATGTAGAAAAAAAGAATTGAGAACCATTTTTGCAGAACTAACTTTGTGAAGAAAGAAAGGAAAGGGAATAAGAGAAACAAAAACTATTTCAGAAAAGTGTTAAGATTATAAATGCTTTCTTATACTAATTTATGATTAGATCTTATTAAATTGTTGCATATGCACCAACTATTTGAATTTTAAAACATAGTCTAACTTAATGTATAACACTATTACTGAGTATACCTTTGCGTATTATGTATGAGCTTTTTCAATCTGAAAACAGTCATGTTTAATGAAATCCCAACACTTTTTAATCCATTGCTTTGATATCAGTATGTTTAAGAACTACAGAAATATTTTTATCATCAAATTCAGTATTTCTGTACATTGCTCACATGATTTGATATCTTAAAGTCTCTCTGCCATAAGCTCTTTTTCTCTTTAACTGAAATGAACACTGATACTATTTCATTTACATATTTTGAAGTATTTTATGGTGAACTTTAAAACTTTGCTTAATAATAATGTTTAACTTAGAAATAAGCATTGTTGTTGCATAAAGCAAATAAGAAAATAAAATTGAATTTATTCATTTTGACCTGTTCTTCTTTTTTTTTGTTTTTGTTTTGTTTTTTTGTTGTTGCCAGAAAGCAAGTTTTGTAAAAATGTCATTCTATGATTTCTATAACTTGTGTATTTAAAGAGTAGCATTGCAGGTTTGTCTGAATATTTTTTTAAATCATATCATTAAGGCCTACCATCTCTCACTGCACTTGTTTCTGCCATATTTTGGATCACAGGGTTCTTGATTCCATTTGCATCTGTATCAATAGATTTATGAGAAAGATAAGATAAATATTCAGACATGTTAAATGTAAAACATTTATTTTTTATTGCTTTGCAACAGCAAGTTTTAGCCAGGTTCACGGCATGTTGTAATTTGCAAATTAGAATAGATGAAAAAGTGTTTAGCAGACTTCATTACATTTTTTTCCCCTTTCTTTCTTTCTTTCTTTCTTTCTTTCTTTCTTTCTTTCTTTCTTTCTTTCCTTTTCTTTTCTTTTCTTTTCTTTTCTTTTCTTTTCTTTTCTTTTTGGGGGGAAGGTCAAGACTTTGTGTTCACAAAGTATATTTCATCTGAACAGTAGAATAATTCTGGTTGTAGTGGAGGTACAAATGCTGTTTTGGTAATGTTGATCAGCATTGCTATAATGTATATATTTTATTTTTGTTTACATCGTTGATAATTCTTACCAGGAAATTAGCAACAATACATTGTTAATCATCAATACATACTGTTAGTACATCTCCAAGCAAATTTCATCTGAACAATAAAATGCTCCTGGTTGCAGTGGAGGTACAAGCATATGCTATTCTGGTCATTTTGATCAGCACTGCTGTAATACGTGTATGTGTTTTATTTTTGATTTGTACTGATTCTTCTTACCTTGAAGTTATTAACAATACATAATTGATGTTTCCACTTCACTCATTTCGGAATTCTTTGCTTGCATGATTCCAAAACAATTTTTGGTATAGAATTGGAAGAAAATTTTATGTTTAAAGATGTATTTATTAATTAAGGATTTGGTAGTAAAAGATGTGCTACAGAAAGGGTTTTGAGAAGAATGTAAAAGATGCTTCTTAATTTATGTTTAATCAAAACAGTATTGAAAATATCCCATATATAAAATACAGATTTTTAGCACATTTAAACTAAATGTTGGACACACATTTATTACCTATGCTGCAAACTAAGGTTTACAAAAATAATATTAAAATTTATACAGGATTGTAGTTCTGAAAACTGATCTTGGATTTTCTCTGCCACCTTTTCAACTGCGGTGAATGAAACATTACTGATTAAACCAAAACATATACTAATTGTATGTATTTTACAAAGACTATTAAAATTGCCAAGCTAAGAATTTAACCTTAGATACCTTGTTCTGCTCTTTTTCATTTTTAAATAAAGTTCTAATGATATTATTGTTATTCAGATAATGGCATCTTTCAAAATCCTTAAGTTGAGAAATGTTCTCCTTGCTCTTCAGGCCTTATTTTTAAAATCTATTAAAAGATGCTTCCTGCATTCATTATGTTTATCTTTTCAGCTGCTGCTTGCTTGTACCCACGTCTGGTTCTAAATTCTTAAAACAGTAGGTAACTACACATCAATCATTGTTATATTTGCAGTCTTCTATCACTATTTGCTGCTTGTTATGTAATCTTTACAAATTTATACTTATTTTAAAGCCAATTTTGCTATATATTTCATTAAATGGAGTCAAATTTTTGTTAGTAAATTTATTTAAATGTTGTTGCTCATCACAGGTGTATAGCATACCACATTTTACCACAAGACACTAATGATCAACACAACACTCGAGGCTGTGAACATTGTGTGTTGTATCATCATAAGTGGCACCAGAAGGGCATAACACTAAAGTTGTTAAATTGCCATGTCACTTCTGAACGATTCATATAAAGGATTTAGTGTTGTTGGAAGTGTTTAGAAATAAATATTTATTTTAAGTGTATGTAGCCTTTTTATATAAGGCATACTCTTTAATGAGGCATTTATTTTTATTTTAGGATAAAGTTTGAAAAGTTCATCTATGACTAAATGGTTTTTCTTACTTTAATGTGCTTATTGTATAAAGAACGATTAGTAAACAAAAATGAACACTGCATTATTTGGTCTTCCAATTAAAATCCATAATTTCTAAAATCACATTCCATTATAAAATAATTTGTGAGAAAATGAAACTACTAAAATTTTTATGTCAAAGAAGTTGGGTATCCTTTTCTTAATATTTGCACTTACTTGTGTTTAATTTTTATGTCAATTTAATAGGATTTTGCTTTTCACATAGCTTCATATAATGCAGTAAAAATAAAATAAAAGTTTTTAAATATGTACAGCATTAAAAGTTCAAAGAATGAAAGACTGATTGTAGTGTTGTATACACTTTACAAAAGGATTGTTTGGTTGGTTCTTGATTGATGTTGTAATTAAATTAGTGTTCATTACTATTTGTATTTGCTTGCAATTGTAGCAAATGGAGGTAATACATTATGTTCAGTACACCAAACTAAGTTCTGCTAAGGAAATTCTGCTCCATTTCACAGTAAATGTTTGAAAAGCCTTGTGATTTGAGGGGGGGGATAGTATGATAGAGTGTATAGATAAAGATGTTACTCGTACCAAAAGTTCAGGTGCCATATATTTTATTAAATGTGTTCATCTTTATTTTATTAGAAGTACTAGTTCCTAAACTGGGTGCATAGTGCTAAATGTAAGCACATTATAGCAACAAGTATTATTAATGTTACTTTTCTACTGAATAAAGTTTTGCATGTTTGGACAAATTGTAGTTTTCTTTATACATTCTATACCCTTATCTGTTGCATTAGTCAGTAAAAACTACATGAGAGATTTTGGGTTTTATTTGAAGCTGAAATTGTAAAAACTTTGATCTTTAAACACCCTAAATAGTAACATCTCTGCTTCAAGTAAAATTAGAAGCTTATAAAGTATTATCAGTATTAACCAAATTACTCCCAGTAAACTCAGCAGTGACAAAGGGTAATCTTTTTCTATTTGTTTTATCTGATTAATAACTTTTGAAACTTTAGTGACAGCCCTTCCCTTGGTTGCAATAGTGGACAGAACATAGTAAACTTTTATCTAGGAGAAGGGAGTTGACCTTCCTATTCCTCCTGTAAATTTTATGATACCAAACAAAAAGTTGTTTTGATGCCAAACACCACCAGACTTCAACAAAAGGGCTGTCAGATCCAGAAATATTACAGCATTTTCTCACTTCTCAGTTGTTATTTATATGCTGTTATGCGCAGATGTGTTGACAGAAATGAATATGCCAATATATTTCGGCTGTGGTTAAGTGGCAAAAATACATCTCCTGAACATGATATCAAGGAGGATGAAAATCTTGGCCAACACAAAGGACTCCAACTTATGGTATAATTCATTAAATATTCGTGTTGGTGATTCTCTGTCAACTTGAGTTTTTTTATTACTTATGTAATTTTTTTTATTTGTTTTAAATTTTCTCTATTTTTATGTTCGCTTCACAGAAGACTCTAAAATCTTTGTTTAGAGTTTCCAGAAGACGTAAACTCTAAACAAAGAGTTCAATTTAAATTAGGTAAAGAATAGTGATTTGGTATTCTCAGAAAGGTGTGAAATGTCACTGCTGTCCCTTGTCCAGATCATAACTTTAATACATAATTTTTATGTCATGTTCTTTCAATGTGAAAATCTATTTTTTTAATTACCTTCTTTATAACTTTAAATTTAATGTTCATTGATTGGTTTATGATGGAGAGAAATTTGAACATGAGATGGATAGATATCACTACTGTACCTTGGTTTTCTGCTTAATAAAAAACTAAAAATACCCGTATGAGTGCTACTAGTCAATTTCATGTAGTTGTAAACAATGAGTTAGCCATTCTGGGCCAGAAAATGTGAGTGGAGCTGCGAAACTGTATACAGTTTGTTGACATTGTTAAATTTTTTAATTTTTGTTTTGTTTGTAATTCAGTTAGGGTCACATTTAAATTGAGTTTTGTTTATGGACACTCTTTAACTACTATGGTTCTTAGTGTCCCATTCTATGTTGGGCATAAAAGATCAGAAAGTTTGCTCAGAGGCCTCTTTATCAGGCTTAAGGTTCTTTTACATGCCATAAACTTACAAAATGGTTCCACTGGCTTTACCTCCCTTCTGAAGGAAGCCATGCTAAGAATTTTTACACCAAAAAATTCCATTGCCCTCTGTCGAGTTTGAACCTGCGACCTCGGGAACTAGAGGCTAGCATGGTACCCCTAGACCATGGAGGATGACAATGAGTGTCACCGGTGTCTACTTTTCTCTTAATGGTAAGTTGAAGTTTAAGGTACAAGTTTTTCATTGTTTAATGTTTATCACGTATATTAAATGCAGTTTTTGGCTAAGCTGTAAACATAACCTAACTTTCCTAGTAGACCAAAAATAGTCAATTTATCACTGCTCTCTCTCCCATGAACTTATGTATATGGGACTGAAGTGACTGAAATAACTTCAAAGTGATTTGAAAAACGATTTTTACTGTTCTGTATCACAATCCCCATTTATGATTTTGAGTTGAGAGAGAGCTTGAAAAAACAATGATGTAGGTACCTATGTATCGCACCAGAATGCGGCTTTAACAAAATGAACATGTTTTGTTTCTGGTTAATTTCAGGAAAGAAATGAGTGTGAGAATTATTAATAGAGACTCAAGAGATTCAGATACTGAAACAGGAGCTAAAAAAGGATCGTGAGAAAGTGTTTGAAGAATGAAGATAAACAACTGTAAGTAAGAAGTGGGAGGTGTACGTTCGAGTACACTGTAAAGACAAACTTGAAGCAACACAAGTGGAATTTCTCACAGTAACAGCAAAAGAGATCCCCAATTTTTTGGTTCACTTTCAAACCATTCACAATCACTATGCATATTCAAGAAATCTAAAATAAAGTATGGCTGAAACAACAGCTGTTGTGAATATGGATTTTTCAGAAAACTATGCTCTTAGGTACCACATCGAAGTGCAATCTCCTCATTTTAGGAGGAACTCAAGAAAAGAGCTCATTTTGCATACTGGCATTTATTATGTTGTGGAAGTTTATGATGCAGGAACAGAAAGCTATAACGCAAAATGCTATCCTTTCTGTTGAGTTGTTTGCCAGTCACAAAGGGAGACAGACGTGTCAGCGTACGTGCTTGCAGTGGAAAAAGATGGGTATTGATGTGCAAATGTACCAAATTAGAATTGGTGCTTTTAATGCAAAGAGAATCAACAACCAGAGGAAAGAACAAGGATGGATAGGAATAAGCTTCTGGTATATTTTTGTGATATGGACATAGTAATTGGTGGAGTGGAAATGAATTCTAGATCAACAATGGATCAGATAGGCGAGATGTTAGAAACTATCACTTAAGAGAGAAAGGAAATAAAGAACGTGGAAAATAGAATGGACAAGAGAATTGGCGACAAGTTAGAAATGATCAAAACAACACCATTAGAATTTGCAAGTAAGGTATAGGAAGAGGTAAAGGAATGTAAAAGAAGATTAATTCGACTGGAAACCTTGGAGAAAGGAAATAGGAAGCTAAATCTGATAATTTTTGGAATAGATGAGAGAAGGGATAGACGAGCCTTGCAGGCTATAGAGGAGCTATTTCAAGAGAAGCTTAAACTAAATATGCTTGGATGGGACATTGTAAATTGTTTCAGAATTGAAAGAAACGGGCTGAGGCCGAGACCAAAAATTGTAAAAATGGCGACAATGATGTTCAAATGGGAAGTGTTGAGAAACAGCAGGCATCTGAAAAGCACAAAAATATTTAGGGAGCAGGATTTGGGAAAGAAGCAACAGGAATTAAAGTGTGTAGCAATAATGGAAATGAAGAAAGCGAAAGATGCAGGAAAAAAAGACTTCATAAAGAGAGTCGATCTGTGGGTCAGTGGAGTGAAACAGGAACTGCATTACACCACTTTGAAGGGGAATCATATTTCACACACGACGGACAGTAGAAGAAATAGTCAGCCAGAGGATTACCAGAGAGAATCAGCACATATATCATCAATGACGGAATCAGTGTCACTGCAAACCCAGCTGAGAAGAGATGCAGAAAATACATCAGTGGCGTCGCCAAGAAAGTCGGTGCAACCCGAATCACAGCTGATTGAAGACACGGAGGGAGGCCATAGGAGCAACAGCTGGTTTGGATGTGTGGAATCAAGAAGGTTTAAATGTTGTACCACTGTGGTCAGGTAGATCTTGGAAGTGAAAGATCGTATGCGTACAAGAATCGTATGCAGGCAAATCTAGAGAAGTTTTCATTTGAGAGGAAAGTTTTGGCATAGGGATTCGAGTTATTGATAGTGAGTTGGAATGTAGAGGGCCTACTAGAGAAAGTACGAAGCTGTGAAATTCAACATGTGTTAAAAAGTGGCGATATGATAATGGTATTGGAAACAGGGTTGGAAAGTAAAACGAATATAAAATTACTTTTATAGTGTAATGGCGTGAAGAATAGGCGGTTTAGGTTGTTTTGTGAAGAAAGATAAGGGGTTTAAGGTGAAAAAAGAAAAGGAGTTGTGGAACAAATCAATGTTATGGCTTACATTATGTGATATTTTCCAAAAAGACAATACTGAGTGTATTGTTATTGTCCATAACCCCCCTACTACATCAGAGTGCTTTGATACAAACATGTTTAGGAAAGTGAGTTGGGTCATTGAAGCACTGGGAAACGAGTATGGTAAAGGAGAAATAATAATTGTTGGTGACTTTAATGCAAGTATAGGGGAACAGCAAGTTAAGTTGATAAACCCAATTGAATTTGACAAGGATATTGAAATCGACAATAGGCACAGCAAAGATAAGGTTAGCAATAATGAAGGGGAAAAGCCTAGATTTTTGCAAAGAATATACAGGTGTTTGTTTATTGGTGTCATATATTTGGGGGATGTGTTCCTGACATCAAAACAGTAAAAAACGTTCATATGAACATGGGTCTAAAAATCATTTATTTCAGAATTACAACACAAAAATTGCTCAAAGTGGCTTCCTCTTCGATGCATGCAGTAAGCCTGCATTCCATGCTCTGGTGTACTCTGTTGAAATTCCTGGTGTGTTTCGTATTTGGTCAAATCCAGTTCGGATACGTCCTCTCAAAATGTCAACATCAGGTACAGGAGTCGCATAAACCAGGACTTCAAATGTCCCCAGACGAAGAAATCCATTGGATTCAAATCAGGCGATCGAGCAGGCCATGCAATGGGTGGTATAAATAAAAGCAAGCATTAGCTCATTTCTCACTAATTCCAAGCATTTGCTCGGTTTCGTATAAATAAAACTTTTCTGCTCAACCTCCTCACGAGCAAAAGCTTGCTGACCTTGATCGCTGAGCTATTGCTCGCGAAATGGTATAAATAAAAACAAGTCCTGCTTGCCTTTAGTAAGCTTTTGCTTGCTATTTCTTGAGGTACCTCCGTAGGTACCTCAGCTTGCTCAACTGCACTTTAATACATTGGTGGAGTTCATGATCATGGTTCCAGAGAGGAAAATAAAAATCACACGACTTTCTCTATCACTCTTTTTACAAACAATTCTTACAAAACCTTATTCTTGGTAGCTAATTCTTGTTAATCGAGATAAACTATCATTGTAGGAATAGAAGAATGCAGTAAACTAAAGGGATAGTCAAATATTTTAAATGTGGGTCGCTATTTGATGGATTTGAAATTCCATTCTTTTCAGATGATCGCGGAAAAAAGAAAAAAAATCCTGATTGTTTACATTCAGATGGGTTTCTCTAATCGTTCTTCAACAAACTATACTTACAAGAGCTTAACCAGCTTCTTCTTGTTAATCCAGATAAACGTTCAATTTACGTTTACAATTTTGTTATACGATACAGTAGTAAAGTGAGTCAGCTTTTTAAAGAGCGCATGGCTATATGAGGGCTTTGAAATTCGATGCTCTTTGCATGATGACCATGAGAAATTATTGAATACCGACTTCCCATTTGAGAGAATTATAAGCAGTTATTTGAAAGTTTAAACCAATAACAAGGAATATTTCAGGAATGATTAAGTTAAATAAAGAAAGTAAAAAGAAATGCTTTGACATAAATTGTGTGCTTAACCAGAACAATTTTCTTTTTGTAGTAAGATTTTTTGTAAATAGATTTGCCTATCCTATGGTTTACCAACTGTGCAAAAGTTACTGAGAAATATGAGGACTTTGGAGGATATTCCCAGGAAATGCAATATATGCATTTGACATGAAAACATTTTAAACATGTGTTTAATCAACATCGTTAAGAATCATTTTTGAGAAAATAAAGCTTTTGGAAAAAGTTTCTATGTTAAGGGCAGTTTGGGGGGGGGGGAGTTTCTTGAAAATAACTGCTGAACATAAATACCAAACTTGTTATTTAACAAATTTGCCTTTCTGAGTTTGCTGTTCAGACACAGATGCGTAGGACTCTTGTAGTAGAATCTCTTATAGTTTAGCGTTACATAAAAGTCATTCAGAATGAAGAGCACTTCACTGGCTATTCCCAGAAAATTCAAGATATACCTAATTATATTTGCCATGCAAATATCTTAAACAATAGCGGTTTTTAATAAAAAAATTTGGAGCCATTTTTGAGAAAAGGGATAGTTTTGGGGTAGAGGAATTTTCTTGAAAATCTTATCACATTTTGGAGGATACTAAGTTTGAACTATTTTTTTTTTATTTATGCTGTTCACACACACATTTGCTAAAGATGTTTCTTTTTAATTCAGGCACTCTCAAAACGTGTATCTCTGATGAAATCTCGGTATCGAATTTTTGCGTAGAATGCAATACTTCCTCTACTTGCTATACGTAAGTGATAGTGAAATTAAAAATTGTATCAAGACGCAAGAACTCGGATGTGTGCTGATATAAACACTTATTTAAATGAGAAAATGTAAAAGGTTGCGCAACATTTTCTTCCAGAGGCAAATGAAACGCGAGGTGGACCTTCTAACAATGCTGAGAAGATCCTGACGTATTTTCATCTGGGTACTATAACGCTAAACAGAATGTGAGAGGTCTTAGCGAGCCGCTCTTATTACCGGAAGACTGGTAATGTAATCAAAGCGATATACAAATAAACACTTACATAGAGCAGAATGTTCGCACAAATCAAAACCGGATTGTAACTAAAGAATTTGAATTAAAACCAAACTTAAATTTAACTTTCAAATGAAACTCTTTAATCCAGTTTAACTTTAATTCATGATAACATCTTATAAATTCTTGGAATTACGTAGTGATATTTTATATATATGCAGAGGATATCAATATAAAGGTGCAAAAACAGAAGTACAAATAATCTACTTTCAATATATCAGTTGGTGACACGTTTGTAATAGTATCAAATAAGGAAATGAGGGATTGGATTTAGAAAGGGGATGAGCGTTATCTGTTAAAAGTTGAGTGAATCTCAATGTCTGTTTCATTTGCGAAATCTTTAATTATAATTATGTTATTTAAAATTTGCATGTCTATTAGATTTCATAAATGAGAGTATGATTAACATGAATGAGTATATGTATATTTAGGTGCAGTAAAGATTTAAATCGCCTCCTGACAAAGAATGGGCGTGTTTGTTTACTCAGATGATGTGTCGTGGTGAAGGTCACTGAGCAAAAGCTTGGTAGATGATAGCAATAGCTCAACGAAGAGGGGAAATTTTTATTTATACCAAATCACGACCTGATGCTCGTTTCTCAACTTGCTTGGAGCTACAGCTCACAAGCTTTTGCTTGTTTTTATTTATATCACTCATCCAGTCCATCTTTGCGGAAATCGATCATTCAAAAACTTACGAACTATCATAATGAAATGAGCTGGAGCACCATCGTGTAAAAACCACATTCGTTGGATGATGTCCAGAGGCACATTATCAGTTAAGTGATGCAACTCATTTCTGAGAAACTGGAGATAGGTTTGTCTATTCAGACGCGGAGGAAAGAAGTAGGGACCAATAAGGTGATCATGAACGATTCCACCCGAAACGTTGAGAGTTGATGGTTGTCCTGTCGTACTTCATTAGGATTTTCAAATGCCCAGTTATGAAAATTGAAGATGCCGTCGCGAGTAAAACCAGTCTCATCTATGAATAAGATACAGGCTAGGAAATTGATGAACACAGCGAGCTGTTGTAACATGCGTTGACAGAAACGTCTTCTTGGCTCAAAGTCCGCCTCATTTAATCCTTGCACACGTTGAAGGTGAAACGGGTATAGAAGATTTTCATGCAGAATTCTCCAGATAATCATATGACTAACTCTTTCCCTTACAGCCATATGCCTTATGCTTTGTGATGGGTCTGCATCCACAGCACGAAGAACTCGTTCTTCAAGCTCAATGCCTCGTACCGCTCTTGGTCTCCCAACATCCCTAGTACTCCTCAAGTGTTGGTGAATTCGTGCGAATGTTCTTGCACACAGTAACGGCCTGTTAGGATACCTTTCTGCATAAAGTTCACGTTCTTGTGCTGCATTGCCGTCTGCACAGCCATATATGTAGTGCATATCCATCAGTTCACTCATGGAATACGAGGGCAAATCTTTGCCTCTATTTTTTTTCGGCCAAAATACGAATGTAAAACAAAAACCAACAAATACATTCGAAGTAGTGGACTTATCATGGGCCTGTCCTCATAAAGTTTCCAGCTGCTGGCGGCGGCAGCGCTGCTGTCTGCATTCAAAATGGCAGGTGTGCTTAACACGTCCACGGCTTACGAGCAACGAAGTGTGATCCGTTTTCTGTGGAGTAACGGACGAACGCCCATCGAGATCCACAGGGAAATGCGGCCATCATGGGGAAAGGTGTCTTGCTTTGAGAAGTGTGAGATGATGGTGTTCTGAGTTCGAAAATGGCCGTGCAAATCTGCATGACAATGAGCGTGCGGGGAGACCGCGTGTATCGGTGACTGATGACAACATTGCCCACGTGGATGCGATGGTGAAAGCAGAGTGGTGCGTGCGCATCAAAGACATTGCTCAGGCACTCAAGATTTCTTTTGGGAGTGCTTTCGACATCATTCACGAGTGCTTAGGGTACAGGAAGGTTTCATGTCGATGGGTTCCTAAGCAGTTGGATGACGATGAAAGGCAAGCGAATGATTGCTTCTTTGAATCATCTGCAACAATATGCCGAGGAGGGTGACAATTTCCTGGGTCGCATTGTTACTGGCGATGAAACGTGAGTACTTCATTACACGCCGGAATCAAAACAGCAGAGTATGGTGTGGAAACATCCGCAGTCTCCTGTGAAAAAGAAATTCCGTACTATCTACCATACAGCCCGGATATTGCCCTTAGTGATTTCCATCTTTTCAGTCCGCTGAAGAAGTTCCTGGCAGCACAGCGATTCACTTGCGACGACGAAGTCAAGACAACAGTGCGACAGTTGTTCCGTAGTCAGACTGCCGACTTCTATCGCAGCGGCATCGCAAAATTAGTGCTGCGATGGGACAAATGTCTGAACCGGCACGGGGACTATGTGGAAAAATAGTGAAAGGTACAAGGAATAATGTCTACATGTTTAGTTGGCTGTATGTATCTTATGTTACCAAAAAAAAAAAAAAAAAAATAGGTGCAAAGACTTTTTGATTTGCCCTTGTACATCTTCTTTGACCTATAACAACGAAACGATTGATTTTCAGACACATGTACATATGGAATTTTTTTTTATTGTTTTGATGTCAGGAACACGTCCCCTAAATATATGACACCAATAAAGATACATCCTGTAATGCGTTAAAGGGTTCGACTTAAAAGGAGAATTCACATTTGCAAATAAGAATGGTCAAAATGTGGATTATATAAATGTGCTCACTAGATATGGACAACTGGATTCTGGACTTTGAGGTTATGAATTGGATATCAAGCTGCCATTTTCCATTAAGATTAATATTAGGAGAATTTAATAGCGTAATATGAAGGAAGGGTACAGAGGGTTTTATAGAGTTGTGAAAGTATACAAATGGAAGGAACAAAAGCACGAAATAGTTTGTAGAACATTAAATTCAGAAAGTGGAAAAAAATTACAAATAAGAGTAGAAAGCTTATTAAATACTAATAAAATAAATCAAGCTTTAGAAACACTAGAATACAGTGTGAAAAGGGAGGGAGGTGGGATGAAACCTGTGACCTATAAGGATAAAAAAATAAAATAGTTTGATAAAGATTGTCAAATGGGAAAAAGTAAGAGTAACACAAGAGTTGAGAAACTGGACGGCAGCCAGGGGAAAAAGAGTATAGGGAAACTTTCTCGGCTTTTAAATGGTCATATAGGTGCCTTATTGAAGGAAAAAAGTGGCATTGGGGATTAAGAATAAGCCAAAAGTTAAATGAAGTGCAAAAACCCATGACACAAAAAAAAAAAAAAAATTATGGTTAGTAAAAAGGCTATACAGAAAGGGCGCAAGAGAAGATGATGTAAACCAAGATAAATGGTGTGTGCATTTTAAAGCATTGTTAGATCAGGATAAGAGTAGAGCAGCTTTTACATGGAGGCCAGCAAATAATTAATGAATTAGATAAGAAAATCATGGAGGTTAAACTGTGTGAACAAATTCAAGAGGTTAAAAACCAACGAAGCAAGTAGTAGGGATAGTATCCAGGGAATTTTGGAAGCTTGGTCAGTAGATGGAACTAGAAAAATAGTGATAAAATTGCTCAATAAAATACTAAAGACAAGGGAGATTCCTAAGAGATGGAGAACAAGTATGAATAGTGCCAATATAAGGGAAAGAAGTATAAAAACAACCTAGCTAATTACAGAGGGATAAATTTATTTTCTATTTTAGGTAATAGGTTACAAAATTGGGTAGAGAAGGAGAAGAAGTTATCAAGAGTTCAAAGGTAGAGCAGGTAGAAGAACAGATAATATATTCATAATCAAGACAATTGTCTACAAATATTTGAGCAACAAAAGGTGAAGGATATATATAGTATTTATTGATCTTAAGAAGGCATTATAGATAAAATTAAAAAGTAAAGGGTTAAGTTATGCATTTATAGAAATACTACATGAAAGATATCAGGAGAATGAGTTTTTATTAAACTACCAGACAATAAAGTAATGTGTTAGAGTAAGGCACAGCTAAGACAGGGATGTAAAGTTAGTCCATTGCTATTTAACCTTCATATTGATGACATCCTAGAGGAGATCTCAAGATATAAGGTCCACTCGCCAGTTAATAGTAAATTCCAGGACCGTTGTTTGCAGATGACTAATTAGTTGGGTCCATATCTTGAGAAGGGCAATCGAGCCAGTAAGGAATTTCTGTAGAAATGGGACTGAAAGTAAATGAAAAGAAAACAGAGATCATGGCTTTTAAAAAAGTTATTGACTACATAAGAATGAAATTAAATTGAGCTTTTTTATGGATGCTCTTTAACTACGGTGGTCTTTAGCATCCCATTCTATATTGGGCATGAAAGATCGGAAATTTTGCTCAGAGATAAATCAGGCTGTGGTTCTTTTATGTGCCATCAATCTACGACATGGCACCACCGGCTTTGCTTTCCTTCTGAAGGAAGCTATGATAAGTATTTTTATACCTGGAAAAAATCCATTGACCTGCACCAGGTTTGACATGGTACCCCTAGGCCATGAAGGACAACTATGTAAGGATGAGAAATGGAAGATAATTAGAAATGCTAAGGAGATTTGGTTACCCAGGGCTAAGACTAAGTTCATATGGAATTGGTGTGAACAAAAAAAAGATGTGTAAAGCAAAAGGTAAAATGGCCACGAGTGTTATAAGATCATCTTTAAAAGTTGCCAGACATAAATGGCGAAAAGAATCTACACTGCCACAGTAGAAAGCAAGATGTTGCATGTGGCAGAGGTATGGGGAGTAGATGCTTGGAGAGAGATCGACAAAGTCAATAGATCTTTTGCAAATATATTTTAGGTCTACCGATAACATCACCAAATGGGGCAGCACAGTTAGAACTTGGTAGGTACTCCAGCAAGATCAAAATTTTCACAAGAGCCATGAGATATTTTTATAGAATTTCCAGTTTAGAAGATAGTGATATTATCAAAGAATGTTTTTATATACAAAAGAAAAGTAAGTGGAAAGGCTAATGGTTATTAAAACTTCAACAAGTTATGGAACAGATAGGTATGCGAGATACGTGGACAAATGCAGTATATCACAGTAAAGGCTGGAAGATGTTGACAGAGAAGATAATTTTGGCAGTACAAGAGAGATAAGCTCCTTGAGGATATTTAGGGAAATAAAAACAGTGTGGGGGAGGGAAAAATACATTGAAATATGTAACAAATTAGGATGAGAAGGGTTTGCGTGGGTGAGAACAGGAATTAGAAACTTGAAAGGCATGATGGTATAGTAAAATATCCAATGTGTGGGGAAGTGAACATGGATTTCCTCTGTTTATTATACTGTAATCACAAGAACATGGAGAGAACAATTGTGGCAACAGAAATGGAAAAACTTGATGGAGAAGTATTAAAAAGAAAAATTCTGACTGTAAAAGTGAGATAAAAATATAAAAGTTATGGGTAACCATTTGAGTAAGGTCAAAGAGAAATGGTCAATAATGGCTACAAAGAAGATGGGGCAAAAGGCAGACAAAATAAATAAATAATGTAAACAAGTAGACAGTGGGTCATCAATACACGGAAAACCAGGAGTTGTGTGTATTGAGACCATAGATTAGCATAGGCAAGCAACCAAGAAGTGAATTTATAGTGTAAATAGCCTAATACTTTCAATTATTATTATAGTCTAAAATTTATGTAATTTTGAATTTTGAGAAATAAATATTATTCATTTATCATCCTTTCTGTTCCATTTCAGAAGATCTCTGACATACAGCTCTTGCCATATGGATCCATTTACTACTAATCTTGAAGTCTCATCAAGAAAGAGTGATTAAAGCATGACTTATGTATTTACTGATAGGCCAACCGGACAGTATAAAAATAAAACCAATTGCTTTTTCTCTGTTACTTTGCGGACATCCTTGGATTTAAATTTATTACATGGAACTTTTGGGAGAGTGGACATGGGAAAGGACCATCAGATGTAGTGGGTGCAACATATAAATCCAAAGCTAAGGGAATGATTGCCAGGAATGGATATAAGTGCGGAAATGTACATTCATGCTATTGAAGATGTAGATGTGAAACTATTTCTTATAACATCAGCAGAAGTCAATGTATTTGAAAAAAGTAATTCCACCTAAACTAAAACCCGCTCTAGGAACCAGAGAAGTACATCAAGTTGTTCAGAAAAGAATGGTGAACTACATTTGAGAAAACTTAGCTGTTTTCATGTTATAGATATCCATTCATCTGCAAAAAACAAAAACATATGTAAATGATTGGGGCTATTGAACACAATTCATAGAATCCTGGACAAGTGAAGTCTTACAAGACAGTGGGTGAAAGAATTCTCTTGACAACACAATTCGTGGAGCAGTCCAAAACTGTAGTTACTACTAACTCTTCCGCTGGAAAGTATCACGTGATAGCTTAAGATTTATAGCTCTCACATTTCAGCTCCTTAATCAGAAGGAAAATCCCAACATACCTTTTTCATTAAAGAATTTGAGAAAATTGTTTCCGGAAGTTAAAAAGTATATTATTCTGAGAATGCGTACGTACCTGCTTGTCTGCAAGCTTAATTTTTATACTGACATCTCTGTGTTTTAGTTCCAATTAATTAACTATATTAGTTTAACCTTTTTGAATGCATTATTTCTGCCCACTGAGTTGTATTCATGTCACTGATGTGAAAACCATACCAATACATCATGAAACTAAACTCTAATAACAGGAAAAAAATAATTTGTTTTTAAAAGACCAATAAAATGGAAAGTAAAACTATTTGTATCACATACTTAATTTTTTTGGTTTCCATTCAAACTAACATGATTTTCTGTTCTCAATTATGTACATGATAAAAGAATTAATCATAATTTGCTATTATGTAGAATCCTGTATATTTACATACTACTATAGTGTGAAGTTTTTACATAGTTTAATTCTATGGAAGAAAAATTTAAGGCGATAGTAGTAATAAAATTAAGATTTTTCTTTACTAAAATAGTAAATAAAAACCTACATTTTCAAACAAACTATTTAACAAGCCTAATTTTCTCAAAATGGAAGATTCAGAGGTAATGAAACTGCTTACCATTATCTTCTCAAAAAAAAAAAAAAAGGTATGTTTACTTTCTCTACTATGTATAGTAAG
Source organism: Deroplatys truncata (assembly GCA_030765065.1). NCBI lineage: Eukaryota > Metazoa > Arthropoda > Insecta > Mantodea > Mantidae > Deroplatys > Deroplatys truncata. Next base: position 244,884,374 of record CM060975.1, on the reverse strand, counting down.
TAGGGGAAGCATTGTATTCACACAGAAAATTGATGTCACGTTTTCACCAGAAATATGTTGAATTTTCTGGGAATAGCCTTTGAAGTCTTCTTCATCTGGAAGGAATTTTGTATAATCATGTATAACTGGTAAATGTTAAGCAATAGACGAAAATGTACTACACAAAAAATGTAGATCTCTTTTGAAACACAATTTATTTCAAATAATTTTTTTTGTGTCGTAAGCCATTTCTAAGATATCCATTATTATTGGTTCAAATTTTTCATTTCTTACTCATTCTTTAAAGTCCTTTCAACATTCAGTTGTTTCTTGCAATTGCACGGAAACAGTACGGAATTTTAAGGGTAACATATAGCGTCCAGGTCTTAAACATTTGAATATCACTGTTCTTTTTGTATCTATAGCGAAATGTGTAGTGTAGCTATTTCTGTAAAGGTTTATTTGGATTAAAACATATAGATATAAAAATAAGCGTTAGTAAGAATAGTGTGCATACTCACTAATAAATGATAGAGGTTAGAGAAAGTCATGTGAATGTATCACATCTGATTTTTAGAAAAAGGTCCATGTATGTGTGCATTTCCGTGTCTGTCTGTGAACAGGCATAACTCAAAAACGAAATGTTGGATAAACACCAAACTTGGTATTTAGGTTTAGTACCTTCTGAAGATGTGAGACAATGATTTTCAAGAAAATCCCCCCACCCCTTATTACCCTTTACATGGAACATTTTTTGCAATTTTTATTTTCTAAAAAATGGCTTACGATTTTGATTAAAATACCATACATTACTGATATTTACAGGACAAATAAAATGTATATCTTGAATTTCCTGGGAATAGCCTTTCAAGTCCTGTTCATTTGGAAGGAATTTTGTGTAAGTTTGTATAACTAGTAAACATTAAGCGATACAAGAAAACCTACTGCGCAAATTTATTAACTTTTTCTGTGGTATCAGCCATTTCTGAGATATCCTTTGTTAATGATTCGAATTGTTCATTACTTAACCATTTTTTTAAAGTCCTTTAAACATTCAATTTTGCTCATGATTGCATGGAAACACTATGGAATTTTAAGGCAGCACATAGCATCTTGTTTTTAAACATTTGACTTTCACTGTTCCCTTTGTATCTATAATGAAATGTGTAATGTAGCTATTTCTGCAAAGCTTTATCCAGATTAAAATGAAGTAGGTATAAAAATAAACTCGTAAGAATAATTTGATACCCCTAAGAAACAATAGAGGGTAGAGAAAGTTATGTGAATGTAACACATAAGATTTTTTTTTGTTTTAAACCTAAAATTCAAGTTGAACTCAGAAAAATTATGCATATCAGCATTTGTTACCTATTAGTAATCGAGGAGTGTTTTTTTCAAAAGCTGAAATAACTGCAGGTTTTGACAAAATTGAGATGTATATTGTTTTGTTTAGTTTAAGTAGCTGCCTTTCCAATGGTTATAGTGGTTCTTTCATATTCTGATTTCAGTTGCACTCAGAAGTGGTAGAAAAACAGAAGTTTTCACAATACACAGTATCTACAATTAAGGTGTTCCTACAAAAGGTAATATCCATGGTGAATAAAGGATTAGCACTTTTTTTGGGTGGGGTTACTGATCATTGTACTAAATACTGGTGTCAAGTAAAGCTCATTAATGACAGATATGATGGAACACAATGAATGGTGGGGAATACTCTACCCCAGTCGAGAAGGTTATGAGAAGCAGAAAGAGAAGAAGCAATGATTCTGTGAACAGAGTGAGAATTCCACAGTTTTTGAAGGGAAGAGAAGTAAGACTGATAAAGGATGTGAACTTGGTGTGCAAGACGTAACCTATTCAAGTATGATAACTGTAAGACGTGAAGTAAAGACTGACACATGAGTGGAAAGGTTAGCAATATAATAATTATGTTGTACTACAGTACCTATGATGTAAGATCAATAGCACTAACAAAGTGTGCAATTTAACAATTTTCTATTCCAAGTTCAACATTGGCTTCAGTAGTCTGCATGAAGATGTATGCTTTACTTGTTAAAGATTGGATATAAAGAAGAAATATCCATTGCTCACTGAACAACTTTATATTCATTGTTAGGAACTGCTTGATAAAAAGAACTAGTAAATTCTATAAGCTCCTAAAAACTGAGGCTGTAAAAGTTTGTTTCGATATTCAGTGAAGTCAAATTTTCTAATGACCGCTTAAGTAGGAACTAAGGAAGAGGTGAGTGAAGTACTTTGTGTAACATTATATGGTGCGAAAATCTGGTTGTCAAAGTGAACGAAATCTGCTGTTAGCGTTTGAAATGTGAATATGAGGAATGTACGAGTCAGACAAAATAAATAAGGCAGTGGGTGAACGAAGAATTTTGAAACTGCTCAGAAAGAGGAAACAAAATTGACTAGTACACTGGACGAGAAAAAACCCCATGCTAAGAGATGTGAAAGGAATGGTGTGGAAAGTGTTTAGGCAGAAGAATATACCAGATTATAGATAATCATAGACGGGGACAGAGGAAACGGAAAAGAAGGAACTTCTAGCCTGGGTTTGTAGTGAGAGATCTGCCCTGGTGCAGAAAATTGTTAACAGCGTTGTGTTTGAGATGTCTACCTAGATAGAAAGTCACGAGATAGGCCAAAAATAAATTCTTACACAATTCTTGTTATGAATTCTTCCTCTGAAATGCATGTGAGCTTAGTAAAACGTTTAATCCCTTTATGCAAAAAAGTTTGGAGCAAATGTTCTTATTCGAAATGCATAAGCCTGAGAGCCCAACGATTTCTCGGTGAAACAAGACGCAAATAAGTTATGAAGAATAAAATATGTTATTAGGCTGGCCATTTTTTGCCCTTCGGATAGGGCAATTTTAAACCTAAGGCAGCAGTAGCACATGCCTATTCGCGTTTTGTCTGCAGTTTGGGAAAACTTAATAGCAAACAATGTTTGCTGTTTATCTCGGACCTATCAAAAATGACAAGAGTTGTCGTAGAAATTGTGAAAACAAACTTAAAGAAGAAGGAAGAGAAAAGGAATCAAAGGGGCATAAGCTACTGTTTGATTCATGGATTGCACAACACTTAAATTTTCAAACGAAAGTAGAAAAGATTGGATTGTGAGTACATCGAGAATGTGAGCACATATTAATGCAAGCAGTGGCATTTGAGAAGAAACAACTTGGGTATTTATTTTTTGTACCTTGATAACTTAAGTTTAAATATAAGTATTAGGATTTGAGGCTGATTATCTGAGCGGTTTTGTCAAATCACTTCTGTAATTCGGATTAAAAAGTCATATGGTGTTCTGATAATCCATTAATTTGATAATTATAGATATTTCAACTTTACTGAACTGCATTTTATTTTTAATATCTTAGTGCTTTAATTTTGCATTTGAACCGTTCCATAAAATTGGCAAAGGGTCTGCATGTATAATTCACAACATTATGAAAAGCTTTCTAGTAGTGAATACAATCAATGCATAGGTAGCGCACATGTTGAGGGTGGGGATGCATTTGTATTTCCCCTTCGAATAAGTTAATGGAGTGAATAATGCCGACTCCCACTTTTTTCCTTTACAGCTTGCCTCAAGATTTGCATAGCCCTTCCTCCTTTAGCATCCCGTGAAAATTACGCATGTGAGATAATTTAGGCAATTCGAATTCCAGCGCTGTAACCTGGATCTTTAAAATGTGATTTCTGTGATCATATCGGGGATTTTAGTGAATGTTACAATAATTCACATTAACACGACCAGACTCCGCGGAGGGTATCGAATAATGCTAATCAAAGAAGAAGAAAAATATATTTCATGCCAAGCCGATAATTCAATGTTGACCATCCCACCAAAGAGGTAATCCTCAGAATGAATTGAGTTTTATTTATGGACGCTCTTTAACTACAATGGTCCTTAGCGTTCCATTCTATATTGCGCGTGAAAGAGGGGAAATTTTGCTCAGAGGCCTATCAAGCTTGAGGTTTTTACGTGCCGTAAATCTACAACACGGGACCACCGGCTTTATTTCCCGTCCGAAGGAAGCCATGTAAGGGTTTGAAGAGTAAATCTTTTTTTCTTTCCTTCCATTTTTATTAGTATTTTTAAACATGTTCATGAGTATAAAATACGACTTGTGATATGTTATATTATGTTATGTGTTATGTTATATGCTTTGTTATATTATCTTCTTGTAGCGCAAAGGACGTTTATATGAGTATATAAACAGCTATTAAAAAGTTACTAACAAAGATATGTTTGAGTTACAGAAATTAAAGTTGGCATGATGGCACATCTCATTGACACGGGTGTTCGATAAGTCTTTGAAAATATTTGGTTATATAATTGCAGCGCTGCTCTTGCCATACCAAGTGCAATTGGAAGCGAAGCTAGTAGGTTAGGCATTTAAAGTTGAAGAAATGTCCTCCAGGTGTCCATATGTAGCCCCAGCATTAAATACTGCCTTGAATTTTTTTATCTCCACTGGGCAGTAATAATTTTGGTACCGTCAATGTTAACAGGAAAAACAAATTCAATGAAAGAGAATTGAAATTCATATATCATTTGCGTTTAAAATTCTAAACTGGTGCTGCCCAATGCATAAGCACTGAGAATAGAATGCGAAGGCAGAAGACTCATACTCCAGCATTAGAATGGAATTATACTATACAGGGTGGACCATTTAAGTTGAGACTGTATAATATCTCCAAAACTGAGCGTTGTAGAAAGAAATGGCTGTAATAAAAGTTGCTTGATATTACGGGGGAAAATAAATGCCTTTTATTTTTGGGGGGGGGGGTAAGTTCCCTTGTTTACCCAGTTTATGAGTACTGTGTTTCACTGTTTACTTTATCGCAACTACACGTACAACACAAACACCCATGGTCATAGCGGGATTCGAACCCATGACCTTCAGCTTGGCGGGTATCGCGTGTTCGCTACACGCTCCAGCGACCACGGCTACAGTCATGTTTTGTTTGGAGGACGTTATGATGGTGATTTTAGGATCAATTTAATATTTTTACTTTCTCTACTACGTATAGTAAGTAGGGGAAGTATTGAATTCCACCCAAAAATTCGATACCGAGATTTCACCGGAAATACATGTTTTGAGACCCCCTGAATCCAAAAAAGCATTTTTGGAAACATGTCCGTCTTTGTGTGTGTGTGTGTGTGTGTGTGTGTGTGTGTGTGTGTGTGTGTGTGTGTGTGTGTGTGTGTCTGTCTGTCTGTGAACAGCATAGCTCAGAAACGAACAGTCGGATAACAGTCGGATAAACACCAAACTTGGTATTTAGGTTCAGTATCTTCCAAGGATGCGACACGAAGGTTTTCAAGAAAATCCCCCCACCCCAGATTACCCTTTACATGGAACATTTTTCGAAAATTTTAATTTTCTCAAAAATGGCTCTAACGATTTTGATTAAAAAATCATATGTTTAAGATATTTTGATGACAAATAAAATGTATAAGTTGAATTCTCTGGGAATGTCTCCAAAAGTATTCTTCATTGTGAACGACTTTTGCATAACTGGTAAACCATAAGAGATAGACAAAATGTTACTACACAAAAAATGTAGATCGCGTTAAAATACACAATTTATGTCATATACATTTTTTTTTGTTGAGTGAACCATTTTCGAGATATTGCTTGTTATTCCCTTAAATTTTTCAATAATTTTCTCAAATGGGAATTCGTTATTCGTTTTTACTTTCTCTACTACGTATAGTAAGTAGGGGAGGTATTGCATTCCACCCAAAAATTCGATACCGAGATTTCACCGGAAATACATGTTTTGAGACTCCCTGAATCCAAAAAAAGCATTTTTGGAAACATGTCCGTGTGTGTGTGTCTGTCTGTTTGTGTGTCTGTGAACAGCATAACTCAAAAACGAAGAGTCGGATAAACGCCAAACTTGGTATTTAGGTTCAGTATCTTCCAGAGATGCGACACGAAGGTTTTCAAGAAAATCCCCCCACCCCAGACTACCCTTTACATGGGAGATTTTTCGAAAATTTTAATTTTCTCAAAAATGGCTCTAACGATTTTGATTAAAATATCATATGTTTAAGATAATGTCATGAGAAATGAAATGTATATCTCGAATTTTCTGGGAATGTCTCCAAAAGTATTCTTCATTGTGAACGACTTTTGCATAACTGGTAAACCATAAGAGATAGACAAAATTTTACTACACAAAAAATGTAGATCGCATTAAAATACACAACTTATGTCATATACATTTCTTTTGTTGAGTGAACCGTTTTCGAGATATTGCTTGTTATTTCCTTAAATTTTCCAATAATACTTCTTCTCAAATTCGTTATTCATTTTTACTTTCTCTACTACGTATAGTAAGTAGGGGAAGTATTGCATTCCACCCAAAAATTCGATACCGAGATTTCACCGTAAATACATGTTTTGAGAATCACTGAATCCAAAAAAAGCATTTTTGGAAACATGTCCGTGTGTGTGTGTGTCTGTCTGTCTGTGTGTCTGTGAACAGCATAACTCAAAAACGAACAGTCGGATAAACACCAAACTTGGTATTTAGGTTCAGTATCTTCCAGAGATGCGACACGAAGGTTTTCAAGAAAATCCCCCCACCCCAGACTACCCTTTACATGGAACATTTTTCGAAAATTTTAATTTTCTCAAAAACGGCTCTAACGATTTTGATTAAAATATCATATGTTTAAGATATTGTCATGACAAATAAAATGTATATCTCGAATTTTCTGGGAATGTCTCCAAAAATATTCTTCATTGTGAACGACTTTTGCATAACTGGTAAACCATAAGAGATAGACAAAATTTTACTACACAAAAAATGTAGATCGCGTTAAAATACACAACTTATGTCATATACGTTTCTTTTGTTGAGTGAACCGTTTTCGAGATATTGCTTGTTATTTCCTTAAATTTTCCAATACTTATACTTTTTCTCAAATTCGTTATTCATTTTTTTTATGTCCTGAACATGCAAAGAGAATGGAATTCGCCACATAGCAACCAGCGTTAAAATATTTGACTATCGCTTAAAAGCTACCATATTCCCCTTGCATCTACAAGAAAATTACCAATAAGATTGACATCTCGATATCTCGATTAACATGAAGCATATGGAGAATAGGCGTTTGTAAAATTAGATTGTACAAGAGTAGAGAAAGTCATGTGAGTGTAACACATCAGATTTTTTTATGTCCTGGACATGCAAAGAGAATGGAATTCGCCACATAGCAACCAGCGTTAAAATATTTGACTATCGCTTAAAAGCTACTATGTTTCCCTTGCATCTACAAGAAAATTACCAATAAGGTTGACATCTCGATATCTCGATTAACATGAAGCATATGGAGAATAGGCGTTTGTAAAAATAGATTGTACAAGAGTAGAGAAAGTCATGTGAGTGTAACACATCAGATTTTTTTTTTGTCTTGGATATGCAAAGAGTATTAGTCTGTGGCAAAGAGAATGGTGCTGCACCTAGCAACCAGCTATTAAGATATATATATATATATATATATATATATATATATATATATATATATGCTTAAAGGTTACTGTATTTCTATATTGCCCTTGTAAATACATATTCCCCTTACATCTACAAGAAAATTAGGAGTAAGATAGACTCTGCAAATGTTTATCTCGATTAACATGAAGTAGATGGAGAATAAGCGTTTGTATAAATAGTTTGTACAAGAGTAGAGAAAGTCATGTGAGTGTAACACATCAGATTTTTTAAGTGGGAACCTACAATTAGGGTCAATTTAAATTGACCCAAAAATGACCATCACAGTGCCCTACAAATAAAACACGACTAATGGCATTTACTTTCCCCCATAATATCAAGCAACTTTTATTCAAGACATTTCTTTCTACAACGCTTAGTTTTGGAGATATTGTACAGTCTCAACTTAAATGGTCACCCTGTATAATCACTGTCCAGCTTCAGTTTTGAGTTACGTTTTATGAAAGGGCAGATGTAGGTTACATTATTTAAGAACACAGTTGTGATAGGTGTATTACCGAGCGAGAATGCTCCGCGGTAATGTGTAAGGCTTCGATTCGGAAGGTTTCGGGTTCGATTCCCATCGACTGCCCACTCTGGTCGGTAGGCAAATGCTGGTGGTTTTTCATCTACCAGATTTCTCTTTCATTCCGTTTCCTTAACTTTCGCGTGTGCTTCTAGGTTTCGCGGTGTATGGCAGTTTCAGATAGATGGTGTGGATGCTTACTCAAAAGACACTGAACACTAGAGGGTTGCTTGGTCGACGGGTCGTTTGTCGCGCTCTTTGGCAACTCCAGCATAAGGACAGGTCTTCGAGCCTGGAGCTGTTAAGGACTTTCGCGCATCTCTACCTGTAGCCTCCTATGGTTTCTTCACTTCATCCCTTCCTTCTGGGGATGTTAGCCTCAATAGATATCTGTAGGTTACAGTGTGCGAAGTGTTCACCTCCGTTGCATAACCCATAACCTAGGTGTATTTGGATGGAAGGGAACAAAGTGCCATAAACACACTGGTAATAAAGCTAATGAGGAGGACAGTAATATTGTCTTTAAAAACTCCTTTCAAACGTACAAGTATTATACATATAATGTTTAAGACTAGCTCTCGTATCCGGAATGCACCGGTGACTTTTTAAACCTCTCAATGATCTAGAAGATGACATCAGTATTCAACGAAATAGGAGAGAAATTGGTGAAAATGATTTTTAATTGATATTTCATTCAAATCTCCAACGTAAGTAAGACCACCGGCTTTATTTCTCTTCCGAAGGAAGCCATGCTAAGGATTTTTACGCCCGAAAAAATCCATCACCCCCGCCCATCCGCGACCTCTTGAACTAAAGGCTAGCATGGTACCCTTAGACCATGGAGGACGACAAATCTTTCTTACGTTAGAGATTTGAATGAAATATCAATTAAAAATCGAATGTGTTAAATTCACTAGACTTTCTCTACCGTCTGTTGCGTATTAGGGAGTATACAAATTATTCTTGCGAAAAGTAATTTTCCTATCTACTTCGTTTTAAACGAGATAAACCTTTCCTGAAATAACTGCATTATACATTTCGTTATGGATGCAAAGGGAATAGTGATAGTCAAATGTTTTAAAATTGGTCACTATACGATACGCTGGTCTTAAAATTCCATACTCTTTCCATAGCATCGCGAGAAACAGCTGAAAATCGACTGGGCTTTAAAAGAAAAGTTCGAACCATTAATAAGTGATCTTGGAAAAGGCTGATGACACAAAAAAAAAGTTATTTGAAATAAATTGTGTTGTAAAGGGATACATGTTTTGTGTAGTACGTTTTCGTCTATCGCTTAACGTTTGCCAGTTATAAGGATTATATAAATTTGCCTCCAAATGAAGAGGATATACATTCAAGATATACATTTTATCTTTCGTGTAAATATTTTTAATATATGATATTTTAACGAAAATCGTTAGAGCCATGTTTACAAAATAAAATATTTCGAAAAAATTACATGTAAAGGGTAGTTTGGGATGGTGTATTTTCTTGAAAAAGTTCATGTCATATCTTTGGAAGGTGCTGAACTTAAATACCAATCTTGGTATTTATCCGACATTTCGTTTTTGAGTTGTGCTATTCACAGACACACACACGGAAATGTTTCTAAAGATTTGTTTTTGATTCAGGTGCCTCAAAACAAGTATTTCCGGCGAAATCTCCGTATTTTTTGTGGCATGCATTATTTTCTCTACCTGCTATGTGCGTGTTAGAGAAAGTAAAAATAAATATCGCATACAAATCGTACCATTGTACGCAAAATCCGATTGTCTGTTTTGCTGTGTCTGTTTTCTCAGTTGTGAAATTGTGACTATTGCTTGGCATGAAATATCTGGGAGCTTTGTTTAATTTTTACACGCGTTTTCTGTGAAGTAACAACTAATTTTGTTCTACCCCATTCTCAACTAAAAAGTCAAAACCATCTTCGCAAATAAGTTATTTTATGACTTTACGTGTGATTTATAGTATCCAGATCCTGTAAATCCTTTCTAGTCTATTAGTCATTTAGGATTTAAAATTAGAATATGTCCATCGGAAAAGTAGAGGTTTTCAGTGATGAAAAACTTAGAGCGGTTTATGGTTTCTGAGATACCCTACACACAAATTTTCTTTGTTATATTAGAATAGATAAGAAAGAAAAAGAAGCAAACATGAACCGCATTGTACTGGGAAAATAATAGCTTTTAGAATTTAAAAAACATGATAATATGTCCGTCACTCTCTTGCCTATCACAGATCATCCCTCCTCGCACTATGCGGCTTTAAGTATGGAACTGGAAAATTGAACTATTAGTTCTTCCTTGATTGGAAGAAAAATAAGACCCGTTGCTGTTCACAAATTGCTATGCACCATTTCCGCTTTAGGCCATTATCTTTTGGAAATAAATGAAATGTCAAGCTTTTCTTCTGCTTTGAGTTGCAGTAAGATGGACAGCAATAAACCGTTTTTATTTAATTATAGATTAAGATGCAAGTATTGTACATTTCACTTACACAGATACATATGCACGCATATTAAACAAAGTATTAACTAACTGAAAACTTTTGCACGTAATGCTATTTGTGTTCATTGTAAAACTAAAACAATAGATTTATTTCCCATCAATTCAATTCTATGTGATATACTTAGGTAGTATAGCAGGGGAAAAGGAAAAGTTGCTTGGAATGCATTCTCGTGTGTGTGTGTAATTAATATTTATATAGTATTTTATACTAGAAATGTCAAATATTTATTAATTGTTTTGTATAACTGAATGTAGAATTAATAAAACTCCAGCTAGTTGCTACACAACATCATGAACATGACAGTTATAAACAATATTTGAAAGAAGTCGTTAATAATTCATACTTATAATAGCTGTCTGCTGGAAGTTTATGGAAAGTTGAGCGCCTCTATCTGCGAAAACTAGTTTTATTTCATATCTATGCCGATGCACCAGCTTCCAATTCTAGTAAGCAATGCTGTTAACATACGTTTAATCGAATTTAGAGGAATAGCGCGTTAGATTTAAACGACAACAGCGTTTAATAAAAAGAATAAATGTATTTTTTCGAAGAAAAACCAACCAATAAATAAGCAAGGTGTCAAAAATTAGGGTGTTCACATACTCTTATGCAGCAGCTACTGCTTGTAGGTAAGCAGTAGACAAAGTGAAAATGTGATGTGCAACAGCCCCAAGACTTTCTAACACCATTATTATACTCTAAAATTATTAATCGACATCATTTTTCTTATCGTGAATATGTTTGCTAAAAAAATGCCTTCAGATTAATACTATGTCGTAAATTAATACTACGGTAACACACATTTTAAAAACGCACGCGTTTATCAAATATTTATAAAGCTTGATACATATGCTGTCATGATATAATTTCTTTCCAGTGTTAATAAACATATAGCTCTGTGAATCAGCTCTTGGGATACCAAACAATAACACATAAAATCACAGGTACTGCTTAAAATTTGCGAGCATTTAGATTAACAAAAGCTAATGTTTTGGAAATGAATAATGCTACAGATGTTTTTATTTGGCATACATTTTAGAATTTTGACGACATACAAATTATCAGTGTAGCAAATGTTAGCACAATTCGTCTGACCTGGAAGTATGCCTCTTTGTGCAATCTTGCTTCAACATGATGTTTATAGCAAAAGAATCTGTAACATCCACATGACTTTCTGTAGCTACTATCGCTTATTTTTATACAACTTCTACAAACTATTGTTTAAAAGTCTGATATAAAATAATCTTATGTTAATCGAGATAAATGCTTGCAGAAGTACCTTTAATTACAGATTCCAGGAGGCTGAAACGATAGTCAAATGTTTAAAATGCGGGTCGTTATGTACCTACTGACTTTGAAATTTCATAGTATTTCCATGATATCGCGACAAACAGCTGAATTGTAACAAAGTAATGCCAAATTCAATCCAATAACAACAGATGTCTGGAAATGGCGATGCTGGAAAATAAAGTTATTTTAAATAAATTGTGTGCTTTAAAGAAATCTACATTTTTGTGTAACAGGGTTTTTGTCTATCTCTTACAGTTTATTAGTTATACAAAATTATAAAAAATTCATTCGGGATAAAGAGGACTACACAGGCTGTTTCCAGAAAATTCAAGATATGCATTTTATTTGTCATGTAAAATCTTAAATATTTTAATCAAAATAATTAAGAGACATTTTTGAGAAAATAAAAATGAAAACTTTTCCATGTTTAGGATAGTTAGGGGTGGGGAATTTTCTGGAAAATCTTCATGTCATCAAATGTCGCCAAATCTTCATCTTTGGAAGATTCTGAACTCAAATACCAAGTTTGTTATTTATCCAACATTCCGTTTTTGAGTTATGCTGTTCACACACGCGCGCACTCGCGGATTTTTTTTTTTTTTACTCAGTGTGGGTCTTAAAACTTGTATTTCTGGCAAGATATCGAATTTTTAAGAGGAATGCAATTCTTCCTCTACCTATTAGGTACACGGTAGAGAAATTAAAAAAGTAATATGTTGTCTTTAGTAGCCGTAATGTATACTAGAAAAATTGAATCCCATGCCATTTGCAATCGTGTTTTTATAAACCGGTCAGAAACTTTTTTTAAAGTCTGTAATTATAATATACATGATGGTTTCCCAATTGGCGAAAAGTTTCCTCACATTTATTCTTTGTATTATTAGTAATATCTTTTAAATCTTAAAGAGTAAATTTATATCTTTTTACTTTCTCTATTGTATTCCACCCAAAAACTCGTCAATGCAATATATGGTTTGAAATCCGTTGAACCCGAAAAAAGCGTTTTTAGTAATAGGACCCGTATATTTGGTCTTTCTGTTTATGGGCCTAAGAACAAAACAACTCAACAACGAAAACTGAAGTAAATATCAAAATTGGTACTTAAGTTCAGCATCTTCCAAATGTGTGTCAAAAGATGTTCAAAAAAAGATGTTCACCCCAAACTACTCTTTTAAAAAATGCATCATTTTTCATTTCCCCAAAAATAGCTCAAACGATTTTGGTTAAAATACCATATGTTTAAGATACTTGCATGACTAATAAAATGTATCCTGAATTTTTTGTGAGTAGCCTTGAAGTCAACTTCATTCTGAATCAATTTTGTACAGTTTTGTAAGGCAACTGTTAAACTATTAGATATAGACAAAAAAATTCAGTAAATGAAAAAATATATTAATACTTATAAAGAAAGAAAATGTTTGTGTGTGTGTCTGTGTTAATCTTAAAAACCACTCGACCGATTTTGGTAATTCTTTCATAGTTGTAAATCCCAAATCTTGCTGACGGACATGGGGCAATAATACACCATCTCTAATTTTATTTCATAAATTACTGAACGATTAAAACGCATTTACAATGCCCTTATATTTTGACGCAGTAATCTGTATCACAAATTATGTAAATGTCAGAGTGATTGTAGTGTGAATATGCATTGTTGTGTGACATTGTTTGAGATGTTTGTTGATTGTAAGCATTGTCGAGAAGTGGGTTTATACGGCCTTACTGAAACTGACAATAATAGCGTGCAATAATGTAGCGAGGGGGTGAGCTGTTTATCATTATTAGAGATGAGCAAATGACGTCAGAGTGGCGCGTTTTTTTTTTTTTTTTGGAATTTGCTGGAACATTTTTCCCCAGAGCATATGTTTTCGTAATTTTCATTGGATATAAATATAGACGCTAATGTTGGCGCGTTTTACTAACCAATAACAGCTCGGTTATAATCTTTAGGCATATTGGTGCGAGGAAGTATAAATTCAGTGTCAGAATTAAGTTTCATGTAGTTCAACGGAGGCATTCATGGAGTATGCATCGCACACAGTTCAAGATTACGCGTCGCAAAGTTATGAAAAATCTCTCGTGTCGTAAAGTTAATTACACAAAAAGTTGAAGTACGCGAATTAATAATGTGCAGTAAATAAGTTATTATAACAGTTTCAGTTTGGCGAGTGTCAAGATTAATATGTGAAAGTGAATAATGTGTTACGACAATAAAAGTGTAAAACAAATTCTTTTATCAGTGTTATCTTTGGATAAAAAACTCCTTTCCGTTTACACACCTGTATAAGATAAGTGCTTGACCGAAAAATAATAGCTAATAGGACAGTGAACCCAAAATTAAATACAATAACAGGCGCTCAGTAAAAGATTACACGAAGTGACCGTGACAAATTGTCTTTCATACGTGCGGCAGATAAAAATGAAACATCTTCCAACTACCAACATTAATACCCTCACAATTTGAATACGAACGCATTAGAGCTATAAAACAATATGCTTACGAAGAAGGCCTTGTCTTTTATTCGAGAATGTCGTTGAATAGAAAATAGCTGTTGTTCCACAGAATATGCATGTAAAATAAGACAAATGCCACGGATATTTAATTCCAAGCAATATACAGGATGGACCATTTAAGTTGATACTTAGTCAAAAACTAAGCGTAGTAGAAAGAAATATCTTTAATAAAAGGTGTTTGATATTTTGGGGGAAAGACGTTATGATGATCATTTTATGATCAATTTAATTTTTTTAAATGGGAACCTGCAATTAGGGTCAATTTAAATTGACCCTAAAATGGCCATCACAGCGTCCTACAAACAAAACACGACTAATGGCATTTACTTTCCCCCATAATATCAAGCAACTTTTATTCAAGACATTTCTTTCTGCAACACTTAGTTCTGGAGATATTGTACAGTCTCAACTTAAATGGTCCACACTATATATGTATATGACCACGATTTAGGAATTGAGATACAGCAAAACAAAAGAGAATGAGTCTACTGAGAAGATTATTTTTCTCGATGGTCGTAGACTAAATGTCCTTTCCAAAGAAGTTAACTAGGAGGTGTAGGAATGCGGAATCTACATATTCACCACGTTCACCTCTATTTCGTTTATATGTTAAAGGTTTGTATTATGTGAAAAATGTGCACCTGTATGTTATTAAACAACTATGGCACCAAAGAAAGGTACAGAGATTTAAATGTCACCTACTGTAATTATCTAACAAGTTACTCCTCGACCATTACGATCGATGATCGTTCCACCGCCAAAGGATACTTAAAGGCTGTCAGCATTTCCAGAACTTGGAAGACTGTCGGGAGAAGATTAAAGAAGTCAGACGTTCTACCGATGTTTCACATCCTTTTGCGTAAATATTGGGGGATTTTCCATCTGGTATTAGGAATAGCCGGGTCTGTACGAAATTACAACAATTGTAATTCTTATAAGGGATAAAGGGAAGGATTAACCATATAAAATTTATAGATCATTGTACAATCATTTCATAAAAAGTGGGAAGAGATAAATTAAATTAATTCGTCGTTTGAGTTTAAGAAGCCACCCGTGCAACGTCGGGCAGCCAGCTAGTAAGATATAACATTTATGTCAACATTAATGTTTTTCGAAATATTACACATTCCCGTGCTGAATGCCATGCGGCATCTATGAAGCATCTGAAGCGATTCTTATTTTTTGCACCACAGATTCGTTAGTAACAAAAGAAAACTACACACGAGATGCGAACAGTTGTGTTTTGTTTTCCTTATTGTGTATGTAACCATTTACTCCATGTCCATATTGCTCAATTTCAGATTACCTCTGGTCAAAATGTGCCGTAACGTAACTTGAATAGAACGTCACTTTTTATATGAATACAAGGGATTGCGTGAAGTTATAATGGGTAGAGAAAGTCATGCGTGTATGGTGCATCGGATTTTTTAATTTCTTCAGTGGAGTTCTGTGGTAAGAGAAATGGCAACATAGTTTAACTAGCATTGATTATATCATTAAAGTTTCTTGAATTATATCTCCTTATTTATGTATTGCCGAAGTTACAGGTGACAATTTTGGGAATTGCCATTATTATGGAGATAAAATATCCCTATTATTGACTGGTTCTTTGTGATGTGGTATATTTAAGAAAGCTAAGCCCCTTTCTATAGATCCGCCAGTGGGTATATCGACCTCTTTTGTAAGCAGGTGTCTTGTCTCGTTTTCCTGCGTATAACAAAATAGATAGGTAGTTACCAACTGAAAGCGTATCTATGCAGATATTTACTGCGATTAACCTTATACATTTTTTATGAATAGTCCATGTAATTCCTGTGAAACAGTAGTGAATAGAAAGGTCATATGACTACCACAATCAGAGTTTTTAAAGCTTTTTCGCTCCCACGCAATACAAGCAGAGGTATTTTTGAAGAGCTTGGCGTAGAGAGGGATGCCAGTGTGCAGCAGATCATGTGGAACACATATCCCTCTGTGCCACTTCTGCAGGCGGCCGCCTCCTCGAGCGAAGTTTTAGCGTTTCTATAGTAACTCCATCGATCCGTGTGCTGCTCTGTGGTGAAAAGCGATGACTAAGCGCTCGCTCCAGTCAGGCCGTCACCTGTGCTGCTGCATTTGTTCTTGATAAAAATAAATAGGCAAAGGCCTCTTCTCAACCAACCACGAAAGGAGCTTTGTGTGTTTAATCGCGACCCACGCAAATACCCTGTCTGACAAGTCTTCAAACACTTGACAAAAAGTAAATATAGACACATAAGGTTCTTAATTCTTGGAACAGAATGCTCAAGTATTCTTTGGCAGTACAAAATAGCTTAGATGTTTTGGAACCCTGGTACTGGTGGTCAAGGTTTTTATTTAGAAACTTTGAATTATCGAAACTTAACACAATTTTCGCGCCTTTTGCGTATGAACTTATTTAGTGAAATTTAGGTGTTTATGGTATTTGGATTATCATCTGCAGATTTTCCACCAGAGAAATAAGGTGTTGATACATAACAGTGGATTAAACCGGCAAATGGCTCTACTAATATTACTATTAAACTGTTCCAATTTAATTCGGTGAGATAAAAAATTGTTTCACAGATGTTTGTTATTAGTCGCCCAAAATCTCAAACCATGCAAGTGCAGACCTCTGATTCAGTGGTATCTTACATGCTCTCTTCTGAACACACTATGCACTGGTGGAATGTGTTATTGCCGTCGCAACTGGTATTTAGAATACGAATGTGAACCTTTTAAATTAATAAAGCAAATTTACTTATTCAAAACTGTGAAATACAAATCTTTGCCTTGCACACTCTTTATTCAGAATAGCGTGTTTTTTGCATACAGCCATATTTTTTATGTCTGGAAACTTTCAGTTTTATTTGACAACTCTTTCAAGCCATCGGTTCTGAGTACTGGTCAACTAAACCCCATTAGACGGTAACTGAACATAAGGAAAACAGTATATGTGAAAGCCAAACTGTAATATGGTAAAATCACACGATATTCTCTACCTAGGGTTTCCAGCGAATTCTGTTAGAACAGCGAATGTTGGTTTTCGGAAACCCGCAATTTTCCAAGTAAAATCTTCAGGTATGGACTTCAAAACCTTCCAGTTGCAGTAGTGTTCACCCAGAATATGCGTAGTGCAAATTTGCAATAATCTTTACGTTTGATTTTGTAGGAGAACTTCGATCTTCCACATAAGAATACAACCTAACCTAAGTTTTTAAATTAACTAAGCAGTCTAAGTTTAGAAATATGAATATCATTATCAGTATGTACTATAGTCATTGTGATAAAAATATGCAGTTTTTGTAAACTATTGGTTAAAAAGCCACCAGAATTTGCTCTAGATGGGACAAATGTTCTTTGCGCAAGATTAGTAGCCAAAATGTATAGATCTGGCGAGAAACCCGTTAATTGGTAACCCTACCGTTTATAAATTCACACACCTTAAAAATATTACAGCACTTTTTATGTTATTAATGTAAAAAGTGATTCTTCGGTCCAAGTTACGCCTTACAAAATGCATTTTTGCCTACAAATTATTTCAAATTAATCAGTAAATACTTAGTTGCATGTTATAGCATGTTAATACAGCTCTCAAATGTCAGCATCAGAAACATAAAGGAGTAAATTCAGAAATCATAGAAACGAGCTCTTGCGAAGGAAATGAAGAAGGAAGTATTGCAAGGCCCAAACGTTCCCTCATATGAGGCTTACACTTGATAAAATGTAAATATACAACATAGGGTATTTTAAAAACGGCTAATGTTATAAAACATATATATTTTAACCAGCTCCACATTTTCCTGTAGTTAAATTTCTCTTTCTCTCTTTCTCTCTCTCTCTCTCTCTCTCTCTTTCTCTTTCTCTTTCTCATGGTTTCCCAGCTATACAAAAATACACAAAATTCATACATTATAAGGAGACTTCAAGGCTATTCACAGAAAATTCAAGAGATACAGTTTATTCTTCATATAAATATCTCAAACAGATAATATTAGAGCCGTTTTTGAGAAAATAGAAAAATAAGAAACAAATTTCTACTTAAAGGGTAGTTTGAAGTGGGAATTCGTCAAATCTTTATGTTAGATCCTTGAAAGGTCCAATAAATTTAATCAGCATTCTCATGTGTAATTTCTGGGAATTTTATAAATTTGTAAATTTAATTAATCGACCTATTTCACTATTCCATAGTCATTGATATTCCATTTTATGGTCTAATATAGACTCAAATAAGCTAAAGAAGAGTAAATTGTTTCTACAATGGAAACTTAAGCTATCCGGATTAATTTGGATGTCTCTCTTTGTAAGAAAGTTGTTGACGAATGGCTTTATGCACAGGAAGAGGGCAAAGAAGTTTAGAGTCAGTATTTAATTGATCTTAGAGTATATGCTGATAGAACTCAAAATGAATAGGGTTGGGGATGTAAGTACCCTCATCACACAATCTTATGTGCACCGTCACCTCTCTATTTGGTCTTCACTGTCAGCTATGTGCAGTCCAAAGACATTGGAGAATAGTTTGGAAACAGCAAACGATAAATAAGTTTGCAAGTCAAGTCGACAAACTTTTCAAGAGTTAACCATTATAGCCCTAAAAAATACACAAGCTCGCTAGTGACATGTTAGAACAGTTTCTGCGACTCCTTAACCCCAAAGAAATGTCAGGTTTTCAAATGTAACGCGTGAAGATGATTTAAATATAAATGATTCCATTAATAATAGCTTATTTATCATCATCATTACTCCCATTTATAAAGTCTGTTATATAATTTTCAGCATGTCCTTTGCAACTTTTCGCTTTGGCCGCAAAGGAGGGTAGACACAAGGTCCTTATATTTTCTAATTAGCATACTGCGTTGATTGATTACAGCGTTATGCTTTTACGTAACGACCAACAGCTGTAAAAATATTAATATTTCTACAAAAAATTGATGCAACATATAAAGAATGGAATGACGGATATCAAAATCTTTTCCACTTCGTTCATCTCTTCCCTACACTTTGCCAAAGTTTTTCTTTTCCCCTATGGATTTAGGTTACCTACTGCGCATCAATCAGGCAAAATAAATGTGGGAATGCCTTAAAATAGATGTTTATGCAGCATGTTCAGAAAGCTTATGTTTTTCTTCCATTTGGTGGAGGGACACAAACTGTTAGAACTAGCCGTAATCGAGTTCTAAAATCGCTCCAAGTGCAACAAAGCTTTTTGATACCCCTTAAAGCGGGTGTCTAAGGGACTGTAAATAATGCGTAAAATGAGTGTCTTTAAATCCTAGTACATAAAAGCTGTAATGGCAACATGTTTAATGAAAAAAACACTAAATAGATCAGTACAGAAGGTTCTCCATGAAGATAAATCAAGACAACGTCTTTATTCCTACCAGCCGATCCGTTTTCTTCACACCATATTTTAAAATTGTGGTATTATATCTAATACCAGTGGTCCAACCGCGCATATTTCACGTGTGCAGATATCCCTTCGTGCGTTAAAAGAGTTGCAGAACCCAACGGGGCCATTCCAAGTAAACGCAGTCCAGTGGCGCATTAGCGTGAGCGACCTTCGTCCTACTCTTGCTTATCAGCAAAGACGATGAGAGGATAGTACCCATTAAAAGGCAGTTCCCAGGCTTACAATAGAGTGTGTAGTCCGTGTTGATTGACAAAAAACAGGCCGAAAAGGTATTAGAATGTTTTCCGCTTCAGTTACACAGACTATTTTCGAGGGAATAGATTCACTTTTTAGACTGACAAATAATTAAAGTGTTTTATTGACCTATCCGTGTCCACCTATAGGTATTTTAAATTGTGTTTACTTGTTTAATATTAGCGGCTATATGCTGCAAATATGAGAGCATGCAATGTTTCAGTGCCATTTTTTCGTTTACTATTGTTATTATCATTATCTTTTTATTGCAGATGAGCCTGTGTAGGCAAAGGGCTTAGAGACGTTTCTTTGCTTTCCTTTGGGTCTATAGTTCTTTCATTCCTTGTCTGTGGGCTTTATTTCTCTCATCTGATAACGTTCGTCTTTTTTCTTCGGTTTGTCCTCTTGGTCAACTTGCCAATTATGCACTTTATTATTAAATATTATTAAGTAATTAATTTTATTAATGATTATTACTATTATTATAATCATCTAACGGTAATCTTATGCTGGCTTTGCTCATTGTATAGGTGTTCAAAATTTTGCCGCTGTTGATTGATACGTTGTTCCAACGGTCTCCCTTGTATGCATATGGAGATTTCTGAAAACCACTGGTTGTATGGTAGTTGTGGGACTTTAAGGCGCTAATGCGCCAGTGCCCCCATTAACCTGTGTTTACTTGGAATTGCCCCGTTGAGTCTGGCAACTCTTTTAACGCGCGAAGGGATATTTGCACACATGAAATACGGCGCGGTTGGGCCAGCTGGTGTATGGAAGCAAACTCAAAGTAATAGTTTTCGCCTTTGCTTAAATTGCATCCGGAGTTTAAGATATTTCGACTTCGTTTATCCGGACTAGGGTGGGACCGTAGATAACCCGCATTAATCAAAATACGATAATCCGGAAACAAACTATTAAGTGAATATAAACTACTAATCTATACAAACACCTATTTTGGCACTAACAAGAACAAGACAAAAGCACTTTTGGCATTTAAACTCAACACTGTACTCACTTTTATTTTCTGAAATGGCGTGAAATTTTCCTTTGTTTCAGATTTGCACTGCATTTGAGAAGCAGAAAAGCAAAGTAAGCAAAAACTCCATCGCATTTAATTGATTAATGAGGCCAGATAAACGAATTTGTTGTGTATTATATAAAGGATCTGATGTGTTACATCTACATCACCTTATCTGCCCTTATTAATGGGTATAAAAACGTATCTTAGTCACTGAAAGTCGTGTTTACAGCAAACTCCAAAAATTCTGAGAAATACGGCCTGTGCATTCCTGTCAATGTAAACCTTTGTAAAGAAGTGTTTAAAACTGTTTGAACTTACCCTCGTAGAATTTCATAGCTTGAAAAACCGTTTATTTTATGCTTTAATGAATATTAGTTTAAAATATGTTTGCAACTAATGGAATTTTCCCTCATAGTAATTCCAAGTGAAATATAACCTAAAATGGACCACCTTCAGACAAGAAAAAGAAAGGATTAGTTAAAAAAACGATGAAGAGGTAGCCAGTGACAATTCATTCCAATTGTTCTTCATTATGCTCATTTTCCACCAAAAAACAAATGAAGAGGTACCCAGTGACAATTCATTCCAGTTGCTCTTCATTATGCATATTTTCCATCAGTAAAAAATGGATGAAGAGGTAGCCAGTAACAATTCATTCCAGTTGCTCTTCATTATGTTCATTTTCAAATAAACAATAAATATTCAAACCAGGTGTTGATAAAATAAAATTTTCATCCTCAGAACACTCTGCAATTATAGTAAACATGCCGACAGACTAGACAGGTGTCATCTAAAAGGCCACACAGGTCAGAAGATTTGTGAATATGAGCAGACTCTCAAGGACTGCACTAACTGCTTATATTTGCTAGCCTACTGAGGTTAACTCATCTTCCATTATAATGGTTAGAAACTTTCCCCAGCAAAATTAATTGTTTATTTTTGTCGAAATAACTTCTATTCATAATATAAAGGGACTATATTACATCACACCGTATGTATAAAACCTTCAAGATGAGAACGACTTGAAAGGAAATCGCAATTGCCAAAGGCTATATCAAATATAAATTATCCAAATGTAAACATCATATCCTCCGAAAAAGTGAAGTCCTTTCTTCAAACTTAAAATGCCTTCAATTGGAGCACAAAAGCATTCATTCCCAGATTTTTGTGAAACGTCTTCCTTGCAGTTAAGAACTTACAGTTCTTTCACTAACTGCACTGCTATTTCATATCGACGGCCATTGTAGTAAATACCTACTTGTATTCCAAAGGCACTTAACAATACAGCATAACTTATATTTTGGTAATTCTTGTATTTTTGTTTTGTTGGTAACGCTGAAATTGCATTTGCAATGACGAACATGTTTGAATTTTCCGTTTAAGGAGAGGGATCACTAAAATATCTATTTTCTAAAATTGTGATCCAAAATTTCTGTAATGTTGCACATAAGCTCTAAACTGTATGACAATTTTGAACCTCCTATTTTGAAGTTCACAAATAATAATAAAATGCAGTACAGTCCTATAGCACAAATAGACAGCAAATATAAATATGCACCTAGAATAGAATAAATGACCTCCGTAACGCTGTAACATAAATATCTATTGTATTTTATTGTAGTTATTATTTACGAATGCCAAAATAAATTAGATTTAACAGTTATTAAAGACCAAGAACTATTTCGAGTATAGTACAGATATAAAATCGTATAAAAGTAAAACTAAGAAAGTAACATCGCCAAAAAGCGATGAAAGGCACAAGTGCTTATATTTTCTGGAACTACGTGTAACGCATACTCAACCATGTGTATGAACCCTTGGTTTTATAGCATGCAGTAGCAAAGGCTTCGTAACCCTTGTATGACGCCTGCCACAAAAGCAATGCTATTGATAAGCAAAAACAAAGACTCCAGATTTTTTAGATTCCACAGTGCTCTTTACTTAAAGCTTCATTGTACAGCGTGCGAGACTGAGAGGGTAGCCAAGGGTTTTAAAACACGTACTAGTGAACATGTCTGCGGTTCAAACCCCACCAGGACTGAGTTTTTTTCTCACTCCTCATATCTGCAAATGCCAGGAAGGTGCCTAAAACAAAATTAAATTAAATTCAGTTTTATTTATGGACGTTCTTTAACTGCTGTTGTCCATAGAGTCCCATTCTATATTGGGCGTGAAAGACCGGTAATTTTTCTCAGAGGCCTCTTTGTCAGGCTTGTGGTTCTTTTACGTTCCATAAATCTACGACACGGAACCACCGGCTGTACTTCCCTTCAGAAGGAAGCCATGCTAAGAATTTTTACGCCGTACGCCTGAAACGATTCCCAGTTTGCAACTGACAATGAAAGTCTGAAGCTGATGTTAATATAAAAACTAAGGTTGCTATTTGCTATCAATGACTGCATTACAGGTAAGAAAAATTATTATTCTTCAGTAATAATTCCGATTGTTCCAGTTTCAAAAAAGTGTTATTTCCCTCTTCAAAGCAGAGCTCAGGATTGTTATTATCATTATCATCATTATCATTGTTATTGTTACAAGTTATATATCAAGAAATTGATTAATCAAGAGAAATAATTGTTTCCTTTCATTGTTTACCCTAAAATTATAGTTAAATAATGTATACAAAACACGCTTTATAGATATAATGGATATTAAAACCCCTTAAAAACATAAAGGAATGCAAAAGCAATTCTAATAAAGGACCACCATCCAGAAAAAAATAGTCGTGTTCAGACAAGAAAATAAATGGAAAATCCGCGTCTTTTATGACTGAATGAACATGAGTTGAAAAAACCTGTTCAGACACGAAAAATCCGCATCTTTTATGGCTGAATGAACATTAATTTACAAACATACTTACACCTGTCAGATTTCTCCCCATGCAATTCTGAGTAAAACAAATTTAACATTCAAACAAGTCTGAACTTTGGATACTTCATAGCCCTAGGCCATCTGCCCTTCCACAGCGATCCAGAAAAGGTTCTTGAAAGCCAATGAAGGGCTTTCATTTCAAGAATCAATCAACATAAATCTGTAAGAAAAGGGGAACTACATTTTCTCCTTTGGTGTAAGCCAATACTACATCGAGAATGCTTGGTGAGTTTTAAACATATTCTTTTTTATTTAAACATGCAAGCTTATCGGGTGTATTAGCTCATCTTAACACTAAAAGTATGTGCATTGAAGAATCTCTCTCTCTCTCTGTCTCTCTTGTATAGCACACTTAGAGAAAATGTGACTATAAGATACCTGAAAATAATTGTATACTTTCTTAAAGCGTAGTTATTTTATGCTTATTTTTTAAGAATATCTGCTTCGGATAGCATGTTTTTTCTATAAGGGTTAAACGCTTGTAAATTTCAGTTAATAAAATCCACTGCGTACACAACTAAGAGAAAAATAGGTGCGGCATTTACTTTTTTTAGTGTAATGTGAATATATACTGATAATGGCTAGAGCATGAGATTTACTTTGACATGTATAACTATTTTATCTTAAAATTAGAAAAAAATGCTCCTATCGCTAATTAATAAAATACCTTGAATACCTTATTTTTACAGTAACTTATCTTATAGTATAATACTTCAAAGTCATTCACTCTAATAAGGTAAATGTTCACATTATATCAAAACATTTAAATCGAAAACAGCTTGCTTAACAGATTTCATTAGCGAATCAGACGTCTCTTTTGTGTTTGCATATTACATGTATATATTATACGAAAATGTTAATAATAATAATAATAATAATAATAATAATAATAATAATAATAATAATAATAATAATAATAATAATAATCTCGATACTTTCAAATAAATATATTTAATGAAATTCAAACACTAATAAAGAAATTGTTTTAATGCAGGAATTTTAACAAACCAACTTAACATGCTGGCCGAGAATGGCGTTTTCCCACCCGTCCAAACACTGCAAGATTTTCAGCTAGAGGAGGCTTATAATGCAAAAGCCATAGGAAACGAAACAAGATGTCTCATATATTATGGCGTCTCGTGGAGACGAAACATGGAACCAGAACAGTGGTCACCTAAGGCAAAAGCAAAGTTCTCTTCCAGCGAGGTATTCCCTCCTAACAAGCGAAGAGTGGAAGAAACGACCTGAAGGTTCCAAATTGTATAGCATGGTTTTTTAGCAGTTGAGATTATAATTACTTTGTCCACTGTACACTAGGCTAGCATTCGTCCAAAGTATGCATCGCGACACCAAAACAAATATATATTTCACTACATGCATAATATGTATAAATAACGCATGGGTTCAAGTCTGTGTGAGGTTATGTAGGAAGAATTTCAATAGTCTTTTCAATGATTTTTCTACCTCAAAGCTGATACTTACAACAAGCTGCAAATACTTTTAATATGTGTTACAGGGATACAAGGATGGAGAGAAAGAAAAGGAAGAACGACACAGTGTAATAAAAGCATAAACGAAGATGTAATTCGAAGATTTCAACAACGGTCACGTGATCGCTTCATCGAAAAATCACGGCAGCTACCAGCACAGAACCTAGAAGAAAGTTTGAGTGTGTACAATGTTGTGATAATATAATTTATGCGTTCAATACTGTTGTATTTCTTGGCAATTCAATTTATTTCATAAATTATTTCAATATTATGTATTTCTTGAGTATTCAATTCATTCCAAAAATACTTGTTTAAATGATTATATAATACTTAAAATCGTTGAAGTGCGTGAAATCTAAAATGGCTATTATGCTATTTCCAAGAAACTTGAATAAATTAAATAAAATCCAGATCTCAGAGTCATCTAGTATTTTATGATATGCTATTATGGAGTGTTATAATAAGATAATAAAAGAGCACTATATAATATAAACTAAACATATTTTGTAAAGATTATCTTATTACAATCCTTCACAAAAGCCACACATACATTCCCAAACACAATGATGGTAGTAGACTTGCTAAACAGACAATTATACATGATGTTTAAAAAATAGAGGGCATAAATTCGGGTATGCATTCCCCATAGGTAGAAGTCCATTACAACATGTGACCGGAAATGCTTGGTTTCTGAGTTATGGCTTTCAAAACAGTGATATTCACCAGAACGTTTTTCTTCTCCGAGATAATTGCCGTGACAGAATATATTAACAGGACACTCTGACAGTTCATTCCTATGCGAAGGGTATATTAAGTGTTGTGTTTGGCGTTCGACTGAGCGACATGTACTCAAATCAGGAGCTGGCAGAAATGCATTTCTCATACGGTAAGGCGGACGGCAGTGTTACGCTGGCTCGTCGTCTGTACCAAGAGAAGTGCCCACAGCGAAGATGTCCAAGCCAGAAGACATTTCAACTTCTCCATCGCCGTCTGTGTGCTCATGGAAGGTTTTATCTGCTGTTTTGGAGAGGGGACGACCAAGATCTACAATTCCGGATGTAGAATAGGACATTATAGATTCTGTGCACAAGAGTGCTTGTATCAGTAACGAAGGTTAGCGTTGCAAGTGAATGTTCCTCACTGTGTGGAGACTGTTGCGAGAGTAACAGTTGTATGCTTGTAATTTGCAGCGTGTATAGGTCCTGCCAGCAGCAGTTTACCCTGCTCGACTGATGTTCTACCAGTGGTTCATGCGGAGTGTGCTGAAAATCCGGACTTTCCTACTTTAGTATTATTTACAGATGAAGCACAGCTCATATGAGATGCCATTAAAATTTTGCACAATCAGCATATATGGGCATATAAAAACCCACATGCAATTGTTCCATCTCAGCACCAAGTGCAGTTCATTCTTAACATATGGGTGGGTATCATTGGTGATCGCTTAGTTGGACACCATGTAGTTGTAAGCAGACCTACGACGCAGGCGTACACAAGCTTGAACGACATTATATCACATGTGTATGAAGACACTTCACTGAGCGTTCGTCAAAAAGCTCACTTTTTGCATGATGGCGCTGCTACACCTTCAGTCGTACCGCTCGCCGGTAGTTGGTTCGAAGGTTTCATGATCGATGGATAGGTAGCGGTGGCCCAATTAATTGGCCAACACGCTCACCTATCTCAACCCATTCGATTTCTACCTCCAGAGCTATTTAAAAGCATTGGTGTATTCGTCTCCGGTGCCTGAAGCGAAATCCATCCAGAATTGAATTGTGCCAGGTTTTGAGGAAATACGCAACACTCCTAGAATTTGGGGTCGTGGATGTTAATATCAGGCCTATATTCAAGCAGTTGATGGACGCTTTGAACATCTTCTGTAAAGAAAACTACCTGCGGTAAGAAATGCATTCCAGTGAATATCACTGTTTTAAAGACTATAACTCAGAAACCAAGCATTTATGTACATATGTTGAATGGACTATGATATTGTCTGCATGTAGGGAATGGATACCTAAAACAATACCCTCTATTTTTGAAACACCCCGTATATTCGTCTGCATCACAGGGAAAAGAAACTTGCATAAGATAACGTAAGCTATCCTAACGCGGCCAAACGACTAGGATAACATTTACAATCCATTTTAATGTAGCCATAACCATAACTTAGCCTGACGTAGCCAAGTCTAACCTAACGTATGTGATCTAACTTAACGTGACCTAACCTAACGCGGCGAGCGTAACTAAACGTAGTCAAGCCTCATGAAACGTCTATTAACCTAGGATGCAGAGGATACTAAGAAAGTCATTAAAGCATTGGTATTCGAACGAACCAGAATTTAACTCTAATACTACTGACTAACCTAACATAGTCTAACCTAACGTAACCCAACCTAACGGGCGAACGTAACCAAACGTATCCGAATCTCACAAAACGTATCATGTGCAACCAAAAAAACTAACAAGGTGTAACAAAGCGTAATTAAACGTAACCACAGAACATAACCAAACGTAACCACAAAACGTATTAAACTATTTGTATTTAGGAGATTTTCGTATCTGAATTTTCTTTGTGGTTTCAGCAATGCCATAGCAGGTTTCTAAATTGGGTAATATAGCTAAATCTATGCACATACTTTAAAATACGTTAATAATCAGTTTTCCAAGTTCGTTTTAGTGATGGAAAGATGAGTGTTTTGTTTCAACATACAAATGTATAAGGTATCAGGTCATAGGCTTTCATTGGCACAGAAGCTTAGTTAACTTAGTTGTAGCAACTGCTGTGAGTGGTTTCAGCTGTATAGTAATTCTAGGATTCCTTGTTCTGCCTATGGTCGTAGCATTCATATTTAGACGAATTGCATCGAGCATGAAGGCTATGGCATTATTGGTGATCTTTGCTGCAGCAGGAGTTTCATCTATCTTGGTGGCAGCACCCTCGATGTAAAGATAACTTCTTTTAGGCAGCGTTTACAAATCGTCAGTTTGGTAGAGTATTCTAATTTCATAATTGACTTCCAGAACAAATGTGTTGTATGCTAAAAAACATGCTCCTCCTCGTTGTTGATCTTGTCATCAAAGGCTGGAACCTAATTTGCGTTTGAGGTATCCAATATAGCACCTTGTAGCTTAGCCTCTCGAGGAATTTGCGGTCATCATTTGTTAATTGCTCGGCCGTTGGTGAGCTAGTACACCTCAAACGTGATATACGAGAAATATTTTAGTATTTGTGATGTCTTTTATAATGTATTGCCATTGCGTCTTATGTGGAGTCTTGTAGTTAAAATCTCGTTTCTGGAGTTGATTGCATTGCCGTGTTGGTTTACCACTCGAATATTGATAAGCTGATCTATAGAGTTTGTATCCATGACTGCTAGATATATGGATTGGCTGGCTCTTGAGAGATGCGATATCCTGGTGGAATAGGAGGGAAAAACTCGTAGAGTGAACGTCCACCTTTCTCGCAATGAAAGGACCTCTTGCAATACTGCACTTCATGCGTATGATATTCACTTTGGAATATATTCACAAGATCGTCAGATTCATACACTTCTTCAGCAGGTATTATTTTAATGTCAGAAAATCTTAGAAGCGTCCCTACAGATCTATCTTTATAAAAAAACTATTGTATAAGTGCATTTAATTTCAAACTTCATTGTACGTATTATTATTATTATTATTATTATTATTATTATTATTATTATTATTATTATTATTACGCCTTATAAGAAGACTTCACATTCCAATCCTAGTTATCCTTTAGAAATGCTTTAGTGTCAGCTATCGCGTAGGTTCCGTAGGATTCAGGCTAGTCATTATGGATATATAAATCGATTATTACTTTCATCGATGTTTGGTATTGAGTGGAATGTTTGGAAATAACTGAGCAACCTCATAATGATCTAAAGGATCTAGCTCAGGAGGAGGATTTAGATTGGTCGAGATAATAGTCTTATCCGCAAACCGTATAACTCGTTTTGTCAATTTAGGAGCCCCTAAACTATAAAAAATTGCAGGCACAAGTGTCCAGAGATGACTGAATAAAAATTCTATGTCTTTGTATATTATAGAAAATGTTAACACCTTATGGGTATTTCTCAATTTCAGGAGCGGGTTTCAAGTCGCCAAAACTATCAAAGCAGTATGCCAGATTACCTACTTTCCTTATAGCACACTATGCGTTCCTTCATTATGTGAAGTGTCGAGATTAACAATAATCCTCTTTTGGCATGAGGCTTTGTCGGTAGTTTGTCAGTCATATATAGTCCTATAAAATAAGGAGCTTTTCAACGTCTAGCATAAACTTCGATATCAATGTTACTCGGGGCGTCCTCCGGTATATATAATATAACCCTGTTCCAGAGATTCTTTTAATTCTTCTTTAAAGCATTGCCTTTGGATCCATTTATTGTTTTAAGTTCCTGGCAGTTTTGTTGCAGCAGCTAAAGATGGATCAGTGGCGCCACGGGTGAAATGCATCCTTTACTTCTTTTCTTATTCCTTCCCTTTTTTAGTCCCTTTGCTTAAGCCTCCATCGCCTAGCGATTTCCGCTATCAGAAGTCTCTTTTTTTACTGCAGAGGCTTTTTGAGCAGCGCCTGCAGCCGCAGCCACTAAAGCGGCTGAGATAGGTATCAAAAGTAAAAATCGTCTCACTTCTTCTTACCAGCTCCCAGTGCAACCTTGGCCTTCATGATTTCAGCCACTATCCTCGCAGCGATCCTTTCACCTAGAGTTGAGTGACCTTGCTTCCGCGACTCCTTTGCAAGAAACTTATCCACCAAGTGTCTCAAAGAGGTACCCTTATACTCAGCATATGGAATATCGTGTTGTTTACAAGCTTCATCTAATTGATTAAGTCTCCTGTTTGCAGGCGTTTTTCAATCTCGTACCGAGTCCGCAATATCTACACCCCTGCAAGTGAGCTTCAAAGGGTATTGAATTAATAATTGAAATAATTCCATAACCACGCTTATGACGCAACGACCTCGATCTCTTAGATCCAATTGATTTGAATTAAGTTTTATTCATCGACACTCTTTAACCGCCCTTTAAATTTAACAGTCTTTAGCCTCTCATTCAATACTGGGAGTGAAAGTCCATTAACTGCTCAGAAACCTCCTTATCAGGCCTGAGGATCTTTAATGTGCCGTAAGTCTACGACACGGGACCACCGGCTTTACTTGCCTTCCGAAGGAGGTCATGCTAAGGATTTTTACGGCCGAAAAAAATCCATCGCCCTCCGCCGGGTTTGAGCCCGCGACCTCGGGAACTAGAGGCTAGCATGCTAACCACTACACCGCGGAGGAATCTTAGATTCCATGATCTACTAATTAACTACTACATGTAGTGTCCTTTTATATATTTACATATATAACATAAAGTACATTTAACTTAACTTACCCTTTTCCAATTGTATATAAACAGCGGATATACTTATTTCATAAGTTCTTAACATGGAGCTTGTTAAGCAAGAGTGTTCTCTACCTATCCAGGTATTAGACTTTGAAAGTGACTTTGGACGTAATCGCTATGGAAAGCTGTTTCCTTCTAATGTCAAATCTCTTATTTTAGGGAGTTCCAGTGCAGAGAAAACGTATGCGTTATTCAATGTGCTGCTTCACAAGAATGAACTACGTTTTGAAAACTTGTATATTTATTCAAAGTCTATCAGCCAAGGCATCAATATCTCATTAAAGTACTTGGAAATATTGATGGCATACAAGTGAATACTTTCGACAATGGAGAAGATGTTTTGCAGCCTTTTGAAGCCAAAGAAAATTCCGTTTTTATATTTGACGGTGTCATTACTGAAAAGCAGGGAAAGATCACGGCCTTGTAAGTATGGATAGACATCGAAATGTGAACTCTGTATATCTAGCGCAATCATATGCTAAAGTACAAAAACATTTAATTCGCGATAGTACAAACATGATTATACTCTTCAGGCAAGATAATTTAAACTTGAAGCATATTTATGAAGATTACATAGACACTGATATTAGCTGCAATGAATTTAAAGATCTGTGTAAAACCGTTTAGAGGAGTGTACCAGAAGGAAGACCCTTTGTTGTGATAGTTCCTGAATTGGACATGAATGACGGACGATATAGGAACGGATTATATATATTGATAAAAAGGAAAAATGATCAATCGTAGTTGATCATCAGTATCGTCAGTATCGGTTCCGAGAGGAGCGCTCCAACTAGAAGATTACTTGATCGTTTTATCATAGGTAGAGATGTCAAAGGAAACATCCAATTCAAGAACAAGAGATAGTGCAATGTTCATGATCCTGAAGATGATAATGAGCATCCAATAAGAATTAGTTGGACGCATCCTAAAATAGGATGCGCAATTTCTCGGTGTAAAAAGTTCCGATTGTGGTTAAGACTATGGTCAAAGTAATGATTTCAAGATGTGTTCTCAAGAGCGATCGGGAAAATAATATCGTGATTGACAAAGTTAGATTGAAAGTACTGATAGATCCGGTTCACGAAATTGATGTGCCGAATAGTAAGTTCATCACCGAGTATATTCATTATCGTATGCATCCGAGAGATGGTAATGGTAACATTTTTTCGGTAAAAAAGAAATCATTGATATCCCAGATCCTCTTGGAGATACGGGTGCTGTAAATAAAAGGTATGCTAGTGGAGTGATTATTAAGAACTCGAACGAGACACGACAACAGTTAAACAAATACTTCTCAAAGGAAATCGGAACGCAAATAGACAAGAAACTGCAAAGCAGCACAGCAAATTTGAATAAAACCAAGAATATAGTGGGTACTCTAAAAAATTCAACAAAGGAAACATCATATTTTCTAATGACTTCCATTAAACAACTGGCAGAGACATTGTAAGGAGAGAAAACGGACCTTCAGAATATGTGTAATAAAAATGAATAACTTGGAAAAATTAACAATGAAGCAAGTTTCAAGTCTAAAGGTGCAATCAAACGATTAAAGACAGGGGCTTTGAATACTCCTAAAAGCGATAAACAGCAGTTAAACAAATATCTGCCAAATGAAATCGAAACGCAAGAGGTAAGAAGCCGCAAGTCAGTACAGCAAATTTGAAGACGACTGTGAATAAAGTGGATACTCTAACAAATTTTACAATGCAAACGATGGATTCTATTCAACGACTGGCAGAGACTCTTGATAGAGGGAAAACAGTCAAATTTGTCATGAGAAAATGAATATTTTGGAAAAATTAACAATGAAGCAAGTTTCAGATCTAGAGGATGCAATAAGCCGGTTAAGACGGAGACTTTGAATACTCTCAAAACTAATTAATTTCCCGAATGATAAACTGAAAGTGTCAGAGATAAATGTAAATGCAATGTTGGATGACTACCACAAACAAACTCAATAAATGATAAGCCTAGAGGAATCGATCAGAATCCAGTTTACCAATACGACAATCTTTGTTGAAGTCTTCAAGGCACATACACGGAAACACAAAAATGAAACTGAACAACTGATAACTTCCATCTGTATGATAGCTAAGGCTGTCGTCACATTGAGAACTCAAGTTGAACGCAACTATATATTAAACGTAATCTAGTATTTCACAACATTTTCTAGATGAATAATGAAGGTATAAGACTTAGAGAGTCTATAGCTAGACATACCAAGGCTGTAAAGGAAAAACTGAGAGTTCCAAAAGGTCTCAGGTTTGAGACTCAGCATGTAAAGTCCGAAGCTTTAAAACCTGCAACCACGCCTCTCAAGAATATTTTAGATACTCAGCGGAAATTAGCCATGGAGGGTGATACGAATAAGGAGGTGTAGGATGATGAATGTACACGCATTTATACATACTTGCAACAAGTTTCTCAAAAGAGAAGGATCGCATTGATACATTATGCGGCGTGAGATATCAAGAAGATAGTTACATACTTGGAAATAGAAATATTAATTTTATAAATAATCAAATATTGATAGGCTCTGAAACATAAATATACCTTATGAGTCTACTCGAGGTTTCAAGGAACGCATTTTAAAGCGATTGCCCCGGTTGTCTATATACACCAGCGAAGACTTGGAAACATACACTAAGATTATGAAGAACACTTCTTCGTAGAAATTATTACAGCAGGCAGGGACGTTTGAAATCTGCTAAATCATATGAATGCAAGAATAAAACACGTCCCCTGCTCAATAGCCATTCAGCCATTCGAGAGTTGAAGATATCTAAAATTACAACATGATGGGTAAGCAAAATATCGCCATAGCGCTTCACAGCCCTGCGAGAAGGAACATTTTACGACATAATATTATCAGCAAAGGACTCAATATTTTTTTATAAATTGTCTTGGTTGAAATTATACAGTATGCAAGAGTCAACAAAAAATTAAATTACACCATGATCGCCATCAACTTCTACTCTAAAATGGCCTATGCAAGACCCTTAAAGGGCAAGGGCGGCGCTACTTTTGCAAAGGCTATGGAAGATATGCTACAAGAATTGGAGGCGCCATCCAGGAACGTTCACAGCGACAATGGAAAAGAAGTTTATAACAAGTTCTTTAAAAGAATAATGTTAAAGTAAAATATTAACCACTACAGTACCTATAGCAAAATGAAGGCTACAGCTGCTGAACGTTTAATTCGAACCTTGAAGAATATGATTTATCACGAGTTTTATACCAAGGATCATACAAGTGTTTAGATCTTTTACCGAGGATCATTAAAAATACAATGATGCTCTTCATTCCACTGTGCACATGAAACCTAATGAAGTGAAAAATAATGGTCTTCTTCTGACCGTGCTAACTTTAATAAAGATCGAAGAGAGAAGAGGGGTGCAAAGAATTTAGTTTTGGTGATTATGTCAGGATATCTAAGCATAAAAGGACATTTTGAAAGGGTTTTGTATCCAACTAGAGTGATGAAATCTTTCAAGTTAGTCGGGTGAAGCGCACTAATCCTGCTACATACATACTAAACGACAGGGATGGTGAGGTGATAAAAGTTGCCTTCTATGGACATGAAGTAAAAGGCGCTAATTATCCTAACATTGATTTAATAGAAAAAGTGCTACGCAGACGAGGAAACAGAGTTATTGTAAAGTGGTAAGGTTTTGCAATATGCAATGGATCAATAAAGAGGATCTTGTGTAATGTATTGAGAAAGAATCAATAAAAGGAAATGTTTTCTGACTGTAATCAATATGTCTTTTATTCATTTATTTATAAAATCGCTACATTAGTGTGACGGTTCTGTATGACATATGCTTTATCGCTACATTAGTGTGACGGTTCTGTATGACATATGCTTTAAGGGAAAATGCTAATAACCCTTTTTTTTTTAAGAAAAACTCATTAAAGGTAGATATATACAATATTAAGAGATATTTGAGGGAAAAATAATAAAACACGTTAATTTGAAAATCCTAACTATATATACAATAATACAACACACTTTCAGGGAGGAAGACCGAACTGATAACATTTTCTGCACTGGAAGATTTTTCTATAAACTCATTCACCTGATACGAAATTCCATATATAAATAGCCTTTTCAGGAAGTATTTGAGATGTAAACTTTAACAGTATTGTCTACGTTGGTATAAAATTAATCCTATCGTCTTCATCTATTGTTTTCTAGGTAAATCTATGTATGCACTTTCAAAATTTGGCAATTCTCATCATTTTCAGTATTGGTTTTAAGTTATCTTCTTTTAAAGCCATGTCCACCCTTTTAATGGTTCCCTTTGTTACAAAATTATAAAATAGAATATAACTCTACTTTGTATTTTTCGTCAAATTCTGAGTCTAAAGATCATTGGCTTCACTATTCATTGAAATGTATTTCAGTTTTGTCTCTACCAAAAGAAATTATTTTCTTTACTTCAAACCCATTTTGGTATATCTTTTTTCTAAATTTTATTGGATGGATATTGTTGACGTTGCCTTGGTTTCCATTAACAGCATCTTTATAGTTATATTTTAACCCTTTACTCATTTTCGATTCTTTATTACTTACATGATATTTTTACAATTTTCAGCATTTATTACTTCCATTTCATGTTCATTAATTTCTTGTCACGGGCCTTCATTTGTAATTATCAAACACCCCTAAGCGTGGAATGTAATTTAATACAAACCTTTCTTTTCTCTAACAAAAAGGAGAATTTGTAGTGTAAAGGAGAATTTACTCTAAAGTGTACTTAACTTATCAGATTAAGTTGTAGGAAAATATTTTATCGGAGCTCCGAATGTTTTATTCCACCGACGCGAAGATCTACGGTCTCCTTGAAACCTATTCCAATCTTGTTATAACCGTTATGTATGAAAGTATTGCTGTTTTCCTCTGTATGTATGTTGTAAACAGTTCCACTACCGGTGCATACCTAATAAATATAATAAGAAAGGCAAATGTGCCTAGCTTAACATCAGGAATTAGCCAACCGGTATTTTATAATTATTATTAACTAAGAATATTGTATTTATCATGGTTACAAATTATGTGCCAATTCCAAACCATTTTGGTGGTGCCTTGGGAGTGAAGAATTTTCATATTCACAAGTTTCGTCTCTATTTCGTTGTATATTGATGTTAGGAGCTTCTATATTATGTGAAAACCGTGTAACTTTTGTCATGAGATAACTACGGGACCCAAAAGGGTTTACAAAGGTTTAAAATGTAATTTACTGTGATTATTTAAGAAATTATTCCACCGATCCAATGATTCTTTTACCGCTAAAAGATTCAGGCTGCACAATATTTCCAGAACTTGGAAGACCGTCGGGGGAGAGGGAGATTAAAGAAATGAAAAATACAACATCCGCCAATAGTTTGTTTTCATTTGTGTGAATATAGTGAATATTTCATCCATTAGTGGGAATATCACAGGTTTTATGAAATTACAGTTCTAAGGGATAAAGGAGAGTATTAACTATAATAAAAGATTATAATACAAGAAGTAAAAGTATGGTTTTATTTTGCGTGTAGGAATGTTGCGAAACGAAGGCCGTATATGCAAAACTTGACGCCCTTTAATCTGGTAGTTCATATCGGACGATGAATGGGTGAAATGGATGCTCAAATGGGCCCGGGGTCCATAGAGTTTAAAGTTAACTGACATTCGTCTTCTTGGCATCAGGCGAAACCCCGGAAAAAACCTTACCCGGACAACTCCCCTAACAGAAATTCGAATTCGGGACCTCTTGAATGTTGGGTAGACACGCTACCACCACATTGCAAAAACGGGCTTAATGATACATTGAATATATTCATTTGAGGCAGTATTTATAACGATTCTATATGGCTGATGAAGATAAAGCAACATTTAATACCTAAACCATATAAAATAAAATAAAGAATTTGGAAAACATAAGAAATACTGAGCGCACTGCGCAGGAATAAGCTAGGGGGGAAAAGGATCATTCCTTCCAAATGTGCAGGGAAGCAAAATATCTGTAGTCCAAATTACGTCAAACGAAGCTTGAAATAACACAAACTGCTTATCGACCTGCATTCGGCCCGTACTGCTGCATATTAGGCTAAACTTCGCTCTAAATATATCATGGTGAGCTAGTTCCTCTAAATTATATAAACCGTCCTGAAAATTCTTCAGATTTATCGTTAATCGTAACCTATGAACATAACGTTAAATTGTCTTAATTTTAGGGACGTCTGTTGTGCGATAATGTATGATAATATCTAAGGGGGAAACTGCAAACATGCCTTCGAACTCCCATTAAATTTATTTATAACTTCAGCTTGACAGAGGAGAATATCCTTTTTGCAGCACTAAAATGCATTTTTATTTTCTGGGATATAATTGGACTCTTGACTGCCTTCCTGGCTCACAATTTAGATTGCTTGTGAAATAGTATCGGATTATAGGATTTAAACTACCCATCTGTTGTCTAGAAAACTGATGGGGGTTTAATTCGTGACCCATTGCACAAAG
Organism: Deroplatys truncata; assembly: GCA_030765065.1. Classification (NCBI taxonomy): domain Eukaryota; kingdom Metazoa; phylum Arthropoda; class Insecta; order Mantodea; family Mantidae; genus Deroplatys; species Deroplatys truncata. Next base: position 244,847,088 of record CM060975.1, on the reverse strand, counting down.
GTGTTTACGTTGTTGTTGACGTGCGTGTCATTTTGAGTAATGGGTGAGAAGAACGGAAGTTTTATTTTATTTCTTGGTAGAAAAAAACTGCAGGATGATACTGTAAATTAAGATATTCTGAACAGAAAAAAATCTCTGTTCTCTGAGTGCAAACAAACTTTATAAGGGATCAGTTTTGGTTATAATAGAATTTCTACTTTCTCTACTGCTTACCAATAATAGGTGAGAATAGGACAGTCAGACGAAGGGCGCCCCAGCCACTGAAGCTTAGCACCGAAGATGCATAGGTCATCTCAGTAGGCCCAGTGTTCTTACATGGCCCCTGAGAAGATATAAAGGGGGAGATCCAAAGGACCACCAGATCCGGGCGACGATGCGCGTTAGCGAGGACGGGGTCCCTAACGACTCCAGAGTGACAACAATTCTCATGCCAGCGCGAGCTTGCCTGCCCCGTCATCAACCCGGGGGTCCCGGAAACGAGTCCCCCAGGAAGTGGCAAGAGCCGTTCAACAAAGCTGCAGGGAGAAATCCTTTACACAGGGCATACTCCATCGTACCGTCGCAACGTACCAATTGCCATTGTCTGGTCCTGTAACACCGAAACATATGAAGGTGTAATGGATGAAAGAAAGTGATGGGGCAGGAAATGACGGGCAAAAAATTCGTGGTAGAAGAAAAACCATTCCAGTATTTGCCTACCGACTCAAGGTCAGGATGGCCTGGTCCACGGGTTTCGAACCTGAGACCTGCGAATGCGAGCCTCACAACTATAGGTAAAGGAAGTATTGTGCCCTAATCAAGAACTTCATATATATTTCACCAAAATACAGTTTTAGGTTCCTTGAACCCAAAACACATTAGAAAATATCTGATGTGTTACACTCACATGACTTTCTCTACCCTTGTACAAACTATTTTTACAAACTCTTATTCTCCATCTATTTCATATTAATCGAGATAAACATTTGCAGAAACGATCTTTTGACATGCAAAGAGAATTACATTTTACACATAGCCAGCAGTTCTAAAATATTTGACTATCGCTTAAGGCGCACTATGTTCCCCTTGTTTTGTAATTGCAAGGGCAATATAGAAATGCAGTAGCCTTTAAGCATCGACATATCTCTTAATAGTTGGTTGCTAGGTGTAGCACCATTCTCTTTGCCACAGATTAATACTCTTTGCATATACAAGACAAAAAATCTGATGTGTTACACTCACATGACTTTCTCTACTCTTGTACAATCTAATTTTACAAACGCCTGTTCTCCACATGCTTCATGTTAATCGAGATATCGAGATGTCAATCTTATTGGTAATATTCATGTAGATGCAAGGGGAATATGGTAGCTTTTAAGCGATAGTTAAATATTTTAACACTGGTTGCTATGTGGCGCATTCCATTCTCTTTGCATGTCCAGGACATAAAAAAAATGAATAACGAATTTGAGAAAAAGTATAAGTACTGGAAAATTTAAGGAAATAACAAGCAATATCTCGAAAACGGTTCACTCAACAAAAGAAATGTATATGATATAAGTTGTGTATTTTAACGCGATCTACATTTTTTGTGTAGTAACATTTTGTCTATCTCTTATGGTTTACCAGTTATGCAAAAGTCGTTCACAATGAAGAATACTTTTGGAGACATTCCCAGAAAATTCGAGATATACATTTCATTTCTCATGTAAATATCTTAAACATATGATATTTTCATCAAAATCGTTAGAGCCATTTTTGAGAAAATAAAAATTTTCGAAAAATCTTCCATGTAAAGGGTAGTCTGGGGTGGGGGGATTTTCTTGAAAACCTTCGTGTCGCATCTCTGGAAGATACTGAACCTAAATACCAAGTTTGGTGCTTATCCGACTGTTCGTTTTTGAGTTATGCTGTTCACAGACACACACACACACACACACACACACAGACACACACACAGACACACACACGGACATGTTTCCAAAAATGCTTTTTTTGGATTCAGGAGGTCTCAAAACATGTATTTCCGGTGAAATCTCGGTATCGAATTTTTGGGTGGAATGCAATACTTCCCCTACTTACTATACGTAGTAGAGAAAGTAAAAATGAATAACGAATTCCCATTTGATAAAATAAGTATTGAAAAATTTAAGGGAATAACAAGCAATATCTCGAAAATGGTTCACTCAACAAAAAAAATGTATATGACATAAATTGTGTATTTTAACGCGATCTACATTTTTTGTGCAGTAACATTTTGTCTATATCTTATGGTTTACCAGTTATGCAAAAGTCGTTCACAATGAAGAATACATTTGGAGACATTCCCAGAAAAATCGAGATATACATTTTATTTGTCATAAAAATATCTTAAACATATGATATTTTAATCAAAATCGTTAGAGCCATTTTTGAGAAAATTAAAATCTTCGAAAAATGTTCCATGTAAAGGGTAATCTGGGGTGGGGGAATTTTCTTGAAAACCTTCTTGTCGCATCTCTGGAAGATACTGAACCTAAATACCAAGTTTGGTGTTTATCCGACTGTTCGTTTCTGAGTTATGCTGTTCACAGACACACACACACACACACACACACACACATAGACACACAGACACACACACACACATAGACACACAGACACACACAGACATGTTTCCAAAAATGCTTTTTTTTTATTCAGGGGGTCTCAAAGCATATATTTTCGGTGAAATCTCGGTAACGAATTTTTGGGTGGAATGCAATACTTCCCCTACTTACTTTACGTAGTAGAGAAAGTAAAAAGATCCGTATCTGTGGTCTATATATATATATATGTGTGTGTGTGTGTGTGTGTGTGAGAGAGAGAGAGAGAGAGAGAGAGAGAGATAAAGGAATACTCAAAAACGAAAAGTCGGATGAATACAAAATTTCATATTTAATTTCAGCGTCTTTCAAGGAGGAAACAAAGATTTTGAGGAAATTCTCCTGAAACAAAAATACTCTCTAAAGCGAACATTTTCGCTTTTCTCTTATTCTCTCTAAAACGACAGTAACAATTGTGTTTTAAATAATTAAAGATATTGAACTGAACAATAAAGTGTGTGATTGTCTTGAATTCCGCAATAGTCCCTGAAGTCTACTTCTGATGATTGAATTTTCCAAATTTTTTAATTAGGAAACCGTAAGAGAAAGACAAAAATGTAGAACTCATTAAAACACGCAAATTGTGTATTTTTTTTTCATAGCTTCAGCTGCTTGCGAAGTATTTTATGTTAAATGTTTACATTCTCCCTAGTATGTGATCCTAACAAACACGCGTAAAAGTTTATGATTTATCGGTTTTCTTTTTCTCCACATGAGATCGTTACTACGACATCTGCATGCATTCCTCCGTGCTTCTCATATTAACATTTGCATGTTGTTTCAGCATTGTGTATGTACTATAAAACTAAGTATTTGCTACTCAATTTGAAGATACTTCTAGTCAGAAAACCTTATTGTTACATTCACATTAATTTCTGTACCCATTCTTCTACCAGTTTTTCTCACAAACCTTGCTCTTCTATCTACTTCTTGTTAATCGAGATAAAAGTTTACGAAGATGCGTTTATTATACACTTCGTTGTAGGAATACGTGGGATACCTACGGGAAGCTGAGGCGATATTCAAAGGGTCACTATACGCTGGCTTTGAAATGCCACGTTTTGGAAAAAAATCTGATGTGTTACACTCACATGACTTTCTCTACTCTTGTACAATCTATTTTTACAAACGCCTATTCTCCATATGCTTCATGTTAATCGAGATATCGAGATGTCAATCTTATTGGTAATTTTCTTGTAGATGCAAGGGAAATATGGTAGCTTTTAAGCGATAGTCAAATATTTTAACGCTGGTTACTATGTGGCGCATTCCATTCTCTTTGCATGTCCAGGACATAAAAAAAATGAATAACGCATTTGAGAAAAAGTATAAGTATTGAAAAATTTAAGGAAATAACATGCAATATCTCGAAAACGGTTCACTCAACAAAAGAAATGTATATGACATAAGTTGTGTATTTTAACGCGATCTACATTTTTTGTGTAGTAAAATTTTGTCTATCTCTTATGGTTTACCAGTTATACAAAAGTCGTTCACAATGAAGAATACTTTTGGAGACATTCCCAGAAAATTCGAGATATACATTTCATTTCTCATGTAAATATCTTAAACATATGATATTTTCATCAAAATCGTTAGAGCCATTTTTGAGAAAATTAAAATTTTCGAAAAATGTTCCATGAAAAGGGTAGTCTGGGGTGGGGGGATTTTTTTGAAAACCTTCGTGTCGCATCTCTGGAAGATACGTAACCTAAATACCAAGTTTGGTGCTTATCCGACTGTTCGTTTTTGAGTTATGCTGTTCACAGACACGCACACACACACAGACACACACACACACAGACACACACACACACAGACACACACACGGACATGTTTCCAAAAATGCTTTTTACTTTCTCTACTACGTATAGTAAGTAGGGGAAGTATTGCATTCCACCCAAAAATTCGATACCGAGATTTCACCGGAAATACATGTTTTGAGAATCACTGAATCCAAAAAAAGCATTTTGGAAACATGTCCGTGTGTGTGTCTGTCTGTGTGTCTGTGTGTCTGTGTGTCTGTCTGTGTGTCTGTGTGTCTGTGAACAGCATAACTCAAAAACGAACAGTCGGATAAACACCAAACTTGGTATTTAGGTTCAGTATCTTCCAGAGATGCGACACAAAGGTTTTCAAGAAAATCCTCCCACCCCAGACTACCCTTTACATGGAACATTTTTCGAAAATTTTAATTTTCTCAAAAACGGCTCTAACGATTTTGATTAAAATATCATATGTTTAAGATATTGTCATGACAAATAAAATGTATATCTCGAATTTTCTGGGAATGTCTCCAAAAATATTCTTCATTGTGAACGACTTTTGCATAACTGGTAAACCATAAGAGATAGACAAAATTTTACTACACAAAAAATGTAGATCGCGTTAAAATACACAACTTATGTCATATACGTTTCTTTTGTTGAGTGAACCGTTTTCGAGATATTGCTTGTTATTTCCTTAAATTTTCCAATACTTATACTTTTTCTCAAATTCGTTATTCATTTTTTTTATGTCCTGAACATGCAAAGAGAATGGAATTCGCCACATAGCAACCAGCGTTAAAATATTTGACTATCGCTTAAAAGCTACCATATTCCCCTTGCATCTACAAGAAAATTACCAATAAGATTGACATCTCGATATCTCGATTAACATGAAGCATATGGAGAATAGGCGTTTGTAAAATTAGATTGTACAAGAGTAGAGAAAGTCATGTGAGTGTAACACATCAGATTTTTTTGGATTCAGGAGGTCTGAAAACATGTATTTCCGGTGAAATCTCGGTATCGAATTTTTGGGTGGAATGCAATACTTCCCCTACTTACTATACGTAGTAGAGAAAGTAATAATGGTGACTTAGCACCGAAAGAAACTATCTAATATTTAAAAATCAAACCAATAGCGAAGTATATTTCTGAAACTGTTAATGCCACAATTTGACACATGTGTGTTTCCACGAGACGCACCTATACTTTTTGTTTAGTAAGTTTTTGTTTCATGTCTTACAGTTTATCAGTTATATAGAATTATAGAACATTCAGAATGAAGGAGTCATTTCAGGCTACTCGCAAAAAAATCAATATGTGCATTTTATTAAACGTGGAAATATCCTGAATGGGTGCTGTTTTAATCAAAATCGTTAGAACCATGTTTGAGAAAATCGAATGTGGTTCAAAAATTTCCACATAAAGGCTAGTTTGAGGGGGGGGGATTTTCTTGAACATCGCCGTGTTGTAATCTTTGCTGTACTTAAACACCAAATTTGGTATTTATCAGCACTACGTTTCTGAGTTATGGTGTTCACAGATAGATACAGACACACAAACACGCACATTTTCCTAAAGTCGTTTTTTTCCGATCCAGGGACTTCAAAATGTGTATTTCTGGTGAAATCTCGATATAGAGTTTTTGGGTGGAATACAATACTTCCTCTACTGACTACAGATAAATGGTAAGTAAAAATGTCTGCACAACAGTTTCTTTATATTGGGTTTTAAAGCTCAAAGTAGCAATTTAAGGGCAGTTATAACAAATCATTTGGTAATAAGAGGCATTTTGTGTTTACATATAAAATGTGATTAGTTAAAAATAAAAGTATTTCAAAATGTTTGTAATAAGGCATTAACATGTTGTATGTTTGTGGTAAACATTTTAAATGAATGAAAAGAAAACAGTGAATTTTTAGTTTTCTGTAGATGTATTGAGGTGGATGAAGTATTGATCCCACAGTTTTGATATGCATGTAAAATCAACAAACTGCATATTCGTTCAGGGTCTCCAAGCTGCAGGGTAAAGGAAAGTATAAAAAGCGGAACTACTTATTCTGCAGTAACTCCTCGTTCCCGTTCGCTGGGAGGTGAGAGAATAAGGATTCTGCATTGCGCCCCATGTGTGTCGCGTCCTCTAGAATCCGCAGCATGTGACCTACTAGTAGAAACGGGAGCGTGGGTGTCTTCAGCCTCCCGTGTGGAGCCGATTTTTATAATCCTATTCAAGTGCTTTCGTATGCAAGGAATTTTGTGTCCAAACTGGCGCAGCTGAGGAATGTTTTGATCAGACTGGGCCAGCCAAGTACGTATTAGAACAGAAGCGAGAGCTTGAGACACTTTATTTCAATCTACACACTATTGCTTCTTCAACTAGAGATAACAAAATCTCCTGTAATGCATTCACATGATTTCTCTACGCGCTATCATTTATTTTCATATAGTTTCTACAAACTATTCTCAGGAGACTTATTTTTCTATCTATTTCATGTTAACCGAGATAAACCTTTATAGAAATACAGGGATACAGGAGACCGAAACGACAGTCAGATCTTTAAAAGACGTTAGCTATATTCCGGCTTTAAAATTCCATATTCTTTCCATGACATCGCGAGAAACAACTGAATAGTAACAGCGCATTCAAAATGGCAAAATATTCAAAAGCTCAAACCAATAATGTAAACTTCAGAAATGGCTAAATGCCACACAAATTATTTCAAATAAATTTCGGGTTTTAAAGAGATCTACAATCATATGTAATACGATTTTGGCCTATCTCTTATATATGGTTTACCAGTTATACAACATTAAACAAATTTCTTTCTAAATGAAGAGGACTTCATAGGCTATTACCAAAAAATTCAACATTTACATTTTATTTGTCATGTAAGTCTCTTAAACATAAAAATCGCTAAAGACATTTTTGATAAAATCAAAAACCTGGAAAAATCTTCTATGTGAAATTTAGTTTGGGGTGGAGAGATTTTCTTGAAAATGTTCGTGTCTCATCTTTGGAAGATGCTGAACTTGAATGCCGAGTTTGGTATTTACACGAATTTTCGTATCTAAGTGTTCACAAACACACACACAGGCACACACACACAATCATACGGACATTTTTCTAAAAATACTGTTTTAATTCAGAAATCTCGATATCGAATTTTTGGTGGGTGGAATGCAATACCTTCTCTACCTACTATTTACGAGGCGTGTTTTTAAAGTAAGTACCCATAATTTAAAACAAAAATAGCAGAACATTATTTTCCAAATACTTTATTATAATTCATTAACTTACACTACTTCTCCACATAGTCACCGCCTTTATTCAGGCACTTATCGTAACGAGAAAGCAGTTCTTGTATGCCTTCGTCAAAGAATGATGCCGCCTATGACAAAAGCCAATCTACACTTCTTGTTTCACAAGTCGTTGGAATGTTATTTCTTATTTTACATAAATGTTTCTGTTCACTAGGATTTAATCATCATAGGTATGTTTGGGATATTGAACTAAAATGTTGGGTACACAGCCCATGGAGTCATATTTATTCTCAATGAAGATTTCTTAACTGGGAAACCATAAAATATTTTCAAAAACTTTCTACAAGGAAATTGTAGAGCTAATTAAAATATACAGTCGATGCTATGTTGTTTCATTCCAGGTACTAGGTCTTTCAAAATATTCCATACTGCTCGTTTGAAAAGAGCGCTTTGAAATGTTTGAGTGGTTGTTCTTTTGTTTCTCAGGAGTTCACACAAAGAGTGTGCATAGGCTACCACTTATGGAACGTAGTTGTTAAGCTGTTGAATGGCCAGGTACCCTTTGTGCCCATAACAAAATGTATATTTCAATAATTTCTAGTAAAAACGTCTCCTCATTAAGAGGAACTGGATTTAAAAAATTATAAATAATTTGCAGAGCAGAAAGGAAAATAATCACTATATAAATCTGAACAAACGCTGCAACGTACGATAACAGCTGCTCACAAAACAAATGTAAGCCTTGAGCTAAGGAGAAACAGATTATCTCCTATTTTCAAATACTTTACCTAAAGGTAAAAAAAAAGAAGGACGGGTAACATCCGGAGCGTTTCGGAAAATTAGTTATAAACAAAATAATTATTTCACGTTTTGATGAATTTTATGGTATACGTATTTTATTATTTTAAAGGCGCATATCAGGTGGTCCAACAGCGCCGTATTTCACGTGTATAAATATCCCTTCGTGCCTTAAAACAGTTGCAGATCAAAGAAGTAATTCCAAGTAAACACAGATTGAACTGGCGCATTAGCGCGAGTGACCTTCGTCCCCCAGCGAAGACGATTAGCGGATTGCGCTCATTGAGAGCAGCTCCCAGACTTGCATTAGAGAGTATAAGTCGTGATGATAGGCAGTGACAGTGTAAACAGACCGAAAGGTCTTAGAATGTTTCCCACTATAGTTGCAAAGAATTCATTTTCGAGGGAATAAACCACCTTTTAGATTGATAGCTGATTAAAATGACCTTAATTGATCTATCAGTACTCGCCCATAGGTGCTTTTTAAATTGTGTTTCCGCTTTTCTTGTCTAACATTACTGCCGCTCAGTGAGCTCAAACCGCTCATCGTCCTCGCTGATAAGCAAAAGGAGTAGAACGTTCACGCTAATGCGCCAGTTCCCTACTGACTTGTGTTTACTTGGAATTGCCCCGTTGAGTTCTGCAACTCTTTCAGCGCACGAAGGGATATCTACACACGTGAAATACGGCACTGTTGAGCCACCTGGTACTGAAATTTGAAAAGAATGAACCAATAACCTCAGAGGTAATACTGCATCAACGCAAAATAGCTATGTCTAATTTAACAGAGAAACATGTTTTTTTAGGCTCTCACATGACTTTCTCTACCCTTATACAAACTATTTTATAAAGGCTTATTCTCCATCTACTTCATGTCAATCGAGATAAATATTTGCAGAAACTATCTTATTGTTAATTTTCTTTTAGGTTCAAGGGGAACATGGTAGGCTTTAGGCGATAGTCAAATCTTTTAAGAGCTGGTTGCTATGTGGAGCATTCCATTCTCTTTGCAGTCCAGAACATAAAAAACGAATAACGAATTCCCATTTGAGAAAAAGTATAAGTATTGCAAAATTCAGACAAATAACAAGAAATATCTTGGAAATGGTTCACCCCACAAAAGAATACATATGACATAAATTGTGTGTTTTAACGAGCTCCACATTCTTTTGTGTATAAACATTTTATCTATCTCTTACGGTTTAACAGTCATGGAAGAGCCATTCAGAAAGGAGAGGACTTTTGGGGACATTCCCATAAAATTCAAGGTATTCAAGATATATATACAAAATATATGACATTTTAATCAAAATCATTAGAGCCATTTTTGAGAAAATAAAAGTTTCGAAGAAGTTCCATTTAAAGGGTAGTCTGGGATGGGAGATTTTCTTGAAAATCTTCGTGTTGCATCTTTGAAAGATACTGAACCTAAATACCAAGTTTGGTATTTATCCGACTTTTCGGTTTTGAGTTACGTTGTTCACAGACACACACATGGACCTTTTTCTAAAAGTGTTTTTTTTATTCACGGGGGCTCAAAACATGTATTTCCGGTGAAATCTCGGTATCGAATTTTTGGATGGAATGCAGTGCTTCCCTACTTAACCACAGGTAGTAGAGAAAGTAAAAAGGAGAACTTTATATGTATATCAACTGCCTTAGTCGACATAGCAGGGATGCGTTCTGTAAGGAAGGGGTTGAAAGCAAAGACAGAGGTGGTTTTCGAAAATCGTGTATAGCCTACAATTGTCACTCGTATCTAAAGCATAAGTGTGCAAAAATGGTGCAAAGTTGTACAAACGTGATTTAAAATAGGATTAGGGGTATTTTTTTTTTAACTGTAAGGAGTTTTTGGGTAGAATAAAATAATTCCTTTACTTACTACAGGTACGCAAGATAGAAAGTAAAAAGGCCCGAAACCCCATAGTTTTAGAACTTTTGGAATATTTTAGCCTGTGCCCATTCCGAAAAACAGTGTATTTCTGCTGAAAGAATTATCAAAATGGGTTTAGTGGTTTCCGCACTAGTGGTGTGTGTGCGCGCGCACACACACTTTCTCTCTTTATCATGTTAGTATAGGTGTACGTATGCATCTATGTACGTACACTGTCTCTCAAATGTATCTGGGGCCGTAACACGTTCACCCTTTCGACGGAGGTGTGGGGGAGAGAAAGGGGTTGCCAGAGACACAAATGCACAAATAAAGACAGTTCTAGCATTATCTGGTTTCGTGTAGAGGGAAGCTTGGCATTACAGAGGCCACGTGTTCAAATGTGCGGATAGGATTTGTATTTCTTTTTTTGGCTAAATAAGCTGCCTCCGTGCCTTTTATAAGTGTATATTTGCTCACTTTACATGCTTTTGTTAAATAACTAGTTTGACACATTAATGTCCTATTATTATTTTTATTATTGTTGTATAGAAAAGCCAACTGTATATCCTATATAGTGTATACGTCTCTTAATGGTGATAATATGTTACAGTGATAGTAACGTCCTTTTTGTATGAAAAACACAACCTGTCTTCCATTGAAGTTATTTGGCTGATGGTGGGCGTGAGAGGCATAATACCAAGCTTCTTTGTAAAATTCTGCAAACGTTTGAAGCGGAATACTGATTCCAGTTATAGCATAGCAGTTGCTGTTGCCAGAGGTTCAATTGTCATTTCTAACTATTTCTATTCACCTATATATAATTATAGTTATAATGTTTGGATTTATTTTACTTCGATTTTTCACTCTTATCATTTGGTTTTGCTTTTGCCACTTTAACTTGACCGTTTTATCACAACTGATAATAATATTTTCTCGTTTACATTGTATGTTAAACTTAAATACAGTTTGATTATTTTGTTTTGTCACATTTGGCAGTCCCTTCTCGGAAAAATGGAAAGAATTTGTTGGTGTGCAGACAAGGGTTAGAGGTAGAATCAGATACATTAGATTCGCTTGTGCTGGCGACCGCGAGAGTTCAGTGTCAAAGCGTCGGCATGGAAAGCCAAAGATCTGTGCTTCAAATCCCGGCCTTGATATCGAATGTTTTCCATAATAATGCAATAAAGTTGATATTATTATTATCATCATGATCATCATTGTGAATTAAATAAAAATTAAACTCTTTCTCTCTTAATATTGTTATACACCGGGGTGAGTCCGAAAGGTTTTGCAGCTAAAATATTAAATTTAGTTACCCCGGCATAAACATTGGGGAGCATAGCTGCAGAGACAAACGAGAGATACCAGGAACTTGCTGCACAAATCTAAAGAAGGCGTGGGATTTTCATAACAAAATACACATTCAACGTATTACCTGTGGTTTTTTACAATTAATAAGGCGCCGCTACATTGTACACAAAAGGTTACAGATAAACATTGGAGGGAGATGCTCCACACACACGGAGCTACGTACACAAACACACGGCCTGAAGACACACACAAGACTGACTCTACTAGTGACACCACCAGACTGAGGAGCTGGAGAGGGGAATGCCACGTCGGACGTAAATTCAAATCCCAATCAAAATGATTAGTTCAACAATGTCATTTTACACAGCAGTAATGTGTCCGACGCGACAATGCACACACATACGCCACGATGTATAAACGTCAATGTATGTGTTTATGTGTGTATGTATGTGTATATGTATGGATGTATGTATATACGTGTGCATGCGTGTATTTATGTGCACGTATGTGTGTATATTCTGTATGTATATATGTGCAATGAAACCATTTCTACAAATGTTTATTTCGATAAACCTGAAGAAGGTAGAAAAATAAGCCTTTGTAACAACAGTTTGTAGAAGCTGCAAAAAATGAACGATACTGGCTAGAGGAAATTGTGTGAATATAGCACACCAGATTTTCTTTTCTGGACAGAGCGTAGCCAGGGTGCTGTATTATCTGTGCAAAGGCCTTCACTTTGTAATCGTCCTCACCATATTATCGACTGTTTTAATTACTCTTGGAGAATTTGTCAAATTTAGTGACTTGGTTGCAGTGACATTTTTCACTAATATAGGCATCCTACTGCTTATACTGAATGTCAGTAATAAGTTAAGAAATATTCGCCCTTCGATTATGATAAAAAGTAGTCAAATCAATCAAATCCCCCCCATACTGTATGACAATTATGTCCACAGTCGGCTTCAGTCCACCAGGTGACACGCTGAATATGTTAGCTGTACATGGGTACCCATCAAAAATCTTTAGCTTGACTTCCTTTGGAACGGAAATAAAGCCGATGGTCCCACGTACATAAAAGAAGGTCCTTGAGCAAGAATGTGGGCCATTTCACCCCCGTAGCGTCCTGCTTTTCTCCCGTGGTGCTATCTATGGACGGCCAATCAGTGACTGTAGAAATTCGCCTGTTTACAGAAAGCACCGCTAGGGTGACAGTAAACTACTGTCTTACAAATTGACAATCTAACTAACCGATTGGCCGGCCAGCCGATTCCAAGATGAGAAGATTCTGAGGTTCCAAAGACATTAAATTAGGTTTATTTCTGAATTACTGATAAATCTCTTAAACAGAATATCTATAGTTCTTAATAACTACCATCATTTTGCTATTTACTTTAAAATATTCGGAAAATTGTCCAGGTAAGTTTAACGAGTATTCTGTATATAGCACAGGTTCCTAATACAAAATATCCCAGTTGTATTATAAGTTAATATAAAACTACCCATAACATCTTTCGCTCCTGAATGAAAGATTATTAATAAAATTACGCACAAGAAGTAGCTAACATCATAAACTTTTCCTGGTACAAATAAAAAATAAATTTAATTTGGTTTGTAATAATTTTTGTGTGTGTTGCGGACAGTTAACTTGTACGGGTAAGGATTTTGCGTAAAGCAAATGTAACACACAACCACGAATCTCTTAAACTATCCTTATTTATTGTTACTTAGCATGGAATACTATGTCAACTACCCAGGACTACCAAATTACATGTGTTTCGTAGTCATGGTTGGTTCGATAGCTTGTAGGTGGGTTGGATTGTCCGGAACTCCCCAAACTTGATAGAAGTGGTATAAGAAAATAATTGTTTGAATAAACTGCAGGTAAATTATTCGTATTTTAATTGCTTTAATTAAGATGCTCGTTATATTACATAATTTTTTCAGAGGTAAGAGTACGCGCACGCATACAAATATATACAGACACAGGAGCGCACTAACTTCAGCAAAATGTCCAAATGAAATACGCAAATCATGGCTATATTTCGGATCAAGGAAGTGTCTTTCTGGCTATGCCGAATTCTGATTGCTAGGATACTAATGTTTTAAAAAATCACTACACTGGTGGCCTTATTTTGCTTATCTCCTTTCATTACTATGTGACGGAAAGTTAGATTGTCTCAGTTGTATAATCGCCTCCAGTGTCATCTACTTTATTACTACTAATTTAATCGGAGTGACAACGTTCAAGATCGCGGAGTTGCAGGCTGATCTCTATTTTACTTGAATGTCTTTTAGTCTTTGGGTAGAAATATCCAATCCGGTATTTACCTGACCTCCAGGTCAGATTGGTCAATAAAAACGATTTGAACTTGGAATCCTAAATGGGAGCCATGAACACTGTAACAGAAACTATTGCTATGCGGATATTTACCGTCATTAAATTGAAGTGGATACAAAATATAAATGAATAGTACAGGGATACACTCTGCTGTAAATGTTGCGAGAGAAAATTCAAAATTGTGCTTTAAGAGTTTTCGTATTGACATTTCTTTTAAAGCGTGGTTGGAAAAAGTAATGCTAGAAAAATATTCCAAGAAGCAATAAAATTAATTGTCTTCGCGAAAACGCAGAGGCGTCAGGCCATTGTTTTAAATTCTTGGCAAGAGTTTCTTTCTTTCATATTTCCTCGTTTTACAGAAAACAAAAACCATTCAGAAAGAATTCCCGAGGGTAAAAGCGCACATTGTTCACATTGAATCTTGAAATAGCGAACACAAACGCTTCCACTGCCTCAATGGACTCGACATCTGAGGTTCATTGTTACATTCCCCTGCAATGTTTCTACCAAATGAGGTCATGAGATTTATTGTTCATACTAGAAATTCGCAGTCTGATAATGAAATGTTTTATATCTCATATAATATCGTCTTCAGTATCGATCTCGGAGAAATAATGCTTCCCAGAATAACCTATGAAATGAGAAGAGTTTTGAGGAAATAGAAAAGCTGATGAAATGTACAGGTAATATAAGAGAAAGAACAATTTTAATGAAGTCTTAAGAGGACCATTATTTTTATTTTTGTGGACCCAATAATGAATAGAGAAGCACAGCAGCAAAATGCAAGCATAAATACTATAAAGTTTGTGAAAGTCACAGAAACAGCAGACACTGTTTGATTAGTAAAAAAGAGACAAAAATGAGGCACTCTGGCTGAAAGAAGTAGTCTTACTTCTTTAGAAATGGGAAGAAGAAACTAGTCTACTCCGAGATAAGTTGGTAGAGGATATCCTTCAATGTACAGCCGGCAAAATGCCTTCGTTCGCCGAGTCATTAAAATATGCAGACTGCATACAGAGCGGTCGGTATACGGCCCGGCCCGAATCGCATGTATGCGTGCTCGCGTGTTGTCTATTACACCGGGGCTTTTTTATTCTAAAACTCCCGCGTTACATACCCATGAGCAGGGACCACAATTTGTCCCATTTCACCGCGAGGCTGACTGCTACTGGTGTATGAAGTACCTTGGTTACTAGTAATAAGAGCAGTCTATGGACAGCACGCGACTGCTCTCTGGTATACATAGATCGGCAGAGCAAATTCTAGTAGACGTTGAACAAACATGCAGTGTTTCTACAGCACTGCTGTGCTATATGTATGAGTGAAGCATATGTCTTGATTATTTACATGTTTACAATATTACATGCACATATTTACAACACCATATACAAAAGGAGTCAGTCAAATTACATACAAGTATTTGCAATCTAGGTACATGATTATGATATAAATTTTATTCGTTACAATATATAACAATGTGCATTTTTAAGTGTGAAAAAGTGAAATTCTTTCTGTTTTCACCAAAAATGTGCTTATGCTGTGAGAAAGTTTGTTCAGCATCGTACGATTTTATAATTGAATATTTAAAATAAACAATGTTGTCTACGTTATTGAAGCCAAGCTCATGCTGTTTATTTTACACGCTTCTGAATAGCCAGCAATCGAATCCTAACCAATGAAACATACGTTCGTTCTCCGACACAGCACAAAGTTTGCCCTTTCCTTTTAGTGCAGACTTTTCCATGGCCTCCGTAACGTCAATATAGGCAAGCAACAACCAACCTAACAGATGTCCACGCTAGGACAAAGTGTCGTCCTTGCTCATGAGTAGCACTGACGAGCACTAACCTAGTTATAGGCGGTGTCCATCTGCATTGAGACATTCCTGGTTTTTCTCGTCGTCACGAGGTTGTAATTCATGAACAATAATCACTCTGTAGGGTTTCAATTTTAAAAGTTTAGCAGATGTATGAACAGAGTTTTTTGAAATATCCACTTTTTGTGCAACACGTCTTAGAGACTTATTTGGAGAGCATTCGAATGATGCAGGAATCCCGCTAATTTTTTCCTCCCTTAGAACATGTCTTTTTCGGTTCTCAGGTTTAGCGTTTAGCGATCGCGTTATCCTAAACTTATCAATTAGACACCTGGCAGTATCTCTATTTAGAACTGGAATACTAGGAAATGTCTGAAATTCTCTGCTAACCTGTCTACATGATTCGGTTTTTACGTGTGCATAGTACATAAAAATTCTTTGTTCTATCATGAAGTTTTCGGAGGCATTTCAGTGGACTAATAACAAATTAAGAACAGCAATAATAATCATAATCGTAATAATAGAAATACTCTAAAGTAGTTCACACACAACATAGATGTGTGAATAAGCTTTTCTTTTTGAGATGCACAATGATCGAACTCTAGTCTTTACAGCACGAACAGAAGGCAGTAACTGACAGTTGACATTCACGCCGATAAAGTGTAGGGTTGAGCGGATCACTCACCGCTAGTGAGCTAGCGGAGAATACCGAAGTCACTGGAGGACAAACGAATCACACATACACGCGATCGTGGCCGGGCTACAAAACAACCGCTTGGTATAATCGCCTATCAGCAAGCAATGGAAATCGTTGGACAGAGAGAGAGAGAGAGAGAGAGAGAGAGAGAGAGAGAGCGGGAACGGAGAACGGAGAGCGGAGAGATGTGATCGTAAACTGTTAATGGACAGGGTCCAATTGGAATTCAGCGTGATTGAGAATGACAACTCTAAACCTCTGTCTAGAAACGGATGAATGTAGGCTGATATGATTTGATCTAGTTGAGATATTGTACCTCTAAGATTTTTTTCAAATATAATAAAAAACGAGAATTTCGGAAATGGTTAGCTCCGCCCCCCATAAAAATGTATTTGTCACAAATTGTGTTCTTAGAACTATATTTTTGTGTAATAAGATTATATCTATCTCTTACGGTTTATCAGTTATATAAAAGTCATTCAAAATGAAGAGAACTTCAGAGGCTATTCTCAAAAAATTCAAGATATATTTTATTTTTATGAAAATGTTTTAAACATGTGGTATTTTAATCAAAATCGATAGTACCATTTTTGAAAAAATCAAAAACTTCGAGAAAGTTTCCTGTAAATGTTAGTTTGGGTTGGGGGAATTTTCTTCAAAATCTTCCTGTCGAACCCTTGGAAGATGCTCAACGTAAATGCCAAGTTTGGTAAGTAACCGACTTTTCTTTTTTTAGTTATGCTGTTCACAGAAATTCACGCACTCGCACTGACCTTTTTCTAAAAATGCTTTTTTTTTATTCGGGGATCTCAAAACGTGTATTTCCAGTGAAATCTCGGGTGGAATGTAATACCTTCAACTACTATATACGTGCAGAGATATTAAAAACCGTATCTTTTTCATATCTCATAAAATATAGTTTGTACTTTAAAAAAATTGCCGTTATTTCTCACAGCTACCTTACAACAGACACCACATAACCAATTAAATGTCTTTGTCAATACATGTTAACACGTCCCTGCGTTTACTCAATCTTTATTTTATACACATTTACATACATATATTCAAAGTGTTCCTAACAATAAGTGTTATACTACCGCCGGTAGTCGGGTTGGAACGCCCAGACCTTCGTGGGCTATAGCGCCATAGTATTTATTTTATACTTCCAGTCTGTGATAAAAAGAAAATGTCTGCATTACTTTTCTTCTCTTTCATTTCATTGAGTTAAAACGGTTATATAAAATTTAACATCGTTTTAAAACTAAATTAAATGTTAAACTTACTTCTGACTGACAGAATCGGCAGCTCTGTTCCCGATATGCATTATATGCGAGATTCTTTTCTTCTCTCCATCTCTCTCACTTTTCACCGACTCTCTTTCTATGTTTATCTCCTTTTGTCCCTCTCTCTCATTCTCTCCCTCTATCTCTCTCATTCTCTATCACTTCCATTCTCCCTCATTCTCTCTATCCCTCTCTCTTCCTTCCGACTCTTTCTCATAATTTCTTACTTTTCCCTTCCATCGCTCTCATTCCTCTGTCCTGCTCTCTGTGCAATTTAGATATGTAATGTTTCGAAAACCAGTAATAAAATTCTTTTTTTCTAGGTTTTAATACAAAAGAATAATAATTATAATAAAAATAGTAAGAACAATACTAATTATATAACAATAACAATGCATGTTTAATAATGCACTATACAGACTTGTGCCTCTTTATATCCATGTTATGTAATCACGGGAACTGTTTACGAATAGTAGTAACTAACTAAAAATTGGTAATAACTTCACTCTATTGACATTTTTGTAAATAACAAAACTTGTCAGAAACATTATGCTTACAAATTGTTGTTATAACACACGTTTTAATAACTGATAAAGCGAGGTATTCCAGTAGTTTGATTTTCCACTTCATTAGAACGCCCTTATGGAAAATAATTAAATTATTGCTATACCTACACATGCGCAACACACACCCACACACCCACAGAGAGACACATACTACGCAGTCACTGTTTATAAATGCTACTTTAGGTTTCAAGGTAGCCCATTATGCATGTTAATATTAATTATTCATAAAAAATCGAAAATTAGCACAAAAAGTTCGGTTGCAGTTTTCTTATACATACCAGCTCTACTCGCATTGTTACGCTAAATGTGGAGATTCTGTTTCCCACCTTCTCATTCTTTCTCCCTCTCCTTGCATCTACGTTCCTCTGCGCATCCTTCCTTTACTATCCCTTCTTCTTCTCCCTCTCTCATTTCTATTCTCTCCCATTTACTCATTCTGTCCCCCTCAATCGCCCTCACCACTCATCTCTTTGTGTAACTTACATGCCATGTGATCTTTTAAAAGATGGCAATAAAGATTTTCTGCCATTTCAATAAAAATAAAAATAAAAACATAAATAAAAGGCTTAGTAATTCACAACTTGCACCTGTTACATTTGCTGCAACGCCGGCAGAACTGTACTGTTTCTGGTGGTAACCCAGTTACGTACACTGAATGTAGTAACGAAAAACTGGTATAATTTCTTAAATATTCGACGTATTGATTTATTGTGTATTACAGAACTTGTCAGAAACATGCATAAAACTGTTATGTAACATTTTTATAAGGCTAAATAATAAACATATTGGAACCCCCTCCCCCTTTGGAACAAGCAACTAACATACCGTAATCTTACATAAAAAGGTAAAAGAAAGAAAGAATGAAAAAAATAAACAAAGAAAGAAAATCACAAACACAGTATTAGAATAGAGTAACTCAACAAAAGTTACTACATTCGCGTCCTGAGGGATGGGTTGCAAGAATAAATGAAGTAATCTCCAGAAAAACAATTAAATCATGTGGATCTCGAACTACGAACGCTTCTCATTACAATGCTGACTACGTCGGGGTCACGGATTCTCATGAGGGAAAGAAAATAGGATAATAAAAGCGTGTTTAGTATGCAATTCGTAGTGAGCTAGTTGCGGCTTGTATTTGGTCTCCATTTCCTACAGCCCACATTCAGAGACAGGCAGGCGTCGTTAAGTCTGGCGAGTTGGTGCCAGTCAATAATACGTAGAACGTGCTTAGGGCGTTGATCCTGCACTAACTCTATGTGCATCAACCCGACTTAATCGATAATAATCGCTAGGTGTTGCAGGAGCTCAACCTCTGTTTTGTTCTGCCAGGGAAAATAAGTATCAAGAGCAAAGGGGAGCTTTCCCTCGAATGTCATGCATGTACTTTAGTTGGAAGTGACTTTCAATGCAACACAAGAAAATCTGATGTTTCATATATTCACTCTTTACCTCTCACAAATATTCTACGAATTATTCACTTAAGGGGACCGATCAGTAAATTTTCCAAAATCAAAAGTGCTCTACTGAATATTTTACTTTCTCTACTACGTATAGTAAGTAGGGGAAGTATTGCATTCCACCCAAAAATTCGATACCGAGATTTCACAGGAAACACATGTTTTGAGGTGCACTGAATGCATATAAAGCATTTTTTAAAACATGTTCGTCTGTGTGTCTGTGAACAGCATAACTCAGAAACGAACAGTCGGATAAACACCAAACTTGGTATTTAGGTTCAGTATCTTCCAGAGATGCGACAGGAAGGTTTTCAAGAAAATCCCCCCACCCTAGATTACCCTTTACATGAAACATTTTTCGAAATGTTTAATTTTCTCAAAAATGACTCTAACGATTTTGAATAAAATACCATTTTTATGGCAAATCAATTGTATATCTCGAATTTTTTTGAATGTCTCCAAAAGTATTCTTCATTGTGAACGACTTTTGCATAACTGGTAAACCATAAGAGATAGACAAAATTTTACTATACAAAAAATGTAGATCGCGTTAAAATACACAATTTATGTCATATACATTTTTATTGTTGAGTGAACCATTTTCGAGATATTACTTCTTATTCCCTTAAATTTTCCAATAATACTTTTTCTCAAATGGGAATTCGTTATTCATTTCTTTTTTGTCTTGGATAAGCAAAGAGTATTAATCTGTGGCAAAGAGAATGGTGCTGTACATAGCAACCAGCTATTAAGAAATATGCCCATGCTTAAAGGCTACTGTATTTCTATATTGCCCTTGCGAATACAAAACAAGGGGAATATAGTACGCCTTAAGCGATAGTCAAATATTTTTATAACTGGTCGCTATGTGTAAAATTTAAAAATGTTTATGACATATATTGTGTTTTTTAACGAGATGTTCATTTTTTATGTAGTAAAATTTTGTCTATCTCTTGCGGTTTACCAGTTATGCAAAAGCTATGCATAAAGCCTAATCTACTAAAGTAGAAAGCGCAACGCCTTGTAACATTTCGGTAGTTTGTTAACATATAAACATTTAGCTATGGTTTTTAATGATGGCATAATGATTTTTTATATCCTGGACATGCAAATAGAATGGAATGCTCCACATAGCAACCAACTGTTGAAAGATTTAACTATCTCTTAAAGACTACATTATTCTCCTTGCACCTACAAGAAAATTAGCAATTAGATAGTTTCTGCAAATGTTTATCTCGATTAACATGAAGTAGATGGAGAATAAGCGTTTGTAAAAATAGTTTGTACAAGAGTAAAGAAAGTCATGTGAGTGTAACATATAAGATTTTTTTAACTTTTTACCACATTTTATACTAGTAAAAGAACCGTGGTTGGGAAGTATGGTACATATATATTAAGCCATTCCTGGATTATGCATTTTAAAACACAAATTCAAACTATTTAATAAACTAAGCTTCTTATGATGTAATTTTCATAATTTTAAACAACATTTCTGATATAAATTATTAATATATTATTGAGCTAGAAAACAAATTAGTTAAGAGATATGCTTTTCAATGAATTCCCTTTTAAAAATAATTTTTCCTCAATTGTGAGTTTCGGCTTTTGTAAAAAATATATACTTATCAAATTTGGCGGAGCTTGGTGGCGTAATGCATTTGCCTCACACTCATAACTACATAAGTTTTAGTTGGTATGTGTTGGAGAATCTATTTCGAAGTTTCGTTCTAATAATTTAAAGATTGTATCCAAAGGAGCATTTGAAGTGCTAAAAGACGCCTAAAATATTACAACCGAGAAAAACGCAGTGGAGAACTCGCTTTTATTAACTAACTTATATTTGTTTCATAAAATAATGTATATTTTTGCTTAAATTGGATAATTAAAAAACTATTAACATATACCAAATTTTGCAAAACCACTTCAAGAAATTTTGTACAAAATGCTAGAAATAAAAAAAACAAATGCAATACCACACCCTCCGCTCAGGGTTATTTAAACCGTCACGTGAGTCTCTCATTTTCGCTCTGATATCAAACATATTTATGCTAAAACGTTCCTAGAGAATCGGACTTATAATAGATTACAAACGCCTCCATTTTTGTCCTATATTTACCTATCGGTTCCCTTAAACTATTGCTTTTCCGAACTATTCTAAAATTAATAATCTAAAATGGTTTCATTTTAGATGGTATACATTCTGTTTTTCGTAAGAGCCAAAAGTCATGTATTCTTCAAGCTGTTCCACCTTCAAAGATTCTGCTATTTCTTTCTGGTCTGCCTACATATATCTCCATAATTGTTCCTATTGCCTTGTATATGGCATTCTGCTATTTCGTTGTCGTTTAAGATCTTACAATTTTACAATTTTCACTCATATTAAAATATGCAATTCTTACTTAATTTCTTCAATTTTTACGAAATCTAATTTTGTACATATTTTAACTCCCTATAATTGTATTTCTGAGGCTTGTATTTTACTTTATTGTTTCTTAATATCCAAATTCACTTCAATTGAAGATTACATGTGTAGCCATGACTTTGTAGGCCTTTAGCTTTATCTCCCTGCTTAGATTTTGTTTCTAAAGGTTATATTAATGATGTTATTTCCCAAATAGTTGATATGGATCACTAGTTGTCTTATTTGATTAATTTTTTTCCTCAAGTTATTTTTACCGAAATGCCATTACTTTGTTTTTTTCTGTGAATATCTTCATATTGTATTCCTGATTATCTGATCGATCTTAAAAATCGATTTTTAGCTATTTATATAACAATAAAATACACGATATACCTACTAGAGAGAAACTAAAGAATGGGTACATAACATTTCAAAAGTTAAAGGTAGATGAAACAATAATTATTTTGTTACTGGCGAACGCCACAAGAATTGTTTTACAGAGATCTTGTAAAACGCTTTTGTCTAATGTTAAAGTTCACGCGAATTAAACTTATTTAACAACCTTAGAAAAACATCAAAAGAAGCATCTGTAATTCAATTATTCCAAATCAATTTGTTGGTCGTTTATTGTTGCTTTAACTTCTACGGTCATATCGTGACAAACTTTAGGCGTTTGCTCAAGTGTATTTGTAGAAAATAATTCGTTATGCAAAGCAGATGGCCTTAGAATTTACTTTTGCATCGTAAATGTTCCTGATGTTGGTGACTATCCTGTACTCATCTTGATAGCTCTTTTTCTACGACGAAGATTTTAGGATTGGTGGAAATTGTCTTCAGTCGGCAGCCAACTGGGAAATTCTAGTCAGGTTGCTCAGAACAGCGATGTTTACTTTAATTCTTCCCGAATGTTAGTCTCAGAGTTTCCATGGGGCATGTCGCCGGTTATCCCTAACTTAAGCTATTTTAATCCAAAAGTTTAGATTCATTTTTAGAAACTTAGAAACAAGAAAGAACCGACATAACATTGTGTGACTTACATGCATTGATAATCACTTTGCATACATGATGATGATGATGATGATTATGGTGACTTGTGTTTAAGGGCGCTCAACTTTAAGACCATTAGCGCCCTTAGAGAAACAGATCATGCAAAGGCCAGAGAGAAAGATCAATACAAAAAAATCATGGCAAAGGCCAGAGATAAAGATCAATATAAAGTCATGGCAAAGGCCGGAGATAAAGATGAATGTATAAAACTAAGCCGAGGCGTACGAAAAATTAGATATCAATGTGACAAAAGTTCAACAACTTAAAACCCTTAGGAGGGGTAACTCACATGGTCATGTATTCCCCCTCTCTAACTGCCTTGGGCGGGCACGCCTCTTCTACTCTGCCTCTGAGTCGCTGCTTAAGCAACTCACGCCATAATTTCGCCTAACCCGTGTTTTATTTTATTCTCACAAAATCGTTCGTCATACAACTGTTATAGCTATCCAACTGTAGAGGCCGGACTAAAGACACAAGAGCATTGCAACAACAAATGCTGTGTTTGTAGATTGCTGTGACAGGCCACGCAAACATCAAGGTGCAGCACCTGTGAAAACAAATGTTTGCATATAACTAGCGATAGCACTTCACATACATGCGATATTACCATGGGATATCTTCCAAAAGTTAATTCACACCTTTTAGGATATTTCATAGCCTTCACTACCTCTTCAAGGAAAAAAGCTCCTCGCTGATTTTCATAATACAAATTATTTCAATTGAAGTTTTACAAAGAAAGATAGCGGCTCTAATCCTTTTACAGGAAGACCAATCACACATCATCATCGTCTCGAAATTGTGTTCTTTAACATACCTATTACAGAACGAAATAAGGATTTTAGATTTTGAGTTATTATGATATAAACAAGATCCTATTACATTTTTCTACACTATAAAATTGCCGTGTTCACAACAGTGACGTGACACTTATTTCCCACGTATCAATCAACTTCTTCTTTAAGACATCTCTTTGGATAACTCAGTAGCTAAAGGCAGAAGAGAAGTCGAGTGGTGGTGATTTATCCCTTCTGAATACTCGCGCAGTCCGTAGACCGAGGGATTTTATTGAGTTGTTATACTATAAATCCTCATTTGAAAGTTCATCTTTGCTAAAAACTTTAAAAAACTTTTGAATCACTTGGTTATCGTCCGCTAAGATCTCTGCAAGGCTGACTCTCTGCAGAGAGCCCCGAATATGTGCTAGAGAAATGCACTCCAGCAACACGTGACGGACCGACAGACACTTACTATCATCGGACAAACAGGAGCAGGCCTTAAAAAGATAGCCGTAGGTAAAATTGCGGTGGCGAATACGCAACCGAGGTAAAATTATATTCTCACGGCGAGATACACGAGAGGAAGTTTCCCAGTTTATCGGAACGTCCTTCACTACTACTCTAAGCTTATTTCCGCGGAGAGCTAACCACTCTTCGCGCCAGCACGATAACACCGCTCTCCGCACAAGAAGCCTAAAGTCTTCCGATGTTGCACGAGATAATTCAATACTGGGATCTATGGTTGCCGCCTTAGCTTCTAAATCCACCAGTTCATTCCCTGGCAAGCCTACATGTCCGGGTATCCAAGCACACTCCACATTAACACCAGAAGGGTGTAAACATGGAAAACATCTCGGATGCATTGTACAATGGGATGGTAGCTGTACAGCTCACGAAGGATCTGAAGTGCACTAAGGGAGTCACTAAAGAATAAGACAGTCACCTAATATTGGACGGCGCACATACAAAATGGCTCGGTATATGGCATAAAGCTCTGCACTATAAATTGAAGTACTACCATGAAACCGAATGTATAGGATTCGGCTTCATAAACATAAGCACATCCAACACAGACGGTACACTTAGATCCACCGGTGTAGGTCAAAATTCGGTTATTGTAACCTGACAAAAATTCTAAAATCCAAGTGAGTATGCTCAAGTAGGCATCGTAGACTTACCTATGTCATCCCAAGATCTACTTGAGATGCGCAGGTAACCAAGGAGGCGCACCCTTAGGGAACATGCTGGGCATTTCAATATCGTGCTTTCTAAGAAGATCCCGGAGAAGAACACCTACTGGCCTTGGATTAATTAAACTGTTCATATAACATTCGTCCAGCGTGGTGTTAAAAACAAGCTTATGTTGGGTATATAGGAATACATTTAAGCCCACCGCCATAATTTCCTAAAAGGACATCACGCCGATACCGCATAGGAAGTTCTGCCGATTCGGCATAAAGACTCATAAATGGGCTAGTTGTAAAAGCACCAATAGCCACAGGAATGCCCCGATTATGAACTGTTTCTAATCTTCTCAGCAAAGACGGTCGTGCTGAGGAATAAACTATACACCCATAGTCTTACTTGGATCGGATCAGCACGCGATACAGTCGCAGCAAAACCGTTCGATCAGCTCCCCAGGATTTGCCATTTAATATCGGCAAGATATTCAGAGAACGCTCACATCGCGCTTTCAGCTGTGCTACATGCGATGACCAGCTAAGTTTCCTATCAAAGGTCAATCCTAGGAATCTTGTCGAAACTGCGAATGGCAGTAAATCTGGACCGAATCGGAGCGAATGTGGTAATCGTCTCCTACGGCGACAGAAGTTAATGCAGATTGACTTCTCAGTTGAGAAACGAAAGCAGTTTTTAGGGTTCCATTCTTGGAGATTGTCTAAACATTGCTGCATACGGGTTCCAAAAACGGCGTACGCTGAGAAGTACAATAGACGGCAAAGTCGTCTACAAAGAAATATGACTATACCACCGGAGGAACACTTTCGAGATAGAATTAATTGCTATAGCAAACAGTGTAACGCATAATATCGATCTCTGAGGCACTCCGTTCTTCTGAACAAAAAGGTTCGAAAAAATCGAACTGACCCTTACTCGGAAAATGCGGTCCTTCATAAACTCCTGGAACAGAGTCCACGTATGTTCCAAATGTATAGGGAACGTAGTATCTCTACTCGCCAATACGTATCATAAGCCTTCAAGAGGTAAAAAAAATTATCGCAACAGTTTGACAGTTCTTTATGAATCCGTTCATGATCTGTGTGGATAATGCCATAAGGTGGTCCAAAGTTGAACGGCGTCGTCAGAAACCGCACTGAGTGTTGCTCAGTAGGTTATGAATTTCCAGCCACCATACCAACCGTCCATTAATCGTACGTTCCATCACCTTGCAACGCAACTGGTGAGGGAAATAGGACGGTAGCTGGAAGGAAGTTGACGGTCCTTTCCAGCTTTCAAAATGGGTATGTTGGTGACCTCTCGCCACTTTTCTGGGAAAGTAACATCAACCCAAATACGATTATAGACCTCGAGCAGGAACGCCTTACTTTCAGGAGAGCGCTGTCGCAATGTTTGTATATAGATACATCTAGTCCTAGTATTGATAGTCGCGAAGATGAAAGAGCATGTTCTATCTCCGCCATGGTTAAAAGGCGATTATAATCTTCAAAACTTCCAGAACGAAACGAGTAACCTTGAGATTACACCAGATTCTTAACGGAAGGAACACGGGCAAATAGTTATCTGAGCTAGAAACTTGAGCAAAAGCACTGCCAATTGTGTTAGTCGCCTAAAATGTACCTCAAAACATCCTGCAGACGTTTTAAGACAGGCGATTGGCGTGCGGGTTGATTCTCCGGCCACACGCCTTAATTTATCCCATACGAAGAGGAAGATGTAAATAAAGCTAAAAGTTTCTCCTTGATGTATTTTTGCTATCCTTAATAGCTTGTCTGGACTTGGTACCCACTTTTATATATTGGATCAGGTTATCCAGTGTAGGA
Source organism: Deroplatys truncata (assembly GCA_030765065.1). Taxonomy (NCBI): domain Eukaryota; kingdom Metazoa; phylum Arthropoda; class Insecta; order Mantodea; family Mantidae; genus Deroplatys; species Deroplatys truncata. The sequence continues at coordinate 244,820,072 of CM060975.1, read as the reverse complement.
CGACGCTGGAAAACCCTAAGAGCACGCCTGCGAGCACGAATTGCATTTCGGCATTCATCTGTCCATCAAGGAACGGGAAATCGATGGAGGTATGCAGTCAACCGAGGAATAGATTGCTTATCAGCAGAAAGAATCGTCTCTGTGGAATTTTTGACTAATACATTCACAGAGTCATGCTCATTGTAATTAAACACAGCCATTTGGGTGTAAATGTTCCAATTGTCTTAATCTAAGCGCCATCTAAGCAAACGTGTGGAACGCATATCTTGTGTTAAGAGACCAATAAGACATGCGAAGTGGTCACTGAGTGTAAATCAGAGATGACATTCAGTTGTAAGGAAACTGCCAACTATACTGAACAAACTGCTAAATCAATATGTTAAAAACTATTGAAGGACTCTGAGAGAAATGCAGGCTCTCTGGTGTTCAGAAGAGCTAGGTTATAGTTTTACAAGGAATTGGCGAAAATAGTTTGCCTCTCGCTTAAGTCCGAGGTGAATGCCAAAGAGGATGATGGGCATTGGCGTCTCCCACCCTCAGAAAATGTGTTGGTAACTGGGAAACTAGATCTAAATCAGTGAGCTAGAGGCCGTCAGAGGGAGGCAAATAAGTATTATAAATTGTAAATTGGATGGATGACAGTTTAATCCATACAGCAAATGACTGGTTGTCAGACTGTATGGATATAGAGTCCACGAATATGCTATCTCTAATGTGCATCATAGTGACCCAGTGCGCAGCCATACCCTTCTCCGGCGTAAGATCACACCGTATTGGAGTATACCGACTGATTTGAAAACTATCTTGCGGACGGAGTTGAGTATTTTGCAAACATACAACCGTAGGCTCATACGTGTTGAGCAAAAGTTCAAGCTCTGGCCGATGTGTTCTAATTCCACTATGTTCCATTGTAGGGTAACTATAGTAATTTTAATGGGATAAGTTCTCAATCGTAAGAGTCCACTATGTTGAGGAAAGCTGTGGTCGAATCAATTTACCCTTTTTCTTTGGTGTCGGACTAACACCTTTATCCTACCTCTTTTTCACTGTCGTTCTGGCAGTGTGGGCGGAATCCTGCTCTAACTCCTCTGCGGAGGAGGGCCCTTTTCCAATAGAAAACTTCGGTTTGAGAATCTCGATCCGATTGGAAGTCGAAATGAGTGAAGATGTACATCGCCGTACTGAGTACTTGCCGGAAAATTCCTCAGAAGAGGATCTCCGAGGAGATACTCGTGGACTTCTTTTACCTTTTGATGTTCTGAACAGGACTTTTCACTTAATTTAAGGAAGTCAGTTCTCTCGTAGCTGGTCCTGAACTTTATAGGTGATGCAATATATGTTAACGGCTTCCAGTCTTATGGGTTTTTCTGGTGATTTTATTGATGTGATCGTTTCAGTAACGAACTTGGTAGTCGTTGATGCTGTTGTCGGTGTTGATTCTAAATGCTTTGGCTGTGTTGTAGCTACGATAATCCTTTCTGAAATGGTGGCCTCGTTAATATCGCTAGTCTGAGTTGCGATTTCCCGACTCGGTACCGGTTTAGCCGCAACCGAGCTATAAGTGCCGGATTTCGAGGCAGAGGGTTAGCGGATGCGTAGGAGTTTCCGGGCTTACGAGAAGAAAACCTACTCCCTAACCCGGATCTTCTAGATAACTCTTTGTCGTCCTCCGTGTTGTAGTGGTTACCATGATAGCTTCTAATTCTCGAGGTCGCGGGTTTAAACCCGGCGGAGGATGGTGGATTTTTTTCGGGGAGTAAAAATTCTTAGCATGGCTTCTTTTGTAAGGGAAGTAAAGCCGGTAGTCCCGTGTCGTAGATTTATGCCACGTAAAAGAACCTCAAGCCTGATAAAGAGGCCTCTGAGCAAAATTACGGGTCGTTCACGCCCAATATAAAATGGGATGCTAAGGACCACAGTAGTTAAAGAGCATCCATAAATAAATAAAAACACAATTTTTGGATTGCTGTTTCCTCGTAAAACGGGGGCATTCTCGGGAACTTGATGGTTTCTCACCGCTCTAACTAGCACACGTTGTAGTTGATGTATATGCTCCGTCTTGCGAGATGTCTTCGCAGTTAACGCAGGTAAATTCACCGTTACAAAAATCGCTGGTGTGTCCAAAGCGCTGACACTTATAACATCTCAGCGGGTTCGGGATATATGGCCTAACTTCAATGACTTCATAGCCTGCTTTAATCCTATAAAAGGGGAGGAGCAGAGTACAAGTGGACACGAATTCAGGTCTTTCTTTCCGCTAAACCTGATATACCGATGTCATACCTTGTTGTTCAAGATTATCTTGAATCTCCTCGTAGGACCACCATCCAATGCACGGATGTTTACCACACCGCACGAGGCGTTGTGCATTTCTACCCGTATGGGGTAGCTTGCTAACATTTTTGCTGCCCGTATTCTTGCTGCCTGGGGTGCTGAATGTGCTTCTGCCAGAAGCGTGCCATTGCGAGATCTTATACATGATTTATCTGGAACAGCAACATTATCCAGATCCTTTTGAATGATTAATGGATTCAGCGTATAAAATTTATTTCCTTCACACTTCTTGCAATAACTAAGTAGCGAGGACCACCAGACTCGCCTACTTCTTTTCCATTCCCTTTGTCTCCGATGGCATGCTCACATCTTGAGCGCCACCTCAGCTTAGTTGAGAGTCATAGCCTGGACCTTGCTCACCTTAAGCTCTCACATCCTAATTTATAGATAGAGAGACCCATAGATAGAGAGGTAACAGCTCATGTAATGGCCCCTCCCCGGAACTGACTTTTATCAGCGGATACGAACACAGCCCTACATGATACTCAGGGGCTGGGGGTTACGCGTTATCCAGTCACTCCTTGCGACTCCCCTCCTCCGTTCCGCAGCGGTATCCGTTAGATTGTGTTCAGGGGCGTAGCTGATAGTTGATCAAACACACTTGTGGACCAAAGTTGATTTGGCGTTTGGCATAAGCCCTCTCACTTCTTAGAGGAACCCAATCGAAAATGTGGCTCGGGACCCCGGGAGCGCCAATCCCATACCTACCGTAGTGGACCCATGTGGGAATTTGCGTACATGGAGGATGTCTGACTTAAATAATAGATTTTTTATTTGAAAGCATACTGTTTACAGACACATATACCTGCGAACAAACAAGTGATGGTGAAATTTTGAAATAAATATTCCGATCGAATCTACAGCACTTCTTCTACCCCAGGTTACAGTTATAGAAAGGAAACGCATTCATTTAAGTTTGTCTTTTGTGTTTGAGCAAAATCTATCGACACAGGTGGCCAAGGTCATTAAGCCACGGTCGGGAGGTTTTCGTTTCGAAGCTCATCAACATCGTCTTTTCTAACTGAGATTTCTTTCAAGTTGCCCTCAGTCCTCATAAGTGATGAGTGCCGGGAGTTACTCTAAACTTGAATCAGGAAAGTATCTTTAGCTTAAGTCCTTCCCTAATTACCATTTCATTTCATGTATCATCAGTGTGCACCGTCTGTGTTGCTGAGTGCTGTAGGAATCGGCATTAAGAGAATGACCAAGAAATGAACAATTCGAACCATTAATAACGGATATCTCAGAAATGGCTTATGCAACAAAAAAACTTATTTGGTACAAATTGTGTGTTTTAAAGAGATCTACATTTTTGTATATTACCTTTTCGTCTATCGTTTAACGTTTCCCAGTTTTATAAGACTATATAAATTGTCTTCGAAATGAAGTGGATTTCACAGACATTCCCAGAAAATTCAGTATATACATTTTATTTGTAATGTAGATATCTTTAATATATGATATTTTTATCAAAATCGTGAATACATTTTTTGGAAATTAAAAGATTTCGAAAAAATTCCCGTGTAAAGTGTAGCCTGGAGTTGGAGGATTTTCTTGAAAATCGTCTCGCATCTTTGGAAGGTGCTGTACCTAAATACCAAGTTTGATATTTATCCAACTTTTAGTTTTTGAGCTTTGTTGTTCAGACATACACACACACATGGGCCTTTTTCTAAAAATGCTTTATTTGGATTCACCCATCAAGGTGTATTTGCCGTGAAATCTCGATATTGAATTTTTGGGTGGAATGCAGCATTTGTTCTGCTTACTGTACGTAGTAGAGGAAGTAAAAACATGATGCGTTACATTCACATGACTTTCTTTACCCTGTATCGTTTATTAGTGGGTATGCAAGATAGTCTTACTAATGTTATTACTTCCTCTATCGTGTACATAGTATAGAGAAGGTATTGCATTCCACCCAAAAATTCAATACGGAGAGTTTAACAAAATACATGTTTTGAGGCCCCTGAATCCAAATAAAGCATTTTTAAAAAATGTCCGCGCGCGTGTGCGTAATTGTCTGTTTGTCTGTGAACAGCATAGCTCAGAAACGAAAAGTCGGACAAAAACCAAACGTGGTATTTAGGTTCAGTAGCTTCCAAAGATGCGACACAAAGTCCCAAACTAATGTTTATTATTTGTTTTATTAAAATACCATATATTAAAGATAATTTAAATCACAAAACATTCGTTCTCGTATATCTTGAATTTTCTGGGAATAGCCTATAAACGTTAACCTGTAAACGTTAGGGATAGATGAAAACGTACTACACAAAATATGAAGATGTCTTTAAAACATGCAATTTATTTCCAATAATTTTTCTGTGACATAAGCCATTTCTGAGATATCCGTTATTAATGTTTCGAATTGTTCATTACTTGGTCATTCCTTTAAAGTCCTGTCAACATTCAGATGTTCCTTGCGATTGCATAGGAACACTATGGAATTTTAAGACTAACATATAGCTTTCAGTTCTTAAACATTTGACTATCGCTGTTCTCTTTGTATCTATAACGAAATATATAATGTAGCTATTTCTTCAAAAGTTTATTTGGATTAAAATATATCAGAAGAAAAAATAAGCCTTAGTAAGAATAGTTTATATACTCACTAATAAAGACGGAGAGTAGAGAAGGTCATGTGAATGTGTCACATCAGACATGTTTTTACCTACTTCATTTTAATCCAGATAAAGCTTTGCAGAAACATCTACGTTACACATTTCGTTAGGATACAAAGGGAACATCAATAGTCAAATGTTTAAGAATGAACGTAGGCGCTGGCCTTGAATTTCCACACTGTTTCCATGCAATCGCCAGAAACAACTGAAATTCGATGGGACTTAAAAAAGAATGTCAAATATTGAACTAATCAACCATTTCGGATATGCTGGAAATGGCTGATGCCACAAAAAATTGTTTAAAATAAATTGTGTGTTTTAAAGAGATCTACATTTTTTGTATAGTACGTTTTGTTTATGGCTTAACGTTTACCAGTTATATAAGATTATACAAAATTCCTCTCGAATAAAGAGGACTATTCCCAGAAAATTCAAGATATGCATTTTATTTGTGATGTAAATATTTTAATAGGTGGTATTTAAATCAAAATTGATAGAGCTACTTTCTGGAAAATAAAAAAATTAGAAAAATGCTCCATCTAAAGGGTAGTTTAGGGTGTGGGAATTTTTTTGAAAATCTTTGTGTCGCAACTTTGAAAGGCATTGAACCTAAATGCGAAGCTTTTATCCGATTTTTCATTTTTGAGCTATGCTGTTCTCAGACATACACACACGGACCTTTTCTAAAAATGTTTTTTATTCAGGTAGCCTCAAAACATGTATTCCCGCTGAAATCTTGATATCGTATTTTTGGGTATAATGCAATACCTCTCTGTCTATTAGGTACATGGTAGAGAAAGTAAAAAGAGCAGTTTCAGTTTCTGCTGCTAAATGTTTGAATAAAATAATTAATTTTGATTTATTGTATTCCTATGAACTGAGAAATAAAACACCAATTTTACGGGGGTTTTTTTGTTTTCTTTGTAGGCAAGTACATGTTTTTTCTTTCTTTATATCCGACAGTTAAAAGCTACTGTATCTGTTTTGTTTCTACTTTAAGCGTGTATATAATTGAATGTTTAAATGCTTACTTTCTTTGTTCATACTTAGCAAGTGTTTTGTCCTTAGTCTCTTTCGCTAATTCACTGTAAATGCATAAAAAGCTGTCTTGAGAACTAACTAGCACTAACAAACGTTGATTAACTCCTGCTATGGAGACCAGTCGCTTGCGAAACCTTATTGTAGTTTCTGTTGTGAGGTAAACGTGAATTACTGTCACTCACTGCAAGGAGAAGCGCGGTTGCCAAACGTCTTTTTTCCTAAAGCGTTTTGCTAAATAACTATGAACGATAAAAGTAAAATGCTCATAAACTTTCTCAATATTATTATCGAGATCTTTCTCTGTTTCAATGGTCCAAGGATGCGACAGAGGATAAAAAAATATATCCCCCACCCCAGACTACTCTTTATCTGGAAAATTGTTCTTTTTTCCTAAAAATGGCTCTAACAATGTTGATTAAAACACCATGTGTTTAAGACATTTCCATACAGTAAAATGTGTCTTGAATTATTGGCAGTAGCATTTGAAGACGTCTTCATTTTGAATGACTTTTGTATAATTGGTAAACCATAAGAGAGAGACAAAAATTTACTGCACAAAAGCATCCATCCAACCACCCACCCATTCATCCATCCATCCATCCATCCATCCAACCATCCATCCATCCATCATCCATCCAGTCCAATCCAACCCATCCCCATATGAACCACTTCATTTCCTTATGTACAGTGATTCACCTAAAGCCATAACGTTTAGAAGGCTCTTCATATATACTACTTTCAATTCTGCATGGCTTTGAATCACAATTGAAACTTGTCCGAATTTTTTCTTTAAATTTAAAATTGTTCATATGTAAACTTGTAACATATTTTCAGCGGTTCATAGGTTGACCGATACTGGTCGGTGTTCCGCAACAGCGAAAGCACCCAAAGAAAAAAAGGCACTCCAAGCCACAATATTTGTACTACTTAACTTAACAACCAAATACGCATCTGGTTTATTTATTTTAAAAGAATCTGTGTTACATTCACATAACTTTCTCTATGCATTCTTCAATAAACTATTCTTACAAAACGTTTGAAGGAATAGTTGTATTACAAGTTTCCTTGTACATAGGTACAAGGGGTAGGTATATGGGAATACACCAGGCTTAAGCGATAGTCAAATCTTCTAAGACAGCGTCGTTATGTGATGGCTTTGAAATTCTGTTCTCTTTGCATGACCGCGAGAAAAGCACGGATCGTGATTTAGTAGTTGAAAAAGTAGAAACATTTGACAATTCAATCCGATAATAAACAATACCTCAGAAATGGTTAAGGCGACAAAAAGTTATTTGACAAACTGTGTGATTTAACGAGATGTACATCTTTTGTATACTAAGTTTTTGTCTATCTCTTACGGTTTACAGTTTTGAAAAAGAATGTATTCAGAATGAACAGACTTCACAGGCAATTCCCAGAAAATTTAAGATACACGTTTTATTTGCCATGAAAACACATTGACCATACTTATAGTATGTTAAGTAAAATCTTTAGAGGTGTTTTTAAAAACATACGAAATAACCAAACATTTTCCATCGAGGGATAACCTGGGATGGGGTGATTTTCTTGAAAATATTTGTGTTGCATCCTTGGAGTACGCTGAGCTCAAACACCAATTTTGTATTTAACCAACTGCTGTTCACAGACAAACGGACACACACACACACACACACACACACACACACACACACACACACACCAATCTTTTTCTAAAATTCTCTTTATATTTTGGGGACCTCAAAGCGTGCATTTCCACTGAAATCTCGACGTCGAATTTTTGGGTGGAATGCAATACTTCCTCTACTTATTATAACTAAGCAGTAGAGATAGTAAAAATATGAGTTTCAAAAATGTGTAAACTACTATATAGGTCTTCAAGTAAGAATAAATAAATAAATAAAACATTACAAAGGAATAACACTAATGGTTTTAGCAGGTAAGGAGTTAAATGATTAACTATCACTTTACTAGCATGGAAAGGAACTGAAATACGCGACTCTATTACTCAAGCCGGGATCCCACGATCAATCACTCAACTCAGAGAGTAGAGCTACCAAGACCGTCATTAAAGAATGAGAACGAATTAACGTCTTCATCTAAATGCATTCCACAACCTCTCTATGAGTTATGTTTAAATATTTTCTTTATTAATACCTACCTATTGAACCATTAAATTAAGCCACTAGAGGTTTATACACGTATATGGATTTTACAATTTTTAGATTCCGAAATGTTTTATTATGGATATTCGTTTACCACGTATGGTTTATAAACTCATATGTTTATGTGTTGTGTCCAAGTTTCTTAAAGAGAAATATGCTAATCCCTAAGCATAAAGCACTTGCTCTCTCTTTATACCCGATGGAGGTGTTCATACTCTACCATTTCGTACTCTCATCCTTTTTTCCTACTCTCCCTGCATCAAAGAGAGAATGCAAAGGCCTTTCATTGCAAACTGAAAAGCGGTGTTTCTTCGAGAGAGAGAGAGAGAGAGAGAAAAAATATTTTCGAATTGTAATTCCCGTTCTTCATTATTTTCCCGCTTGTTTCATTCTTCTTGTTTACCTTCCCTCCTACTTCCATTCTGTGTGTTGTTCTTTCATCTCATCCTGTCTCTAGAAGCATATTATAATATCAATCCAGCTTTAAAACCAAAAGCATTGCAATAATGTATGTGTCCCGTTTTATTTTGCAACGACTGCGTATAAATGTTAAATCACACAACATTCAATTTAGCTGATCATGAACCGAAGCCTTTCAATTAGCGCAGCATACTGAAAGACAAACGGCGAATATAAAAACGTGCTTTGAGGTTGTGGTGTATGATTACCAGTCAATGTAATATAATCTATGAACAACTGAAACCTTTCAAAGACTACATCAAAAAGTAATCAAAATAAATATCACAGTGCGCCTAATCAGTTTGCGGCAATATTTCTCCCTAGTGAACAAAAAATAAAATAATAATGAAAAAAATTTCTTATGTGCTACATTCACATGACTTTCTCTACCCTCTATCGTTTATTATTGAGTATACAAACTACTTTTACTAAAGCTTATTTTTCTATCTACTTAATTTAATCCAAATAAACTTTTGCAGAAATAGCTACATTACACATTTCATTATAGATACGAAGCGAACAGTGATAGTTAAATGTTTAAGAACTGGACGCTGGCCTTAAAATTCCATACTGTTTCCATGCAATCGTGAGAAACAACTGAATGTTGACAGGGCTTAAAGAAAATGACCAAGAAATGAACAATTCGAACCTTTAATAACGATATCTCAGAAATGGCTTATGTCACAAAAAATTGTCTGAAATAAATTGTGTATTTTAAAGACATCAAACATTTAATTTTATTAAGCCCCCTACAACTAAACCTATGTGAGCCACAGATGAATAAGCAATTAATGTATTTATGTCTACTTGACGTAGGCATACTAAACTAACTATAAATCCACCAATTAATCATTTACTTTATAGCACTTTTTGGTCTATCGCTTAACGTTTACCAATTATATAAGATTATACAAAATTTGTTCCAAATGAAGTGGACTTCACAAGCTATTCGCAGAAAATAAAAGATATACATTTTATTTGTAATATAAATATCTTTAATATATACTTTTTAATCAAAATTATTAGAGCATTTTTTAGGAAATAAAAAATTTCAAAAAATCCTCCATGTAAAGGTAGTCTGGAGTATTGGGATTTTCTTGAAAATCTTCGTTGGCATTTTTGGAAGGTGTTGAACCTAAATACCAAGTTTGATATTTATCCGACTTTTTGCTTTTGACTTATGCTGTTCACAGACACATACACAGACCTTTTTCTAGAAATGGTTTATTTGGATTCAGGGGACCTCAAGACATATATTCCGGTGAAATTACGACATCGAATTTTTGGATGGAGTAGATTACTACCTCTACTTACTATGCATAGTACAGAAAGTAAAAAGCATTTGCCACTTTATTCACCATAATTATAATGTGTTGTTATGTTTCATGAAAGTATTGTTGTTTTTCCCAAACGATTATTACAAGGGAATTTCAACTTACACTTGAATTAAATGTTTGAAACAACATGTACACACACTTAAATTATTTTAAGGGCAAAAGTTTTGTAATTTGACTGCGGTGGTGAGTTTATAAATTTATTTCCATAAATCCATAGTAAATTACGCTGTTAAAGGTGGAGCTTTTCGGATTAATATTTAGCTTATTCAATATTTTTTCAAGGGAGTGTAATTTAAATGCTACCTAAGCCATCGAAAAGATGCATGTTCCTGACTTTTCAACGATCCGGTCACGATATCACATTTAGAAGTAGTCTTAATTATACTGTGCATTCCGGCATTCTTAGTAAGTCTTTTATATTAAAGGTTTGTTGTATTGCATTTCTCTGAATTGTTAAATAAAATAACCTAGTATGTTTTTAATGAAGGCTTAGGTACATGTAAAATCATTATAGTTGATAACTACCCACTATACAAGTTTAGCTTCTATTTGAAATATTTATACGGAAGTTTAAATCATTTATTTTTATTTGTTTCCCTAATTATTAAAAGTTAAGGCAAATGTGTTAGGTATATTAGTTGTTTTTATTAAACATCAAAAACATTAAATGGTTCGCTGCAAACGCACGACATATGCAATTCATATAATTAAGAAATAATCTCTGTAATGCAGTAGTGTATTCGCGGCCGTCTTCCGAGACTCTTCACACGTTCTGCTTTGAGGCACTTAAAAGAGTGGTAACATTTTATGTAGCTACGATCTATAGGATGACATACAGAGAATGGTGAGACTCATAACTGCACATATGCACCTATTATAATATTGCTGTAATACCCTTTATTATGTTGTATCGATCATATATGTCATTTAGCAGTCATTAATAAGAGAAGCTTATATATTTTTGTAAAATACAAATTGTTAAGGGATACTTCCACAAGACAAGTATAGCCAGCTGTTGTTGCAAACCTCGACACAAAAGTCTTTTGTAGTATGTACGAGCAAGAAAGATTTAAGCTGGGATGCCAGGTTTTCCACTGAAAAATAAGGAAGCGGAGTATTTTTCTATCATGTGAAATCACGTTACTGGCGCGACGAACCAGAATCGGGAAGTTAACGCCCAAAATATTCCAAAACTGAAAAGTGCGGCAGCAAGTAGCCAATGAGAAAATTGAGAATTAAATAAGAGCACCGAAGGGAGTCAGTTCGTCTGCCCCACAGGCACACACCACATCAGTTGTCATAATAGAAGGCGCCGTAATGTAAAGTGCTTGTTACTAGCGAATTTCGCGAATTGAGTACGCGATTATAACACATAAAGTGATTAAGTGATCCCGCGATAAATAAACAGCGATTTAATGAAGAAAAGGAGTGATTAGTTTCCTTTATGCTGTGGAAGTTTCCCTGATAGGAAGTTAAGTTTTACCAAGTGCGAATCTTCATTCTTTCATCGGCAAATGTGTCAGATGTAACTATTGCAATAGAGACACAATAAACTCACGTCTCTTAATAGTAACTTCCTGGTGTAATTATTTCTTAAAACTCACTCTTGTATACTACCACCCGGATCTCCCTGTATCCTACTGCTCTTCCCAACTGACTACCGAGGCATCACTACAATTTTATTTCAGCGTCTTCATCTACAAGATTCTTCCGCCACGACGCAGATAAGAGAGAGAGAGAGAGCAGCAGCAGAACAATCTTCTAAGGTAGTGTGAAGGTGAAAATTACACAATTTCTCCACAAGAACAACTCACTTGTACTCTGAGACAACAATTCACCACGACGACGAAAATCACAGCATACTGCCACCCCACTAATCCCCGTCACAACTTTGAAAAAAAAATTGGTGTCGCATATTTGGGGATGTGGGTACTGGTAAGAACAAGAAAAAAGTTCATACGACCATGGATCTGAAAATCCTTCGCTAGGAAGTTGTTTAAAGTATTTGTACCCGCATTGGCCTCTAATATGTATTTAGATGCTCGCAACTTTCGTTTTCTCCACCTTCTTCCTTAAAGTAGCCCTTGACATTTGGTTTGCATTGTTTGATTATTTATTATTATTAATATTAATATTATTAACCTTTTAAGGATAATTGAGCAAGAGTAGAGTGTATCCGGCTTCACTCCTGATGACGCCTTCAATTATTATCATAACAGCCTGGGCTTTGGAAAAGCTGAATGAAGTATAACAGGACAAACATCACAGAGGTTCGGTCTAAAATTTTTTTGAAAATCTTCGTGTCATATCTTTGGAAGATACTAAACTTAAATACCAACTTTATAAAGTTTGGTTAAATACTTTTCGTTTTTAATTAATGAGTTAAATTAATTTGAGTTTTATTTATGGAGGCTCTTTAATTACTACAGTTCTTAGCGTCCCATTCTATATTGGGCGTGAAAGATCGGAAATTTTGCTAAGAGGCCTCTTTATTAGGCTTGAGGTTCTTTTATATGCCGCAAATCTACGACATGCCATGCTAAATATTTTTACACTCGTAAAACTCCATCGCCCTCCGCCTCAGACACACAGACACACACGGACTTTTTTTTAAGGCGCCGGAAAATATGTATTTACGCTGAATTCTCGATATCGAATTTTTGGGTGGAATGCAATACCTTCTCTATCTCTAGGTACGTTGTAGAGAAAGTAAAAAGTCAAACGAGTTCCATTTACATCATTTCTCCAGCTATTGTTGGTTATTTTTATATCTCCTCTAAAAGCTATTCTTACAAAAGCTTATTTTTTTATATAATTACTGTTAATTGAGACAAACAGTTGCAGAAATGATTTCATTATACATACATTTCGTTGTAGCCACAAGATGAATACAGGAAGCTGAAGCGAGTCAGATGCGTTCAACTGCGTTGAAATTCCATACTTTTCTATGACTTTGCGAGAAGCAACTGAATGGTGACGACTTTTAAAAATAACATAAGTATTAAAACATTCAAAGTAATAAAACTCAATGTATCGGAAATTATTTGAAATAAATTTCCCGTTTTAAAGATATCTACATTTTTGTTTATTTATTATGGTTTACCACTTATACAACATTATATAAAATTAATTACGAATGAAGAGGTATACAGATTATTACAGGGTATTCCCAGAAAGTACTAAATGTGTATTTTATTTGCTATCCATTTAACTTCCTTAAACATGCGGCATTTTTATAAAATTTTAAAATTCTTTTAAGAAAATAAAAAATAACGAAAGATGTATGTAAACTGTAGTTTGGGGCGGGAAGATTTTGTTGAACATTTTCGTTGCCCATCCTTGGAAGATGCTGAGCTTAAATACGAAGTCTGGCATTTGTCCGTATTTCGTTTTTCAGTTATGCTGTTTACAGACACAGATTCACACTTACGCACGTGCGTATCTTTTTCTAAACAACCTTTTTGCTTTCTGTATTACGTACTTATAGTAAGTAGAGTATTGTATTCCACCCAAAGATTAGATTACAAACTTTCACCGGAAATATCGGCCACTCGAACTCATAAAAGCATTTTTAGAAAAAAGTCTTTGTGTGTGGGAACAGCATAACTCGAAAACGAAAAGTTGGTTAAATACTAAACTTGGTATGTAAGTTCAGCAATTTTCAAGGATTTCCTAAATTATCCTTCAAATAGAATATTTTTCGAAAATTTCATTTTTCTCAAAAATATCTAGCGCTTTTGATTAAAATGCCAATGTTTAAGACATATTCATGAGAAATGAAATGTATATCTTGAATTTTCTGAGATTAGCCTCTGAAGTCCTCTACATTCTGAATGACTTGCGTAACTGGTAAACTGCCAGAGATAGACAAAATAATACTACACAAAAAATGTAAACCTTGTTAAAGCACACAACTTAAGTCAAATAAAAATGTTTGTGGCGTTAATCATTTCCGTGATATTCATTGTTATTGGTTCCAAGTTTTAAACACATACTTTTCTCTAGAGGAAAATCGTCATTGTTTTTTTTTCTTTTTTATTTCTTTTTCCCCTTTTGGCAATACAAAGAGAACAGAATTTCAAAGCCATCACATAGCGACCCGCACTTGAAAGATTTGATTATCGCATAAAATGTACTGTATTCCCTAATACTCTTGTACCTACAAGGAAATATACACTGAAGCAACTTCTGCAAATATTTTTCTCCATTAACACGAAGTAGGTAGAAAAATAAACTTTTGTAAGAATAGTTTGTTTAAAAATGGGTAGAGGCATTCATGTGGATTAACACGTGTTTCCGGCGAAATCTCGATATCCAACTTTAGGTGGAATGCTACACTTCCTCTACCTACTGGATTGGATTGTGAAGCGGAGGGGATTAGGCACCGATCCCAGGAATGAGGATATTGTACGGCCCCCATGAAGGGGTGCCCCCGGGAGGGACACATGAAGTGAAGAGAAACAGCGGGCTGCCGGAACCAGGAGTGACGGCACAGCAATGACAGCGTCCATACAGTTGCCAGATTGAGATGCCCCGGCAGTCGAACCGGCAGACCGGGAATCCCGCCCCACAAAGGCCCCAACCTCCCCAAGGGGCGGTCCTTACACCCCGGCATGCAGCCGAAGGACGGAGAAAATTCAGAGAGCATCCTTTTACCCTGCCACCTGCACCGAAACACCATCGCCGATACTTCCAACCCTGAAACAGATCAAACGGGGAGAAGGATGAATGAAATGAGTAAGGGAACGAAAGGAGGGACAGGAAATTCGGGGGGATGAAAGAAACCACTCCAGCATTCACCTGACGATCAGGAAAACCCCCGAAAAAAACCTATGGGTCAGAGTGGCCGTCGCCGGAATGTAATCCGGGACCTCCCGAACGCGGGCCACAGACGTTACCGCATGAGTCACCCCGTTCAGTTTCTCTTACCTAATTAGGTGCTGAAGAAAGTTAAAATGTTTTGTAATAAAATTCGTTGTTCGATTTTGTTCTCTTTCATTTTCCACTTAAATACCGTCTTTAATACCTAACGCCTTATCATAACTTTGGCACTGGAAAGACCTGATCTTCATTCGCTTTGCGCTTGGATTCAGCTCTTTGTGTTGGATTTTACTTCCGAATAAACTCACACTCTTGGTCTCTGGGGAGGAAGAGGAATGTGCCCGGTTAAAAACAGCAGGGTATCGAACACATTGATTTGATGTAAAGCGTGTTGAGAAGCCAGGACGCTGATCACGCGACTAAAAAGGCAGTCTGCAAGACTTTATTGTGAGGAATAATTGTGGAATACAATAATTATTGTGGAATGAGCCAGCACGAGGAGTTTGGACTGAACATGAAAGCTTCTGCTGCACTGTATGTATATGCAACACGCTGTACATCACTTGAGGCTCCCGCCAAATACAGTTCTTCGGAGTAACGCGTTATTCTTCTCAAACTCAAGTGCAGAGAGATTAATTCCACCGTTGTTAGATTTAATTGGATATTTTCCTTTGAAACACGTTGCGATATGTTACAAAGGGAGGCGAGTGCACCGCATCACGCAGGTGGAGCTTGTTAGGCGACCAAGAAACACAGGCCTGAACAACTTTCACTGCGGTGCGAGTGAGTGAGTGTAGCTTTGTTAACTAAAGCCGGCACACTTGACCCAGTCTCATCTTGTGGAGATTCTCATCTTGTTCTGCATGTAGCTATGTTGGCGCATTCCCAACCAAAAGTTCCAAAAAATGCTTATTAACCTCGTTCTCCACTCTTCTTTATGGGCAGCCGAATTCTCTTTACACCCTCCGCAAAGTAGTGCTAGTGCTTACAGAATAATTTCGTTGAGAGAGGTTTTAAACAAAATCCCATGCTGGCTTTTAATGAGCTAAATTCCATGCGTGCCTTCTAATAATTGTCCAGTTTGCTTTCTCGGTTCCTCATCTAGGATACGGGAACTACTGCACAAATTTGATGTTGAGATTTCACCAGAGATGAAATCCAAAAGAAGTGTTCAAACCTCTCTCTCTCTCTCTCTCTCTCTCTCTCTCTCTCTCTCTTATGTGTGTATGTGAACCATGTAGCTCAAAACGAGAAGTTACATAAACACCAAATGTGTTACCTTAATATCTTACATTGAAATGTAACTAGTTAATTGCTGAGTTAAATTAATGCACAAGAAAAATGTGTTCCTCTGCTGCATTTGAGAGCTGATTGCACCATCCCACCTCATTCACAGCTATTACCAAGAACTAATGCACTGATATTACTGCAAAATTAACGCTCTCAACTTAACCACCAATTACAATTCTCTACCCAAAGCTAGGTGTTAAACTGGAAATCCAGCTTCCTTTATTCTTCCCCGTTTTCCTCCTTGTTCTCTTGTTCTACATAGTTTCTCTTGAAATTGCCTGTTATACGGTATCGTCTTCTGTTTTAAACTTCTTTTATTTTATTCACCATTCCTCCAGTGCATCTCCTAGCATGTAGTTTCTTCTCCTTCACTATTTCAAGTAATTTAAGTTCCTCTTCCTAATCAGTTTCAGCATGTTCTTCCTCCCTCCTCTATTACTTATTTTGATTCTGCGTTTCACATCTCCATTTCTCATTTTAAATGCTTCCAGTCATTTCCCTCGCTTCATCGCAACGTACAATATACCTCATAGCATTTCACTAATTGTTCCTTTGTTATTTCTTCAATGGCGCCGAGAAGAAGTTTCTTTTAGTATTGAGAACGCTTTACCGTTGCCATTTTCTGTTACTGCTTATGTTGCATCCCAAGTATCCATGGTGTAGTGGTTACCATGCTAGCTTCTAGTTCCCGAGGTCGGGATTCAAACACGGCGGAATTTTTTTCGGGCGTAAAAATCCTTAGGCATGGCTTCCTTTGGAAGGGAAGTAAAGCCAGTGGTTCCGTGTCGTAGGCTTACGGCACATAAAAGAACCTCAAGCCTGATAAAGATGCCTCTGAGCAAAATTACCGGTCTTTCACGCCCAATATAGAATGGCAAGCTAAGAACCACAGCAGTTAAAGAGCGTTCATCAATAAAACTCAATTTAATTTTTAATGCTGTCCTGTTGCTCCACTATCTCATATAAAATTCAAAAGTGCATATTCAATGTTTTTCTTCCAATAAACAAGTCTTTATTTTGTATTTATGTTAATCCTGTATTCCTCGCCGCTGTCATTTTTCTCCATTAGCATATTACTTAGGATACTTTCCTCTTGTGGATCAGCAAATTTATGCATTTCGTTCTTGTTCCTCTCGCTGCCCCTCCTGCCTTGTCCTGGAAACAGTTCGTCAAGTTCTCCAGTAGGCATTGAAAGAATGGATGATACAGGACAACCCTGCCTCTTGTTATTGTATTTACCTCTAATATGTCTTCGCCTATCCTGACTTAGATTAGTTGCTTTATACAGAGGTTAGTTAGAGGTCTTCTCTGTTTTCAGTCCTACCAATCTCTTCAGAATCTTCACAAGTTTCTTCTTCTCTACTCTGTCAAATACCGCCTCCAGATGCATAAATGCCACATGCTGTTGTTTTCTTATTCAAAGTGCCTTCGCCGCTTCTCAATAGCAGTCAAATTGTATCTCTTGACAATTTTGCTTTCCTTAAGTCGACCTGTTCTTCTTCTAATTCAGCTTCAATCTTAGAACGTAGACATTGGTTGATTAGTCTGATAATTTCTATTATTCCTGGAACATATGAAATTGAAGATGGCCAAACCGGCATTACTATAAAGACAACTACAATAAATATCATGCACTATATTGAGATTTGACAACACATTATGCTACAAAGAGATTATAAATTATTATCACTAAAATATGAAGCTGGAGTTGGATTTATTCTGAGGTAACTTCAGTCTAAGAAATGATACTCGTGCAGAATTTATATGTGAAACTGCTGAGTCGCACAAATCATAATTGCATACATGATAATTCTACCAGTCGTTTATAATGACAGGATTCTGATGCTGAAAACTAATATGCATGTCGTTTTTGTGAATTTAAGTTATTTTAAAATATGACACACACGTAAGTTAATTACAGAATTTCAGGTTTTTGTGATCCATAAATGGTGCTGGTTGACAATAGAGTAACTGTGTCACTGGAATTAAACTGTTGTTTATTTATTAATTAGCAGAACTCACAGCACTGCTCGCGTTAAGTTAAATACGTAGATTATTCTCTCTCTCTCTCTCTCTCTCTCTCCCGCATTGTTACTGTTCCTTCTTCTCCATTCCTCTCATTCTCCCTATATATCCCTCTCTTCTTTCTTATTGTCCCTTCCTATTTCTCCCCCTCTCTCTTCTTTTCCATTCCCTTCCTGGCTATGCAACTCTCCTCCCTATGCAACTTACGTCACACTATATTATTAAAACAGGATTTAAAACTGATTCTTATGGATGTTAATAACAATTAAAATGCTAGTTAAAGCTTTAATTAATTGTGCTTCCTCCTTATGGTTGCAATGCGATCGGAACTATACTGATTCTCGTGGCTGCCGGTTTACGTACGAGTATCTGCACTAACAATAGCAACAAAAAAATGTTATCGCCTCTTAAATATTCACCATGTTGAAATTTTGCAAAAAGTAAACTTGTTAGAAACCTCATGCTTACAGAATTTTGTTGTGTAGCATAACAAAAACCAATATTACGTGAGATGTTTCAACTCTGCGCATGAAACCTTGCGAAAAGTAATTATGATGGCATAGTCTGTTTTCTATGTGGCACCTAAGGATGTTATACACTAGAAGTTTCATAACAGTCTCGCATGCGCGCACACGCACATACCGCACATGGGGTATTAGGGTACCCTGTTATATGGGTTAGTATCAATTTTTCGTGTAAATCGATAATTACTGGAGAAAATTTTATTACATTTAAGCTACATGTAGATAGATTTAAATGTACCAGCTTTTGTAAATATATGTAAATATTTCTAAAATATCATGGTAATAATTTTCGGCTTCTCTCTCTCTCTCTCTCTCTCTCTCTCTCTCTCTCTCATACACACACATACCACAGCATGAGTTAAATGCGAATATTGCTTTTTTTTACGCTAATGACTGATAACTCCGTCACAGCTGAAATTGCACTTCATTTTCCAATAAGTTCTCCCGTCGCCCGGGCCGCTCTTTATAGTGGTAGATAAATTCTGTTGTAGCTGATCGGCTCTATAAGAACTTTGTATCACCAGATTCTTTACAAAAATGTTCCTCTTTATCTTCCACCCCATTACGAGGTGTCCAATAGGATTATACTTACTCAGAGTATGGCTTACGAATAACACCGCAAAACTCTGGGCAATATGGAAAAAGAACATAATTATAGATAAGAATGTATTGTACGAGGGCTGATCAATAAAGACTGAGACTGATTTTTTTTCTGTAGTTTCCTTGATAGTTTTATGTCTCTACCACGAATACTTGAAAAGAGCAGGGTTTCATTATAGTGTCCATAAGCGACAGCACTCTCGTAACGGTAGGTTGATAGTAATGCCGCATATTGTTGACCCTACTTAAATTTCGCATACAACAAAATGGAGGTGACACGAGAGGAGCAATACAGCGCAATAAAATTTTATTTCCGTTTAAATCATACAGCCTTGAAACTTTCGAAAAGCTGAAGCAAGCATACGGTGAAGATGCACTACCTCGTGCAACGGTGTTTAGGTGGTTCAAGGACTTCAAAGAAGGGCGAGTCCTCTGTGCTAAGCAAGGTGAGCCTGGTGTTTCGAAATGGAATGATTTACCAGCATGCAGTTCCCTCCTTCACACTACTGTTACAGCAGCTACTACACGTCAGTATTGGCTACACTGAGGAAGCACATTACAAGGAAACGTCCAGAACATCATCGGAATGGGTGGAGACTTCATCACGACAAAGCGCAGCCTCACGTCGCAAATCAAGTCCAGGAATTTTTGGCTAAATTCAACATTACCTGTTTGCCGCATCCGCCTTAAAGCCCCAGTCTTACCCCCTGTGATTTCTTTTTATTCCCATTACTAAAGGCAAAGCTCCGGGGCATTCGATTTGAGAGCACCGAAGCAGTACTAAAGAAAAGTGAGGCGATTCTCAAAGACCTGACAAAGAATGGCCTGCACCATGTGTTCGAGGACTGGCAGAGAAGCTATAAAAAGTGCATTCATTTAGGAGGGGACTACTTTGAAAAAGATCATGTCAACATTGAAATGAAGTAATAAATATCTGTGAAAAAAATCAGTCTCAGTCTTTATTGATCAGCCCTCGTATATTAGTATTTTATCAAATAAAAAAAGCATTATAAATAAGTACAAAAATATGCTGTCATTTCCGTTGTTTGTATGAACTCCTTCTCCCAGTGATGAAATGCTTCTAAACAGCAGAGTTTCTGTTTGAAAGTAAATATAAGTATTTTACTCTTTATTTGATGATGACTGCTATTTATGTGTACATTTAAGATTAAAATACTAGGAGGAAAGGAGTGACTTTTGGTCGCTTTCGTTGAGATGTAATTTTTCTTTTCAATTACTTATTTTTTTCAGCAGCTTCTTTCTATGCAAACAAGAATCTGTAATACTATATTCAGTATCATGAATTTTTCGTTTAGTCAGTGCTTTCTATATCGAGAATTCCCTTACCACCTTTTAACCTTTGTGATGGAAATATATTAGGACTTCTCTCCATGTGTGTATTAATATATTAATGCCTCCAGTAATAATCATTTTATGAGATTGTTTTATTACTGACAATCTGTGTAAGAAGCCTCTAAGGACACTGTATACCATTAAAATATTGGGAAAATCATTATGTAATATTTGTATAATTCATAAGTAATTACTACTTGCACATCATCAACTCAAATAAAAAATTCTAGTGTAATATATTATTTTGTTTATACTTTCTGTGTAATAAAGGAACACACCCTTAGTTTGTTTCGATTGGTTAAGTGCTTTAGCTACTATTTGGTGCACATTATTCAGAACTAGAGAATGAATTATTTTGTCAAAAGTTAGTTATAACCATAGCATAGCTGGTTTAAAAGGAAAACGTCCTGCGTAAATGTCATTCCTGGATCCAATAAATGCTAGATATTAACAAATGTGGTAAATGTAATAATTGTCTGAGAGCTTATGTCTAACCTAAGGTAATTTAGGTACCCATTATTAATGAAAAAAATTAGGTTGCATCGAGATTAGAACTCGGATCACTGAATCAAAGTCCATAGTGCTAACCGTTACACCATGGAACCTCCGTGCTTGACATAAAACGCTCTTTTGTAACAAATCTCCATCTGAAATTTGGTTAAAGTTTAATTTATGAGATTTCAGATATCTGGCCACCTCATGCATTATTCCCTCCTTCATATCAGCGTGTATTGCTCAACATGAGGAACAAAGCCAAGAATCTTTAGCTTGCGGCAGAGTTTATGTCATTATAGTGAATCTTTAAGTTATTGAAAATCGTTTATGCTGCTACATCTCATACATATTAAACCTGACATTATTTATTGGCAGATTTAAAATTCTGTAAAGCGGATACTGAAACATATTATGGGTTTATATTTAGTAATTTAAAATACAGAATATATCTATTGATCGTAGTTTTCGAAATCCAGTATTATTATATTTAATTGCATGGCAATGGAATCCAAGCGTCCTTAACAAATGAAAACAAAGCTCTGCTTTTCTTTAAGAATTTACATTTCAATCCTAATGCAAACGGTTTCATCACTTTTTAGTTTCCCTAGCACCTTCTTAGAGGAAGCATTGCATTTCCAACCAGAAATTCGATATAAAATTTCATTGAAAATATTTTTTGAGGCTCCCTGAATGTAAAAACAAGAAAAGAACAACATTTTTAGAAAAAGGTTTATGTGCGCATATGCGTTGTCCCTCTGCTGGGAATACCTCTGAAGTCGCATTATTCTGAATGACTTTTGCGTAAATGGTAAACCGTAAGAGATAAACAAGATCTTACAGCATAAAACATCTGATGTGATGCCTTTACGTGACCTTCTCTACCTGCTATCTTTATTAGTGGGTTTGCAAGCTGTTCTTACTAAAGCTTATTTTTGTATCTAATACATTTTAATCGAGATAAACCTTTGCAGAAATAGCTACATTACAAAGAGAACAGCGATAGTCAAATGTTTAAGAACTGGACGCTATACGCTGGCCTTAAAATTTCATACTGTTTCCATGCAATCGCGAGAAACAACGGAATGTTGTCAGGACTTTAAAAGAGAATTGTCAAGTAATGAACAATTCGAACCATTCATAACGGATATCTCAGAAATGGCGTATGCCACAAAAAACACATTTGAAATAAATTGTGTTTTAAAGACATCTACATTTTTGAGTACATTTTTGTCTATCGCTTAATATTTACCACTTATACAAGATTAAACAAAATTCCTTCCGAATGAAGGGGACTTCACAGGCTATTCCCAGAAAATTCAAGATATACATTTTGTTTGTCATGAATATCTTTAATATATGATACTTTAATCAAAATCGTTGGAGGCATTTCTTAGAAAAACAAAATTTTCTAAAAATGTTCCACGTAAAGGGTAGTTGGTGTGGAGTGTTTTCTTTAAAATCTTTCTGCCGCATGTTTGGATGATGCTGAACATAAATATCAAGTTTGCTAGTTATCCGACTTTTCGTTTTTGAGTTATGCTGTTCATAGACCACTGACAACATGCACGCACACGGATATTTTTTATAAAAATGCTTTTTTGTTTATTCATGGGGCCTCTAAACATGTATTTCCGGTGAAATCTCGAGATCAAATTTTTGGGTGGCATACAATACTTCCCCTACTTACTATACATAGTAGAGAAAGTAAAAATTTAGATCTTGTTGAAGCACACAATTTATGTCAAATAAAATGTTTGTAGCGGTAACCATTTCCAAGATATTCTTTGTTATTGGCTTCAATTTTCAAATATTTATGCCTAATCTCCTTGTACGCAAAGTAAATATGAAATAAGACAATTTCTACAAATGTTTATCTCGATTAACATGCAGTAGAGTGAAGAATAAACCTTTGTAATAATAGTTTGTCAAAGAAGGGGTAGAGAAGGTCAGAATGTAACGCATAACATTTTTCCTTTTTTTCGTTCTTTCTTTCTTTCTTATTCATTGAAACTATAGAATTTCAAAGCCATCACATAGCGATCGGATTTGAAAAGAACTGACTACCGCTTTAGCTCACCGCTTTATTCTACTTATACCTATGTACAACGAAACGTGTAAATGATTAACGGTTTATCGGTATTAACAAGAAGTAGATAGAAAAAGTTCATGTGAAGTTGATAGTCTCCCCTTGGACGCCTCCCTGCGTGGCGGATAGGGGAATGATCACAGATATGGCGGGTACCGGGGAAATAAAATACTGGGGGCGGACCAAAACTAGCATTTACTGCCTTGTAGAGATATATTGGATTATCAAAGGCTAAAGGAAGAAAACCTTGATATAAAATCACCTGGTCCTCGAGGTTGGGGGTTGATGCGACGGGCCAACTCCACGCTCCTTAGGAAAAAAAAGTTAAAAAAAACCCAAAAAGTTAACAAACCCAAGGAATTACAGCAGGACATATTTAAGAATACTCAAAAAAGGCTACAGAAACGGACGATCACAATTGGAACATGGAACGTACAGGAATACGTAATAAATTTGGAGAGATATGTAAAGAATTAGAGACTGGAAACCAAAATATTATATTATCAGAAGCACATACAAGATTTATCGTGCATTTTTATAGTGGAGAGCCTAAAAATCAAAGAGCCAAATGTGGAGTATCTATATTAATAAACAATAAAGTTAGAAAATATGTTACAGACTGGGAGCCCATGAATAAAAATTTGATAAGAATTAACATAAACTTATATGGACATAAGGTTACAGTATTAGGGGCTTCGCAGTTAGCAATAACGACAATAGTGTTAAAAAGGATACATTTTACAATAAACTTAATGGAATAATGGAAGAAATTGGAAACGAAAGGGAGATTATAATTGCAGGAGATTTTAATAGTAGAAAAGGGAAGGAAAAAAAGTAAAATTGTAGGTCCATATGGAGAAGACATAGTAAATAACAACGCTAATAGATTAATTGATATATGTGAATAGAATTCCTTGATAATATTAAATGAATATTATCAGGATATGGATATCCATAGTTTTACAAGATAGCAGGATACACTTCAACAAACATCAATTATTGACTGCATTATAGTTAAACAAATGAAATTAAGGGTGCAAGCTGTGAGGCCGTATAGAGGGGTGGCATTTGGTGACCATTTGTCAGTCAATTCCAAAATTTATTTTCCTTTATAACAGTGAATGGAGAAGAAATTCAAACTGAGAGTGATAAGCAAGAGAAAACAAAAATAAGTGCTCATGAATATAATTTGACAAATTTAGAAGATGAAAGCACTGTTTTTCTGTATAAGAAAAGACTGAATAAGAAATTAACATAAATAAAATTTGATTCCACGCAAATTCAATACCAGTACATTTTGGATAACATACATGGAGCTGCAAAAGAAGCTATTGGTGAATAATGTGACAGTTAAAAATAGAATAGATATTATTATTGGAATTATGAAATACGAAAGGAAGTACAATTAAAGAGAGATCTTTATCTAAATTGCTAAATACAAAAGACATAGAAGATAAAATAGAACTTAGAAAGCAACAAGCAAAGATTAGAAAGAAAATATCACAAGCAAAAACAACAATTAGGGGGGAAAAACATGTCAAAAGATAGAAGCGTTCATCGGAGGAAAAAGAGTACAGAAGCTTGAAAGGCTTTAAGAAATATTAGAAGGAATGATAAAGAAACGTTTTGTAAATATATTAATATTAGATTATGGGAAAAGTATTTAAGAACTTAATAGAAAACAGAGAGCAGTATATGAGTACAATGGTGGAGAAGTAAATGGAAAATCGAATGAGTACATACGCTTAGAATTAGAAGTAGTAAAGAAAGCAATAAAAGCTTATAATGTGGAAAAACTCCAGGGATTGGAGGTATTCCGGCTGAATTGCTAAAGCATGGAACAGATAAATTATACCAACAACTGAGAGATTTATTAAAAAATCTGATGTGTTACACTCACATGACTTTCTCTACTCTTGTACAATCTATTTTTACAAACGCCTATTCTCCATATGCTTTATGTTAATCGAGATATCGAGATGTCAAACTTATTGGTATTTTTCTTGTAGATGCAAGGGGAATATGGTAGCTTTTAAGCGATGGTCAAATATTTTAACGCTGGTTGCTATGCGGCGCATTCCATTCTCTTTGCAAGTCCAGGACATAAAAAAATGAATAACGAATTTGAGAAAAAGTATAAGTATTGGAAACTTTAAGGGAATAACAAGCAATATCTCGAAAACGGTTCACTCAACAAAAGAAATGTATATGACATAAGTTGTGTATTTTAACGAGATCTACATTTTTGTGTAGTAAAAATTTGTCTATCTCTTATGGTTTACCAGTTATGCAAAAGTCGTTCACAATGAAGAATACTTTTGGAGACATTCCCAGAAAATTCGAGATATACATTTCATTTCTCATGACATTATCTTAAACATATGATATTTTAATCAAAATCGTTAGAGCCATTTTTGAGAAAATTAAAATTTTCGAAAAATGTTCCATGTAAAGGGTAGTCTGGGGTGGGGGGATTTTCTTGAAAACCTTCGTGTCGCATCTCTGGAAGATACTGAACCTAAATACCAAGTTTGGTGTTTATCCGACTGTTCGTTTTTGAGTTATGCTGTTCACACACACACAGACACACACACAGACACACACACACACAGACACACAGACACACACACGGACATGTTTCCAAAAATGCTTTTTTTGGATTCAGGAGGTCTCAAAACATGTATTTCCGGTGAAATCTCGGTATCGAATTTTTGGGTGGAATGCAATACTTCCCCTACTTACTATACGTAGTAGAGAAAGTAAAAATCTGATGTGTTACGCTCACATGACTTTCTCTACTCTTGTACAAACTATTTTTACAAACGCTTATTCTCCATCTACTTCATGTTAATCGAGATAAACATTTGCAGAGTCTATCTTATTGCTAATTTTCTTGTAGATGTAAGGGGAATATATATTTACAAGGGCAATATAGAAATACAGTAGCCTTTCTCTACTCTTGTACAAACTATTTTTACAAACGCTTATTCTCCATATACTTCACGTTAATCGAGATAAACATTTGCAGACTCTTATTGCTAAGTTTCTTGTAGATCTAAGGGGAATATATATTTACAAGGGCAATATAGAAATACAGTAGCCTTTAAGCACATACATATCTCTTAATAGCTGGTTGCTAGGTGCAGCACCATTCCCTTTGCCACAGATTAATACTCTTTGCATATCCAAGTCAAAAAAATGAATAACGAATTCCCATTTGAGAAAATATTGAAAAATTTAAGGGAATAACAAGCAATATCTCGAAAATGGTTCACTCAACAAAAAAAATGTATATGACAAAATTGTGTATTTTAACGCGATCTACATTTTTTGTGTAGTAAACTTTTGTATATCTCTTATGGTTTACCAGTTATGCAAAACTCGTTCACAATGAAGAATACTTTTGGAGACATTTCCAGAAAATCCGAGAATTACATTTCATTTTTCATGACAATAGCTTAAAGATATGATATTTTAATCAAAATCGTTAGAGCCATTTTTGAGAAACTTAAAATTTACGAAAAATGTTCCATGTAAAGGGTAGTTTGGGGTGGGGGTATTTTCTTGAAAACGTTCGTGTCGCATCTCTGGAAAATGCTGAACCTAAATACCAAGTTTGGTGTTTATCCGACTGTTCGTTTCTGAGTTATGCTGTTCACCGACACACACACGGACATGTTTCCAAAAATGCTTCTTTTTGGTATTCAGGGGGTCTTAAAACATGTATTTCCGGTGAAATCTCGGTATCGAATTTTTGGGTGGAATACAATTCTTCCCCTACTTACTATACGTAGTAGAGAAAGTAAAAATGCCTGAATGGTGAGGATGTGCCGGAAGATTGGAAAACGGGATAATTTCCACAATACATAAAAAGGGAGAAAAGATGAATGCATTACAATAAATAGTATATTAAGCAGACTATACAGTAAAATAATTAAATATTTTATTGAGCTACAATACTAAAATTTGGAATCATAAGAAGTCAGGGTTTAGAGCAGACAGATCAACTATTGATCATATATGTCGTTTAGAACAGATATTAGGAAGAAAACAACTAGAACACAACCCCTGTTCATTGATATGGAAAAAGCCTATGATAGTATGCCATTATTACAATTATGGTTTGCTTTAAAACTGATGGAAATTAGACCTATTTTTATAAGAGCAATTCAAAATTTATACAAAAATGCATATGTAAAAGTAAAAGTAGGAAAATGTATTTCAAAAATTACAAGTAGATATAATGTTAAAAAGGATTATGATAAAGATGCTGTGTATCTCCTACATTATATAAAATTTACACAGAAAAAACTGTAGAAGATTGTAAAAATAAGTGTAAAAATATGGGAATTCCAATAGATGATGACTCAACAATATACTCCCTGCAATTTGCGGAAAATCAGTTAATTCTGACCCAAGAGTATGGAGACGTAGAACATTCTTACAAGGAAATTGATTCAAGAATACAACAAATGGGGTCTAAAAGTAAATATGAATAAATTCAAATATAGGGCCATTGGCGATGTTCATAAGATTGGAAGACGAAATGGGGATAATTAAACGCACAGGGGAAAATAAATACCTGGGAGTAAAGATTACACAAGATGAGACACAAGAAAAGGAAATGAGATCAAAGATAAACTCAGGAAAGTATGCTATATCTACTTTGAATGGTATAATGGGACAAACAGGTCTCAGAAGAAACTAAAACTACAATTTCTAAAACAATAGAAGTATTATAATCTATGGCTCCGACGTATGGACTATCGGTAGCAGATACTCCGACGTATCGGTTAAAAAGGAAATTATTGGTAGCAGAAATAGATTATTGGCGGAGATCTGCTAGGATATCTGAAAGGGGAAAAATAGAAATGAGATTATAAAAGAAAATGTGACTTTTCAAAATTCAATTTTAGATTTTATTCAACAGAAACAATTAGAATGGTATGGGCATGTTAAAAGAATGGAAGATGAAAGATTACCTAAAAGAATAATGGAGTGGACGCCACCAGGAAGGAGGAGAAAAGGAAGACCGCGTAGCACGTGGATTCAAGGAATTAGAGGGCAATGATGGATTGGGAAATTGAGGAAGATTTATGGTCCAGCAGGCAAAAATGGAGAAAAGTGATAATATGTTAATAACTGTAGTCTTGGGTGCCGGAAAAGTGTTTGCGCGTTGTAAAACCGGAAATAAATATATATAAAATAACATAAGAATGTTTTATGAGAATCGTTTGTGGAAGAGTGAGTATAGAAATTCATGTGAATGTAACAAAGATTTTTAATTATTTATTGAGAAGTACAATTAAGTTTAACATTCCACTCATATGATGTTAGCACTATACTGACGATTTGGAATTAAGTGATACTTGGATATCAACAAATCGCTACGTAATTACAAGGTTATTGTGGCAACCATAGGAAGTGATAATCTCCATCCAATAACAATACTACTTCCATCCGTTGTTTTCGATTGCTGGAGATCCAAACTAAACGTGCAACTTTAGGGTTTGTTCCAGCGTCATGCAGCTAATCAGCTTGTTAAAAAAATTATTCTTCCAGAGGGTGTGCATTTGGTACAACATTTTACATTTGCTTTTGAGGTTAGCCCTATGTTAATTTGCACTATCATAATTCAGCAGATACTGCTAATGGTACTATATGCGGCGATATGGTGATTTGTTTTTAAATAGTAGGAAAGTAGAAAATGTTTTTGTTTAGATTTTATTATGATAAAGGCGTTATGTTGATTTTATTATGAATTGGTCGTAATAAATATCACTCGAGGCAAATAACTTGCGAAGTTGATATATAAATCTCTAAAGATATTAACCATAATAACGATAGAACTTAACATACATATTAAAATGACAATAATTAAAGATTAAGTAAGTAACCGTAACGACTGATTTAAGAGAGGAGCACCTTCCTCTCCACGATCATATAGAAATCGCAATTGGATAGAGAAATGAGGCCTATCCGAATAATTAAAATGTATGGTTGCATACTTTTGAAAGTCAACCTAAGTATTCCTTTATAATCTACACTTGGCCGTAGTTTGTTTTAAAATAATTAATTTATGGCATTAATAAGATGATAGCGTTTTCTTTTAATAGGCGTTTACTTTAAAAATTCTCAGAAACTCTGCTTGAATAACTTTTTGGTAGTCACTAGTTTTTATAAAATACTAGGAGTGACTTTTCTAGGTCAGAAAAATTTCGAAATTCTGTAACTCACCTCATAAACTCTATTTTAACTGAATACAATAATAAAAATCATGCGCTGCTTGCACGGCAGGAATGTAGTAGTAGCAGTAGTAGTAGTAGTAGTAGTAGTAGTGTTAGTAATAGTAGTAGTTGTATTATTATTATTATTATTATTATTATTATTATTAGTAGTAGTAGTAGTAGTAGTGTTAGTAATAGTAGTAGTTGTATTATTATTATTATTATTAGTAGTAGTAGTAATAGTAGTAGTAGTGGTAGTAGTGTTATTAATACTAGTAGTAGTAGTAGTAGTAGTAGTAGTGGTAGTGGTAGTGGTAGTGGTAGTGGTGGTTGTGGTGGTAGTGGTGGTAGTGGTGGTGGTGGTCGTGGTGGTGGTCGTGGTGGTGGTGGTAGTGGTGGTGGTAGTAATGGTAGTAGTAGTGGTGGTAGTAGTAG